>JALAZF010000048.1:7907857-8527500 GCA_022829125.1 Lathyrus tuberosus | reverse complement strand
TGAATTTAATAGCATAAAACCAAGATATTAATATCTATAAGAGAACAACAAAACACTTAGTACCTATACCCCACTCTATATCTTGATTTAATTTTTTTTTGTTAATCAAGGCATAGTTGTTTATAAAAGAGATAGTATGGTTTACATCAATCAGATTCCTCAAAGAAGAACCCTAAATGCAGAAATGTTCATATCAGAAAATGTAATGATTAAAGTAATGGAGTCTTGTTATGACCCTAACCATCTATCCCAAAGTCAGTACCAAGCTACATTCATGAGTAGAACCACTATTTATCATCTCTAACATTAACCGTAATAGAAAGAAGAAATCTTACCGAAACGATAGAGAACAGTGGAGTACGGTGGAGGACGGTGGATGACAATAGAGGAAGGACGACGACGAGACTGTAACCGAGACGGTGGAGGACGGTGGACGACGGTGGCGAGAGCTGTTCTTCGTTCATTCTCGTCGTTCGCAGTTCGCAGCAGAGAGGGAAAGAATAGAGATATGAAAAATAGAATATTGATACTATACAATTTTTTATTTTAATTAATAAGACCTTAGACAATGCTTTTCAAAAGGCGCTGGCTAATGTGGTCCTTTACCAGCGCTTTTGAAAAAGCGCTGTCTAAGGTAGGCCTTTTAGCAGCGCTTTTACTCTTTTTCGTATACAGTTTCCGTGTTTTATTTGTTATTTAACTTATAGCAGCGCTTTTGCATAAAAGCGCTGTCTAAGGTAGGCCTTTTAGCAGCGCTTTTACTCTTTTTCGTATACAGTTTCCGTGTTTTATTTTTTATTTAATTTATAGCAGCGCTTTTGCATAAAAGCGCTGTCTAAGGTGCGCTAGTAAAAGTCAATTTTGGCGTAGTGCCATTCGTATTCACTACGCATACATTCATTATTTCCATTTACATAAAAAATACCAATATTTCTCCACTTTACATTTATTTATCAAACTTTTGTTTAAACAAATATTAGAGGGAGAGTGATGAAAATCAAAATACCCAAAATTGTTGACAAGTATGCTTTCGAATAAAACTTTGCTGATAATGTAAGGTATTGTTTTAATTCCTAAACACCGAAGATATTAGGAAGATAATCCCTCGGCAACCCCTTTTGAGCCTACAACATTTGTATGTCTAAATGTGCTTTTGTATGTTGAAAACTAACATCATGCTAATACTCATTCGCATAACTAACACTCATTTCCCTTTTCTTTTGGAATAAATAAAGTTCGGTGGCAACTCTGTTTATATTTCGAGCTTGCAATGCACTCTTGGTATTTTTTTGCGTCGCGACACACCTGGTCTATCATTTCCATCTATTGTTGGGTTAATAAAAGTTTTTTTTACTGTGCCCGCTTTTTAAAATATGCATCATTCCTTCATATTCTTAGCCTAAATATTTTTTCTATTTAAATGCCAAAATATGTAGGCCGTAAGCTCAATACAACGACCACTAATATCTAAATATAGGGAAACTGTACAAAATCAGGGTTCTAGGAGTGAAATGATTGACGATTTGTTTATGCTAGTGCATGTGCCTGATTTATGGGATGATAAGCTGTGTAAAATGGAAGAAGGAATTATAAAGTTTACTTATTTTTTATTCTAAGTTTTCCCCAATTTTTTATTGCATTTCTAATAGATCTATCACTGCATACAAAGATCTATTTAACCCAGATTCAAATCTTTAATGTATACAAAGTTTTATTTTGTTGTATAGCACGACTCTTCTTGTAGATTCTGCACCATCTTAAGTTAGTTGATGGATATGTTTACTGAAAATTGGTTTTATGATATGCAGCGAACTGTTGAAGGATTTCTATACAAGTTTTGAGAATTCTAAATCAGACAATATTATCATTTTTAGGAATAAATTTCTGCCATTCATTTTCTTCAACTTTAATTACAATTATGTTTACTATACATTTTGTTTTTGACAAGATAATTTTTGTTATTTTTATACATTTATTTCTACTTCTTGTGCTCTAAGGAACTTGTTGGATTTTATTGAACTGGATTTCTTTTTTGTTGATTAATGTAGGAATGGTGTTGGTGACTCAATGTTTAACCAAGTATGACCATTAAACTCAGCCAAATCATTAAGGTTCTTAAATTAATCAAATATATGCTTTAAATATATTATTATTTTTATTTGAATAATCCTTATCCTTTTAATTATAGTCATGTAAATATTTGGTTTTTTTTGCCACATCTCTTGTAAGTTCTATCAGAATTTTCTTTATCTATTCATTATTTATATTTGATAATAGAATCTAATTAGTAATTCGGTAGATTTAAGTACGATAAATTTGAGATTGATTTGAAGAAAGATCCAGAGCAGATTCGAGTCTACATTCTCCTTTCTTAGAGCTGCCAAAGTTCCATAAAAGAATATGAGATACCATACTTTTGTTTGAGATAATCTGTTTTCATAGACAAACTAATTCTTACCTAACTTAATTTTATTCATTTGATGATTCCTATTGGAAACCTTTATTGAAAGATTATAAATTTTCAAATTTATTTTATTGATAAACAATAATTAGATATATTCAGTGCCGGTCCAACTTTTGTTGAGCCTAAAGCGAATTTGAAATTGAAATATTTATTAAATATTTAAATAAAATTAATATATTTAAGTTTTTTTTTTGTGTTTTTTTATATTCAAATTTAGTTATTATTATAATTGATTTTACATAATTTTTTTCCAACCAGTAATAATATCATCAATTATTTTAGCGTTGTTGAAATATTATATATTTAAAACTTTAACTATTTTTTCTAAATTTCTTTAGTTTTTGAAATTCTAAATTAAAATTTTAAGTTGTTAGTCTAAAACAAAAACAATAAATGTGTCATAATAGACACAAATAAAATTAAAAATATTTAAACAATAAAACTTAATTATTAATTGATTATTTTGCATAAAATTTTGTTAAATTTTGTTTGTATGCCCCCATTATAATGAAATTGTTAATTGAAATAAAATCTATAAAGTAAAACACAATTTTTTTTTATCTACCGTTTAAAATCAAAAACAAAAATACATGATTATTAATGGTTTTTCACCCTAGAAAAATAAATCATGTGGCAAAACAATTATACTAAGCACGATAAAAACTGTACAACAAAATATATCCTATAGCTATACCTATACACACATGTTAGAATATAATGAGAAAAAAACATATTTTATCTGTTTTAAAATGAATGTCATCTAAGGATTTTACACATAATTAAAAAATACAATAATATTATTATAAGCCACAATATTTTTATTAAATTAATTTTATTAACATATTAACAGTATTGTACAAATTAATAATTAAATGACACAAATAAAAAAAATAACAATTATTTCTATATATATTTTTTTTTTAAAAACAAGAAATATATTAAACAAGAGTACAATGGGTACTCAAACCAGAACAAAACAACACCGCGTCACTAAACAGTACAAAGAAATTACCGACCAATTGAAACTTAAGCTAAATAAAACAAAGGTGCTTTCTATGTTAAAAAAATGAGAAAAACATTCATTTTAAATAAACTTTTTTCTCTAAAACAACCATCATTTTGATGGAGAGAATATTACTAATAATTAATCTAATGAAATAGCAATATTTATTATCAACGTATAAAAACTAAAGGCAGTGTAATAATAAAAAGTTAGAGGAGGCCAAAGGCAAAATATTTATTATTGTTTCGTTTTCAACCCTACTCTAGCCCTTATATAGTTATGTGTCTCCACAAGGTAAACATGACAACATATAGGTTACGTGATAAAAATAGATGATAAGCTTGTAGTTCATAAAGTATGATTTACGGTAGTTGATAGTTTATAATTAATGATTGATAGTTTATATTTTGCATGATTTACGATAGTTGATAGTTTATAATTAATTATTGACAATTTATATTTGATAATGATGAATTAATTTGAGAGCTTAATAAATTAATGATTATAAATACAAAATGATATAAAAGATATTAGTATTTAAAAAATTAATTGTTTTATTATATTTTATATAATTATTAAAATAATTTTTACGTGATAAAAATAAACATATAATATTAAATGTTTATATATAAATATTATAATAAAATTAAGTTTATTGTCAAACATTCCATAATAAAGTTGCAATGATATTATGAATTTTTTTCGTTTGGGTTGATCTCCTTGATCTGGTGGATCTATGTGTTTGCAAGGATTGTCAAAGTGATTTAAGATGGTAAAACTTATAGACAGGAAAGTTGCAAGTCAACTAGTAGCTGCTTAAGTTTGATGATAACAACATTTGAAGTCAAGCAACTATTGAGATATTTCAAGCAATCAAAGATGCCCAAGATGTATGATCAAGTTATCCTCCTAATTAAGTTAGACATCTTTTTAAAGTTAACAATGTATCTAACGACTCTCAAGTGAAGACTTAGGTTTCAAGAATCAACGATGATTTAATCTTTCAAACTTATCAAGAAGACTTAAGGTCCTTATGTGAAGCTAAAATCAAAGACAGTGATGCCAAGACTTAAAACTTCAGAGTTGTGAAAAAGAGGAAGTGTGAAATCTCACCTAGTTATGTTCATTTGAGTGACTAGAGTATTGTAAAAACACGATATGGCACTTCTGAGAACATTATGGTTAAATCACACACTCACTAAAAACCTTGACAAGTCTCATTATTTTATCTAATCACCAAAAAGGGTTTTTAGGCCTAGCCAATTGATTAGAGGGTGGTCTTCTTGATTACGAGACTTTTTCCAACTGTCTAATCAATTAGATATTTTACCTAATCGATTATACAATGCTTAGTTAAGTTTATAATCAATTAGGACAGTCTCTTAATGATCGATAACGACTCTATATCAAAATCTTCTATTTTGGACCACAATAATCGATTATACAGGTTGCTGCCTAATCGATTAGAGCATTCATTTGGCCTATGAATTGTTTCCAAATTTATACCACTCTTGACCTATAAATAGAGAGTTTCTCTATCATATTTTATCATCTAGAAAACATGAAAAAACTCACTTTTCATTTCTCTTTTCACCTCATATTTTCTAACATATTTTAGCCATAATGCTTTGAGAGTGTTTTTGAGTCTAAGTGAGGATCTTTGTTCTTGATTATGGAAAAATTGTAAATTTACCAAGACTGAAATTTTATCTTGTGTAAAGAATTCTTCAGCATGAAATTGATATTTTGGTTGTGAGCTAAACTAGTTAAAAGCTCTTGTTTATATTAGGGAATTGTCTTAGGTAGTCCCCGTTTTTGGTTTGTTAATATTAGCCAGTGAAAATATCCACACCGATTCTTTAGCTCAACATGGTTAAAAGCTCTATCGATTAGAGATAAAATCTCTCTTGATTTTTTAGTTCAACATAGTGTAAAATCTTATTAGGTTCGAGATCAGCCCAGTAAAAATTTCAGTTCAGTTTGTGGTTTTTCTGTGTAAAATCCCAGTTCAATTAGAAGAATATCCAACTAAAAACTATGTCCTAGTTCGAGATTAGCTTGTGCAAAATCTATGTTTGGTTTAGAAACTAACTGTGTCTTAGCCTTGTATATTGTTTGGTTAAAAGTTAGTCTGAAAACTTCATTTCCTTGTATAAGGAGCATTGTCGCAAATTCTATTAAAAGCTCTCAAGTTTATTGGATATTCTCAAGAATAATTCTTGGGGACAGGAGTTGGTCATTCTTAGATTGAACATGTATAATTCTCATGTGTTCTTCTCTTTTCTTATCTCTTTTATTTTTTTGTTATTTTCTGTATGTTGCTTATTTACTCAATTATTTTATAAAAGGTTTTTAAACTCTGATTTTTCAAATGATTGTGTTTTATATCAACATTTTCAAGCCACCACATTTCACCCCCTCTTATGTGTTACATATCCAACAAGTGGCATCATAGCCTAACTCTTGTTTAAAGAATAATCGTCTTAGGGGAAAGATGTCTTCCAATACTTCTTTTAACAAGAGGACTTTCCGAAAAATACATTCACCGTTTAATGGTGATAGGTATTATTGCGGTGAGAATTGGAGACCTTAGCTATTAAGTTAACTAGGCTCACAAATCTTAATTCACCACCGATCTTTAAGTTATCCAAGGGAAGGGAAAAAGAACGTATAAACCCATAAGTATGCAATGCAAAAACAAAGCAAAAAAGAATCTAAGATTCGGGGGTTGGTTTTACTAAGGGAAGGTACTAGCACCTTAAGTATCTATAGTACTCTATAGGAAACTCTTGTCTTATTATGTTATTTGTAAATTTATTTGCTAAAGGTGAAAATATGGGTAAAGTAAAAGGTGGAAAAAGAAAAAGGGTAGCTCGTTAGGAACCTCGCAATCCTAGGTCTGCATATCCTGTATAGGAAGTCAAAGCAATCATAGTACGGCCGACTACGAGTAAAAGCAAATGGTGAAAAAGAAAAAGAGTGCTCGCCAAGGATTGAGACCTTGTGCCTACGTATTCTCAAAAGGAACTCGGAAATCAGAGCGCCCGTAGTTCGTAAAACCACGGGTAAAAACAATGTTTGTTGGTTTTAGGAGAAGAGAAAAGTTGTCATCTTAAGGAGAATACTCAACTAATCCACCACAAACATGCGGAAGAAGGATCTTTGCTTCACATTGAGAGAAGGGCTTCAACTCGGATATATAATCAGCGAGTATGCCACATACCACTCTCAAGTGGAAAAGAATCGACATCCTTCTCAACTATGTCATGTGGTAGGAGAATTACATCTCGACTAAGGATGACTAATGTCTAATTCTCTCATGGGAGAAGGAAACTTAACTGTAAGTTATCTAAAGTTGGAAAATCCTAAGAGGAACTAAAGTCAACAATCTAAGTATATACAGCCTAAGGTAATCAACCTAAAGGGGAAACAAGGATCATACAAAGGGTGAAAGAAACAAAAGAGAAATGCAATGTACATGACTATATAGTCAACCAATGAACCATTCCCTTGGACTCAAACATAGGTAACATAGATGGTTCAAGAGCCACAACTGGATATCAAACAAAGTAGGCATCATGACAATAATATACAATGAGCAAACAACATAGCCTCAAGTGTCAAAGTTAAACTCATAAACAAGTAACAACACATGTAAAAAGTAATCATCAAGATATATAGTCAACACCATCTCACAAGGCAAAGTATCATGGTATGAACAAAAGAATAATTAGAATGAGAATCGAAATCATAAGTTCAAAAAGCCAAAACCCTACGCTACAGAATCGAGGCTACAAGTTATCAAGTTAGTAGTTAGATCGGCAAAGAAATTAACTAAATAAGACATAAATGATCAACGATTAAAAACCTAAATAATTAAGTTTAAAACAAAAATCAAAATGAAAGAAATAATTCAAGAATTAATAAGAAAATATTTTTGAAAATTTTATTATAACTAGACTAATAATCTAAATAGCTATCATTAACTAAATATTAACAATTAAAAATAACTATTTAACATAAATATTATAGATTAAAGCAAACAATATTGACAAAATAATTAACAATATTTATCAACAAAAAATCAACAAAATTATTAACAAAGTATTTAATAAGAGTATCAATAAAAATTAACAAAAACAAATAATTTTTTAACTAAATAAAAAATAAAATTATCAATTAAAAAAACAAAAAAAAAATAAGGAAGGGTGTGAAGAGGGATTAGGAGTGTGAGGAGTGGAAACGAGCCTATATGGGGTGTCTAGTTTGGACAAGGAGGGTCAGATATACTTAACGGATGACCCAGTTTGGTTGTTAAACACAAAACCTAAATGAAGGACCAAAAAACAACGGTTGCTCAAAACCAAAAGCAAATACAAATTCAAAGTGAACCGTTTTCCAATTCCATAAGCAAGACGTGTCTCAGAAAACGTTTTCCAATTCTTTGGAGTGTTTTTTTTAGCTGTTTTAATGGTAGGGTGGCTTATGAAGGGTCGCACAGCTTGGTGTAGGTAGAGCACAAGTAACATGTCGGTTGCTCGCGCATGTTTGGCTTTATGGTGTAGCAGAATGCGCAGGCTTATTGTTGGGTTGTGATGCTGCAGAATCATACGATTTTGGTCTGGTGTGGCTGTGTTTATGTTGTAGAACTGCAGCAAGTCGTACAAACATTGGCTTGGCAAGTTGGAGGGTAGTGGTAGTTTTTTTCAATATTACCCGCTTAAAAAGCTCAAACTGATAAAAAATGTGACCAAAAAGTAGTTGAAATATTAAAACGAGAACGTCAGGTTAAACTACACGAAACGTGGATTAATACGAATGACATTTGCAAGCTCAATTTTAAAACTTTCCGTCCACTGATTTTACACATAATTGACTTTTGATTTGACCGATTCGGGTGTAATTCCAACAAGTTTATTTCAGCTGATAAATCGAGTATTATGCATGATGAAATGTGTGATATGCTATGCGGATGGTGCAAAGCGAAAAAGAATCTTAGGGTAAAAAATTATGGTATATCAGGTATGAATTGTGGAAAGTTAGATTTAAAATATTGATTCAAAGTTTCTATCTTAAATTGTAGGAATCAATAATCAATGGTCATTTTAACCATACTCACTATGTTAATGGTGAAGTAAGAGATAAATATGATTTCCTTTGTCTTTAATTTTATTTTAAAGCAAATAAATAAATAAAAATTAGTTTTGTCTTTAAATAAAAATAAATTTAAATATTTTTTAATTGTAACTCCGCCAAGAAAATGTTGGACACTCTTGAAATGACTGATGAAGTATCTCCGAGTATCGAACAAGAGGAAATTAACACAAGAGGTGAAGAAGATGAATATGAATGTTACTTTAAAAAAAGTTGTTCAATCTTTAGAAATTTTAGAAGCCATGTTAGAACTTCCGTCATTAACAAATATCTAAGAGTTAAGAGTTGGAATTAGAAACATGATTCAATCCTTAAATAAAGAGAAACGTATGTTTATAAATTATAGGAAAAATACAAGAAGGGAGAAATCATTGAGAAACTGAATGAGTTGATTCGGTTGTTAAAATCTCTAACAATTTCATCAAAGAACTCTTTTGAAGAAGGAGACGAATCAACTCCAATAGTTTCCTTTGAAAGAAAAATCTCGCTTAATGAACGATCTTCAGAAGACTCTATATCCAATAGAGAAACTTCATCAAGAAAATAATATGAAGAAGATGAAGAAGTCTCATCCAGTGGAACAATCGAAATAAGAAATGAGAAAGAAGTCTCAACAAGCAATATACTTTGAGACTTAACATCAAAGAGAGATGTTGAAGAATCAACCTCTGGTAGAATCTTTGAAGAATTTTCCTTCAATAAAGAAGATGAACAAGTTTGCTTGAAAGCTTCTCACAGAGAAGATGATTGTGTGGTAACAAATTTATTATAGAAGAAACTGTTTAAATTAAACGCTAAGTTAATCGAGGAACATGATAAGATTGAAAAGTGTAACATAGATATTAAAGACTACACTGAATTTCCAGAGAACAGTAATGAACCGTTTAAATATGAAATAACTAATAACTAATATTGGAAATCAAACTAGTAAATGTGGGACTTGTGTCTAGATGAAAAAAGAAGTGAAAGATCTTCATGAAACCCTAATTAAATTTACTAAGGTAAACAAAAAAACTTAGATTTGATTTTTTCAAATCAAAGGCCTTCCTTGAATAAAACTGGATTAGGGTTTAATTTAGTAGATCAAATAGAAAAGGCTTTAATAAGAAGAAATTAAATTGCTCTGTTTATAAACGTTCTTATTACGATTGGTTTGACCATATAGAATTTTTTTGTTTTTATAAATTAAGAAGGTTTAAAGTTTTTGTTGGAATTGGATACCTTATTGAGTTAAATTGGTGATTAATATTTAGAGAAACAATTGACGTTAGAATTCTTGACATTGAATCATTGTGTAAACACACCTCGTGGATTACACAATCGAATCAGTTGAACACCTAGTGTTTCATCATATTCATATTTGGTGTTTGTGAAACAGCCTAGTGTCAACGTGATCAAAATTTCGAATAGTATAATATTGATATTTTCGCATTAAACCTTCCGCTCACAATTATTTTTTAAAACACTCTGATAATTTTTGTAAACGGTTGTTGAATTTTATTTGGGCCTATTTACCCCTTCTAGACCATTTTTCTACTCCCATATCCACTCCTAACAATTGACATCAAGAGATGGTCTTTTGATTTTGTCTAATCGACATCCAAAAGTTCTGAATATAGCAGAAGATGAAGATTCTGAGGGATTGTATAATAAAGCGCTTATTTTTAAAGCCAAAAATTATACTTAATGGAAAGCGAACATGTATGTACACTTGTTATCGGTTGGAAAAAATAAGTGGTGTGTCGTCACCAAGGGTCCATATATTCCCAAGGGAAATGTCGACGTTGTTAAACATCCAAAATATTGGGATGATGCTGAAACCAAAAAGGATTCATATGATTTGAAAGCGGGGAACATAATTATTTCCGCTTTAAGCGCTAAAGTGTTCGATTCGATTTCACATCATACAAGTGCTAAAGGTACTCTCCAAACTCTCTACGAGGAAACATATGATATCAAGGATTCTAAAATCAATATGTTTAGAAAGGAGTTTGAACTATTTCGTATGGAACCCAGATAATCCGTGGATTCCATGCAAACTAGATTCCTACATTTAATCAACAAATTGTGCAATTTGGATAAAAACTTTTCCAACAAAGATTGTACTAACAAAATATTGAGATCTATGTGCAGGGAGTGGCAACCGAAGGTCACTACTATAAAAGAATCAAATTATCTTAGTACTTTAGACATTACAAAATTGTTTGGAAAGTTTGTCGAGCATGAGAATGAGATGAAACGACTCGCCGATAGCAAAGTAAAGTAAAAAAAAAAAGAAAGAGAAAGGTAAAGAATAGAAACAAGATCTTTCTTTGAAAGCTTCATATTCTAAAGGGAGAAGTCAAAAAAAGAAAGTGACAACTCTAACGAAGAAGTTTCCAAAAAGGAAGAAATGAGTTTATTCGTCAGATGTTGCAATAGATATCTAAAGAAAAACAAGCTCAAGCATACAAGACAAAGGTATAGTGAATTTCAAAAATACTCATCTACCCAAGAAAGATTACAATAAATGTGATAATGATATCATGTGTTACGAATGTGGAAAATTGGGACACTATAGAACCACTTGTCAAAGTCTCACCTAACATCGTTAAAGTAAAGACAAGGATTTCTACAAGACGATGGGAAAGAGTTCCAAAGGTCGTAGTGCCTACATTGCATGGGAAGAAGAGGATGAGAGCTCCTCCTCCAATTCTTGCTCGAGTTCAGATGATGAGTGTGTGAACTTTTGCTTGATGGCACGTAAGTGAGGTGAAACTTCAAAGGTATACAATTCTTATTCCGAAATTGAGTATTCTTATAGTGAATTGTCGAATGCATTCAATGACATGCACGTGGATTCTATAAAAGCGTTTAAGAAAATTTCTCTTAAAAAAGAAATGATTTTAAAACTTGAAGAGGAGATAAATAATCTTAATCATGCTTTAGAATCTCTTAAGGAAATGCATACATCTGTTAGACGATGGCTAGGATCTAGAAGGGGGCTTGAATAGATCCCACAAATTTTACCAGCGCAAATGGTTACCAAAATTTGGTTTTAAAAATTTTTTAACGGAAGCAACCATCGAATCACACGTCTAGAACGAACCGCTCCCAAAAAGACCGGATATGAGTATATATTTTAGGAATAATAAGATGAAGAGAAATTTTATAGCTAAATCAACAAACGCACAACTTAATCAACAATGTTCGTTTACTTGATTTTTACCCAAATTCCAACGAGATCAAATTGACAAAATTTAATCACAAAATACCTTCAATTTTGCACTTAATCAATTTATCAAATACTTGGTGTGCACGGCACTCCAAGTGTGAATTTCCGATTAATGTGAATATAGAGCCTACACAAGATACAAGCCAAGGGATTGTATCATTTTTGTAAAGTAATTTTTCAGCTCTTGATTACACTAAAACAGAAAATTCAGATCAATTGATACTTTGCAAATTCAATCAATATTAGAAAAATCAAAGATTAGGGAAAGAGAGAACAAACACGATTTGATTAGGCAGTTCCCCAATCGTCCTCGCTATGGGTACCTCTGCCCCCAATTCCACAATTGGAATTGAGATATATATATATATATATATATATATATATATGTTGTTGTTTGAAAATTATTTATACAAAAGAAGAACGATGAACATCAAACCCTTGAACGTCTTTAATGTTGATGCAAGGTCTTCTTTCCCCTTGATTCGAAATGAATCAAGTGCTTCGAATATGGTTGATCTAATCCCCGTCTCACGCTACTTGATTGCAAGAACCCACAACTCTTCAATCCTCTTCACTCGGTCGATTGCGATCTTCCAAAAATTCGAACGCAAACCTCTCTTCTATGATCCTCCGAGTGTAGCTACTAAACCGAATGGATACTCTGTTCTTCGGTTACCTTCGCATGGATGAATCCCTGTAGAACGAAACGGTTTCCGCAAAAACCCCCCAAAATCTCCTTGATTCTTGGAGGATAAAACCTAAGGTTTTATTCAAGAAACACCTACCAATTCTCAACCCAGAAAATAAAGATCATACACTTCCTAAATTCTGAATGTGATCACTTCAAAACAATGGGCGACACAAACAAAATGATTATGTGTGATTGTTTGTTTACTCAAGGTTGAAGATGAAGATGAAGAGAAAGATTGGTATCTATTTTCACGTTTCTTGTTATTTTTTATATGTGAGCTGACCCAACTATTTATAATGAGTAATGTGACCCTCAAAATGAAGTAACAGAAATAACAGAAAAAATTAATGCAAAAAAATCAGTTCAGGCAAAGTTGGGTCGACCGCCCTTTTAATGAGGGTCGGCGTGCGCTATCCCGCATGACTCACTATGCAAATTAAACAATCATGCGTCGACCCATCAACACCTTGCGTCGATGCAAGTCTGTAGATTTTGCATAATTTCAAATCCCCAGAAGCATGAGTCGACCGCATGCAGCAGGGGGTCAGCGTGCGCTTTTCTGAACTTTTCACAAAACTTGTTCTAACTAGCATGAGTAGACTCATGCTCACTTTGGGTCGGCTCACGACCTGCATATTTTCAAAAACTCATTTTTCTACACATTGTAGCTGACCAAGACAAAGACTAACATACCAAACATCAATCTTATGATCATGCACATGTAATTTTAGGTAAGACCTTTTCCTATATGTTTAGACGCATGAAAATCGATGGTTAGATGCAATTTTCCTGACAATGAAGTGATACCGCTCAAATTACAATCTAATGCATAGCTTATTTGTTGACATCATTAAAACTGAAATAGATGAGAGACCTTAGCCATCACATACTCCCCCTTTTTGATGATGGCAACATTGTTTAGCGTTCTCTTGATTTGTAATTTGAGAGCGGAAAAACTACCCATATCTTTAACACTTTCTGCACTTTCTGCTGCTTTAACATTTTCTGTTGCTGCTAATATCTTCTCCCCCTTTGACAAAATCAAAAAGAGTAAAAGAAGGTGGTCAAAGATATTACATCATAAAATGAAATGGGTCATGCATCAACTTTGCAAAACAGCTACACTAACAAGCATCCACATATGATGAAGTTAATGTTATACGAGAAAAGGATAAATACGGAACATAATAAGAAAATAGGATTCATTCCATGATAATAAGCTAACCTGGTTGTTTCCCTTGAAAATTATTTCAGCTCATGAGTCAACCCATGGCATCCTTTGGTCGACTCATCCAAGTTGAAAATGGAAAAATTCAAATTTTGCATACACAAGTTCCAAAATAAGATAAATAAACATGCACACACATAGAACAAACATCCAAATGAGTAATATATGCACAAAATGTAATAAACATCAAGTTTAAAGTAATCAACATGGCACAAAATATGTTAAACATCTATGAATCGAAACAATATTACCTTGATCACTATTGACGATGAGAGCCCTCACATATACTAAATATCTCTTTGCATTGTTAGTCAAAAGCATAAACAAGCATGTATATATGTGAAGATCACTATCTTAAAGAATTATCAAACACGATCCGAGATATCGAGAACGCCAAGTTCCATACGGATGTGAAAGAAAGGTTCTGTAGCTAGTGGTTTTGTAAAAATGTCAGCAAGTTGGTTTTTAGTGTCAACATGCTCAAAAACCACATCACCTTTCTCTATATGATCCCTAAGAAAATGATGACGTATTTCAATATGCTTGGTGCGTAAATGCACTACGGGGTTCTTAGTTAGGTTAATAGCACTAGTATTATCGCACAAAATGGGAACACGCTCAAGTTTTAAATTAAAATCAAGCAATTGTTGTTTAAGCCATAGGACTTGAGCATAACAACTACCGGCGGCAACGTATTCCGCCTCAGCTGTTGACAAAGCAACAAAAACCTGTTTCTTGCTATGCCAACTCACCAAGGAATTTGCGAAAAAGTGACACGTGCCACTAGTGCTTTTCCTATCCAATTTGAACCCGGCAAAATCGGAATCGGAATATCCAACTAAGGAACAAACACTACCCTTGGAATACCAAAGCCCATACTTTGGAGTACCGGAGAGGTATCGAAGTATGCGCTTAACAGCTTTTAAATGGGATTCCTTAGGACATGCTTGATACCTCGTACACATGCATACACTAAACATAATGTCGGGTCGTGATGCGGTAAGATAAAGAAGGGATCCTATCATACCTCTATACCTTTTTACCTCAACATCCTTACCCTTTTTGTCACGATCAAGATTGGCACAAGTAGGCATAGGAGTGTCTATTGCTTTGCAATTTAGCATATCAAAACGTTTAAAAAGCTCAAGACAATATTTCGTTTGACTCACGAATGTGCCCTCTTCGAGTTATTTGATTTGTAATCCGAGGAAATAGTTGAGCTCCCCCATCATGCTCATTTCAAACTCCCCCTGCATCAAATTAAAAAACTCCTTGACCAAGGTCATGTTAGTTGACCTAAAAATAATATCATCAACATAAATTTGTACGAAAATTAAATGTTTTCCTTGACTTTTAATGAAGAGGGTCGTGTCAACCTTGCCTCTTGAATACCCTTGATCAAGTAAAAATTTGCTTAGACGTTCATACCAAGCCTCAGGGGCTTCTTTGAGTCCGTACAAAGCACGTTTGAGTTTATAAACATGATCGGGATATTCATGAGACTCAAAACCCGGAGGTTGGGCAACATAAACCTCTTCATTTATATATCCATTAAGGAAAGCACTTTTAACATCCATTTGGAATAATTTGAAGTTCTTAGTGCAAGCATAAGCAAGTAAAAGACGTATAGCCTCGAGTCGGGTAACCGGCGCATAAGTTTCCTCATAATCGATTCCTTCCTCTTGGTTATACCCTTGTGCTACTAGTCGCGCTTTGTTACGTGTTATAACTCCATTTTCATCAAGTTTATTCCTAAACACCCATCGGGTACCGATTACTCGATGACCTCGCGGAGGGGGGACAAGGTCCCAAACCTCATTTCTCCTGAATTGATTAAGCTCATATTGCATTGATAAAAACCAATGCTCATCGAGTAACGCCTCCTTTGCATTTTTAGGTTCAACTTGTGACACAAAAGCGGAGTAATAACAAAAGTTACTAAGTTTAGAGCGAGTGGTTACTCCCTTAGAGATATCACTGAGAATGTTGTCAATTGAATGGTTTTTAGAAGACTTCCAAGCTGGAGGAAGTTCATCTTTATCAGAATGATGATCCTCCTCACTCTTCATTGGTTGGTGATCCTTTTCCTCCTCAATACGCACTGCTTCAGGCTGATCAATTCCCTTATCAGTGTCCTTGAGTATGTCTTCCGAAGATACACCTGCACCATGAAAAGAACTACCTTCTCCGACATTTCTCGGATAAGACTCATCAAAGGTAACATGAACTGACTCTTCAACAATACGTAACCTTTTATTATAAATTCTATAAGCTTTACTTGATTGAGAGTATCTGAGAAAAATACCCTCGTCGGCCTTGGCATCAAACTTACCAAGAGTCTCTTTTCCATTGTTTAACACGAAACATTTGCAACCAAATACATGAAGGTGAGAAATATTTTGCTTACGCTCTTTCAAAAGCTCATACGGTGTCTTGTTTAGAATAGGCCGGATGAGCACCCTATTCAAAACATAACAAGCCGTACTTATGGCGTCGGCCCAAAAGTATTTTGGTAATCCACTTTCATTGATCATAGTCCTTCCAAGTTCTTCCAAAACTCTATTTTTACGTTCCACCACCCCATTTTGTTGAGGGGTACGTGGTGCGGAAAAATTATGATAAATTCCATTGGAACCACAAAATGCCTCAAACAAATGGTTTTCAAACTCACCACCATGGTCACTTCTAATTGACATAATGTTCGTATTTAACTTGTTTTGAGATAACTTAGCAAATATTTCAAAAGCTGAAAAGGTATCACTTTTGTTTGCTAAGAAAATAGTCCAACAAAAACGTGAAAAGTCATCGACTATTACAAAACCATAATAGTTACCACCTAGGCTTTTAACCCTAGATGTTCCAAAGAGGTCCATATGGAGGAGCTCAAGGGGTCTCATAGTTGAAACAATATTTTTAGATTTGAAAGAGATCCTTGTTTTCTTCCCCATTTGACAAGCATCACAAAGATGATCCTTTGTGAATTTGATTTTGGGAAAACCGATGACTAGGTCTTTAGAGACTATTTTGTTAAGCAAATCAAAATTGATATGCGCCAACCGTCTATGCCACAACCATGAATCTTCATTCATAGTGACTAGACACTTGTCGCCATTCAACGATACCTCGTTCAAGTCTAGTATATAGAAGTTATTCACCCTCAAGCCCTTAAACACATCCTTTTTGTCACTATCTTTAATTATTCAACCATCTTTTGAAAATGATACTTTATAATTTTTGTCGCATAGTTGACTAATGCTTAAAAGGTTATGTCTAAGGCCTTCCACAAGAAGCACATCAGAGATAGTAGTAGATGAGGGGTTACCTACACTACCTTTGCCGAGAATCTGTCCCTTGTTGTTATCTCCGTAGGTGACAAACTCCTTTGTCTTCGCCACAAAGTCGATGAAAAGAGATATGTCTCCGGTCATATGTCTTGAGCAGCCACTATCTAGAACCCATCTTCTTTCGGTGGTCTCAAGACTTCGTACCTACATGATAAATCAAGGGAGAATAGGTACCCAATTCTTATTGGGTCCTTTGTGGTAATTGAAACCAAGATTGCATTTGGGCAACCATTGACAAATGCCTTTAAAAATAAGAAATCTTCTAAAGCGACATATAGCAATAGTATGACCCGACTTGCAACAATATAAGCAATTACGGTTCATTTGGAATTTAACTTTGCTATCACTATCTCGAATCACATACGTATACTTTTGATACGGATTATTCATTGTTTCTCGATAATGTGATCGATCAATAGCAAACGTAATTTTAGGCTTAAGAGCCTTGTCTAACTTGGCTTTGAGGGTTCTCACCTCTCTTTGCCAAATATGACAAGTATCACAACCCCAATTGAACCATGGAGACTTATTATCATCAATCTCAGTTTTTGATACATCCACCATGGAGTTTTTAAGAGCTTCCAATTCCTTTTCGGAATTGGAAACCTTTTTCTCCAAATAGGAAAAAACCTTTTTGTTCAAAGCTAAGCGTTGAAATGCTTCCTTAGCTTCGTGGTGCAATGTATCAAAAGCTCTTTTCAATTCTACATGAGACATATTATGAGAGTTATCATATTTAGAGTGCTTTACCTTTTTCTTCTTGTTTCGTTGTACCATAAGACATAGATTTACGGACTCACTTTCGTCACTTGAGTTGTCCCCTTTTTCTGACTCACTATCGCTTTCCCAAGCTATGTAAGCTCGTCTAGACTTATTTGACTTCTTATATTGACAACCCTTGTCCTTGTCCTTGTCTTTCTTAAGTGATGGGCAATCCGGCTTGTAGTGCCCGGATTTTCCACAATTGAAACAAGATCCTTTAGCTTTGCCACTCTTTTTGCCTTCGTTTCTAGATTGCTTTCTAAATTTGACTATATTTTTATCCGAGTGTTGGATCTCATTCTTCCGAATATACCTATTGTATCTCTTCACAAATAGGCCCATGTCCTCACCGGATTCATCATCTTCGTCATTGTTGGTTTCATTTTCACCTTGCTCTTGAGATGAGGACTTTGAACAAGAAGCTTTAAGAGCAATCGACTTCTTTTCGGTCTCTTTTGTTTTCTCCTTCTTAGCACTTTTCTCTTGTTTTCCCAAATTGACGAGCACCTGCTCATGTTCATCAAGTTTGCCAAATAGTGTAGTGAGGTCTAGAGTAGTTAAATTATTGGCCTCCTTGATAGCGGTGACCTTTGGTTGCCACTCCCTGTTAAGACACCTCAAAATCTTATTAGTAGCAATCTCGTTTGGAATTGGTTTACCAAGAGTATGTAATTTATTGATTATGTGAGAGAATCATTTTTGCATGTTGGCAATGGTTTCCCCTTGCTTCATGTAAAAAAGATCGAACTCTTGCGTTAGAGTGTTGATACGGGTCATTTTTACATCATTAGTACCTTCGTGGGTTACTTGTAAAGCATCCCATAAGACTTTGGCCGTTTCACAATGAAAGACTTGATAATACTCATCAACTCCCAAAGAGGAGATCAAAATATTTCGAGCCTTCCAATCATAGCTATACTTTTTCTCGTCCTCCTCATTCCATTGTGCTTCAGGTTTGGGAACGACTACACCTTCCGCATTAGTCATGGTAATTGGTATAGGACCAGTTAAAATAACGTTCCAAACCTTCCGACCAATGGAATTTATGTGTATACGCATACAATCTTTCCAGAAGCTGTAATTCTCGCCTGTAAAAACTGGAGCTCTATTATAAGCCCCTTTAGGTTCGTTCTCCATATTCCAAGAAGTTTTACCAAAGCACCCGAAGACACGGAGCTCTAGATACCACTTGTTAGACGATGGCTAGGATCTAGAAGGGGGTGGGTTTAATAGATCCCACAAATTTTACACGCGCAAATGGTTACCAAAATTTGGTTTTAAAAATTGTTTAATGGAAGCAACCACCGAATCACACGTCTAGAACGAACTGCTCCCAAAAAGACCGGATATGTGTATATATTTTAGGAATGATAAGACGAAGAGAAAGTTTATCGCTAAATCAACAAACGCACAACTTAATCAACAAAGTTCGTTTACTTGATTTTTACCCAAATTCCAACGAGATCAAATTAACAAAATTTAATCACAAAATACCTTTGATTTTGTACTTAATCAATTTATCGAACACTTGGTGTGCACGACACTCCAAGTGTGAATTTCCGATTAATGTGAATATAGAGCCTACACAAGATACAAGCCAAGGGATTGTATCATTTTCGCAAAATAATTTTTCAGCTCTTGATTACACTAAAACAGAAAATTCAGATCAATTGATACTTTGCAAATTCAATCAATATAAAAAAAATAAAAGAGTAGGGAAAGAGAGAACAAACATGATTTAATTAGGCAGTTCTCCAATCGTCCTCACTATGGGTACCTCTGCCCCCAATTCCACAATTGGAATTGAGATATATATATATATATATATATATTGCTGTTTGCAAATTGTTTATACAAAAGAAGAACGATGAACATCAAACCCTTGAACATCTTCAATGTTGATGCAAGGTCTTCTTTCCCCTTGATTCGAAATGAATCAAGTGCTTCAAATATGGTTGATTTAATCACCGTCTCACGCTACTTGATTGCAAGAACCCAGAACTCTTCAATCCTCTTCATTCGGTCCATTGCGATCTTCCAAAAATTCGAACCCAAACTTCTCTTCTATGATCCTCCGACTGTAGCCACTAAACTGAATGAATACTCTGTTCTTCGGTTACCTTCGCACGGCTGAATCCCTGTAGAACGAAACAGTTTGTGCAAAAATCCCCAAATTCTTCTTGATTCTTGGAGGATAAAACCTAAGGTTTTATTCAAGAAACACCTACCAATTCTCAACCCAGAAAATTAAGATCATACACTTCCTAAATTCTGAACGTTATCACTTCAAAACAATGGGCGACACAAACAAAGATGATTATGTGTGATTGTTTGTTTACTCAAGGTTGAAGATGAAGATGAAGAGAAATATTGGTATCTATTTTCACGTTTCTTATTATTTTCGATATGTGAGCTGACCCAACTATTTATAATGAGTAATGTGACCCACAAAATGAAGTAACAGAAATAACAGAAAAAATTAATGCAGAAAAATCAGTTCAGGCAAAGTTGGGTCGACCACCCTTTTAATGAGGGTCGGTGTGCACTATCCCGCAAGACTTACTATGCAAATTAAACAATCATGCGTCGACCCATCAACACCTTGCGTCAACGCAAGTCTGCGGATTTTGCATAATTTTAAATGCCCAAAAGCATGCGTCGACCGCATGCAGCAGGGGGTCAGCGTGCACTTTCCCGAACTTTTCACAAAACTTGTTCCAACTAGCATGAGTCGACTCATGCTCACTTTGGGTCGGCTCATGACCTGCATATTTTCAAAAACTCAGTTTTCTACACATTGTAGCTGACCAAGACAAAGACAAACATACCAAACATCAATCTTATGATCATGCACATGTAATTTTAGGTAAGACCTTTTCCTATATGTTTAGACGCATGAAAATCAATGGTTAGATGCAATTTGCCCGACAATGAAGTGATACCGCTCAAATTACAATCTAATGCATAGCTTATTTGTTGAAATCATTAAAACCGAAATAGATGAGAGACCTTAGCCCTCACAACATCTCTAATGGATGAGCATTGTAATGTTTCAGATACTTTAGTTGAAAAGATATAAGTTGTGAAATGTGTTGAGTGCCTAATTTTAAATCTTGAAATTGAAAATCTTAAGGTACAACTAACACATGCTACATCACTATCTTGTACTTGTTCTAGTTCTTCGAGTGAAAGAGGGAAGGTTTTTAAGAAAAATATCTGATGTCACTAAAAGAAATAGAAGAAACATTTCATCTAATGCTATTTTCCATTATTGTGGAGATAAGGGTCACATTAGGCCTCTTTATCATGTTAGGAACGTTTAAGTTCCCAATGGTAAAATGACATGAATTCATAAATGTAACACAGCTAACCCTAAAGGACCCACTAGTTGGGGGACCTAAATTACTTATTTGAATTGTCGCAGGAAAGTCTTGCCTCCGCAAAAAAGATTATGGTTTCTAGATATCGGATATTTAAGACATATGGTGGGAGATGCTTGCATGTTCATCAAATTCGATGAGAATCAAAGTGGTCACATCACGTACGGAGACAATATGGTAGGTAGGGGTGGGAATAGGCCAGGCTGGCCTACAGGAGCCTATAGCCTAGCCTACTTAAGGCCAGGTCAGGCCAGGCTTTTTTAATAAAAAGACCAGGCTTAGGCTTTTTTAAAATCCTATTTAATTAAATAGGTCAGGCTTAGGCTATTAGAAAAGCCTATGTAGCCTTATAGGCCGATCTATAATTTCATATATATATATATATATAAAATATGCTAATTAGGTTGTCCTATATATGCATATATATTAGAAAAAAGGATACATATATTGAACTATATATGCATATTTATTAGAACAAATGCTAAATAGGTCGGCCTATATATGTATATATAGGTCATCCTATAAAGTTTCTTAAGTAATAAGGAATGGAATAATTGAGAACCATAATGAGAATAAGGTGTATAAATAGGCTTTTAGGCCTGGCTAGGCTTTTAAAAAGGCCAGGCCAGGCCAAAAAAGAGAGCCTATAATAGGCCATAGGCCAGGCTCAGGCCTTTTAAGTTTATCGTAGGCCAGGCCCAGGCCTTATAAAGCCTAGCTTATTTCCACCCCTAACGGTAGTGTAAGCTCTGGTGTTTTGAACAAATTTTGGCAAAACATAAATGTTAACTCAACAAGGAGATCAAGCTAAACAATTATGCTAATGACGTGATGTTGAACAAGATGTCTTAACATGCATCTTGACATCCTGGACTGAATGGCTTAAGTTAGTTTTTAATCTGCTGCAACACTCAAGGAGAATTTGCTGCATGGATCACGAACAGAAGACTGAAGCCTAAGGAAGCAGAAGACACTATAAATAGAAGACTTAGACCTAGGTTTTATTATGCCTTATAACGCCTGTTGTAACCTTATTTTTTTGCATAAGAAACAATGGTTTAGGGTTTTGAGAGTCGTTGGCTCTCTAGGTTGTATGTCTCCCTTTGTATTAGTTGATACACTGTGGTAGACATAGGTGTTACACAGATCCATAAGCCTTGAGGTATTGGATTGTGTATTGTTCTTGAATGAAGCTTTTAAGCAAATTCGAGTTAGCTTGATTGTCAAGTAGGCTTGACAGATTTATGTATTGACAGGGATGATGAAGAAATCACAGTTGGTGGTTTTGGGAAGTGAGTGGGGTATCTCGTATCAGGATTCTAAACGTTTGAGTTTAACCTTGGTAAAGATGTTCATGGGGTAGATGTTAGGGATAAAGTTGTAAATGTGGGAGTTTAACTTTGTAACAATCTACACGATATTGAAGTCTTCTTCCTGGATTGGTATCCCCCAGATGTAGGTGAGATTGCACCGAACTGGGTTAACAATTACTGTGTTCTTTATCATTCTGCAGATTTATAGTTTTTGTTAGGGTTCATGATAAACATGTTGGATCAGATGTCGTGACATCTGTGAGGGTGTCGTTCTGATATTCAAGGTATCAGTCTGCAGTTGCGCCTCTGGGTTTAAATGATTATGTAGCACAATGTCTTGACATATGTTAGGACATATGTTGTCTGCATAGGCCAGAATTTCAATTGGTATCAGAGCAGCCATCCTGTCTGGTTCTGGATGAGGTCCATGGGAGATACTTTCTGGAGTTTAAACAAGGAGGAGATTTGGAGATTAGATCAATCAACTCAGACATACTCAAGGGTATTAATGGATGAGATGGATGTTCTGGATCGAAGGGAGCAACCCGGAGGTTGTTCATGTTGCTGAGGAGATTCTACAACAACTACAGAAGAAGTGGCTAGTTCTTTTATTGGTGTGTCTTATAAGATGTTCTGACATCTTATTAGGGCAAGCAGGATCTATTCCTTGGTGGTTCCGCTGCATGAGTTTCTGATGGAAGAGCTCTAGAATTATGGGATTCTGAAGTTGTTACTGAAGACAGTTGGTGGAAAGTCTCAATTGTCGGCCTCTATAATTTGAAGGTATCTGCATTCTTTTATTCCAAATTCGGGAGCGATGGAGTGAAGAAAGTTGTGGTCAGATATCTGGTATGATGACTTGGTACTTGGAAGCTTGGTTTCCTGGTACAGTTTGGAGTCAGTTGAAGAGGAGAGGAGTTGAGTTAGAGTTTATCAGGTTCTTGCTCTAGGAGTTTGATAAATGTTTGGTTGGCTAGGTTGTCAAAGATACTTGAGAGTTCTCTCAAGGCCACTCATAAAGACATCTATGTCATGTATCTGGAGTCTTCTAGTTACTCTTCTGACTAGAAGGTGTTTCCTTGAGACACAATCTGAAGAACGTGGAGGTGATTTATTTTCACCATCCACAAAAACGTGCAAGGAAGAACTCAAACTTTTTAACCCTAAGGATAGTTGAGGTAATTAGGATTCGTTCAGAGAGAATCTTAAGAGCTTGAGTCAAGGGGGCAACCTTGATATCTTAACAAATTGCACAAACAGAAGACGACAACATGAAGAGGAATATCTTGGTGATATTCAGAAGATGCTGGATTTGGATAAGGGTTATTGTACAAGGATTTAAGATCAATTGCTATTTCTGGAATCCACAAGTATTTAATTGATTATCCTTGAGATTCAAGATTGAGGATGTTCTGTCAGATGTTCTAACATCTTTTCATCAGAGGTTTGAAGAATCATGGGAGGGGTTCTACATTCGCTCAGAAGTCTCCTAGGTGTTGACCTGGGATTATTGGCTTTGCGTCTGTTCCTGGAAAGTATTGTGAATGACTTGTCCAGATGGTGATGCTGTTGAAGATGGAGATGAAGACTATGAAGACATCATAATCTTGATGACTACTTGGATTGGTTTTTTTCTGATCCAGGTAGTTTAGGGCATTCCATAATTCTCATCATGGAGTTCAGATAGGTGGCAATATCAGCAACTTCTTGAAGACGACTTTACTCAAGGAAAGGTGGCATCCTTAACTTCTAACTATTCCTTCTGAAGATTCAGACAGTGGCAGGTTTGAAGTCTTTGGAGAAGCACTGGCAGGTATTCATCAAGGTGTGAGCTTGTATGAAGTAACTGCAAATCAACAGGATAGAGGTTGTCTACTCAAACTTGGTTGATGAATCAAGTCTATGAGAGCATAGGACTCTTGTTCTGTTTAGGGAGGAAGTTCTTTCAAGTGGCAGAAGAAGGAGCTGAATTCAACAACTAGATGTCTTATCAGAATGTTCTGACATTTAGTTCAACGTTAGAATCTCAGCTGGTGATGTGGCACATCAGTTTAAGATAGGGTGATCTACAGGAATGAACAATAGGATGCTTCAAAAAGGTCTATCTCATGCAGTTTGCAAGAGCTGTGGATGGGAAGATGTTACATGACTAAGAGGCTTGGTGGATCCAAGATGTCTTGCTATAGGGAAAGTAGTTCGTGTGACTTGAAGATCTGATTTCATTAGTAGATCAGGGTATCTTGTAGGAGTTCTGAAGATGAGTGAGGTCAATCAAAAGGTGGCATTTGATTGGTTTCACAATGTGCGTTCAAGAAGGATGCTTGAAACTGATTGCTCTTATGCTTAAGAGTAGTTAGTTGAATTTGTTTGAAGGTTCTGGTTCTCTGGGAGCTTGTGGCAGAATTCTGGGTTGAGAATCGAAGCATACCTTCTTGGTGGTTGAGAGTTTATTTCTCTCTGGGTTTCTGAAGTCTTCTTTGTTCAAGCTGGTGGCTCAGTGTTGTGAGAAGATCTTCAGTGTGGATTACTATGCTGATAGTAAGTCCAGTGGTGGAGCATGTAACGCCCCAGTTTTAGTTAGTTTTATTTAATTGAGTCGTTTTGATTATTTTATTATTATATTATTTTATTTGTTACTTTTATTTGAAAATATATTATTTTTCATCGTTGTTTATGTTTTATCGCGTTTTGAGAGTGTTTCCGAGATATTTGAGTTGAGGGGTAAAATAGTCTTTTTGGGAGATTAGATATTTGTATAAAATAAAAAGTAGAGAGAAAATTTGAGAGAAAGAAAAAGAGAAGAAGGAAAAGAGAAGAGAGAAAGGAAGAGGAAGGGAAAAAGAGGGAAAGAGGAAAAATCGACATAACTCCGTTTCGAGCGCGATTAATCGGGTAAGCGTGAGAAGTTTCAATTATATCTTGCTTGTGTATGTATATGTGTTGTTTGTGGTAATTGTTTTGGTTATTTCACGACTTTTTCTCATTTGATAAATCGATGAACAATTGATAGAAATCGATGTTTTCACGGTCGGAATTCGATATAAATTGCGTTGTATGATCACACGGTGTTTATGAACAATTGTAGATACTTGTTTTTGCTGTTGAAATTGATTTGGGGTGAAAAATGGGATTTTTGGGGGTTTTGGAACCCTATAACCCGTAGCAAGAAATTCTGGGTCTGGTGCGATTCGCCAGGCAAATTGGGAATTCGCCAGGCGGATTAAGTCTCGCCACTCGTTCGCCAGGCGAAGTGCTGGCGAAGGGTAATTCGCCAGGCGAAATCGTAAGTCGCCAGGCGAAATCGGGAAGACAGAAATGGGGTAGCTTCTGTAACTCTTGGGGTTTTCTAAATTTGTGACCCGCCACTAGTTCGCCAGGCGAAGTGCTGGCGAATGGGATCCGTCAGGCGAAATCTTAGGTGAAGTGCTGGCGAAGGGGGATCCGCCAGGCGAAATCCTAAGTCGCCAGGCGAATCTGGCTGTTTCTCAATAAATTCTTTTCTTTGAAAATTCATAACTTGTGATCCGTTTATCGGTTTGGTGTGTTCTTGGTACCATTGGAAAGCTTATGAAATGTTCTTTCTTATAAAAATGGTTTTGAGATTGTTGGTCGATTAAATTATGTCAAGAATTTGGAAAGGTGTCGTTTTGCCGACTTTTACTATCTTAACTGGGTGTATTTGATGTGTTATCATGCAATGTGCCTTTAATATTCATCGTATAGCTTGTATGTTGTTATATGATGTGAATACATGAGATGAGTGTTGGTGATGATGGTTTGTGGCCTTATGGCAAGTAAATGTGTTGTTTTGAGTTTGATTTCAATGTATGATAATGATGTTGTTGTGTGGTAAATACATTGTTGGATTGAATATCAATGTATGTTGTTATGATGTGTTGTGGGTAGCCTTTGTGGTGTGAATTCCTTGTGGAAGTAATTGTGATTGCATGATTGTTGTGGTTCGTGATGAAATGCATTGTTTGAAGTGTTTTCAATGCATGAATATTGATGATGATATAATTCATATTGTTGACTTGTGAATGTATGGAAATTATGAGTTGAAATATATGCATGATTATGGTTGCATATATGTGTGAAGATGCATTTGATTGTCATGAGTTCTTGTGTGTCAAGCATCATGATATGCATCTTGTAATGTCGTGTGCCCATGTGGGGTGTGAGCGACGGTTTGGTTCCAAAGGGAATCCGCTATAACGTCGTGTGCCCGTGCGGGGTGTGAGCGATGATTATAGACGATCGTGTGCCCGTGTGGGGTGTGAGCGATCGGGTCGTGTGCCCGTGTGGGGTGTGAACGATCCATAAACGTCATGTGCCCGTGTGGGGTGTGAGCGATGGGGAACATCGTATGCCCGACGGGGAGTTACATTAAGTAACGAGCGATGATTCCAGCAGAGTTCCTGAGTGAACTAGTGATGAGAAATGATGGATGGATGGTACCGCATATGCATTGCATAGAGTCATTGTGTCAGTCTCTGTGCATTTGCATAAATCATGAATGGATTGATTATGTGTGAGCATTGTGAATGGATTGATTATGTGATTATGTGTGGAATTGTTAATTGATTGAGTATGTGTTGAGAATTATGTTTAACATGGTGAATTGGTATGCATATGTGATAAATGCATTGGTGGTGGATAACATGTTTTGTGCATAGATATATGCTATATGATGTGGTGGTGTGTTTCCATATGTTATGACTTGGTATGCCTTATGTGCAAATATGTGAGTATGATTGGATAATTGATATATGTTATGTTGTTGGATTAGTAGGAATATGTTATGTATATGTGGCGTGCTATATGTATTGGTATGTGATGCTTGTGGTGAGAATAACTATGTATGTGAATTATATGTTTTGCATATTATTATGCAATCTTGATTTAGTTGTTATTTCTCACCCTTCTGTTGTGGTTTGTTGCTCTATGAGGCAATTGCAGATTTGTAGCCTTGGAGGTTTTTGTGAAGATTAGCCCTCTGTTTCTTTTGTCGGTCTTGGTGTCCGCTCTGATACGTAGCACGGGAGTCGGGGAACGATTATGTTATATGTATACCTTTGTTAGATTTATTTTGTATGTATATTTTGATGTTATAAAACAATTTATGTTGTAAAACCATTCAGTTATGGATCTTCCGCTTTATTCCATAATTGAACTTCACTATTTTGGAAAAAGTTGCCCTTTGAGGTTTACTCCATTTTGTGTTATGTATCAAATAAATGAGCAGGGGTTGTGTTTTCTTTCTTTAAGTGTGACATCCCTGTTTTCCGTCGGAAAAATAAATTGTTATTTACTCTGATTTATTTATGCATTATTTATTCGCGATGGGGATTGGGGTGTTACATTAGTGGTATCAGAGCAGGTCGGTCGGTCCGTCCAAGTTGTTGAGTCAGTTGGTGTGACAGTTGAATACTGTCGATGTTGCTTGTTTCTTAGTACGTGATATGTGTGTGGAACACTGTCAGTACTTTCTGGTTTTTCTAGTCCTTTGTCTGCAGGATTTAGATTGAGATAAGTGGGGGAGAAGCTGGTACTTCTCCAAGTTGCTTCAGGTGTGGAGCGTTGGCTCAGTGTGTTGTGAATTGCAAGATTGTAAGTGCTGTTTGGACAGTATTGTTCCCGATTCCGGAGGGAATGTGGAGGTAAGGTTTATATCGACTAAGGATTGGTGCCTTAGTTAGTTTTGTGCATGAGATGTAAGGAATGCTATTATAGTTTGGTAAAGATGGTTTATGCCCCATCATGATTGTCGGCTGTCTATTGGAAAATTGAGGAACTGATTACCCTTAATCTCTTGTTGATAGCAGACAGGAATTATGTTGGATGGAATAGACGTGTCTTTCCAGCTTTGATAGTGTGTGCAATGAATTGTTTGGAATTAAGGAAATGATTACGGATTGTTTTGATGAGTCGATGAAGATGCTAATATCGGAAGATGAGACGGATTAGAGGTTTTGTATGTTGGCCCAGTTGGGAAGTCATTGAGAGAGAATGATTGGGTTTTATTTAAGGACTGTTTCTTAGAGAGTGGAGATTGAACTTAATTGGACGAAGGTGAATAGTTGAGGTTTATATCTGCTAAGTAAGTAGGAAACTCTTGGTAGATGGGACTAAGATGTTTGTTTTGTTTGTGATGGTAGTGTTCTGGAAATTGGCAGGAAGTCGCAGTGATGGGCCGTCAGTTGGGCATAATTTTCAGATGTGTTTTTGGATGGAACATTAAGGTGTTGTCTTAGAGAGCTCCAGTATTGTTGGTAACAAAAGGAAGGATGATAGAATTGAATAACAAGCAGGATGTGTATATTGGTATTGAGACTATGGAAAGCAAACTTAGAGTTCTGGTGGGTTTGGAGTCTTTGGAGTTTTAAGGCATTAATAGAAATTGTGAGGAAACCCTGGTGGGCGGATGTAACATCGCATTTGAGAATTCCTTTTGGTTGGTTGTTGATACAAGTTGGAATTTGTGGGATTGGATGGTCAAGAGAAGAAAAAATTGGGTATGGATTACTAATAGTTGAATAAGGTAATGATTGAGAATAAGTGTCCACTTTCATGAACAGATGACTGGAATGGTTTGGTTGAGTTTGAGTGAAATTATAACTGTTTGGAATGTTTGATAAGAGTGGGGAATTGAGTGAGTTGAGGCTTTGATCGACGTAATGTGACTGGTTATGTTTGTTATCATCGGGATAGGTTGTTATTTCCTTGGCTAAGCTCGTATGCGAGTAACCAGTTACCCAGTGAAAAGTTTTGCAAAAGCTTTAAGAATTTATATCTTTTGGATTTTGGTTGGGAATTACAACGTACAGTGATGGTATTTGGTGTTAGTAATGCGTCTCTAGTGTTTATGGAGTAGAGGAATCGTATCTTCCATATTTAATTGGATAAGTTCGTAGTGGTTTTGATTGAGGATATTAGGATCTGTTATAAACTCAGAGGAAGAACAAGTAAAGTGTTTGAGGTTTGAATTACAAGTGTTGAAAAGAGACGAAGTTTTATGCTAAGTTATTCGAGTGAGAATTTTGGTTGAAAAAGGTTATTTTTCTTGGATATGTTATTTCAGATTGAGAGCATGGTTAATGGATCCATCGGAAGTAGAAGTTGTCTACGACTTCAGTTTTGATTTTGTGTGATCCTAATAAACCGGTTGTGGGGTATTGTGATGTGTCTTTGATGAGTTTGGTCAGTGTGCTAAAGCAAGAGGGTAAAGTTGTGGCTTATGCTTTACGACAATCGAGGATTCATAAAAGGATCTATACTATTCCGGATTTGGAATTGGTTGCGGTTGTATTATGTTGGAATATTTTGGGGTATTATCTTTGTGGTTCTAGGTTCGAAATGTTGAGTAACCACGAGAAGATTGAGTACTTGTTTGGTTTGAAAGAATAGAGTATGAGACAACGAGGATGGTTAGAATTCGTGACGAGTTATGAATTTGGATTGGATTATCTTTGGGAAAAGTTAGTGTCGTGTGTGATAAGTTAAATCGAAAGTTGTTATGCATGTCTATTTTGATGGTCAGAGAATTAAATTTTTTGAGCAGTTCAGAGACTTGTGTATGGTGTATGAGATAACACAGAAGAGTGTGAGGTTGGAAATATTAAAGTGAACAATGATTTTTGGCAGAGATGAGAAAGAGTTAGACTTTGGACGTGAGATTGGTAGACTTGATGGTTTCGAGTAATTAGAGTGCGCAGCGGAAGCGTGAAGTGGCACATTTTGTATTTGAGTGTGTGACTTGTAAGAATTAATAGGTTGAACATTGGGAACATGTAGGAATGGTAAGACTATTGGACGTTTCAGAATGGAAGTGTTAGGTGGAAGGTTTAAATATTCTTCATGGGCTACTATGTAGATGGATGTTTTGGGTTGTACGATCGATTGGTGGAGCGTAACATTGTTGTAATATTGTTGTGTGACAAGGATGTTTGGTATTGTGGTTTTGAAGAGGTTGTTGAAACGATGTTGGGTCGTGGAACTTTAGGTTCTTGTCCTTGTTGTGGCCTCGTTTCCATCGTGATGGTTCGAGTGCGTGTGGTTAATTCCTTGTGGGGGATTAGGGGAGTGTTACCTGTGGTGAGGGTAACGATCTTGTTGTGTTTCGGTTCAAGAGTGAACCTGTGTGTGTTCGTAACTTGGTTGTCTTTGCGTCGTAGGTTGGTCGTCAAGTGCATTATATGGGCATTGTATCTTATCATTGTTGTTGTCTTGTCGTTGTAGTTGTCGTCGTTGTCGCGTCGTTGTTGTAGTTGCTGTTAGCAAGGTGGTTTATCAGTTATGTTATTCGTGGGGTGCCTCTTGTTGGCATGTTAGTTTGTTGGTCGGTGGCGTGAGTAGGGTCCGGAGTCGTTCGTCTCAGTATATTTTCGAGGACGAAAATTTCTAAGTGGAGGAGAATTGTAACGCCCCAGTTTTAGTTAGTTTTATTTAATTGAGTCGTTTTGATTATTTTATTATTATATTATTTTATTTTTTACTTTTATTTGAAAATATATTATTTTTCATCGTTGTTTATGTTTTATCGCGTTTTGAGAGCGTTTGCGAGATATTTGAGTTGAGGGGTAAAATAGTCTTTTTGGGAGATTAGATATTTGTATAAAATAGAAAGTAGAGAGAAAATTTGAGAGAAAGAAAAAGAGAAGAAGGAAAAGAGAAGAGAGAAAGGAAGAGGAAGGGAAAAAGAGGGAAAGAGGAAAAATCGACATAACTCCGTTTCGAGCGCGATTAATCGGGTAAGGGTGAGAAGTTTTAATTATATCTTGCTTGTGTATGTATATGTGTTGTTTGTGGTAATTGTTTTGATTATTTCACGACTTTTTCTCATTTGATAAATCGACGAACAATTGGTAGAAATTGATGTTTTCACGGTCGGAATTCGATATAAATTGCGTTGTATGATCACACAGTGTTTATGAACAATTGTTGATACTTGTTTTTGCTGTTGGAATTGATTTAGGGTGAAAAATGGGATCTTTTGGGGTTTTGGAACCCTATAACCCGTAGCAAGAAATTCTGGGTCTGGTGCGATTCGCCAGGCGGATTAAGTCTCGCCACTCGTTCGCCAGGCGAAGTGCTGGCAAAGGGTGATTCGCCAGGCGAAATCGTAAGTCGCCAGGCAAAATCGGGAAGACAGAAATGGGGTAGCTTCTGTAACTCTTGGGGTTTTCTAAATTTGTGACTCGTCACTAGTTCGCCAGGCGAAATCCTAGGCGAAGTGCTGGCGAAGGGGGATCCGCCAGGCGAAATCCTAAGTCGCCAGGCAAATCTGGCTGTTTCTCAATAAATTCTTTTCTTTGAAAATTCATAACTTGTGATCCGTTTATCGGTTTGGTGTGTTCTTGGTACCATTGGAAATCTTATGAAATGTTCTTTCTTATAAAAATGGTTTTGAGATTGTTGGGCGATTAAATTATTTCGGGAATTTGGAAAGGTGTCGTTTTACCGACTTTTACTATCTTAACTGGGTGTATTTGATGTGTTATCATGCAATGTGCCTTTAATATTCATCGTATAGCTTGTATGTTGTTATATGATGTGAATACATGAGATGAGTGTTGGTGATGATGGTTTGTGGCCTTATTGCAAGTAAATGTGTTGTTTTGAGTTTGATTTCAATGTATTATAATGATGTTGTTGTGTGGAAAATACATTGTTGGATTGAAAATCAATGTATATTGTTATGATGTGTTGTGGGTAGCCTTTGTGGTGTGAATTCCTTGTGGAAGTAATTATGATTGCATGATTATTGTGGTTCGTGATGAAATGCATTGTTTGAAGTGTTTTCAATGCATGAATATTGATGATGATATAATTCATATTGTTGACTTGTGAATGTATGGAAATGATGAGTTGAAATATATGCATGATTATGGTTGCATATATGTGTGAAGATGCATTTGATTGTCATGAGTTCTTGTGTGTCAAGCATCATGATATGCATCTTGTAATGTCGTGATATGCATATATGTTATGTTGTTGGATTAGTAGGAATATGTTATGTATATGTGGCGTGCTATATGTATTGGTATGTGATGCTTGTGGTGAGAATAACTATGTATGTGAATTATATGTTTTGCATATTATTATGCAATCTTGATTTAGTTGTTATTTCTCACCCTTCTGATGTGGTTTGTTGCTCTATGAGGCAATTGCAGATTTGTAGCCTTGGAGGATTTTGTGAAGATTAGCCCTCCGTTTCTTTTGTCGGTCTTGGTTCCGCTCTGATACGTAGCACGGGAGTCGGGGGAACGATTATGTTATATGTATACCTTTGTTAGATTTATTTTGTATGTATATTTTGATGTTATAAAACAATTTATGTTGTAAAACCATTCAGTTATGGATCTTCCGCTTTATTCCATAATTGAACTTCACTGTTTTGGAAAAAGTTGCCCTTTGAGGTTTACTCCATTTTGTGTTATGTATCAAATAAATAAGCAGGGATTGTGTTTTCTTTTTTTAAGTCTGACATCCCTGTTTTCGGTTGGAAAAATAAATTTTTATTTACTCTAATTTATTTATGCATTATTTATTCGCCATGGGGATTGGGGTGTTACAGAGCATATTAAGAACCATGGTGTGTGGTGTCTGTGATGTGTAAAAGATGTCCTAACTGATGTTAGAACATCTTTGGGTTGGATATGCTTGGTGAAGGATTTCAGGTTCTATGATGAACTGGTTACTTGCACCATGTCTAAGGAGTATCTATCTAGAAGAACTACCTTGGGAGAATGGTGTAGAGAAGACTGAAGTGGATCATATGTTGATTACATGGAAGTCTGTTTCCTGAATGCATTCAGAAGTGGAGATTCACCATAAATCAGAAGTATTCCAGATTATCATATGAGAGAATGATAGGAATGACTGTCTTGGATTGCGGGGTGTTTATCTCTAATGCTGGCCTGGTGAGGTCAGTGGAAAATCTTGCATACGACATTGGAGCCCTTGGAGCAAGTCATGCTAGTAGTGGATCAGTTTAGCCGCTGTGAAGTTCTGGAGCATGCATATGATAGCTGACATCATGGTAACAAACTAAGAGACCATGTGCGTCTCTTTGAGGAATGGAAAGCATTCTGATTTAATTGGTTTGTGCCTCAAGCAACGGGATATCTATACATGAGAATTCAAGAGGAGATCGTGTGGTGTATAAGATGGTTGTGGAATGAGGGGGATCAATGGGACTTTGATCTCAAGCTAAGAGTTTGTTATGGTTTGTATACACGTCCTCACGGGATGCATGACATTGATCATGTGTGAGTGATTATTGTTTCTTGTCAAAGGGAGCAATAAAGAGTTAATGGTTGCGTTCAGCAGGTGTGTTGAACAGAGGGTGCGCTCTTGAAGACACGAATACGCGTCTTATGTTTTCCAGTCATTAGCTTGGATGTTCAGTGGAGGAGCACCAGTTACCTTAGTCAGGGGGAGAGGCCTCTTGATCTGAGATGAAGTTCCAACTTGCATTTGTGCGTCAACAAGTTGAGATGTCAAGGAGGATGGCTTGACATTGTTAAAGTTCCAGTTTGCATTTGTGCGTCAAGCAAACTGAGATGTCAAGGAGGATGTCTTGACATTAGAGTATTGTTGCAAGTTATGGGAAACTTTGCAATGCATACTTGAATGGTTCTTATTGGATGCTTAAGAATCATTGATTAAGTCTGGGGAATTTATTTTTCTCTGCAGGCTATTGTAATACCCCAAATTTTGACCACTTAGATTTCCCATCATTGTGAATATCATCATCACAATATGGATGAACCATCATGCTTCATCAGTCTCCCCAAAGATAGGTGAGCATCCAATACAATCAAAATTAGGGTTTCAAGCCCTCTCTGAGTGCTTAGACAAAGGATCAATCAAGAAATGACATGATCTTCAACTTGTCTAATCTCTCAAACATCCACAATGGATCAAAAATGACTCCCACTTCAAGGATTAAGCACAAGGCTGCTCCCTTCTAGGTGGATCAAGTCTCAAGATCGACAGTGTCACCAAATTAGGGTTTTGGTCGACCAGGGTCTCCAGATGGAAATTTTCATCTGGGCACAAGGCAATGATCCAAAACATGACCTAATATGCTTCATGGAACCTCATGAACCCATGCATCAAGTCAATTTTGCCTCAGGGGATGCATTCATAAAAAATCAGGAATTAGGGTTTCTTGACCTAATTCACCCCTAAGTTGACTTTTGGGACAAACCATGAGACAAGACCTCAAGAGATGATTTGAGGGTCTCTAATACACCATATTGATCCATTTGGAACAATGGATTGATCCAAGAAGCTTGAGCAACAAGTCTCATTTTCATCTGCACCACAATTAGGGTTTTAAGGGAAAAGTCAACTATAACTTTGACTTATGACCAAGACATGCTCCCAAACCCTAATACATGATTGAATATACCCTATGACACCCATGGAACATGTCCATCAAGTTTGATTTAGGTCAAGGACATGATTTCCTGAAGAATTGCACTGTTTGGAATTCATCTGATAAAAAGTCAACTGTGCACAAAAGTCAACTTTGACTTTTTGAGATTTTTCACCAAAATGGATTTTTAACCCTAAAATGATGTTAATGTATGATTTGAATCATCATTCATCAAGAAAAATCAAGAAAAGTGAGATAACTTGTAAAAGGGGTAACCATAAAACTTAGAAATTTTTCTAAGTTAAAAATAAAGTGGCAAAGGTACCAACTTTGGAGGACCATAACTCCTAAACCACAAGGCCATTTTTTCTCATCCAAAGATGGATTTGTAGCCCTCATTATCACCTACAAAAACTTCAACTACAAGTTATTCCAATTCATTAAGGATTTTGAGTTATGGAGTGATCAAAGTGGCTGAAAAGTGAAAATGTCACTTTTTCCAACACTTAGTGAAATTTTCACTAAGTCAGATTCTGCCTCACTTTTTGCCAAATGTAGGGGGATTTTTCACTTGGAATCAAAAGAGATGAAAACCAAACTTGTTCGAACAATTTTTGTATTATGTAAGAGCTTTCCAAAATGGCCAAGAACATTGCCAAATTCAACCTACACCATGAGATACAACATTGCCAAGTTGCCTTGCTGAAATCTGTCAAGGCAAGGCAGAATTTGCATTTTGGCTCGATTTGCCAAAATCAGCCAAATTCAATTGCTCCAATCCACTTGGACACCTCAGAGGATTGAATCTAAAGGGGACAATCACTGAGCCAAGCCTCCAAGGTCCAAGGAACAAGGAATAGCATGTTGAACCTAGAGTTGCCAAAATAGGGACAAGACTTCAAATTTGGAATGAGGCATTCAATGGAACCATCAAGGTGGCATGGACTGAGCCATTCTCATCTGAAATCAGTCAAGACTTATCCAAGACCAAGGGGACCAAAGCTCTGTGCCCTAACCTCTAGTCAATGGCTAGAGGAGACTTGGATTTTCATTTGCCAACATTGGCCAAACCTACTTACCAGCTGCCATGCACTATTCCTTGCAAAACAAACTTGCTCTACTATAAATAGAGCTCAATTGTGGTCAGTTTAAGTACACCAAAGCCATCTAACAGATGCTTTCCTCAAAATCTCTTTCTCTTGGCAAAAATGCCTTTCTTAGCAAGGTAGCTATCGGGTTTTGAGTTTGAGAGCAATTATGCACAAACCAATCACTCACACACCTCACATACATCACATATGAGCTGATCAAACACTCACATAACTTCTGAAACATCAATTTCATGAAATCACCAGCTGGTTGCTCAAATTTTCAAACAAGGTGCAGCTGAGGTACCACAAAATGATCCAGCCAATTTCAATCAAGTCCAACCATCCAAACACAATCCATAGGGTGTAGGGAAGCTGTTCAGATCATCACCACTCATCTGTAACACCTCCAAATCAAAAATCACTCTGAACTTGCTGTCACGACTTGGAGGTAAGCACATACTTGGTAATCTCTCAATCTATGCATATTTCCTCGCACAATAATTTGGCCATATGTTCATAATCATGCATGGAATGTTTTCCCTCAATTAATTGCATTGTTTGAATCGTGTATCAAAAATCCTAGCCTTCATGCAAAAATTAGGGTTCTTGAGGTTTCTTCGTGATTTCTTGTTGTATGTTTAATTTAAATGAAATTAAAGTACATAGACATGATCGTGAGGTTGAGACGAGCATAATGATATGTGGATTGCATGATATGATTACGTATTCATGGAGATTGGATAGAAAACGCAAATCTGAGAAACCAAGAACACGCGCGTGTTCTTCAGCTGTTCTTGGCGCCATTTTTCATAAATTCAAATATTTGAATTTTGTGATTTTGTTTAATTGATTCAAAAATTAATTTCTCTCTGAGTTTTAATGATTTTGAGTTGATTCTTTTTTTAATAATTCACAAAAATGTTAAAATATTTTATTTTATCAAAAAATCCCAAAAATATTATTTATTTCATATAATTGATATTTTTGTAAAGAATTAATATTTTGATTGTTTTTGGCATTTTAAATATTTTTTCTACATTGATTTTGCAACTTTTAATGCTTTCTAATTATTTTGTAGGTCAATACTTAATTTTTGAAGCATTAATCCAAGATCACAATTTGTTTTCCATGTGTTAAACAATTTTTGATCATTTTAATTGAATTTTTATTCAATTAAATACATTTTGAAAACAAATTAGGGTTTTGGATTAATTCAACCCTCATAAATCATTTTCAAAACACTTTGGGCCTCTATTAGAGTGTAAGACCCAATCTTTTTTTTGACCAAATCATCTTTGGGCCTCACTTATTGTATAAGTCCCGATACCGTCAAAAAACAAACGGCGCGATCGTCGCCTTTTCAAAAATCATCTGGGCCTACCCTCGAGTAGTAAGACCCATTTCTTTTTCTTCAAAACTCTTTGGGCCTCTTGAGAGAGTGTAAGACCCATCCCCCCTTGTACAAAACCTTTTTGGGCCTCACTCGTTGTATAAGTCCCTCTGTACAAGTAAACGGCGCGATCGTCGCCCGTTTAAAAATAAAAACCATCTGGGCCTACCCTCGAGTAGTAAGACCCATTTCTTTTTCTTTAAAACACTTTGGGCCTATAATAGAGTGTAAGACCCAATCCCCCTTTTAACCAAAAACATTTTGGGCCTCACTTATTGTATAAGTCCCTCTGCGTTAAAAGAAAACCTCGGCGTGATCGCCATTTTTAAACGAAAAATCATTTGGGCCTACCCTCGTGTTATAAGCCCCTCTCTTTTCTTTAAACCTTTTTGGGCCTCTTGAGAGAGTGTAAGACCCATCCCTTTGTACAGAAAACCTTTTTGGGCCCCAGTCACTTGTATAAGTCCCTCTGTACAAATTCAAACAGTGCGCTCACTGATAAAACCCTGGGCCTCTCCTTGAGCTGTAAGCCCCAAATCTTTCTTTTTCAAAGCACTTTCTCCTTTGATTTTGAATATACTGTTGTTTTCAATCTTTCTTTGTTGAACAACTAACCAAACAGCATGGAAGCACTACAACAGAGTAAGTGGTTATCGCTTTCATTTACTGCTTTCATATTATAAACTGTATTGTGGGGCTGCTCACTGTAAGTCTCCTTTCATAAACTCATTTCTACTGTGTAATAATAGTATAGATATTTCAAGTTTCCCCGGCAACTACGTCTAGAACTAGGTGACGCCGTTTCACTTATTCGTAGAAATAGACGCCTAGATCCCCAATAGGAGCACCAGATACAGTCTTCTCTTCGGCTGTCCTCCTTAGGAATCGTCAAGAAGCTCTACTCCCCAAGATGAATGTATTCTCCGTGAATGGCATCTTTGAGTTTCTTCCAAATTCTCGAACTTTCCTGACTTGATCTATTCCTTGTGGATAGCTTGTCTTGAATGTCTCGGGGTTTGGGTACCCACTACGGTCATAATCTTGGACCTTAACTAAGGAACCCTCTTTAAAAGCTAAAATTTGCTGGATAGTAAACCTCGCACGTTTACCAGTGGTTTTCATCTTTAAAAGAGTTATCTCTCCTAATGGAAAGGAGATGATAGACCCACGGGCTTCTTAAAAGCATCGGCCTCCTCTTGGGCATTATTCAAGGACCCTACGGCTTCTTAGAAGTATTCACAGCCTCCTCTTAGGCTTCGTATAATGATCTCTTCCTTCGGGAATGATAGCCTCCTCTTGGGCTTCGTACATGGACCCGTTGGCTTCTTAAAAGTTTCCAGCCTCCTCTTGGCCTTCGTACAAATTATCCCGACGACCTCCTAGAGGTATAGGAACAGAACCTAGTCATCCTCATAGAACAGTCCTTTCATAGAGTCTACTACTGTTTCTCGAAGCATAGTACAAAAGATAAAACTCTAGACACGGACAGTCTAACTTCCTTGAGTCTCAAAGACATTCTCAAGCACCCTTCGTTAAATAGGAAGGAAACCCGCAGACTCAGATAGTCTCGATACCCTTTGGATTTCCCGTTTCCTCAAAGAGAAGGAAATATCCCTGATCCTTAAATTAAATCCCTGTGTACAGTGTTACTCATATAAGAACTGATTTTCTCTTTTAAATCAGTATATTGGATCTGTCACTCAACTGAAACAGTTACAATAGCTTCCATCTCGGGCTTCGTACGAGATACCAAAATTCTCCCCAGTGGAGTCAAAACAACCTTTTCGCCTCTCTCTCGGGCTTTGTACGAGATACAAAAACACTCTATTACTGAGTATAAAAGATTCTCCAACTGAGTCAACTCTTTGCTAGCCTCCTCTTAGGCTTTGTATAACGATATGCCCCACTGGGTCAAAAACTTTTAGCCTCTCTCTCGGGCTTTGTACGAGACACAAAATAGCCTCCTCTTAGGCTTTGTATAATGATTTTCCTAGCGGAAATTAGCCTCCTCTTAGGCTTCGTATAAGAAAACCACTGGTTGATCCAATCGACCTTTTAGCATCAAAGTTGTGCCTCGTTCGCAGTACACAAACGTCAACAACTACTTTCCCTTCATCTAATCGCTGTAAGCGGCAAGCCTCTGGATCATCTACATCCATGCCACTGTCCCTCTTTTAGCATGAGAAATTCCTAAGGAAAGATGGCATTGCTCTACACTGAGTTAAAGTCTTCTCCTTCAGGTTAAAACCCTTTCTTCGAAAATTATGGCATTGCTCGGGTCCGCGTATCCCAGTTAAAGTAATTCTCCTTCTCCCCTCTTTAGAGATGACAAATTCTCTCTAAAGCCGAGGTCTTTCAGCTTCACGTCTTGGGCTTTGAACAAGACACAAATAGACCTTTTAGCTTCACATCTTGGGCTTTGAACCAGATACAAATCACCTTTCGCTTCATGTCTTGGGCTTTGAACAAGACACCAAAACACCCATTTCCTCACATAGAATAGGAGGAACTACAAACGCTCTGATTTCCCTGTTTCGGTAAACGGGTAGGCATAAGATCGAAAGAAAAGATCTTAGCGAGCGCAATCAACAAAAAACCAAAATCCCATATCTTCGTCAATCAAAAGCAGTAATTCAAAAGCACCAGTCCTAACATCCTAATCCTTGTTCCCCGCCAGAAACCTTCTGCCCAGGAAAAAAAAGAAAGAAAACCGTATTGGCGAAAATACAAATAACCAGTACAAAAGCCCCCCACATTGATAGCATCCGTAACCTAACAGACCGTTGTTTAAACTCAGTATGCAAGCAGGGTTAATTGGAGACATCTATTTCCCTTCCTTATTTAGCTCACAATAGGATAAAAAATGAATCGACCTGTAGTTTTAAGCTCAACCGCAGAGAGCGACCAGCGCTTAAGAACCGCGTCCAAAATCGCTCGCTACAGAAAAGTGGCGCCCACCGTGGGGCTCTATCTTTCTTTCTGTTTCTATTTTCCTTGAAAATGGCGACTTTGCTGGGGAGTCTTTGCCAAGATCTTTTTGCCTTAGGACATCATCCCCGTTTTCCACGGAAAATGGGAACTCTGCTGAGGAGAAAGATTGACCTATGTTGGTCCATCTCTTAGGCAGGGAACCACAGATTGGGGCTTCCGCCGGGGAACCCATTTATGTCAGGAACTTAAGAATCGTAGCTTTATAAGTCTAGGATGATTAGGACAAATATATATACTGCTTGTCCTAATTGCTATACGTGTTTATTTTTCTGCTACTGGGAATGCGTGTGATGCCGCATGTGGTGAGATTGAGTATACACTTAAGAAAAGCCAACCTTTTTGGTAGTGCAGAAGCTATCGGAAATAGCTGTTACGCGATACTACCCTCATTTGAGACTGGTGATCTATTCTCGGTGAATGGCACTTACTCTAAGATTGCACACAACTCGCTGGCGATCCGCTTGTTGTCTGCCTTCCTGGGAGGAGCTATGATAATGAGTACAGGTACAAAAATCACCCTAGTATAAACCTTTGGGGATGGGTAGAGCCTTGACTTCATGACAACGACCCTTTGACCCCATGTTTTTTCTATGTTTTTGTGTGCTGCATTCATGCATTCGTTTAATAAAACATTAAAACATTCAAAAAATTTCTCTTATAGTCTCTCTGTTTTTCAAATTAAACTAAGACTGTGATTGCAAATATTAGAGAAAAAGATTACATTAATGGATTTCGGTAGAAGGAGAACTCACCAGTATACCTTCAAGGTTCCAAAGCTTGAGGATTTGAGAAGGTTAGCGAGGATGATCACTAACCCAGAGGCTTTCAGAGCCAAGCACGGTGGTTTTCTACCACTGTTAAGAGTCCATGTGATTGGGGGAATCATGGATGCGCTCGTTCAGTTTTACGATCCGGTTTATCACTGTTTCACATTCCCGGATTACCAGCTAGCACCAACGCTGGAGGAGTATTCTCATCTGATTGATTTACATATCACTGATCGAGCTCCATTTTCTGGACTGGAAGAAATTCCAAAGAATCAGACCATTGCAAGAGCAATTTATTTGGACGAGTCTGAGGTCCGGACTCACATGACCACTAAGGGTGGTACCCAAGGTTTGCCAGCCCAGTTCCTGACCAAGAAAGCTCTGTACTTTGCTAGTATAGGGAACGGGACTGCTTTTGAAAGCATCTTTGTCTTCCTCACCTACGGATTATTTTTGTTTCCCAACATCAATAACTTCGTCGATATCAACGCTATTAAGGTTTTTCTCATTGGAAACCCTGTGTCGACTTTGCTCGCAGATGCGTATCATTCTGTACACTTGGGAAATTTGTACAGCGGAGGGGAGATCACATGCTGTGTACCTTTGCTCTACAAATGGTTTATCTCTCACTTGCCCAAGTCTGCTGCTTTTTGGGATTTCAAGAGTGTCTTACGTTGGTCGCAGAAGATCATGTCTCTCACCAACTCTGATATAGATTGGTGTAATAGGATTTATGAGGGAATCAGAATCATTGACCGTTGTGGAAACTTCCCCAGCGTACCCCTCATAGGAACTAAAGGAGGAATCAACTATCATCCGATATTAGTTCTTCGTCAATTTGGATACCCGATGAGACACATCCCACTGGGTGTTCATCTGGAAGGTCTTTTCTTCAAAGAAGGAGAAAGTGACAGAGCACTAAAGATGGAAATAGTGCAAGCTCGGAAACATGTTCATAAGAAAGGACGAGAGTCTCTGGGAAAACCGGACTGTGTCTCGGTGGAGCCTTATCTCCATTGGGTACAAACTAGAGCTCTCAAGCTAAAGATGCCTTATCCTCGTTACGGAATTCTTCCGCCGAGGGAAATTGTCATGTACTTCATGACGGAAACTGAAAGGCTTCAGGTTACTCTCAACAAAGTTCAAAAGGAAAGAAGATCTTGGAAGAACAAGTACCGCACCCTCGACGTAGAGTGTATCCAAATACAGCAATTACTAAAAGAGAAAGATGCTCTGATTGAAATTTTGGAGCAGCATGCTGTAGAGAATCAAGATGACCAAAGGAATTTGCTCGCTCCTTTCACCTGGCAAAGAAATGACAACCTGACAACGGCCCAAGCGCCCCGGTCAAAGAAGAGGACTCGGGACCCATTAGTTTAGGTTTCTGTTTCTGCACTTTGTAATCTACTGTATTTCCATTTCTGTAATCCTTTGGAATTCAATAAAAAGGGGCTTCCCCACTGTTTGATATTTTCAATCTAATTGTCGAAGTTTATTTTAATTAAACCTAAAAACAATTAATATAATCATTGCATTCATCATTCTCACATCGCGTATTCTTCTTCCCTACGAATCTCACGTTTGTGTCTCGATTCTAGAGTCAAACTGTCTCATTCGTACAATACTCGGGCCAATCGTCAGAAAAGGATGGATGGTCTTGAGGAAGAAAACAGAGAGTTGAAAGAAGAGATCGACACTCTGAGAGAGGATATGAGAAAGCTTCGTAACGACATGCAAGCCATGGCAGAAACTCAGCTACAAAGAACTGTGATCTCAGAGATCACCTCAACGCCCATCATAGAAAAGTATGATCCTAGGTATCAGATGCCGAAAGATCGTCCTTGGGGCATGCCTGTTAACTATATCCCGGAAGGATATTTTCCGCCGATCACTGAAGATCAGGGAATCGCAACAGAAGCCGCTGGGCCTGAAGGTTACAAACTTCGGGAAAGCGAAGATGCCAGGGGCATACTGAAGACTCCTGAAGGTTACAAACTTCGGGAGGCGCCAAGACTTACTGCCGTAGTCACGGTACCACCCCCTTTGGTGCACACTGTCCCGGAAGGACAGATTCCACAGACACCTTTTGGTAAGAAGGAAACTATGTTTGACAGAATGGATGAATTCCAGGAGCAGTTCCTGGAAATGCAGAAGGAGCTGCAAGCTATTCGCGGTCAGGATCTATTTGGAAAGGACGCCGCAGACCTCTGCTTGGTCCCAAATGTGAAAGTCCCGCACAAGTTCCAAGTGCCCGACTTCGAAAAATACAAGGGTAACTCTTGCCCTCAGAGCCATCTGGTGATGTACGCTCGGCGGATGTCAGCTCAGACGGAGAATCAGGACCTGCTGATTCACTACTTCCAGGATAGTTTAACCGGTGCCGCACTCAAATGGTACATGGGTTTAAACCATACTACGATCAGTACATTCAGAGATCTTGGTACTGCCTTCGTCCAACAATACAAGTACAATTTGGACATGGCACCCGACAGAGATCAACTCAGATCAATGTCGCAAAAGGAAAAGGAAACCTTTAAGGAGTATGCTCAAAGTTGGCGTGAAATTGCCGCTCAAATTTGTCCACCTCTTGAGGAAAAAGAGATGACAAAAATCTTCTTAAAGACCTTAATCTCATTTTACTATGACCGAATGGTTGCCAGTGCACCCAGTGATTTCACCGAAATGGTCGGCATGGGTGTACGTCTTGAGGAAGCCGTCCGAGAAGGACGTTTAGTAAAAGATACTGGATCAACGAGCGGTACTAAAAAATATGGTAGTGCTCTCCCTAAGAGAAAAGAGCAAGATATTGGGAATATCTCTCTCGGAAAGGAAAGGCGTCGTTATCAGCCAGTAGCAGCTGTTACTCATGCTATCGGCCCCGCGCCTGTTCCTATGTATCAACCTCAGGTTGCGCAGAGCCAACCTGACCAACAAAGGACGCAACAGCCTCTTCAGCAGGCTCGTCCCCCATATAACAACAACCGTACAACACGGCCACCAGGATTTGATCCTATACCCGTAACGCACGCAGAGCTGTTTTCGTTACTGCTGGCTAAGGGGCACATCCAGACTAAGTCTCCCCTTTCAGTTCTGGAAAATCCACCTTTTTGGTTTAAGGTGGATCAAACATGCCCTTATCATCAAGGAGGTTCAGGGCATAACATTGAGACTTGTCTCAATTTCAAATCCGACGTGCAAAAGCTTGTTAGGAGCGGGCTCTTATCTTTCAAAGATACGAACCCTAATGTTCTTACGAACCCGCTGCCTCAACATGAGAAGGCTGCAGTCAATCTGATTGAGAAAGAGACTAACAATGTCTATCAAATTCACGATGTACTCTTATTGGGGACCAATCTGGTCAAGATGCATTGTAGACAGAGTGGATATGGCCATGTGCCACCTCATAATTATCACCAGTGTGATATCTGCTCTAAAGACAACCAAGGATGTTCTGTAGTGCAATCAGCTCTACAGGAACAAATGGATCTCGGATGGATCCAAGAGCACCGAGTTCGTGGAGTTAACATGGTCTCTACAAATTCTAACGTCATTCAAAACCACGACATCCGTGTGATGAATGTCAACTTGGTGGCTATGCACTCAAGGCAAAGCCAGTATCATAATCTGCTGCGGCACGAGTACAGTTCCTGTCTGATTTGCTCGGTAAACAAACAGGGATGCTCTTTCATACAAGAGGCCCTCCAGCGTCAGATGGATCTTGGATGGATCCAAGACTACCATGATAGGAACTCCTATCAAATCAACATGGTTCAGATCTTCGACATCCGCGTGATGAATACCAATCTGGTAGAGTTACATGCTGAGCATGTCCGACTCGGATTCTTAATATCACACGATTATCAAAACTGTAAAGCAGGTTGCGAAAACAATCGAGGTTATACCCTTGTCCAGGAGGCACTTCAGCACTTGTTAAATCACTGGTGGATGCCAATCCATATGGACGAAGATACTCAACAGATTAGTATCAATAACAGGAATCCTACTCGTCGTCAAAGTCAGGATGTCCGATCAATGAAAGGTAACCTAGTGAGGTTACATTGTATTCAAAGTGGGCGTGGCCAGTTGCCACCACACGACTATGACAGTTGTAGCGTCTGTTCAGAAAGTAACCAAGGGTGTTACCTTGTGAGAGCAGCTCTTCAGGGTTAGGTCGATCATGGAAAAATTCGTCCATATCCAGGTTCTGGACCCATCAGTTGGTCGCCGAACTACCTTGCCGATCAAGTTGAGGATGTTATCACGATCTCTGGTCATCACCAGATCAGGGATGTTTTTGCCATCGTCCCTCTACTTGACGAATCTAGAGTTCCCAACCGGGAACGGATCGAGGTTACTTATGATGGTCAGAAAAATCAGAAGGTTCCCATAGTCATCTATCTACCGGGACCACTACCGTATGAATCAGGTAAGGCAATCCCTTACAAATACGGTGCAACAATAATCGAGAATGGAAAGGAAATTCCATTACCCTCCATCGTGAATATTGCAGACATCAGTCGTGTAACACGGAGCGGTCGAATCTTCAACCAAGGGGTTGGAGAATCCAACAAGGAAAAGGAACTTCAGGCAGAAATTCCTGATCCACCAGTTGGTCAATCTAGTAATCTCAACTTTTCAAAAGACAAAGATGAGATGCTGAAGCTCATCCAAAGGAGTGAATACAACATTGTTGATCAGCTGTTGCAAACTTCTTCAAAGATCTCGGTATTATCACTGTTACTCAGTTCAGAAGCACACAGAGAGGCTCTACAGAAAGTCTTGGAGCAAGCCTTTGTGGAACAGGATGTAACAATCAGACAATTCGATAGCATTGTCTCTAACATCACTTCCTGCAATAATATGGGATTTAGTGATGAGGAATTACCTGAAGAGGGTCGCCGTCATAACATGGCGCTCAACATTACAGTTAACTGCCAGGGCGATGCTTTAGCCAACGTACTGGTAGACACAGGGTCAGCCCTGAATATTATGCCGAAGTCCACTTTGACGCAATTATCATTTAAGGGCCCTCCGATGAGAGTCAGCGAGGTCGTCGTCAAAGCATTCGACGGATCAAGAAAAACAGTTATCGGCGAAGTTGATCTTCCCATAACTATTGGTCCTCACACTTTCCAAATCACTTTCCAGGTCATAGACATCCGGGCAACATACATTTGTTTATTAGGAAGACCTTGGATACATCAGGCTGGAGCGGTTACTTCGACCCTCCACCAAAAGCTAAAGTTCGTCAAGAACAATCAACTTGTCACGGTTTGTGGGGAACAAGCCTTGCTTGTAAGCAACTTATCATCATCTACTTGTGTGGAACCCGAGGAGTTTATTGGAACTCAGTTCCAAGCAGTATCGGTGAGCAAGGATAATCAGTTCAAAGAAGGAACTTTAATTTCTTCATACAAAGATGCTATCAAAACGGTCGAGACTACCGATACGACAGGATGGGGACGGCTTGTCATTCCTATTGACAATAAAACAAAGAAGGGTCTTGGTTTTTCTGCAACCTGTACCCAGACAGCCGCCAACGATGAAAGTCTTCATCCCCTTCAAAACTTCTTCCATAGTGGAGGTTTTCTTCACCCAGTGTCTCAGACAGTTCATGCTATCAATGAGGAAGATCCCTCTGACACAGATGAAGAATGGAAGTCCTACCTTAACAAGGACGGCTATATGTCTCAGGAAGAGGTGCCTATGTCTTTTTGATTTCCTACAGAAAGTCCGAGATTTATACCAAGATCAGATGTCGAAATGATCTACGGAGATTGTGATCCAGAAGGATGCCGTGCTCCGCCAAATTCATTAGAGGAGGACACTCTGATGAAAGACAACTTTGATCGCAATTACTATGGCCCGATGGATGGCCTGCCAATGTGGCAGCCTTACCCAGGAAACTTGGGGCAAGAAAGTCAGCCGAGTAACGAAACTCAGCTAAGCATCATTGAACAGAATACCTGTGTCCCCACCATGTCATGGGATCAACATTCAGGTCATTCGGAAACTACTCAACATGAAGATGAATTCGCAACGTTTGCAGGACTAGAATTCATCAACTATGCTTTTCCCGAGGTCAACGTCATCGAGAGAAGTGACTCCTCCAGTTCCAAAGAAGTTTGGGACACTCTGGGACAACCAAGTGGAAAATTCGACTATATGGTCAAGTACACCAACCCGAAAGCTCTCGTATCAGGCTCGAAGACATCCAGCCAACTGGATGGGGACATACAGCTGAGAGCACAAACGCTATGCAAAATACAACAGATTCCAACGATCCTGCTCCACCAAAAATCAGCGTCATTTCTGAAGACAAATCAAGGAAGGTGCCAGACTTTGTGATTCACCGAGGAGTTCGCCGCCAGTGGGTTGCCGTCGAGGTTCCGAAGGTTATTCATCAGTCAAAGTAATTGCCATCTTTAAACCTTTCACCCTGCCCAGGTGAAACGGATATTTTGATAGGGCTCGTTTTCTGTAAACTTCCCTCTTCGCTTTGCCCAAAGCGACAGAGTTTTGTTTTATAGGGCTGTAGTTTCAAGAGTCGACTTATTTATTAATAAAATAACGTCGTTCTGTAATTTCCGCATTAATTACTGTTTTCTCTTTTTGCTTTTTCAAAAAATGGTAATCCTAAAAAAAACATTCAATAATAAAAACAAGCAGTAAAATCAAAACACTGCACACACTTGCATTTTCTCTATCTCTTCTAAACACGAATCATCACGTCATGCAGATTGCTTGTTTTATACCCCGTTGAAACATACGATCCGATGCCTTCTTCCAACTTTGAGTTCCCGGTATTCGAGGCTGAAGAAGAAAATGACAACGAAATTCCAGAAGAGATCTCCCGACTACTCAGACAAGAGGAAAGGTCCATTGAACCTCACAAAAAACCGTTGGAAAGGGTAAACTTGGGTTCAAAAAAAGAGAGAAAAGAAATCAGGATCGGAGCATTGCTCAGTCCAACTGCCAGAGAGGATTTGATAAAGCTTCTCAAAGAATTCCCCGATGTGTTCGCTTGGTCCTATCAGGATATGCCAGGGTTGGATACCAGCATCGTGGAACATCACTTACCGCTAAGATCGGAATGTCCGCCAGTAAAGCAAAGGTTGAGACGCACTCAGCCGGACATGGCCATCAAAATCAAAGAGGAGGTACAGAAACAGATCGACGCGGGTTTCCTCGCTACATCTGAATATCCTCAATGGTTAGCCAACATCGTACCCGTTCCCAAAAAGGACGAAAGGGTCAGAATGTGTGTTGATTACAGAGATTTGAACAAGGCAAGTCCAAAGGACGACTTCCCTTTACCACACATTGACATGCTGGTTGACAGCACAACAAAGTTCAAAGTATTCTCCTTCATGGATGGATTCTCGGGCTATAACCAGATCAAAATGGCACCGAAAGACATGGAGAAAACTTCGTTCATTACCCCATGGGGTACCTTTTGTTACAAGGTAATGCCGTTCGGTTTGAAGAATGCCGGGGCAACCTATCAAAGGGCCATGACTACTCTGTTTCGTGACATGATACACAAAGAAATCGAGGTATATGTCGATGATTTGATTGCAAAATCAAGAACAGAGGATGAGCACGTTGAACATCTGTCAAAATTGTTCGAACGTCTAAGAAAATTCAAGCTCCGCTTGAATCCCAACAAGTGCACCTTCGGTGTCCGTTCAGGGAAACTACTAGGGTTCATCGTCAGCCAGAAAGGGATTGAGGTTGATCCTGACAAGGTCAAGGCCATTCAAGAAATGCCTTCTCCGAAAACTGAAAAACAAGTCAGAGGATTCCTGGGACGTTTGAACTACATCTCCAGATTCATATTCCTTATGACCGCCACTTGTGCGCCGATTTTCAAGTTATTGAAAAAGAACCAGGATTGCGTTTGGTCAGAAGATTGCCAAACCGCCTTCGACAGTATCAAGGAATATCTGTTGAATCCTCCGATCCTATCACCTCCAGTGGAAGGAAGACCACTAATCATTTACCTCACAGTCCTAGAGGACTCAATGGGATGTGTACTTGGCCAACAAGATGAAACTAAAAGGAAAGAGTCTGCCATTTACTATCTAAGCAAGAAATTCACCGACTGCGAGACTCGGTACACAATGCTTGAGAAAACTTGTTGCGCTTTGGCTTGGGCAGCCAAACGTCTTCGCCAGTACATGATTCGTCATACTACTTGGTTGGTCTCTGAAATGGATCCAATCAAGTACGTTTTCGAAAAACCTGCTCTCACGGGAAGGATTACCCGTTGGCAGATGTTACTATCAGAATATGACATAGAGTACCATGCTCAGAAAGCCTTTAAAGGAAGTATTTTAGCCGATCATTTGGCTTATCAACCGATTGATAATCAAGAATCAATCGGGTTTGACTTCCCAGACGAAGATGTCATGTATCTAAAAATGAAAGATTGCGATGAACCGCTACCCAGTGAAGGGCCAGAACCAGGTTCCCAGTGGGGACTCATCTTTGACGGAGCAGTTAATCATTATGGAAACGGAATTGGGGCAATCATTGTTACCCCTCAGGGTACTCACATTCCATTCACTGCCAGACTTACGTTCAAATGTACGAACAACGAGGCCGAATACGAAGCTTGTATTATGGGTCTCGAAGAAGCAATTGATTTAAGGATCAAAAACTTGGACGTATACGGCGACTCAGCCCTGGTTATTAACCAGATAAAAGGAGATTGGAACACATACCAATCAGGATTGATTCCTTACAAAGACTATGCAAGAAGGTTGTTACCCTTCTTCAACAGAGTCGACTTTCATAACATCCCTCGTGATGAGAATCACATGGCTGATGCATTAGCCACTCTCTCTCCCATGATTAGTGTAGGTCGATGGAATGACATACCTAAGATCGACATCACACGCCTTGAACGGCCCGCTTACATCTTCGCGATTGAAGCAGTCATAGACGACAGACCTTGGTATCACGATATCAAATGCTTCCTTCAGAAACAAGAGTACCCATCTGGGGCACTCAGAAAAGACAGGAAAACCCTCAGAAGATTGGCTGGAAACTTCTTCCTGAGCGGTGACACTCTTTATAAGAGAAATGTTGACATGGTCTTGCTCCGATGCGTCGACAGACCAGAAGCAGACATGCTCATGAAAGAAATTCATGAAGGATCCTTTGGCACTCATGCCAACGGACACACAATGGCGAGAAAAATTCTCCGGGCCGGGTACTATTGGTTGACAATGGAATCCGACTGCTACAAGTACATGAGGAGGTGTCACAAGTGTCAGATATACTCCGACAAAATTCATGTACCGCCATCACATCTCAAAGTTCTTTCTTCCCCGTGGCCATTTTCCATATGGGGAATCGATATGATTGGTATGATTGAGCCCGAGGCTTCAAACGGACATCGGTTCATCCTGGTAGCCATTGACTATTTCACCAAGTGGGTCGAAGCAGCGTCATTCGCCAATGTAACCCGACAAGTGGTGGTCCGATTTATCAAAAACAATATCATCTGCCGTTATGGTGTTCCAAGCGAGATCATTACTGATAATGGATCTAACTTGAACAATAAGATGATGAAAGAGTTATGCGCAGAGTTCAAGATTGAACACCATAACTCATCTCCCTACCGACCCAAGATGAACGGAGCGGTAGAAACGGCTAACAAGAACATCAAGAAGATCGTTCAAAAAATGGTTGTAACCTATAAAGATTGGCACGAGATGCTACCCTTTGCTCTTCATGGTTATCGCACATCTGTCCGTACTTCAACAGGGGCTACCCCTTTCTCTCTAGTATATGGCATGGAGGCAGTGCTTCCCATAGAAGTAGAGATCCCGTCAATCAGGGTATTGATGGAAGCTAAGCTCACCGAAGCTGAATGGTGTCAAAGTCGACACGACGAGCTGAACCTGATCTAAGAAAAGAGAATCACGGCACTATGCCACGGTCAGTTGTATCAACAAAGAATGAAGAGGGCGTTCGACAAAAAGGTTCGGCCTCGTCTCTTCAGAAAAGGAGACCTCGTGCTCAAGAAGATACAATCATTTCTCACTGATTCTCGGGGCAAATGGACCCCAAATTATGATGGCCTCTATGTGGTCACGAAAGCTTTCTCAGGCGGTGCCTTGAGACTTGCAACCATGGACGGAGAGGAATTTGCCTACCCCATGAATGTTGATGTAGTCAAGAAATACTTCGCCTAAACTAAAAAAAAAACGTCTCGGTGGATTGAAAACCCGAAAGGACGGTCCAGGCAAAAGTTAGAGACATGAAAAAGAAAGAATCATCCCGATGGATTGGAAATCTCATAGTACAAACCAGGCAAAAGTTAGGGATAATGGCAAGTAACTATGTTCAACAGAGGCAAGTCCCTCAGCAGCAGTAGTTACATCATCTATCGGAGGAAATCTCCAATTAAAGGTCATCTTCGACAGAAGCTCAGGATGCCCCGAATTCAAAGTTGGTAGAAGGATAGTGGTCGTTATGTTTCAACGTAGCCCTTTTCCCTATAAATTACCGTTTTCTAACTTTGTATATACTCTTTGGAATCACGCGTTTGGCTGATCTCCATCTTATCAATAAAATTTGAGCCCTTGTGCTTTTGTTTGTCATTCTTGCTTGTTTTAGCTTTACAGAACGACGTTGTTTAAACTTAATCAACGATTCTTGAAATAAAACAAAAATGAATTTACTTGTTAAAACTTTTTCTGCTTTTAAAATAAAGATGGCAATTTCTTTTGACTGTTGAACATCAGAAGAACATCGATCGCTTCTCCCGAAGTAAGCGAACTTCAAAGTGCAGAATCAAAGTACTCCTTCTAAGCCAGTATGCCTGAATGAAGGGATCAACTGTGTCAGAGACCTTGTTTCGTCTGACATCCTCGGCCGAGTTCTCATCTCCTAAGCCCGATCAACATAGCTCTCAACAGGGACTATCTCTCCTAAGCAAGGTGGAATTGCTATTTTGAATCAACGGTACTTCTTCGCCCCGCGATGGCCGAGTATCCAATTGTGTTCATCTCTTAGTCTGTATGTCGCGTCTGTTTTGTCAGCATATACATACATACTTCATGCATTTTATTTGCGTTCGCATTTCGTATTGCATCACTATCACTTGAGTCGGTCTTGTCCCCTAGTGATAAACAGTTTTCTCAATCGAGTTTGTCAGTTCTTTCCTCGTCAGGAAGTGTTGCGTCTGCACAATCTCGCCACCTGTGTATCTTTAGATCAGAGTCGGCACTTGGCCACTTTGATAACTTGAACCTCTGAAAAGCCAGAGAAAACTCTCAATAAACATCACTCTTCGCCATTGAAGATGATATCCTTGCTTTCCCAGATTAAAGAAAATCCACAGAGAAAGCCTCGTGATCAGAGATTCGGCAGCATGCCAGTTTTGCTCCGAAAGGACCGCTGATGAAAAGGTCATCGGCCTCATAAAATTGGACCCCATCATATGGCGTTTCTCCGGGAAGATCCCGAGAAAAGTATGATGAAAGATCCCAAATGAAAACAGTCTCTCAAGAGACTCGCTTTCCCCAGTAGAAACAAATGGCGTCTCCAACAGAGAAGTTTGTACAACTCTACAACTCAGACGACTGGGTTCCCCAGCAAGTCTGACATCAAAACTTTTTCCACTCAAATGGCATCTCCCCAGGAAAATTCGGCGAGAAGTTTGAGGAAAGCCGCTATGAATAGCGTCCCTTGTCAAGAAATTTTATTGACAAAAGAAACTAAGACCAGTTCCTTGGTAGGAAACCAGGATCGAGGGGAAGTTTACCTTTTCTGAGCATCATCGCTTAGCTAAAGAAGATGAATGCGTAAGCTACCATTCATAGCCATCAAAATTTCGGATATTCCGATATTTAATCCTCTTGCACCCCGAATGCTCGAATCCCTTCGTCATTTATACCTTCGGGTCCAAGAAGATTAAATAGCGGCAAAAAACAAACGGCACGATCGTCGCCTTTTCAAAAATCATCTGGGCCTACCCTCGAGTAGTCAGACCCATTTATTCATCTCAAAACTCTTTGGGCCTCTTGAGAGAGTGTAAGACCCATCCCCCCTTGTACAAAACCTTTTTGGGCCTCACTCATTGTATAAGTCCCTCTGTACAAGTAAACGGCGCGATCGTCGCCCGTTTAAAAATAAAAACCATCTGGGCCTACCCTCGAGTAGTAAGACCCATTTCTTTTTCTTTAAAACACTTTGGGCCTCTAATAGAGTGTAAGACCCAATCCCCCTTTTAACCAAAAACATTTTGGGCCTCACTTATTGTATAAGTCCCTCTGCGTTAAAAGAAAACCTCGGCGCGATCGCCATTTTTAAACGAAAAATCATTTGGGCCTACCCTCGTGTTATAAGCCCCTCTCTTTTCTTTAAACCTTTTTGGGCCTCTTGAGAGAGCGTAAGACCCATCCCTTTGTACAAAAAACCTTTTTGGGCCCCAGTCACTTGTATAAGTCCCTCTGTACAAATTCAAACAGTGCGCTCACTGATAAAACCATGGGCCTCTCCTTGAGCTGTAAGCCCCAAATCTTTCTTTTTCAAAGCACTTTCTCCTTTGATTTTGAATATACTGTTGTTTTCAATCTTTCTTTGTTGAACAACTAAGCAAACAGCATGGAAGCACTCCAACCGAGTAAGTGGTTATCGCTTTCATTTACTGCTTTCATATTATAAACTGTATTGTGGGGCTATTCACTGTAAGTCTCCTTTCATAAACTCATATCTACTGTGTAATAATAGTATAGATATTTCGAGTTTCCCCGGCAACTACGTCTAGAACTAGGTGACGCCGTTTCATTTATTCGTAGAAATAGACGCCTAGATCCCCAATAGGAGCACCAGATACAGTCTTCTCTTCGGCTGTCCTCCTTAGGAATCGTCAAGAAGCTCTACTCCCCAAGATGAATGTATTCTCCGTGAATGGCATCTTTGAGTTTCTTCCAAATTCTCGAACTTTCCTGACTTGATCTATTCCTTGTGGATAGCTTGCCTTGAATGTCTCGGGGTTTGGGTACCCACTACGGTCATAATCTTGGACCTTAACTAAGGAACCCTCTTTAAAAGCTAAAAGTCGCTGGATAGTAAACCTTGCACGTTTACCAGTGGTTTTCATCTTTAAAGGAGTTATCTCTCCTAATGGAAAGGAGATGATAGACCCACGGGCTTCTTAAAAGCATCGGCCTCCTCTTGGGCATTATTCAAGGACCCTACGGCTTCTTAGAAGTATTCACAGCCTCCTCTTAGGCTTCGTATAATGATCTCTTCCTTCGAGAATGATAGCCTCCTCTTGGGCTTCGTACAAGGACCCGTCGGCTTCTTAAAAGTTTCCAGCCTCCTTTTGGGCTTCGTACAAATTGTCCCGACGACCTCCTAGAGGTATAGGAACAGAACCTAGTCATCCTCATAGAACAGTCCTTTCATAGAGTCTACTACTGTTTCTCGAAGCACAGTACAAAAGATAAAACTCTAGACACGGACAGTCTAACTTCCTTGAGTCTCAAAGACATTCTCAAGCACCCTTCGTTAAATAGGAAGGAAACCCGTAGACTAAGATAGTCTCGATACCCTTTGGATTTCCCGTTTCCTCAAAGAGAAGGAAATATCCCCGATCCTCAAATTAAATCCCTGTGTACAGTGTTACTCATATAAGAACTGATTTTCTCTTTTAAATCAGTATATTGGATCTGTCACTCAACTGAAACAGTTACAATAGCTTCCATCTCGGGCTTCGTACGAGATACCAAAATTCTCCCCAGTGGAGTCAAAACAACCTTTTCGCCTCTCTCTCGGGCTTTGTACGAGATACAAAAACACTCTATTACTGAGTATAAAAGATTCTCCAACTGAGTCAACTCTTTGCTAGCCTCCTCTTAGGCTTTGTATAATGATTTTCCTAGCGGAAATTAGCCTCCTCTTAGGCTTTGTATAACGATATGCCCCACTGGGTCAAAAACTTTTAGCCTCTCTCTCGGGCTTTGTACGAGACATAAAATAGCCTCCTCTTAGGCTTTGTATAATGATTTTCCTAGCGGAAATTAGCCTCCTCTTAGGCTTCGTATAAGAAAACCCCTGGTTGATCCAATCGACCTTTTAGCATCAAAGTTATGCCTCGTTCGCAGTACACAAACATCAACAACTACTTTCCTTTCATCTAATCGCTGTAAGCGGCAAGCCTCTGGATCATCTATATCCATGCCACTGTCCCTCTTTTAGCATGAGAAATTCCTAAGGAAAGATGGCATTGCTCTACACTGAGTTAAAGCCTTCTCCTTCAGGTTAAAACCCTTTCTTCGGAAATTATGGCATTGCTCGGATCCGCGTATCCCAGTTAAAGTAATTCTCCTTCTCCCCTCTTTAGAGATGACAAATTCTCTCTAAAGTCGAGGTCTTTCAGCTTCACGTCTTGGGCTTTGAACAAGACACAAATAGACCTTTCAGCTTCACATCTTGAGCTTTGAACAAGATACAAACTACCTTTTCGCTTCACGTCTTGGGCTTTGAACAAGACACCAAAAACCAATTTCCTCCCATAGAATAGGAGGAACTACGAACGCTCTGATTTCCCTGTTTTGGTAAACGGGAATACGTAGGCATAAGATCGAAAGAAAACATCTTAGCGAGCGCAATCAACAAAAAACCCAAATCCCATGTCTCCATCAATCAAAAGCAGTATTTCAAAAGCATCAGTCCTAACATCCTAATCCTTGTTCCCCGCCAGAAACCTTCTGCCCAGGTAAAAAAGAAAGAAAACCGCATTGGCGAAAATACAAATAACCAGTACAAGGCCCCCCCACATTGATAGCATTCGTAACCTAACAGACCGCTGTTTAAACTCAGTATGCAAGCAGGGTTAATTGGAGACATCTATTTCCCTTCCTTATTCAGCTCACAATAGGATAAAAAATGAATCGACCTGTAGTTTTAAGCTCAACCGCAGAGAGCGACCAGCGCTTAAGAACCGCGTCCAAAATCGCGGTCAGGATCTATTTGGAAAGGACGCCGCAGACCTCTGCTTGGTCCCAAATGTGAAAGTCCCGCACAAGTTCCAAGTGTCCGACTTTAAAAAATACAAGGGTAACTCTTGCCCTCAGAGCCATCTGGTGATGTACGCTCGGCGGATGTCAGCTCAGACGGAGAATCAGGACCTTCTGATTCACTACTTCCAGGATAGTTTAACCGGTGCCGCACTCAAATGGTACATGGGTTTAAACCGTACTACGATCAGTACATTCAGAGATCTTGGTACTGCCTTCGTCCAACAATACAAGTACAATTTGGACATGGCACCCGACAGAGATCAACTCAGATCAATGTCGCAAAAGGAAAAGGAAACCTTTAAGGAGTATGCTCAAAGGTGGCGTGAAATTGCCGCTCAAATTTGTCCACCTCTTGAGGAAAAAGAGATGACAAAAATCTTCTTAAAGACCTTAAGCTCATTTTACTATGACCGAATGGTTGCCAGTGCGCCCAGTGATTTCACCGAAATGGTCGGCATGGGTGTACGTCTTGAGGAAGCCATCCGAGAAGGACGTTTGGTAAAAGACACTGGATCAATGAGCGGTACTAAAAAATACGGTAGTGCTCTCCCTAAGAAAAAAGAGCAAGATATTGGGAATATCTCTCTCGGAAAGCAAAGGTGTCGTTATCAACCAGTAGCAGCTGTTACTCCTGCTATCGGCCCCGCGCCTGTTCCTATGTATCAACCTCAAGTTGCGCAGAGCCAACCTGACCAACAAAGGACACAACAGCCTCTTCAGCAGGCTCGTCCCCCATATAACAACAACCGTACAACACGGCCACCAGGATTTGATCCTATACCCGTAACGTACGCAGAGCTGTTTCCGTTACTGCTGGCTAAGGGGCACATCCAAACTAAGTCTCCCCTTTCAGTTCCGAAAAATCCGCCTTTCTGGTTTAAAGCGGATCAAACATGCCCTTATCATCAAGGAGGTTCAGGGCATAACATTGAGACTTGTCTCAATTTCAAATCTGACGTGCAAAAGCTTGTTAGGAGCGGGCTCTTATCTTTCAAAGGTACGAATCCTAATGTTCTCACGAACCCGCTGCTCAACACGAGAAAGCTGCAGTCAATCTGATTGAGAAAGAGACTAAGAATGTCTATCAAATTCACGATGTACTCTTATTGGGGACCAATCTGGTCAAGATGCATTGTAGACAGAGTGGATATGGCCATGTGCCACCTCATAACTATCACCAGTGTGATATCTGCTCTAAAGATAACCAAGGATGTTCTGTAGTGCAAGCAGCTCTACAGGAACAAATGGATCTCGGATGGATCCAGGAGCACCGAGTTCGTGGAGTTAACATGGTCTCTATAAATTCTAACGTCATTCAAAACCACGACATCCGTGTGATGAATGTCAACTTAGTGGCGATGCACTCAAGGCAAAGCCAGTATCATAATCTGTCGCGGCACGATTACAGTTCCTGTCTGATTTGCTCGGTAAACAAACAGGGATGCTCTTTCATACAAGAGGCCCTCCAGCGTCAGATAGATCTTGGATGGATCCAAGACTACCATGATAGGAACTCCTATCAAATCAACATGGTTCAGATCTTCGACATCCGCGTGATGAATACCAATCTGGTAGAGTTACATGCTGAGCAGGTCCGACTCGGATTCTTAATATCACACGATTATCAAAACTGTAAAGCAGGTTGCGAAAACGATCGAGGTTGTACCCTTGTCCAGGAGGCACTTCAGCACTTGTTAAATCACTGGTGGATGCCAATCTATATGGACGAAGATACTCAACAGATTAGTATCAATAACAGGAATCCTACTCGTCGTCAAAGTCAGGATGTCCGATCAATGGAAGGTAACCTAGTGAGGTTACATTGTATTCAAAGTGGGCGTGGCCAGTTGCCACCACACGACTATGACAGTTGTAGCGTCTGTTCGGAAAGTAACCAAGGGTGTTACCTTGTGAGAGCAGCTCTTCAGGGTCAGGTCGATCATGGAAAAATTCGTCCATATCCAGGTTCTGGACCCATCATTTGGTCGCCGAACTACCTTTCCGATCAAGTTGAGGATGTTATCACGATCTCTGGTCATCACCAGATCAGGGATGTTTTTGCCATCGTCCCTCTACTTGACGAATCTAGAGTTTCCAACCGGGAACGGATCGAGGTTACTTATGTTGGTCAGAAAAATCAGAAGGTTCCCAGAGTCATCTATCTACCGGGGCCACTACCGTATGAATCAGCTAAGGCAATCCCTTACAAATACGGTGCAACAATAATCGAGAATGGAAAGGAAATTCCATTACCCTCCGTCGTGAATATTGCAGACATCAGTCGTGTAACACGGAGCGGTCGAATCTTCAACCAAGGGGTTGGAGAATCCAACAAGGAAAAGGAACTTCAGGCAGAAATTCCTGATCCACCAGTTGGTCAATCTAGTAATCCCGGTTTTTCAAAAGACAAAGATAAGATGCTAAAGCTCATCCAAAGGAGTGAATATAACATTGTTGATCAACTGTTACAGACTCCTTCAAAGATCTCAGTATTATCACTGTTACTCAGTTCAGAAGCACACAGAGAGGCTCTACAGAAAGTCTTGGAGCAAGCCTTTGTGGAACAGGATGTAACGATCAGACAGTTTGATAGTATTGTCTCTAACATCACTTCCTGCAATAATTTGGGATTTAGTGATGAGGAATTACCTGAAGAGGGTCGCCGTCATAACATGGCGCTCAACATTACAGTTAACTGCCAGGGCGATGCTTTAGCCAACGTACTGGTAGACACAGGGTCAGCCCTGAATGTTATGCCAAAGTCCACTTTGACGCAATTATCATTTAAGGGCCCTCCGATGAGAGTCAGCGAGGTCGTCGTCAAAGCATTCGACGGATCCAGAAAAACGGTTATCGGCGAAGTTGATCTTCCCATAACTATTCGTCCTCACACTTTCCAAATCACTTTCCAGGTCATGGACATCCGGGCAACATACAGTTGTTTATTAGGAAGACCTTGGATACATCAGGCTGGAGCGGTTACTTCAACCCTCCACCAAAAGCTAAAGTTCGTCAAGAACAATCAACTTGTCACGGTTTTTGAGGAACAAGCCTTGCTTGTAAGCAACTTATCATCATCTACTTGTGTGGAACCCGAGGAGGTTATTGGAACTCAGTTCCAAGCACTATCGGTGAGCAAGAATGATCAATCCGAAGAAGGAACTTCAATTTCTTCATACAAAGATGCTATAAAAGCGGTCGAGAGTACCGATACAAAAGGATGGGGATAACTTGTCATTCCCACTGACAATAAAACAAAGAAGGGTCTTGGTTTTTCCGCAACCTGTACCCAAACAACTGTCAACAATGAAAGTCTTCATCCCCTTCAAAACTTCTTCCATAGTGGAGGTTTTCTTCACCCAGTGTCTCAGACAGTTCATGCTATCAATGAGGAAGATCCCTTTGACACAGATGAAGAATGGAAGTCCTACCTTAACAAGGACGGCTATATGTCTCAGGAAGAGGTGCCTATGCCTTTTTGCTTTCCTACAAAAAGTCCGAGATTTATACCAAGATCAGATGTCGAAATGATCTACGGAGATTGGGATCCGGAAGGATGCCGTGCTCCGCCAAATTCATTAGAGGAGGACACTCTGATGAAAGACAACTTTGACCGCAATTACTATGGCCCGATGGATGGCCTGCCAATGTGGCAGCCTTACCCAGGAAACTTGGGGCAAGAAAGTCAGCCGAGTAACGAAACTCAGCTGAGCATCATTGAACAGAATACCTGTGTCCCCACCATGTCATGGGATCAACATTCAGGTCATTCAGAAACTACTCAACATGAAGATGAATTCGCAACGTTTGCAGGACTAGAATTCATCAACTATGATTTTCCTGAGGTCAACGTCATCGAGAGGGATGACTTCTCCAGTTCCAAAGAAGTTTGGGATACCTTGGGACAACCAAGTGGAAAATTCGACTATATGGTCAAGTACACCGCTCCCGAAAGCTCTCGTATCAGGCTCGAAGACATCCAGCCAACTAGATGGGGAGATACAGCTGAGAGCACAAACGCTATGCAAAATACAACAGATTCCAACGATCCTGCTCCACCAGAAATCAGCGTCATTTCTGAAGACAAATCAAGGAAGGTGCCAGACTTTGTGATTCACCGAGGAGTTCGCCGCCAATGGGTTACCGTCAAGGTTCCGAAGGTCGTTCATCAGTCAAAGTAATTGCCATCTTTAAACCTTTCACCCTGCCCAGGTGAAACGGATATTTTGATAGGGCTCGTTTTCTGTAAACTTCCCTCTTCGCTTTGCCCAAAGTGACAGAGTTTTGTTTTATAGGGCTGTAGTTTCAAGATTCAACTTGTTCATTAATAAAATAACGTCGTTCTGTAATTTCCGCATTAATTGTTGTTTTCTCTTTTTGCTTTTTCAGAAAATGGTAATCCTAAAAAAAAAACATTCAATAATAAAAACAAGCAGTAAAACAAATACACTGCACACACTTGCATTTTCTCTATCTCTTCTAAACATGAATCATCACGTCATGCAGATTGCTTGTTTTATACCCCGTTGAAACATACGATCCGATGCCTTCTTCCAACTTTGAGTTCCCGGTATTCGAGGCTGAAGAAGAAAATGACAACGAAATTCCATAAGAGATCTCCCGACTACTCAGACAAGAGGAAAGGTCCATTGAACCTCACAAAGAACCGTTGGAAAGGGTAAACTTGGGTTCAGAAAAAGAGAGAAAAGAAATCAGGATCGGAGCATTGCTCAGTCCAACTGCCAGAGAGGATTTGATAAAGCTTCTCAAAGAATTCCCCGATGTGTTCGCTTGGTCCTATCAGGATATGCCAGGGTTGGATACCAGCATCGTGGAACATCACTTACCGCTAAGATCGGAATGTCCGCCAGTAAAGCAAAGGTTGAGACGCACTCACCCGGACATGGCCATCAAAATCAAAGAGGAGGTACAGAAACAGATCGACGCGGGTTTCCTCGCTACATCTGAATATCCTCAATGGTTAGCCAACATCGTACCCATTCCCAAAAAGGACGGAAGGGTTAGAATGTGTGTTGATTACAGAGATTTGAACAAGGCAAGTCCAAAGGACGGCTTTCCTTTACCACACATTGACATGCTGGTTGACAGCACAGCAAAGTTCAAAGTATTCTCCTTCATGGATGGATTCTCGGGCTATAACCAGATCAAAATGGCGCCGAAAGACATGGAGAAAACTTCGTTCATTACCCCATGGGGTACCTTTTGTTACAAGGTAATGCCGTTTGGTTTGAAGAATGCCGGGGCAACCTATCAAAGGGCCATGACTACTCTGTTTCGTGACATGATACACAAAGAAATCGAGGTATATGTCGATGATTTGATTGCAAAATCAAGAACAGAGGATGAGCACGTTGAACATCTGTCAAAATTGTTCGAACGTCTAAGAAAATTCAAGCTCCGCTTGAATTCCAACAAGTGCACCTTCGGTGTCCGTTCAGGGAAACTACTAGGGTTCATCGTCAGCCAGAAAGGGATTGAGGTTGATCCTGACAAGGTCAAGGCCATTCAAGAAATGCCTTCTCCAAAAACTGAAAAACAAGTCAGAGGATTCCTGGGACGTTTGAACTACATCTCCAGATTCATATTCCTTATGACCGCCACTTGTGCGCCGATTTTCAAGTTATTGAAAAAGAACCAGGATTGCGTTTGGTCAGAAGATTGCCAAACCGCCTTCGACAGTATCAAGGAATATCTGTTGAATCCTCCGGTCCTATCACCTCCAGTGGAAGGAAGACCACTAATCATTTACCTCACAGTCCTAGAGGACTCAATGGGATGTGTACTTGGCCAACAAGACGAAACTAAAAGGAAAGAGTCTGCCATTTACTATCTAAGCAAGAAATTCACCGACTGCGAGACTCGGTACACAATGCTTGAGAAAACTTGTTGCGCTTTGGCTTGGGCAGCCAAACGTCTTCGCCAGTACATGATTCGTCATACTACTTGGTTGGTCTCCGAAATGGATCCAATCAAGTACGTTTTCGAAAAACCTGCTCTCAAGGGAAGGATTGCCCGTTGGCAGATGTTACTATCAGAATATGACATAGAGTACCATGCTCAGAAAGCCTTTAAAGGAAGTATTTTAGCCGATCATTTGGCTCATCAACCAATTGACAATCAAGAATAAATCGGGTTTGACTTCCCAGACGAAGATGTCATGTATCTAAAAATGAAAGATTGCGATGAACCGCTACCCAGTGAAGGGCCAGAACCAGGTTCCCAGTGGGGACTCATCTTTGACGGAGCAGTTAATCATTATGGAAACGGAATTGGGGCAATCATTATTACCCCTCAGGGTACTCACATTCCTTTCACTGCCAGACTTACGTTCAAATGTACGAACAACGAGGCCGAATACGAAGCTTGTATTATGGGTCTCGAAGAAGCAATTGATTTAAGGATCAAAAACTTGGACGTATACGGCGACTCAGCCCTGGTTATTAACCAGATAAAAGGAGATTGGAACACATACCAATCAGGATTGATTCCTTACAAAGACTATGCAAGAAGGTTGTTACCCTTCTTCAACAGAGTCGACTTTCATCACATCCCTCGTGATGAGAATCACATGGCTGATGCATTAGCCACTCTCTCTTCCAAGATTAGTGTAGGTCGATGGAATGACATACCTAAGATCGACATCATGCGCCTTGAACGGCCCACTTACATCTTCGCGATTGAAGCAGTCATAGACGACAGACCTTGGTATCACGATATCAAATGCTTCCTTCAGAAACAAGAGTACCCATCTGGGGCACTCAGAAAAGACAGGAAAACCCTCAGAAGATTGGCTGGAAACTTCTTCCTGAGCGGTGACACTCTTTATAAGAGAAATGTTGATATGGTCTTGCTCCGATGCGTCGACAGACCAGAAACAGACATGCTCATGAAAGAAATTCATGAAGGATCCTTTGGCACTCATGCCAACGGACACACAATGGCGAGAAAAATTCTCAGGGCCGGGTACTATTGGTTGACAATGGAATCCGACTGCTACAAGTACATGAGGAGGTGTCACAAGTGTCAGATATGCTCCGACAAAATTCATGTACCGCCATCAAATCTCAAAGTTCTTTCTTCCCCGTGGCCATTTTCCATATGGGGAATCGATATGATTGGTATGATTGAGCCCAAGGCTTCAAACGGACATCGGTTCATCCTGGTAGCCATTGACTATTTCACCAAGTGGGTCGAAGCAGCGTCATTCGCCAATGTAACCCGACAAGTGGTGGTCCGATTTATCAAAAACAATATCATCTGCCTTTATGGTGTTCCAAACGAGATCATTACTGATAATGGATCTAACTTGAACAATAAGATGGTGAAAGAGTTATGCGCAGAGTTCAAGATTGAACACCATAACTCATCTCCCTACCGACCCAAGATGAACGGAGCGGTAGAAGCGGCTAACAAGAACATCAAGAAGATCGTTAAAAAAATGGTTGTAACCTATAAAGATTGGCACGAGATGCTACCCTTTGCTCTTCATGGTTATCGCATATCTGTCCGCACTTCAACAGGGGCTACCCCTTTCTCTCTAGTATATGGCATGGAGGCAGTGCTTCCCATAGAAGTAGAGATCCCGTCAATCAGGGTATTGATGGAAGCTAAGCTCACCGAAGCTGAATGGTGTCAAAGTCAACACGACGAACTGAACCTGATCGAAGAAAAGAGAATCACGGCACTGTGCCATGGTCAGTTGTATCAACAAAGAATGAAGAGGGCGTTCGACAAAAAGGTTCGGCCTCGTCTCTTCAGAAAAGGAGACCTCGTGCTCAAGAAGATACAATCATTTCTCACTGACTCTCGGGGCAAATGGACCCCAAATTATGATGGCCCCTATGTGGTCACGAAAGCTTTCTCAGGCGGTGCCTTGAGACTTGCAACCATGGACGGAGAGGAATTTGCCTACCCCACGAATGTTGATGTAGTCAAGAAATACTTCGCCTAAACTAAACTAAAAAAAAAACGTCTCGGTGGATTGAAAACCCGAAAGGGCGGTCCAAGCAAAAGTTAGAGACATGAAAAAAAAAGAATCATCCCGATGGATTGGAAATCTCATAGTACAATCCAGGCAAAAGTTAGGGATAATGGCAAGTAACTATGTTCAACAGAGGCAAGTCCCTCAGCAGTAGTAGTTACATCATCTATCGGAGGAAATCTCCAGTCAAAGGTCATCTTCGACAGAAGCTCAGGATGCCCCGAATTCAAAGTTGGTAGAAGGATAGTGGTCGTTATGTTTCAACGTAGCCCTTTTCCCTGTAAATTACCGTTTTCTAACTTTGTATATACTCTTTGGAATCACGCGTTTGGCTGATCTCCATCTTATCAATAAAATTTGAGCCCTTGTGCTTTTGTTTGTCATTCTTGCTTGTTTTAGCTTTACAGAACGACGTTGTTTAAACTTAATCAGCGATTCTTGAAATAAAACAAAAATGAATTTACTTGTTAAAACTTTTTCTGCTTTTAAAATAAAGATGGCAATTTCTTTTGACTGTTGAACATCAGAAGAACATCGATCGCTTCTCCCGAAGTAAGCGAACTTCAAAGTGCAGAATCAAAGTACTCCTTCTAAGCCATTATGCCTGAATGAAGGGATCAACTGTGTCAGAAACCTTGTTTCGTCTGACATCCTCGGCCGAGTTCTCATCTCCTAAGCCCGATCAACATAGCTCCCAACGGGACTATCTCTCCTAAGCAAGGTGGAATTGCTATTTTGAATCAACGGTACTTCTTCGCCCCGCGATGGCCGAGTATCCAATTGTGTTCATCCATTAGTCTGTATGTCGCATCTGTTTTGTCAGCATATACATACATACTTCATGCATTTTATTTGCGTTCGCATTTCGTATTGCATCACTATAACTTGAGTTGGTCTTGTCCCCTAGTGATAAACAGTTTTCTCAATCGAGTTTGTCAGTTCTTTCCTCGTCAGGAAGTGTTGCGTCTGCACAATCTCGCCACCAGTGTATCTTTAGATCAGAGTCGGCACTTGGCCACTTTGATAACTTGAACCTCTGAAAAGCCAGAGAAAACTCTCAATAAACATCACTCTTCGCCATTGAAGATGATATCCTTGCTTTCCCGGATTAAGGAAAATCCACAGAGAAAGCCTCGTGATCAGAGATTCGGCAGCATGCCAGTTTTGCTCCGAAAGGACCGCTGATGAAAAGGTCATCGGCCTCACAAAATTGGACCCCATCATATGGCGTTTCTCCGGGAAGATCCCGAGAAAAGTATGATGAAAGATCCCAAATGAAAACAGTCTCTCAAGAGACTCGCTTTCCCTAGTAGAAACAAATGGCGTCTCCAACAGAGAAGTTTGTACAACTCTACAACTCAGACGACTGGGTTCCCCAGCAAGTCTGACATCAAAACTTTTTCCACTCAAATGGCATCTCCCCAGGAAAATTCGGCGAGAAGTTTGAGGAAAGCCGCTATGAATAGCGTCCCTTGTCAAGAAAGTTTATTGACAAAAGAAACTAAGACCAGTTCCTTGGTAGGAAACCAGGATCGAGGGGAAGTTTACCTTTTCTGAGCATCATCGCTTAGCTAAAGAAGATGAATGCGTAAGCTACCATTCATAGCCATCAAAATTTCGGATATTCCGATATTTAATCCTCTTGCACCCCGAATGCTCGAATCCCTTCGTCATTCATACCTTCGGGTCCAAGAAGATTAAATAGGGGCATCTGTAATATATTTTTTCATCGTTGTTTATGTTTTATCGCGTTTTGAGAGCGTTTGCGAGATATTTGAGTTGAGGGGTAAAATAGTCTTTTTGGGAGATTAGATATTTGTATAAAATAGAAAGTAGAGAGAAAATTTGAGAGAAAGAAAAAGAGAAGAAGGAAAAGAGAAGAGAGAAAGGAAGAGGAAGGGAAAAAGAGGGAAAGAGGAAAAATCGACATAACTCCGTTTCGAGCGCAATTAATCGGGTAAGGGTGAGAAGTTTCAATTATATCTTGCTTGTGTATGTATATGTGTTGTTTGTGGTAATTGTTTTGGTTATTTCACGACTTTTTCTCATTTGATAAATCGACGAACAATTGATAGAAATTGATGTTTTCACGGTCGGAATTCGATATAAATTGCGTTGTATGATCACACAGTGTTTATGAACAATTGTTGATACTTGTTTTTGCCGTTGGAATTGATTTAGGGTGAAAAATGGGATCTTTTGGGGTTTTGGAACCCTATAACCCGTAGCAAGAAATTCTGGGTCTGGTACGATTTGCCAGGCGAATTGGAAATTCGCCAGCGGATTAAGTCTCGCCACTTGTTCGCCAGGCGAAGTGCTGGCGAAGGGTGATTCGCCAGGAGAAATCGTAAGTCGCCAGGCAAAATCGGGAAGACAGAAATGGGGTAGCTTCTGTAACTCTTGGGGTTTTCTAAATTTGTGACTCGTCACTAGTTCGCCAGGCGAAATCCTAGGCGAAGTGCTGGCGAAGGGGGATCCTCCAGGCGAAATCCTAAGTCGCCAGGCAAATCTGGCTGTTTCTCAATAAATTCTTTTCTTTGAAAATTCATAACTTGTGATCCGTTTATCGGTTTGGTGTGTTCTTGGTACCATTGGAAATCTTATGAAATGTTCTTTCTTATAAAAATGGTTTTGAGATTGTTGGTTGATTAAATTATGTCGGGAATTTGGAAAGGTGTCGTTTTGCCGACTTTTACTATCTTAACTGGGTGTATTTGATGTGTTATCATGCAATGTGCCTTTAATATTCATCGTATAGCTTGTATGTTGTTATATGATGTGAATACATGAGATGAGTGTTGGTGATGATGGTTTGTGGCCTTATTGCAAGTAAATGTGTTGTTTTGAGTTTGATTTCAATGTATGATAATGATGTTGTTGTGTGGAAAATACATTGTTGGATTGAAAATCAATGTATGTTGTTATGATGTGTTGTGGGTAGCCTTTGTGGTGTGAATTCCTTGTGGAAGTAATTATGATTGCATGATTGTTGTGGTTCGTGATGAAATGCATTGTTTGAAGTGTTTTCAATGCATGAATATTGATGATGATATAATTCATATTGTTGACTTGTGAATGTATGGAAATGATGAGTTGAAATATATGCATGATTATGGTTGCATATATGTGTGAAGATGCATTTGATTGTCATGAGTTCTTGTGTGTCAAGCATCATGATATGCATCTTGTAATGTTGTGATATGCATATATGTTATGTTGTTGGATTAGTAGGAATATGTTATGTATATGTGGCATGCTATATGTATTGGTTCTTAAGTGGTTCTTAAGCGCTGGTCGCTCTCTGCGGTTGAGCTTAAAACTACAGGTCGATTCATTTTTTATCCTATTGTGAGCTGAATAAGGAAGGGAAATAGATGTCTCCAATTAACCCTGCTTGCATACTGAGTTTAAACAGCGGTCTGTTAGGTTACGGATGCTATCAATGTGGGGGGCTTTTGTACTGGTTATTTGTATTTTCGCCAATATGGTTTTCTTTCTTTTTTTTCCTGGGCAGAAGGTTTCTGGCGGGGAACAAGGATTCGGATGTTAGGACTGGTGCTTTTGAATTACTGCTTTTGATTGACGAAGATATGGGATTTGGGTTTTTTGTTGATTGCGCTCGCTAAGATCTTTTCTTTCGATCTTATGCCTACGTATTCCCGTTTACCGAAACAGGGAAATCAGAGCGTTCGTAGTTCCTCCTATTCTATGGGAGGAAAGGGGTGTTTTGGTGTCTTGTTCAAAGCCCAAGACATGAAGCGAAAGGTGATTTGTATCTTGTTCAAAGCCCAAGATGTGAAGCTAAAAGGTCTATTTGTGTCTTATTCAAAGCCCAAGACGTGAAGCTGAAAGACCTCGTCTTTAGAGAGAATTTGTCATCTCTAAAGAGGGGAGAAGGAGAATTACTTTAACTGGGATACGCGGATCCGAGCAATGCCATAATTTCCGAAGAAAGGGTTTTAACCTGAAGGAGAAGACTTTAACTCAGTGTAGAGCAATGCCATCTTTCCTTAGGAATTTCTCATGCTAAAAGAGGGACAGTGGCATGGATGTAGATGATCCAGAGGCTTGCCGCTTACAGCGATTAGATGAAGGGAAAGTAGTTGTTGATGTTTGTGTACTGCGAACGAGGCACAACTTTGATGCTAAAAGGTCGATTGGATCAACCAGAGGTTTTCTTATACGAAGCCTAAGAGAAGGCTAATTTCCGCTAGGAAAATCATTATACAAAGCCTAAGAGGAGGCTATTTTGTGTCTCGTACAAAGCCCGAGAGAGAGGCTAAAAGTTTTTGACCCAGTGGGGCATATCGTTATACAAAGCCTAAGAGGAGGCTAGCAAAGAGTTGACTCAGTTGGAGAATCTTTTATACTCAGTAATAGAGTGTTTTTGTATCTCGTACAAAGCCCGAGAGAGAGGCGAAAAGGTTGTTTTGACTCCACTGGGGAGAATTTTGGTATCTCGTACGAAGCCCGAGATGGAAGCTATTGTAACTGTTTCAGTTGAGTGACAGATCCAATATACTGATTTAAAAGAGAAAATCAGTTCTTATATGAGTAACACTGTACACAGGGATTTAATTTGAGGATCAGGGATATTTCCTTCTCTTTGAGGAAACGGGAAATCCAAAGGGTATCAAGACTATCTGAGTCTGCGGGTTTCCTTCCTATTTAACGAAGGGTGCTTGAGAATGTCTTTGAGACTCAAGGAAGTTAGACTGTCCGTGTCTAGAGTTTTATCTTTTGTACTATGCTTCGAGAAACAGTAGTAGACTCTATGAAAGGACTGTTCTATGAGGATTACTAGGTTCTGTTCCTATACCTCTAGGAGGTCGTCGGGACAATTTGTACGAAGCCCAAGAGGAGGCTGGAAACTTTTAAGAAGCCGACGGGTCCTTGTACGAAGCCCAAGAGGAGGCTATCATTCCCGAAGGAAGAGATCATTATACGAAGGCTAAGAGGAGGCTGTGAATACTTCTAAGAAGCTGTAGGGTCCTTGAATAATGCCCAAGAGTAGGCCGATGCTTTTAAGAAGCCCGTGGGTCTATCATCTCCTTTCCATTAGGAGAGATAACTCTTTTAAAGATGAAAACCACTGGTAAACGTGCGAGGTTTACTATCCAGCGACTTTTAGCTTTTAAAGAGGGTTCCTTAGTTAAGGTCCAAGATTATGACCGTAGTGGGTACCCAAACCCCGAGACATTCAAGGCAAGCTATCCACAAGGAATAGATCAAGTCAGGAAAGTTCGAGAATTTGGAAGAAACTCAAAGATGCCATTCACGGAGAATACATTCATCTTGGGGAGTAGAGCTTCTTGACGATTCCTAAGGAGGACGGCCGAAGAGAAGACTGTATCTGGTGCTCCTATTGGGGATCTAGGCGTCTATTTCTACGAATAAGTGAAACGGCGTCACCTAGTTCTAGACGTAGTTGTCGGGGAAACTCGAAATATCTATACTATTATTACACAGTAGATATGAGTTTATGAAAGGAGACTTACAGTGAGCAGCCCCACAATACAGTTTATAATATGAAAGTAGTAAATGAAAGCGATAACCACTTACTCGGTTGTAGTGCTTCCATGCTGTTTGGTTAGTTGTTCAACAAAGAAAGATTGAAAACAATAGTATATTCAAAATCAAAGGAGAAAGTGCTTAGAAAAAGAAAGATTTGGGGCTTACAGCTCAAGGAGAGGCCCAGGGTTTTATCAGTGAGCGCACTGTTTGAATTTGTACAGAGGGACTTATACAAGTGACTGGGGCCCAAAAAGGTTTTCTGTACAAAGGGATGGGTCTTACACTCTATCAAGAGGCCCAAAAAGGTTTAAAGAAAAGAGAGGGGCTTATAACACGAGGGTAGGCCCAAATGATTTTTCGTTTAAAAATGGCGATCGCGCCGAGGTTTTCTTTTAACGCAGAGGGACTTATACAATAAGTGAGGCCCAAAATGTTTTTGGTTAAAAGGGGGATTGGGTCTTACACTCTATTAGAGGCCCAAAGTGTTTTAAAGAAAAAGAAATGGGTCTTACTACTCGAGGGTAGGCCCAGATGGTTTTTATTTTTAAACGGGCGACGATCGCGCCGTTTACTTGTACAGAGGGACTTATACAATGAGTGAGGCCCAAAAAGGTTTTGTACAAGGGGGGATGGGTCTTACACTCTCTCAAGAGGCCCAAAGAGTTTTGAAGAAAAAGAAATGGGTCTTACTACTCGAGGATAGGCCCAGATGATTTTTGAAAAGGCGACGATCGCGCCGTTTGTTTTTTGACGGTATCGGGACTTATACAATAAGTGAGGCCCAAAGATGATTTGGTCAAAAAAATATTGGGTCTTACACTCTAATAGAGGCCCAAAGTGTTTTGAAAATGATTTATGAGGGTTGAATTAATCCAAAACCCTAATTTGTTTTCAAAATGTATTTAGAATAAAAATTCAATTAAAATGATCAAAAATTGTTTAACACATGGAAAACAAATTGTGATCTTGGATTAATGCTTCAAAAATTAAGTATTGACCTACAAAATAATTAGAAAGCATTAAAAGTTGCAAAATCAATGTAGAAAAAATATTTAAAATGCCAAAAACAATCAAAATATTAATTCTTTACAAAAATATCAATTATATGAAATAAATAATGTTTTTGGGATTTTTTGATAAAATAAAATATTTTAACATTTTTGTGAATTATTAAAAAAAGAATCAACTCAAAATCATTAAAACTCAGAGAGAAATTAATTTTTGAATCAATTAAACAAAATCACAAAATTCAAATATTTGAATTTATGAAAAATGGCGCCAAGAACAGGTGAAGAACACGCGCGTGTTCTTGGTTTCTCAGATTTGCGTTTTCTATCCAATCTCCATGAATACGTAATCATATCATGCAATCCACATATCATTATGCTCGTCTCAACCTCACGATCATGTCTATGTACTTTAATTTCATTTAAATTAAACATACAACAAGAAATCACGAAGAAACCTCAAGAACCCTAATTTCTGCATGAAGGCTAGGATTTTTGATACACGATTCAAACAATGCAATTAATTGAGGGAAAACATTCCATGCATGATTATGAACATATGGCCAAATTATTGTGCGAGGAAATATGCATAGATTGAGAGATTACCAAGTATGTGTTTACCTCTAAGTCGTGACAGCAAGTTCAGAGTAATTATTGATTTGGAGGTGTTACAGATGAGTGGTGATGATCTGAACAGCTTCCCTACACCCTATGGATTGTGTTTGGATGGTTGGACTTGATTGAAATTGGCTGGATCATTTTGTGGTACCTCAGCTGCACCTTGTTTGAAAATTTGAGCAACCAGCTGGTGATTTCATGAAATTGATGTTTCAGAAGTTATGTGAGTGTTTGATCAGCTCATATGTGATGTATGTGAGGTGTGTGAGTGATTGGTTTGTGCATAATTGCTCTCAAACTCAAAACCCGATAGCTACCTTGCTAAGAAAGGCATTTTTGCCAAGAGAAAGAGATTTTGAGGAAAGCATCTGTTAGATGGCTTTGGTGTACTTAAACTGACCACAATTGAGCTCTATTTATAGTAGAGCAAGTTTGTTTTGCAAGGAATAGTGCATGGCAGCTGGTAAGTAGGTTTGGCCAATGTTGGCAAATGAAAATCCAAGTCTCCTCTAGCCATTGACTAGAGGTTAGGGCACAGAGCTTTGGTCCCCTTGGTCTTGGATAAGTCTTGACTGATTTCAGATGAGAATGGCTCAGTCCATGCCACCTTGATGGTTCCATTGAATGCCTCATTCCAAATTTGAAGTCTTGTCCCTATTTTGGCAACTCTAGGTTCAACATGCTATTCCTTGTTCCTTGGACCTTGGAGGCTTGGCTCAGTGATTGTCCCCTTTAGATTCAATCCTCTGAGGTGTCCAAGTGGATTGGAGCAATTGAATTTGGCTGATTTTGGCAAATCGAGCCAAAATGCAAATTCTGCCTTGCCTTGACAGATTTCAGCAAGGCAACTTGGCAATGTTGTATCTCATGGTGTAGGTTGAATTTGGCAATGTTCTTGGCCATTTTGGAAAGCTCTTACATGATACAACAACTGTTCGAACAAGTTTGGTTTTGATCTCTTTTGATTCCAAGTGAAAAATCCCCCTACATTTGGCAAAAAGTGAGGCAGAATCTGACTTAGTGAAAATTTCACTAAGTGTTGGAAAAAAGTGACATTTTCACTTTTCAGCCACTTTGATCACTCCATAACTCAAAATCCTTAATGAATTGGAATGACTTGTAGTTGAAGTTTTTGTAGGTGATAATGAGGGCTACAAATCCATATTTGGATGAGAAAAAATGGCCTTGTGGTTTAGGAGTTATGGTCCTCCAAAGTTGGTACCTTTGCCACTTTATTTTTAACTTAGAAAAATTTCTAAGTTTTATGGTTACCCCTTTTACAAGTTATCTCACTTTTCTTGATTTTTCTTGATGAATGATGATTCAAATCATACATTAACATCATTTTAGGGTTAAAAATCCATTTTGGTGAAAAATCTCAAAAAGTCAAAGTTGACTTTTGTGCACAGTTGACTTTTTATCAGATGAATTCCAAACTTTGCAATTCTTCAGGAAATCATGTCCTTGACCTAAATCAAACTTGATGGACATGTTACATGGGTGTCATAGGGTATATTCAATCATGTATTAGGGTTTGGGAGCATGTCTTGGTCATAAGTCAAAGTTACAGTTGACTTTTCCCTTAAAACCCTAATTGTGGTGCAGATGAAAATGAGACTTGTTGCTCAAGCTTCTTGGATCAATCCATTGTTCCAAATGGATCAATATGGTGTATTAGAGACCCTCAAATCATCTCTTGAGGTCTTGGCTCATGGTTTGTCCCAAAAGTCAACTTAGGGGTGAATTAGGTCAAGAAACCCTAATTCCTGATTTTTGATGAATGCATCCCCTGAGGCAAAATTGACTTGATGCATGGGTTCATGAGGTTCCATGAAGCATATTAGGTCATGTTTTGGATCATTGCCTTGTGCCCAGATGAAAATTTCCATCTGGAAACCCTGGTCGACCAAAACCCTAATTTGGTGACACTGTCGATCTTGAGACTTGATCCACCTAGAAGGGAGCAGCCTTGTGCTTAATCCTTGAAGTGGGAGTCCTTTTTGATCCATTGTGGATGTTTGAGAGATTAGACAAGTTGAATATCATGTCATTTCTTGATTGATCCTTTGTCTAAGCACTCAGAGAGGGCTTGAAACCCTAATTTTGATTGTATTGGATGCTCGCCCATCTTTGGGGAGACTGATGAAGCATGATGGTTCATCCATATTGTGATGATGATATTCACAATGACGAGAAATCTAAGTGGTCAAAATTTGGGGTATTACAGCTATAATCACAAAACTGTGGATTTATTGGTCAATACAAAAAATTTCTCTAATCTGTGTTGGGTGTGACTTGGTCGAGGATGTCATAGCAGTAAAGAGTGTCTGAAGAATCTCTGACAGTCTGTTGTCAAAAGTATTGATTCTGTCTTGGGAAATGCTTAGGGTGTATACTTGTCAAAAGGACGTGTAAAATCTTGTCCTAGAATATACACTCACATGTGTTGGAATATGTACTTCAACAAGAATCTGTTCAACATTGAATAAAGACATAAAGACTGGGTAGTGGTTGATACAATTCATATAAGGGGATCTCAAGGTTCATCTTACTCATTGTTGTATCTCTCTTACTGTTTATCTTTATGGCTTATATAAGATTCTGGGAGTGCACTCTTTGGAACTGGATATACTTTGGTAATATTTGTCAAATTATGTCTAAAAAGGGGGAGAAATGCTCTAATCTTCTCACGTGAATCTTATGTCTGATAAAGAAGCTTGGCAAAGATGCTCAACAGGATGTTACAATATTCTCTTGTGTATGTATCTCAATTCTCAAATGGACTCTTTGTGTCTTGTGTTTTGAGTTATGAACACATGCATGTCCTGTGTTCTGAGTTACCCAAGGTAGTACTTTGCTGCTAAGGGTATTGCTATTGCTTTTCCCTAATGGTTTTCTTATGCCTCTTGTGATGAAGATTTACCCTTTTGTGACAAGTATTGGTTCATGGGTTGAGGGGGAGCATTCTGCATCTTCTTTCTCATATAGTTCTTGAAGGTATTTGGAGCCCTCACTGCGTGCACCATCGATTTGGAAGTTTACCGTACATATGTGTTTTAGCCAAAATTTTCCAAAAAGGGGGAGATTGTAAGCTCTGGTGTTTTGAACAAATTTTGGCAAAACATAAATGTTAACTCAACAAGGAGATCAAGCTAAACAATTCTGCTAATGACGTGATGTTGAACAAGATGTCTTAACATGCATCTTGACATCCTGGACTGAATGGCTTAAGTTAATTTTTAATTTGCTGCAACACTCAAGGAGAATTTGCTGCATGGATCACGAACAGAAGACTGAAGCCCAAGGAAGCAGAAGACACTATAAATAGAAGACTTAGACCTAGGTTTTTTTATGCCTTAGAACGCCTGTTGTAACCTTGTTTTCTTGCGTAAGAAACAGGGGTTTAGGGTTTTGAGAGTCATTGGCTCTCTAGGTTGTAAGTCTCCCTTTGTATCAGTTGATACACTGTGGTAGACATAGGTGTCACACAGATCCATAAGCCTTGAGGTATTGGATTATGTATTGTTCTTGGATGAAGCTTTTAAGCAAATTCGAGTTAGCTTGTTTGTCAAGTAGGCTTGACAGATTTCTGTATTGACAGGGATGATGAAGAAATCACAGTTGGTGGTTAAGGGAAGTGAGTGGGGTATCTGGTATCAGGGTTCTAAATGTTTGAGTTTAACCTTGGTAAAGATGTTCATGGGGTAGATGTTAGGGATAAAGTTGTAAACATGGGAGTTCACCTTTGTAACAGTCTACATGATATTGAAGTCTTCTTCCTGGATTGGTATCCCCCAGATGTAGGTGAGATTGCACCGAACTGGGTTAACAATTACTGTGTTCTTTATAATTCTGCAGATTTATAATTTCTACTAGGGTTCATGATAAACATGTTGGATCAGATGTCGTGACATCTGTGAGGGTGCAGTTCTGATATTCAAGGTATCAGTCTGCAGTTGCGCCTATGAGTTTAAATGATTATGTAGCACAATGTCTTGACATGTGTTAGGACATCTGATGTCTGCATAGGCCAGAATTTCAGGTAGGTATAGTTCTTGGTGAAGATATTGTGGGAAATCCCTCCACAATTACCATTGAAAATGTGATTTTAGTCAAAGGGCTTAAACACAACTTACTTTGTATTAGCTAATTATGTAACAAAGAGTATTCCGTTAATTTGTGTAATTGAGCATAAGACTAGTAAGGACCTCATGTTTAAGTGTTATAGGATTGAAAATATCTATATGCTTGATATAGATGATGTGTCAATGCATGGAACTAAATGTTTAGTAGCTAAGTGTGAAGATTCTTGGTTATGGCATAGGCGCTTAAGTCATGCTCATTTTGATTTGCTAAATAAACTAACATCCAAAAATGTAGTAGTTGGTCTTCCTAAAATAAAGTTTTTAAAAGATAAATTATGTGATGTTTTCCAAATGGAAAAGCAAACGAAAGTGTTGTTTAAACAGAAGAAGGCTATTTTGACATCATAACCTCTCGAGCTTCTCCACTTAGACTTGTTTGACCCTTCGCAGACAAGAAGTTTATTAGGCAACTATTACGGATCTGTGATTGATGAAGATTGCTCTAGATTTACTTGGACATTGTTTTTAGCCCATAAGGATAAAAATTTTAAGGCTTTCATTGATTTTGCTAAGGTTGTCCAATTTCTTTTTGGTTTTTAAATCATCACTTTATTTAGTGATCGTGATGGGGAATTTGTTAACCGTCAATATCCAAACTTTTGCACCGAAAATTGAATTGCTCATAATTTCTCATGTCCAAGAACTCAACAACAAAATGGTGTTGTAGAGCATAAAAACTTTGTTTTAGAAGAATTGGACAAGACTATGATAAAAGAAATGAGCCTACTTAAGTATTTTTGTGCGGATGTGATTAATATCGCATGCCACGTCTTAAATAGGGTGATTATTCGATCCATCCTAAAGAAGACACCCTATGAGATACTTAAGGGAAGAAAACCTTATATTTCTTATTTTTCGTGTTTTTGGTTGCAAATGCTTTATTTTAAATAACGGAAAGGACAATCTTGATAATTTCAATGCAAAATCTGATGAATTTATATTCTCAGGGTACTTATCTACGAGTAAAGCTTATAGGGTTTACAATCATAGACTTTTTCCTATAGAAGAGTCAATTCATGTTGCTTTTGATGAGTTCTCACCCCAAAAGATAGGGAGGGGTATTTGTTCTAATGTTTCAGGTGTGATAACGGAAAGATTGATCGACAATGAGAGTTCCAAAAAGGATCCTACTCCTTCAACAAAGGATGAGAACATTACGGAAGATAAAGAGGAAATCTTACATGAGGATGAAAAATAAGAGACCTTGAACTAGATTCCTCAAGATTAAATAATCACAAAGGATCATCCGTTATATCAAATCCTGGGAGACGTGAAAAGGGGAGTAAGTACTAAGTCACAGGTTAATAATTTCTATAAGTACTCTGCTTTCATTTTTCAGATTGAACCTAAATCGATATTCGATGCTTTACTTAATGAGGGATGGCTACTTGCAATGCAATAATAACTAATCCAATTTAAACTTAATGATGTTTGGAACATTGTTCTGCATCTGGTCGATAAAACCGTCATTCACATAAGATGGGTATTTAGGAACAAAATGGATGAAAATGGTGTAATTACTAGAAATAAAGTAAGAAGAGAGGAAAAAGGATATAGTCAAGCTAAAGGAATAGACTACGAGGATACTTATGCTCCTGTAGCCCTTTTAGAAGCTAGCATTCGCTTGCTGCCTGGACTTTAAGCTTTACAAAATGGACGTTAAATATGTTTTTCTTAATGGACATTTAAACAAGAGGCGAGTGTCTCACAAACCACGGGTTTTGAGGATCACGATAATACAAATCACATTTTTGAGTTGAAAAGAGCCCTATGTGGTCTCAAACAAGCTCCTAGAGCTTGGTATGAGCGATTGAATGGATTTTTTTATTAAACAAGGATTCAATCATGGGAAAGTCGACAACACTTTGTTTATAAGACATAAGGAAAGACATGTTCTCTTAGTTCAAATTTATCCGACACCATTTCCTTAGAGATCATGTGGAAAAAAGGGATTTTGTTTTTGAATACATTGAAACTAAAAGTCAGTTTGCAGACATTTTTACAAAACCATAGTCATCAGATCCCTTTCATAAGATTTGTAGGGGTTTGAGAGTCTTAGACTCTTCATGTTGTAAATAGAATGAGGATTTTTTTTAGTTTCATTTTCTATATATATTTTGTTTTCACTAACACTATTTTGTAGCAAATCATAAATTTTACCAAACTACAATGGAATGTCTATATAACCCTTGTATCCAGTTTACATCATTCTATGTGTTTGTTCTAGAGTTGTGCGCTAGTTTGCTCATATCCTTCTTATTTTACTCATTCATCTCTAGCTTATGGATTTGATTGTTCTTATTTGCATTTAAGTCTTGTTAAATGTGTGTTGCTAATTACGTGCCTTTGAGCATTTATATAATTGTTCATGCATTATTTATTATTGCTAATGCATTCCTTGACATACATGTTTTGATCACTTAATTGTTAGTTGTTGAATGTTGGTGTTGCATGTCTATTTGCATTTTGTTGCTTGTGACATTTACATCTTTGTGTTCTGTATCTAATCTTTATTGTTGTATATGCTTCTTAGCTGTTTACATCATATGTTCATTGGAATTATTTGTTGGTGTTTATTACTTGGTTTTAGACGCATTTTGATCTATCTCTTTTTGATGTTGTCATAGGTGGATAAGTTGTAATGAGAATATAATTATTTTATGCATTTTTATGTTGTGCGTGGTCTATGTGCAATGTTTCAGGGGGAGCATAAGCATTTTTTGTGTTATAATCAAAGTCGACTTAATTCCAAGAGAAAGCTAGTCAAGCATCAAAAAGGGGGAGAATGTAGTTGTAGGTTCCTAATAGATTCAGGGGGAACACCACAATACAGTTATTTCATTTCTTATCTTATCGCTTTCATCTTTGATTTACTTTCAATTATTGAGTCTCCTTCATTAGTGCACTTCTCGGAATCAAGTTTGAAAAAATTCCTTTTAACATGCATAAACCATTGGTTAGGTTTGGTCTTAATCATGATGTTTTTAGTCAATTGCATGAGTAAGTGGAATAAAAACCTTTTATATTTTTTATTTGAATTGGAGATAAAGGAAAATCTCAAAGTGCTTTTAAAACTATGAAAATTTGAGATTTTATGCGTTTGATTTGAATCATAGAATTCAAACACACTCTTTGATTCAAATAAAATTAGACAGAGGAAAACCAAAGATTTTCTAACCATTTGATTTAAATAATTTTTTACACATGATTCAAATCAGTTTCTTATTGGTCACCTCTGCTTGATTTGATTTGAATCAAATATTACACATGATACGAATCAAACAATTTTTCAGTATTTTCCAGTTGGGCCTGTTTCATTTGATTTGGATCAAAATTTTCATGTGATTCGAATCACGAGTTCCTTGATTAGAATCATACTTTCCTTTGATTCAAATCAACTTTAAAATGGGTCAAAACTGTGTTTTTATGTTATTCCACTTCACTTGTTCATTTGATTCAAATAATGAATTCCTCTTGATTCGAATCTAACTGAATTTTTTAACCATTTTCAGTGCTTAATATCAAGCACATATAAAACCTTTTTGTCAACATTTTCATAATTAATCATATCATAATTAACATTTTGATTTAGTGAAAAATCATTTTCCTCTGTTTATAAAGTCCAAAGTCTTGCAACAAAATTCTTGCATCTTCAACTTCAATTTGATTCAGATCTAGATGACGAGAGATTTGTAATTGATTGAAGGAGTCGCGTTCTTGAAACTAATCATTATTGAAGATTTGGTTGATATTTTCAGGCTGTTTGCAAGATTGAGGTGACTTTTGTGAGGGCTATGGTCTCTCATCTACTTTGTTTCAATGATGTCAACAAATATGTAAGTTTTAAATTGTAATTTGAGCGGTATCACTTCACGTGTCGGGCATATTGCGTCTAATCATTATTGTTCATGTGTCTAGATGTATAGGACCTTGTCTTTCCCATAAACAAATGTTCATGACCGGTTTAGTAGTGTCTAGTATGTTTTTCAGGACTTTGTCAGTTGAAAATGCGCAGAAAATTGTATTTCCAAATAAAAATTGCAGCTCATGCGCTAACCCTCCCAGCTCATGCACTAACCTCCCAGTTTATGCGCTAACTAGAGAAACCTGCTGGAAAGCGCATGATTCTGAATAACACAAAAAATTTCATCTGTGCGTCGACGCATGGTTGTTGTGGGTCGACGCATGATTTCCTGAACTGATATTTTTCACTTAAATTTTTCTTCTGTTATTTCTGTTATTTTTTTTGTGGGTCATTTCATTCTCTATAAATAGTTTTGGTCATGTCATTATTAAAATAACAAGAAACGTGAAAATTTATGCCATTTCTCTCTTCATCTTCATCTTCTTCATTGAGTAAACAAACAATCACACATAATCATCTTTGTTTGTGTCGCCCATTGTTCGAAGTGATAACGTTCAGAATTTAGGAAGTGTGATCTTCATTTTCTGGGTTGAGAGCTTGGTAGGTGTTTCTTGAATAAAACCAATTGGTTTTGTCCTCCAAGAATCGAGTAGATTTTGGGGGTTTTTGCACAAACCGTTTCGTTCTATAGGGATTCGGCTGGGCGAAGGTAACCGGAAATTGGCGCAATTGTTCGGTTTAGTAGCTGTAATCAGAGGATCGTAGAAGAGAGGTTTGGGTTCGAATTTTTGGTAGATCGCAATTGATCGAGTGAAGGTAACAGAAGAACGGTGGGTTCTTTCGGTTTAGTAGCGTGGGACGGTAATTAGATCAACCATATTCGAAGGACTTGATTCATCTTGAATCAAGGGGAGAGAAAATTCTGCATCAACGATCCAAGACGTTCGAGGGTTTGGATGTTCATAGTTTTCTCTTGTAATAAACAATTTGCAACAGCTACATATATATATATATATATCAATTCCAATTGTGGAGTTGGGGGCAGACGTACCCAAAGCGAGGACGATTGGGGAACTGCCTAATCAAATCTCGCTTGTTCTCTCTTTCCCTTAACTCTTTTACATATCAGTTTATTCGAATTTGTGAAGTCGCAATTTATCGAAATTTCTGTTGTAGTGTAATTTTGAGCTGAGAAACTATTTATTAAATTTATACAACTCCTTGAATTGTATCTTAGAGCATCTCTATATTACATTCCATAGAAATTCTGCACTTAGTGTGTTTACGCACACTAGGTGTTTGATAATTTGTTTCAAAGCAAAAATCGAACGCATTGCTTTTAATTGCTTATCATTTTACCTCATTAGTTTGGATTAACATCAAACAAGCGATATTTTGTTGACTGCGTTTTTAAGTGTAGTAATCAAACTGAATTTTTTTCTTCCATACTCATTCCCGATATATTCGTGCATATCCGATCCTTTTAGTAGAAGGTTCGTTGTAGACGTTCTATCCAGTGGTTGCTTCCGTTAAACATTTTTAAAACTAAATTTTTGGTAACCATTTGCGTGTAAAACTCAAGGGATCTATTCAACCCCCTTTTAGATCCATTGCCATCGTCTAACAAGTGGTATCACGAGCTCCGGTTTATTCTGGTGCTTCGGTAAAACTTCTTGGATCATGGCGAACTAACTTAAAGGGGCTTATAATAGAGCTCCAGTTTTTACAGGCGAAAATTACAGCTACTGGAAGGATTGTATGTGCGTCCATATTAATTCTATAGATCGGAAGGTTTGGAACGTTGTTTTAAACGGTCCCATGGAAATTACTATGACTAACACGGTAGGCTTTGTCATTCCTAAACCCGAAGCTCAATGGACTGAGGAGGACGAGAAAAAGTACAACTATGATTGGAAGGCTCGTAATATGATCATCTCCTCCTTGGGAGTTGACGAGTATTATCGAGTCTCCCATTGTGAAATGGCCAAAGCCATGTGGGATGCTTTACAAGTAGCCCACGAAGGCACTAGTGATGTTAAGATGGCTCGTATTAATACACTAACGCAAGAGTTTGATTTGTTTTACATGAAGCCAGGGGAAACCATTGCGGATATACAAAAACAATTTACTCACATTATCAACAAATTTCATGTTCTTGGTAAACCAATTCCAAATGAGGTTGCTACTAACAAGATTTTGAGGTGTTTAAATAGGAAATGGCAACCGAAGGTCACCGCTATCAAGGAGGCCAACAATCTTGCTACACTAGACCTCACAACACTTTTTGGCAAACTCGGTGAGCATGAGCAAGTGCTCATTGGTGTGGATAAACATGAAAAGAGTATCAAGAAAGAGAAGGCAAAAGATACGGAGAAGAAGTCGATAGCTCTTAAGGCTTCTTGTTCAAAGTCCACACATAAAGAGCTAAGTGATGATGAAACCAATAATGACAAAGATGAAGAATCCGGTGATGATATGGGCTTATTTGTGAAGAGGTACAATAGATACGTTCATAAGAACGAGATTCAACACTCGGACAGAAATCTAGTCAAGTTTAGGAAGCAATCTAGAAGCGAAGGAAATAAGAATGGCAAGGTAAAAGGGACGTGCTATAACTGTGGAAAATCCGGGCACTACAAGCCGGATTGTCCATCTCTAAAGAAAGACAAAGATAAGGATAATGACAAGAGTCACTCAAACAAAAGGTCCAACAAGTCTCGACGAGCATACATCGCTTGGGAAAGCGATAGTGAGTCGGAGAAAGATGATTTATCAAGCGACGAAAGTGAATCCGTTAACTTTTGTCTTATTGAACGCCACAACAAAGCAAAAGAGGTAAAGCATTCTAAATACGATCATGTTAATAAAATGTCGCATTTAGAGTTACAAAAGGCTTTTTATATGTTACACTATGAGGCTAAGGAAGAATTTCAATGCTTAGCCTCAAAAAAAATGATTTTCTCGTATTTGGAGAAGAAGGTTTCCGATTCCGAAAAGGAATTGGAAGCCCTCAAAAACTCTATAGTGGACACATCAAAAGCCAAGGTTGAAAAGGACCCTACCTCTTGGTTCAATTGGGGCTGTGACACTTGTTATATTTGGCAACGAGAGGTGAGAATCCTCAAGGCCAAATTGGACAAGGCTCTTAAGCCAAAAGTTACGTTTGCTATTGATCGATCACATTTTCGTGAAAGCATGAATAATCCATATCAAAAATATACCTATCTGATTCGAGATAGTATTAGCAAAAGTAAATTCCAAATGAACCGTAATTGTCTTTACTGTTGTAAGCCTGGTCATACTATTGCGAAATGCCGCTTCAGAAGGTTTCTTGTTCCGAAAGGCATCTACTAATGGTTGCCCAAGTGCGGTCGTGGTTTCACTCACCTTAAAGGACCCAATGAGAATTGGGTACCTACTCTCCCTTGATTGTTTTTGTAGGTACAAAGTCTTGAGACCACCAAAAGAAGATGAGTTCTGGATAGTGGCTACTCGAGACACATGACCGGAGACATATCTCTTTTCATCGACTTTGTGGCGAAGAAAAAGGGGTTTGTCACCTACGGACAGATTCTCGGCAAAGGTAGTGTAGGTAACCCCTCATCTACTACTATCTCTGATGTACTGCTTGTGGAAGGCCTTAGACACAACCTTTTAAGCATTATTCAACTATGTGACAAGAATTATAAAGTATCTTTTTCAAAGGATTGTTGCATAGTTGAAGATAACAACAAAAAGAATGTGTTTAACGGCTTGAGGGTGAACAACGTCTATATGCTAGACTTAAATGAGATATCGTTGAATGGAGACAAATGTCTAGTCGCTATGAATGAAGATTCATGGTTGTGGCATAGACGGTTGGCTCACATTAACTTTGATTTGCTTAACAAAATAGTCTCTAAAGACCTAGTCATCGGTTTGCCCAAAATTAAATTCACAAAGGATCACCTTTGTGATGTGTGTCAAATGGGGAAGCAAACAAGGATCTCATTCAAATCTAAAAACATCGTTTCAACTATGAGACCCCTTGAGCTCCTCCATATGGACCTCTTTGGACCATCTAGGGTTAAAAGCCTAGGTGGTAACTAGTATGGGTTTGTAATAGTCGATGATTTTTCTAGGTTTTGCTGGACTATTTTCTTAGCAAATAAGAGTGATACCTTTTCGCCCTTTGAACGATTTGCTAAGTTATCTCAGAATAAGTTAAACACAAACATTGGGTCAATTAGAAGTGACCATGGGGGTGAGTTTGAAATCATTTGTTTGAAGCATTTTGTGATTCCAACGGAATTGATCATAATTTTTCCGTACCACGTACCCCTCAACAAAATGGGGTAGTGGAACATAAAAATATAGTTTTGGAGGAACTTGGAAGGACTATGATCAATGATGGTGGATTACCAAAATACTTTTGGGCCGACGCCATAAGTACGGCTTGTTATGTTTTGAATAGGGTGCTCATCCGGCCTATTCTAAACAAGACACCATATGAGCTTTTAAAATGGCGTAAGCCAAATATCTCTCACCTTCATGTATTTGGTTGCAAATGCTTTGTGTTAAATAATGGGAAAGAGACTCTTGGTAAATTTGATGCCAAGGCCTACGAGGGTATTTTTCTTGGATACTCTCAGTCAAGTAAAGTGTATAGAATTTATAATAAAAGGTTACGTGTAGTCGAAGAGTCAGTTCATGTTACCTTTGACGAGTCTTATCCGAGAAATGTCGGAGAAGGTAGTTCTTTTCATGGTGCAGGTGTACCTACTGAAGACATACTCAAGGACACTGATAAGGGAATTGATCAGCCTGGAGCAGTGCGTATTGAGGAGGAAAAGGATCACCAACCAGTGAAAAGTGAGGATGATCATCATGCTGATAAAGATGAACTTCCTCCAGCTTGGAAGTCTTCAAAAGACCATCCAATTGACAACATTCTCGGTGATATCTCTAAGGGAGTAACCACTCGCTCTAAACATAGTAATTTTTGCTATTACTCTGCTTTTTTGTCACAAGTTGAACCTAAAAACGCTAAGGAGGCGTTACTCGATGAGCATTGGTTTTTATCAATGCAAGATGAATTAAATCAATTCAGGAGAAATGAGGTTTGGGACCTTGTCCCCCCTCTGCGAGATCATCGAGTAATCGGCACCCGATGGGTGTTTAGGAATAAACTTGATGAAAATGGAGTAATAACACGTAACAAAGCGCGACTTGTAGCGCAAGGCTATAACCAAGAGGAAGGAATCGACTATGAGGAAACTTATGCGCCGGTTTCCCGACTCGAGGCTATACGCCTTTTACTTGCTTATGCTTGCACTAAGAACTTCAAATTATTCCAGATGGACGTTAAAAGTGTATTCCTTAACGGATACATAAATGAAGAGGTTTATGTAGCCCAACCTACGGGTTTTGAATCCCACGAATATCCATATCATGTCTATAAACTTAAATGCACTTTGTACGAACTTAAACAAGCCCCCAGGGCTTGGTATGAACGTCTAAGCAAAGTTCTACTTGATCAAGGGTATTCAAGAGGAAAGGTTGACACAACCCTCCTTATTAAACGTCAAGGAAAACACTTAATATTGGTACAAATTTATGTTGACGATATTATATTTGGGTCTACTAACATGACCTTGGTCAAGGAGTTTTCTAGTTTGATGCAGGGGGAGTTTGAAATGAGCATGACGGGGAAGCTCAACTATTTCCTCGGATTGCAAATCAAACAACTTGAAGAGGGCATATTCGTGAGTCAAACGAAATATTGTCTTGAGTTACTTAAACGTTTTGATATGCTAAACTGCAAAGCAATAGACACTTCTATGCCTACAAGTGCCAATCTTGATCGTGACAAAAAGGGTAAGGATATTGAGGTAAAGAAGTATCGAGGTATGATTGGATCTCTTCTTTATCTTACCGTATTACGTCCCGATATAATGTTTAGTGTATGTATGTGTGCGAGGTATCAGGCACATCCCAAGGAATCCCACCTAAAGGCAGTTAAGCGCATACTTCGATACCTCTCTGGTACTCCAAAGTATGGGCTCTGGTATTCCAAAGGTAGTGTTTGTTCCTTAGTTGGCTACTCCGATTCCGACTTTGTCGGGTGCAAGTTGGATAGGAAAAGTACTAGTGGCACGTGTCACTTTTTCGCAAATTCCTTGGTGAGTTGGCATAGCAAGAAACAGGTTTTCGTTGCTTTGTCAACAGCCGAGGCGGAATACGTTGCCGCCGGTAGTTGTTGTGCTCAATTCCTATGGCTTAAACAACAATTGCTTGATTTCAATTTAAAACTTGAGCGTATTCCAATTTTTTGCGATAACACTAGTGCGATTAATCTAACTAAGAACCCCGTATTGCATTCACGCACCAAGCATATCGAAATACGCCATCATTTTCTTAGGGATCATGTAGAGAAAGGTGATGTGATTTTTGAGCACGTTGACACTAAAAATCAAATTGCTGATATTTTTACAAAACCATTAGCTACAGAGCTTTTCTTTCACATCCGTAGGGAACTTGGCATTCTCGATATCTCGGATCGTGCTTAATAATCTCATATATATATATATATATATATATATATATATATATATATATATATATACATGCTTGTTTATTATTTTAACTAACAATGCAAAGAGATATTTAGCTATATGTGAGGGCTTTTATCGTCATGGTGATCAAGGTAATATCGTTTCGATTTATAGATGTTTATCATATTTTGTGCCATATTAAGTACCGTAATCTTGATGTTTATTGTATTTTGAGCACATATCGCTCATGTGGATGTTTTGTTCTATATATGTGCATGTCTATTTATCTGTTTGGAACTTAAAATTGCAAAATTTCATTCTGGTTCATTTTTATACCTTCATACGTCGACTCATGACATGTGCGCCGACCTGGTGAAAAATTTGGGTCAGCGCATCATTGGCTTTTGAAATTTTTTTAAGCAGCTTCAGTAATCATGCGCCGACGCACAAGGTACATAGGTCGGCGCATAAACGCAGCATTCAGAATTTCTGCTTTAGTGGGACGCGTGCACCGACCTACTGATGCCTAATTTCACTACATATCTTTATTGCACATTGATATAGGTTCATTTCATGTCATTTCATCAGAATTAGTGGTCTCTCTCTCTCTCTCTCTCTCTCTCTCTATTTTCTTCCATTAAACCTCATCAATCCTCATTATTCTCCATCAAATCCTCATCAATAACCTTAAAAATCAAAAACCCACAAAGAGTGAATTCTCTATATTACAAATACAAGGGTTTCTAAGGGCTGAACATCTCTCCTCTCCACTTTCTGCCAAAATCACTGTTCATCATTCTCTTTCAAACTCTTCATCAACCATGGCCTCAAGAAGCAACACTGGTAAAAGGACAACAAGAGCATCATCTTCATAACGGGTAACCGTTAATTCCTTAGTTTTTGATGCATTATCTAGTCCTTATGAGGCATTGTTTAGTACTCGTGAAATTATACCACAACATGGTTTCTACGTATTGATGGGTGAAGATTATCACATTCCTGAGATAACCGAAATACTCAAGGTTCAGAATCTTGGTGAGTTCCTGGAATGTGATGATAAATACAATAGTGATCTGATTCGAGTATTCTACTGTGGAATCAAGGGTAAATTTAAGGGGGCTTAGTTTAAGTTTTCTATGAATAATGTTGTTCATGACGTGAACAGTGATTTATGGGCTACTTTGTTTAGTTTGGACACAGATGAAGATCTACCCATAGTAACTGATAAAATATTTGTTAACAACTTTAATTTCAACACTGCTCTAAACTCTATGCTACGGGAATCGTATCCTGACAATGTTGTGCCAAGTGACGTCTTTCCGAAAAATGTCACTACCGGTCATTTGAAATTCGAAGACCGCATTTTACAATGGATTATTTCTCGTAACTTAAGACCCAAGAAAGGTGGATACTCACGGGTTGAGAAGGCTGAAGTTCACCTCATGTATATTATAAAAAATCAGATCAAAATCAACTGGCCATACTATTTTACATATCGGATGTTCGTCACCCGCAGCTCCCACAAATATCAAGCTCTAGGTCATGCATCCTGTATTCAGAACATCTTGAACAAGGCTGGGATTTCAGTTCCGAATATTCCTTACATTGAGATTTCTTATGAATAACAATTCCAACCAAAAACCCTCACCATGATGGGCTATCATTGGGATAAGGTCAATAAGAGATTCAATTACCGACACAGATCGACTCATCCTTTTCAACCTGAGGAACCTGTTCATTATGCAGGAAATGTTGATGAGGATGTACATGAGGGTGATCATCAAGATGTTAATGATGCTGATGTGGTTATGCAAGAGAACGACAACGACGCATGGTTGGGCGATCAACATGAGGACGATTCTAAAAATCAGGGTTGGGGAGAATGGCAAAACAACTGCTGGACTGCTCTTGGTAACGCTTATGTTTTTCCCACCTATGGCGAGGAGTATGGTTGGCAGCAACCTGATTACTCGGCACCTCCAACTCCACAGCCTCAGTATGATTACCAGGCATCTGAAGAGATTATGGTAAGGTTAAATGAGATGAATCTTCAACAGCAAGAATTCCAAGCATTGCAAGAGAGTCGCTACAATGCTCAGGAAGAACGGCTCACAAACTTATCCGATCAAGTCTCAGCTCACATCACTAACTTTAACAGGTTTGCTGACGCGTCTATGACTCGCTTCAACCAAATGAACGAGAACTTGACTCAATGAAATCTGCATCTTGCCAATAGCCTTGGTAGTCTAAATCACACCCTGATCGAACTCAATCTCCACTTAGAGGATTTGCCACGTCCAGGCCAGTATTATGGAGGAAGAGGTCATCCATATAGGGGGAGGAGGCCATAAAGATTAGGGCATAGCATTATTTGTGTTTTGCATTTATGTTTTGTTATTTTGTTTTCATGTTTTCTCCTGCTGTTTAACGTTGACTTTTGCTTCAGTTGGTTTGAATTCTTCCGGATTGACTGTATTGCTTTTATGTTTTTGTTCCGTATTTATCCATTTCTATTTTTACATTAGCTGTATCATATGTGGATGCGTGTTAATGTTTGTGTGTTGCAAATATGTGATGATTCCTTACGTATTATAGTGTTTTATTTTGACCATCTTCTCTTCTTCTTTTTGATGTTGTCAAAGGGGGAGAAGAATAACAACAAGCAGAAATTTTAACAGAGATTAACCAAGTGTTAAAGACAGGGGGAGCTTGTTCTCTCTCAAATTACAAATCACGTGACAGCTAAGACAGTGTTGCCATCATCAAAAAGGGGGAGTATGTGAGGGCTATGGTCTCTCATCTACTTTGTTTTAATGATGTCAACAAATATGTAAGTTTTAGATTGTAATTTGAGCGGTATCACTTCACGTGTCGGGCATATTGCGTCTAATCATTATTGTGCATGTGTCTAGATGTATAGGACCTTGTCTTTCCCATAAACAAATGTTCATTACCAGTTTAGTAGTGTCTAGTATGTTTTTTTGGACTTGGTCAGTTGAAAATGCGCAGAAAATTGTATTTCCAAAAAAAAATTGCAGTTCATGCACTAACCCTCCCAGCTCATGCGCTAACCTCCCGGTTTATGCACTAACCTAGAGAAACCTGCGGGAAAGCGCATGATTCTGAATAACACAAAAATTTCCATCTGTGCGTCGACGCATGGTTGTTGTGGGTCGACGCATGATTTCCTGAACTGATATTTTTCACTTAAATTTTTCTTCTGTTATTTCTATTATTTTTTTGTGGGTCATTTCATTCTCTATAAATAGTTTTGGTCATGTCATTATTAAAATAACAAGAAACGTGAAAATTTATGTCATTTCTCTCTTCATCTTCATCTTCTTCATTGAGTAAACAAACAATCACACATAATCATCTTTGTTTGTGTCGCCCATTGTTCGAAGTGATAACGTTCAGAATTTAGGAAGCGTGTTCTTCATTTTCTGGGTTGAGAGCTTGGTAGGTGTTTCTTGAATAAAAACAGTTGGTTTTGTCCTCCAAGAATCGAGTAGATTTTTGGGGGTTTTTGCACAAACCGTTTCGTTCTACAGGGATTCGGCTGGGCGAAGGTAACCGGAAATTGGCGCAATTGTTCGGTTTAGTAGCTGTAATCAGAGGATCGTAAAAGAGAGGTTTAGGTTCGAATTTTTGTTAGATCGCAATTGATCGAGTGAAGGTAACCGAAGAACGGTGGGTTCTTTCGGTTTAGTAGCGTGGGACGGTAATTGGATCAACCATATTCGAAGGACTTGATTCATCTTGAATCAAGGGGAGAGAAAATTTTGCATCAACGATCAAAGACGTTCGAGGGTTTGGATGTTCATAGTTTTCTCTTGTAATAAACAATTTGCAACAGCTATATATATATATATATCTCAATTCCAATTGTGGAGTTGGGGGCAGACGTATCCAAAGCGAGGACGATTGGGGAACTGTCTAATCAAATCTCGTTTGTTCTCTCTTTCCCTTAACTCTTTTACATTTCAGTTTGTTTGAATTTGTAAAGTCGCAATTTATCGAAATTTCTATTGTAGTGTAATTTTGAGCTGAGAAACTATTTGTTAAATTGATACAACTCCTTGAATTGTATCTTAGAGCAGCTCTATATTACATTCCATAGAAATTCTGTACTTAGTGTGTTTACGCACACTAGGTGTTTGATAATTTGTTTCAAAGCAAAAATCGAACGCATTGCTTTTAATTGCTTATCATTTTACCTCATTGGTTTGGATTAACATCAAACAAGCGATATTTTGTTGACTGCATTTTTAAGTGTGGTAATCAAACTGAATTTTTCTCTTCCATACTCATTCCCGATATATTCGTACATATCCGATCCTTTTAGTAGAAGGTTCGTTGTAGACGTTCTATCCAGTGGTTGCTTCCGTTAAACATTTTTAAAACTAAATTTTTGGTAACCATTTGCGTGTAAAACTCAAGGGATCTATTCAACCCCTTTCTAAATCCATAGCCATCGTCTAACAATTTTCAATGGTGATAAAAAAATTCCATTAAAAAGAAGTAGGTTCTTCTCTCTAGAATTTCCTTAGTAGTGAGTGTGTGGAAGGCTACGAATAAGATAAATTTCTTCTCAAATCTTCATACAATTCATTGCTCAAGGAATTGGTAGGATCAAGGGGTTGATTGCTACACATGAAGACTTGGAGCATATTGGTGATATTCGAGAATTCAAGAAGCGTAAATCAAGTAAAAATTATGAAGAAGAGTTTGGCATTGCGCTATATGCAAGTCAAGATCCAAATAGGAGATTTTAGTTTTCTCAGATATATTGTGGATTGATGATTATATGAACTCTTGCAATCACTTGTCATATAAAGGAACTATGCCAGTTCTAATGGGAAACCATTGGAGAGTGCATGTAGGCAAAACGAGGACGAACACCGAATCTCTATAAATCTCAGTGTCTTCTCTCTCTCTCTCTCTCTCTCTCTCTCTCTCTCTCTCTCTCTTCTCTCTCTCCTAATCTTCCATTTAATTTCGTAGTATGCATGATTACATAAACATTAGGCTATTGGAATTGGATACCATATTGAGTTGAATTGGTAATTAATATTCTGATAAACAATTGATGTTGGAATTCTCGACATTGAATCATTGTCTAGACACACCTCGTGGATTACACAATCAAATCAATTGAATACCTAGTGTTTCATCATAATCATCTATGGAGTTGTGAAACGATCTAGTGTTAACATGATCAAAATTTCGAATAGCATAATTTTCACATTTTCGCATTAAACCTTCCGCTCGCAATTATTTTTAAAAATACTCTGATAATTTTAGTAAACGGCGATTGAATTTTACTTTGGTCTATTCACCCCCTTTAGATTGTTTTTCTACACCTATATTCACTCCCAACAATAACAACTTCAGAAACTATCGAGAGTAACCATGTAAATAAGGCCAGATCTTGCTTAATCCAGACTTTATAGTTTTCACAGATGATGTTGGCAAGTCGATCATGTTCAGTTTTGAACATAGGTGAGATTTATAGATTAACAACCACTTTGTGGAGCTTGTGTGAGAGATTTACTCCCTCAACTTGTTGACTTCAAAGCAAGAAATTATTTTCTTGAACCTTTTTTGACAATTTTGGTGCAAAGTTGAGAGAATTAGTCCCTCAACTTGGCAAAATATAATTTAAAATATTTTTAAAAATAATATATATATATATATATATATACACATAATTTTATCATTAATAATAATTTGTGAAAAATATATAATTTGATTAATTTTTTAAAATTAAAATAATATATTAAAATTAAATATAATTATATACATATGTAGCACCATGATTGGATAACTTTTCTGTTATTTTTTATAATTATTTTTAATTCTAAAAATACAGACGTAGCTTTATTATTATTATTTTTTGAATAATTATAAATGCCACATTGACATTTTATTAATTGTTATTTTAAATTTAAAAAATTAAAAGTTGAAAAACTCCACAACTTTAAAAACAAAAGGACTTAAACCTACGGCCATTTCAATGCATCTAAGTGGAAGTACGACTAGGACAACTTGTTTATTATATGCTTTTCTAAGGATAAAATGTGTATTGTTGTGAATAGGATTCCTTGAAACAAAGTATAAACAGTTTCTTTATACACAAGAAACTCACAAGGATTAGGGTTAACAAAGAAAACAAGGTAAAACAACAAGGATTGGTTATAAACTGCTATTCTTTCCTTACTCTTTATAACAAGATTACAAGTATACAAGAATAACAAATAACCTCTCTCTCTCTCTTGAAATTAGGATTTTATCTTCCTATTTTTCCTTATACAAGATGAGAGACTAGCATGTTATTTATAAGAAAACTAACACACTAACCGAATGAGATTTTTAACAATTACCCATTACAAGCTAACTTAAACAATTGGGCTTACAAGCAAGGCCCAATTCAATATGCTTAAAAACCTAGAAATATTGACTAATGCATGTTAGAATAAACTTCGACTACAACACGCATTACCCCGATAGCAGCATGCAAACAGACTTCGACCTCATGCTTAAATTCCTGTCAAATCAGAAGCTACCCTTCGACCATACTAGAGTTCGATCCAATATATCACAAATCTCCACCTTGGAACAAACTCTATAACATCAAGGAATAAACTAGATTTCTTCATGCAACTTTATCAACTGCATATAGTGGAAATCATCTACTAGGACATCAGTACTGGGATACTGATCTATACTCAGCTTGAATTGAGGATTTGTCGGAGTCACAACAGGCTTTGAATTCGACACACCATACCTTTCGAGAATCTTCCGTAGGTATGCCTTTTGAGATAAGCATAATTTCGACTGCTTTCTATCTCTTCGGATGTCAATCCCAAGAATCCTGGACGCAGCTCCCAGATCCTTCATTTTGAACTCCTTATTAAGTTCAGCCTTCACCCTCATTACCTCTTCGACATTGTTGCTTGCTATTAGAATATCATCCACATAGAGCAACAAAATAACAAATGAATTACCAGGTCGAAATCTGAAGTAAACACAGTGGTCGAACTGACTTCTAATGAAACTTATGCATGTCATGAACTTGTCAAATCTTCTATTCCACCGTCGAGGAGATTGTTTCAGTCCATATAAAGATCTCTTCAGCTTGCACTCATAATCTTCCTTCCCCTTTTCTACATACCCTTCAGGTTGCCTCATCAGGATTGTTTCATCTAGATCACCATACAAGAACGCAGTTTTCACATCCATCTGTTCCAGTTCAAGGTCGAGTTGTGCCACCATGGCTAACAACATTCGAATGGATCTGTGCTTCACAACAGGAGAGAACACATCATTGAAGTCGACACCTTCTTTCTGAGTGAACCCCCTAGCAACCAACCTTGCCTTGTATCTCTTCGACACCGCTCCTTCGATTCCTTCCTTAACTTTAAAAATCCATTTACAGCTGACTAACCTGGCTCCAGCAGGTTTCTTGATTAGTTCCTAGGTGTTGTTGTAATGAAGAGATTTCATCTCATCATCCACGACCTTCATCCATTCAGTCTTTTTTCGACTCCTCATAACTTCCTTATAGTCTCTAGGTTCTTCGTCGAGAACCTCACTTGCAGAGATTAAGGCATAAGCTATAAGATCTGCATACCCAAGTCTCTGAGGTTGCTTGATGACTCTCCTTGACATGTCTCTTGCTAGCAGGTAGTCATTATCAGTCTCCTCATCTTTGACAGCGTCTTCTGCTTCTTCTTCGACTTCATCTAGGGTACTCAATTCAGCATCAACATGCTCCCCCTCAACAGGAATCTCTCCCTGTTCCAGCTTTTCGTCAGCATCATCAGTTTTCTTGAAATCCATCTCAACTTCATTGAAAACTACATCTCGACTGATGATACACCTCCTGTGACCTGGCTCTAGGCACCATAGCCTATAAGCTTTGACTCCTTCAGGGTATCCCATGAACATGCATTTTAGAGCTCTAGGTTCGACCTTGTCTTGCCTAATGTGAGCATAGTCCATGCAGCCAAATACTCTCAGTCTGTCGAGATTAGGTGGATGTCCCGACCAGACTTCTTCGGGTGTCTTCATATCTAATGCAGTTGAAGGACATCTGTTTATCAGATATGCTGTTGTCAAAACAGCTTCAGCCTAAAACACCTTCTTCAATCCAACAGTAACCAATATGCATCTAACCCTTTCAAGGATTGATCGATTGAATCTCTCAGCTAAGCCATTTTTTGAGGAGTACCTTCTACAGTCTTATGCCTTGCAATCCCAGACTCAACATAGTAACTGTCGAACGCTTCATTGTAGAACTCAAGGCCATTGTTGGTTCTTAACCTCTTAACCTTTCTGCCAGTTTGAGTTTCGACCAGAACCTTCCAACTTTTGAAATTCTCAAAAGTTTCATCCTTCGTCTTCTGAATGAATACCCATAGCTTATTGACTCATCATTGAGCTTGAATCTCACAGATCCAATACTTGTAATTTTGCAAGATTTGTTGTTTCCCAGCAGCATCGATCCACCATTTTGATCACATAGCTCCCCGAACAATTATTTGTTTGGAGTCATGTGCCAAGTGCAACCTGAATCCATAATCCACTCATTTCTTGAGTCGCCAATTGAAACCACAAGAACATCATATGAGTCAAAATCATCTATAAAAATAGTTGTGTTGCCATTATCCTTACCTCCATGATCTTTTAGGCGTTCAGGGCACACCTTTCTTGTGTGACCCTCCTTCTTATAGTGATAACATAGAAAACCAGATGTTTCGACACTATAAGACTTCTGCTGACTTTTACCTTTCTTCTAGTCGAACTTACCATCCTTTCGCAAGAATTTTCCCTTAACGGCCAAAACTTCACCAACCGTCAATGGTTTATGCTCCTTTCATTTGTTCAAGTCCTTAGAATACAAGGCTGATTGAACTTCTTCAAAGGTTAGGGACTCCCTTTCATACAAGAGAGTTTCTTTGAAGTGAGCATGTGTTTTGGGCAAAGCACACAACAGCAACAATGCTTGATCTTCATCATCGATCTTCACATCCATATTTTCAAGATTAAGAATCAGCTTGTTGAACATATCCAACTGCTCAGCCAGCATTTTGTCTTCACTCATCTTGAATGAATACAAAGCTTGCTTCAGGTAGAGTCGATTCACCAGAGATTTGGTCATGTACAAACTTTCGAGTTTCACTCATAATCCCGATGTCGTAGTCTCCTTTGATACCTGTCGAAGAACCTTATCACCAAGGCTCAACAATATTGCGTTGTGGGTTTTCTCAATCATGGCCATCTTTTCTTTTGACATTAACGCAACGTCCATTGCTGCATCCCCCTTTAGCGCTTCCAAACAACCCTGCTGAACCAGTAGGGCTTTCATCTTCAAGCGCCACATACCGAAATCGTTCACTCCAGTAACTTTTCAATCTCATACTTTGTTGAAGACATCTTCTCCACGCTCAGCGCACCAATTTTTTGTGAATAGGATGCCTTGAAACAAAGTATAAACAGTTTCTTTATACACAAGAAGCTCACAAGGGTTAGGGTTAACAAAGAAAACAAGGTAAAACAACAAGGATTGATTATAAACTGATATTCTTTCCTTACTCTTTATAACAAGATTACAAGTATACAAGAATAACGAATAACCTCTCTCTTGAAATTAAGATTTTATCTTCCTATTTTTCCTTATACAAGATGAGAGACTAGCATGCTATTTATAAGAAAACTAACACACTAACCTAATGGGATTTTTAACAATTACCCATTACCAGCTAACTTAGGGTACAAGCTAACTTAAACAATTGGGCTTACAAGCAAGGCCCAATTCAATATGCTAACAAACCTAGCAATATTGACTAATGCATGTTAAAACAAACTTCGACTACAACACACATTACTCCGACAGCAGTATGCGAGCAGACTTCGACCTCATGCTTAAATTCCTATCAAATCAGAAGCTACCCTTCGACCATACGATAGTTCGATCCAATATCTCACATGTATATTATTACATAATTGTTTGTCATATTTCATATTTTATTTATATTTTTTTAAAACTATTGTATATTTAATATTTAATAATAGGGTTAATGAAGTTTTTGGTCCTCATAAATATCTCAATTTCACTTTTAGTCCCTCCGAAAATTTCCTTCAAAGAATGGTCCTCATAAAATTTTTAATTTTAACTTTTGGTCCCTTCTGCCAATTAGCAACGGTTTTTACAACTTAGAGACAGAATTAGCGACGATTTTAGCTGGTTTTAGCGACGGTTTTTTATTTAGCGACGGAAATGGCGACGATTTTGGCAGGAGGGACCAAAAGTTAAAATTAAAAATTTTATGAGGACCATTCTTTGAAGGAAATTTTTGGAAGGACTAAAAGTGAAATATGAGATATTTAGGAGGACCAAAAACTTCATTAACCCTTAATAATATTATAGTATTTTATAAGTATTATTTTTTTAATATATATATATATATATATATATATATATATATATATATATATATATATATATATATATATAACTTTAAATTAATTAACCGTAAGATAATTTATCCAAACAGAAAAATTCAAATTGAAAAAATAATCTTAAATAATTTAATTAATAAATTGAAATTATTAAATTAATAAACTAAAATTATTAAACTAATAAATTAAAACTATTAAATAAATTTTCTATATTTTAATATTATTAGTATAAATATATCAAAAATTTAAACATATTTTATCCAAACATGAAAATTCAAAAATAATAAAATAAAATTGAAATATATTTTAATATTAATTTATTATTAATATATCAAATAAATAAGTTAATGTTTTTTTTATAGGCTAAAATATTCAATTCACAGGGGATACTAGGGGTATCCCAACCCCTATACAAACAAAGACTGATTAAGAAAACTAAAATCTACCAGTCAAGCCAACCAACTAAATTATCAAGCACCTGCCAAACTAATTCTAAATGAAAAACCAAGGGTATTTAATCCGGTCATAATAATTACATTTATACAGTAAATTATTATCCTTAATCAACCACCACCAAGCCAGAATCTTGATCCTTTGAGTAATAAGACTTTTGTTGGCTATTTCATCCGTAAAAATAATGTGATTTCTCACCGTCCAAACACTCCAACAGATTATAATCCATAATCCCACCGCATTTGATATTTCCACTTTTCCTTTAAGTTAGCAGCACTATTCCCTCAAATGCTCAGTGCCCACTCCATTAAAGGAACAATTCACCTCCATCCAAGCACATGTGTTATTCCAAATTGCTACCACTTTATGACACCTGAAAAAGACATGATTCAAATCTTCATCGCAGATAAAACAGAAAACACAAGAAAGTTCGTGAGGATTTGTAACGACTCGTCTTCTAGCGAGGTTACACCGCGTAGCTAGTTTGCCTAACAAAAGCCTCCACGCAAAAATCTTAGTTTTCAATGGCGAAGACCTTTTCCACACCGGCTTCAACGCGAGCTTGGATTCCTCTTCAATCTGAGTTTGCACCTGCACAGACTTCATCAACAAATAACAAGATTTCATGGTAAAACCTTTCGAAGCGTCATAAAGGCCAGACCACCATATCTATTACTGCACTAGCAAGGGGCGTTTCCATCAGGATAAGTTTTAGGTCACTCCATTCTTGCTGCAGCTCCGCCTCAGCACCATCGTCCATAACTGGGCTCTCTATATTCCACTGCCACCTACCATTGCACCAGGCCCCAAACTCACTAATCCATCCCAATCTCCTTTGAGAAATATGATACAAACCCGAGAACAGTTCAGCCAAAGGAACTCCTGCAATCCATCTAGACACCCAAAACAAACTATTTGAACCATTGCCAACCTTATGCACCAAACAGTCAGCGAAAGCCTTTTATTCTCCACCAATAATTAACATCTTCAAATCTTTCCACCATAAAGAGGAGCCTTTGAAATTTTTAGATCCATCTTTGGCCAATATGATTTTCCTAACATTTCCGTACCTGGCCTCAAGTATTCCCCTCCAAATAGCATTTTTATTGGTGATAATTCTCCATAACCACTTAGTATGCAAAGCTTTATTAAATACATCAATATCTTTCACACTTAGCCCACCTTCTTCCTTACTCCTACAAACATCCTTCCAACTTACCCACGCAATTCCGCCTGAATGGGTGCTGCCATCCCACAAAAATTGGCGTTGGATCGCCGTTATCGCTTTCCTAACCTTCACAGGGACCTTGAAGAAAGAAAGGTAATGAATAGGGAGGTTTGTCAAAACCGAGTTTATTAGAGTAATCCTACCTCCAATGGACAATAGCCTAGCCTTCCATCTAGCCAATCTCAACTTGAGACAATCCAGGACCGGGTTCCAAAAAGAAACTCTTCAATGATTTTCACCAATTACAATTCCCAAAAATTTGAATGGACCATGTTCAATCTTGCACTTAAGGAAATGTTCAGCAGCCAATATATAACTAATATCTAATATGCAAATATAACAAACAAAAAATATTGTGGCCTAGTGGTAAACTATTTTGGTTAGCAAGCAGAAGGACATGAGTTTAAGTCCTTGTTGTGGTAGTTTTTAATCTTTAATCATTGTTTAATTTTAAAATAATTGAAAAAAGAAAATAAAAAAAAATGTCCAATCAATAGAATCTTTACCAAGGATTTTACCATAAAGAAATACTTTAATAATTATTTAATTTTAAAATAATTGAAAAAAGAAAACAAAAAAAATGTTCAATCAATAGGATCTTTACCAAGGATTTTACCATAAAGTCTAAAATGATAAAAAAAATTATATGGTAATAATAGTTTTAAAATATATATTTATATATTTATAGGGATGAAAATCAGAAGTCACACATAGGATAAAATACTATTAATCTGAATTAATTATTAAAAATGACAAAATTGCAAGGATTTGAACTATGGTCCAAAATACTAATGGATAAATGTTATGGCCTCAAAAACAAATATTTTAGTTGGTCGTTATTGCTGAACGTTTAATGATCTTACGATTTTAAGCATTAATATTTTTTTTTTTGAATTTGAATTTGAGGTTTAACTTGGGGAATTTTTTTTCCACCCTTAGGTGTATTTCACACAACTAAAAATCTAAATTTATTTTTAAATATTTTTGAAGATATATCTTCAAACACGTTACACATTTTAAATAATAAGACTGACTCATTCGTTTGCGTTCAATTTTATAAAACAATAAATGTGTACGAAGATATATCTTATAACTTTAAGGACATCTTTAAATTTTCACCAAGAATTTTCTTAACTTCTAATCTTCTATACTCAAAAAGATGAGGCTTAAAGGTCTAGCCTCACTTCCTTTACAGTTGGATCGGTCTGTGTCCATACTTCATTATTTTATTCATAGTTGATTATTTATCAATAAAATCATTATTATTAAATTAATAATTTTTTAAATTTTCATTATACTTAGAACTTCATATAGTAATTGTAAAATGACTAAATTATCGATAATGTTTTAATTCAATTAATTTATAGAATATTTTGTTAGACGACGTCGACTTGTCTAGAGGGGGGTGAATAGACACCCAAGTCAAAATCACCAAATAAAATTTGGGATTTTAAAGTTGTTTGAAAAAGAGAGTGCGTTAAAGGTTTTGGTATGGCCCGATAAAATTTGTCTATACGAACCTAGTTATTGTAATTTGGATATGCAAAGCCAAATATGGAATGACAAACACAATAAAGAAAATTAACCTTTAATCAAATATCACTTTATTACTTGTTCAAATTAATGAACTTAGTAGTGTTATTTCCAATGATATTAAGTAAAAATAGTTAACAATGCAATTTATCGAACACTTGGTGTGCGAACGAGTTTTCAAAATTTCCTTTGTATTGTTGTTGATATGAAAAACACTTATAATCACAATTGATTATAAGCTAATAAACACACAAGTTTAAAACAGAAAAATCACAGGAAAATTCTTATGATTCGATCGATTAATCAATGTTATTCGACAAATTGCGTAATGGAAAAATAAAACGAGTAAAGAGATAATAGAGAGATCGACACAAGGATTTGTTCACGCAATTCCCCACTTTCGTTCTCGCGTGTGGATACGTCTGCGCCTAATTTCCAATATGGAATTAGGATACTTTCTTACTATGCAAAAAAAGTCGATATACAAGAAAAGCGTTTAGAGCAATCATACAAACACGTTGGTTCTGATGTTGATTCAACCCCTTTTCTTATTTTGATCTTGAGCAAGACCAAGACAACAATGGATGCCAATTGACTTGTCGATATTGTTACTCATTTGTGTCTTTATCTCTAAAGCTTTCGCGCACGATCAATTGCACCGATTGTTCCACAAGACTTCAATTTGATTTGTCGTTCTCCACTACTTCCTTTGCGTTCTTTATCTCCAAAGGGTCCTTTGCGTACTTTATCTCCAAAGGGTCCTTTGCGTACTTTATCTCCAAAGGCTTTCACAACGTCGCAATCCTCTCGTGAACGTCTTGCACGAAAACCCCCAAATCTTCATTTGATCTTGGAGGACAAACCTGCGGTTTTTTCAGATGAAGACCCCTACAAATCTCAACCTAATATTCTCGGCTACACAAGAACCTAATAGGACGTTATCAGGTATTCGCCTAGCTGGCACCCCAACAAAAGATTATTATGTGTGATTTGTCAGTATGTAGACATAGGACGGAGGTTGAAGATGATAAGCAAATGCATGCTAATTTTATGGTATCACCGGTTTGGAATGAAGCATGAATGATGTATTTATAGTTTTGGAAGATTGGTGACAAAGAGGAAACTTTCTGACTAAGTGAGGAAAACAAGTTGACCAACTTCATTAGTATGTGTCGGCCTGAAGATTGGATGTGCCGACACATACTGTAGAAAATATCAGAATGTGTCGGCCTGAAATGACACATGTGCCGACCTAAGACAAACAGAACTTACAACCTTATTTAGGACAATAGATGTGCCGGCCTGAAACACGTATGTACCGGCACATACTGTTGAAACTTTCAGTATGTGTCGACCTGAAGCAGATATGTATCGATCAAAATGAAACAGAGCATACATGCTTAAATAATGAGTTACATGTGCCGGCACATGCAGTGCATTTTTTTTGCAGAAACTTATTTCAATGATTTTGAAAAGTTTGAAGTGGTTTATGATTCCTAGTTCCTAAAACCTCTAATGCAGGAGTGCAACACAAAAATAAAGATACGGTTCAATGTATAAAATTTGCACACTCACATATTTGAATCTTATATAATAAAAGATCGGAAAAATACTATGAATATGTTTTAGCTAATTTTAAGAGATAATTTTCTAAGTTATAATGAGATTTTGTTTTGATTTCTTAAAATCAAATTTATCATGTTTTAGTAATAAAAAATATAGTTTTTTTATTGAGTAATGTGTTTTTGTATGGAATAGGGAGAATAAAAGAGAACATTAGAAGCATTATTTTATTGGGGAAGGTTTTGATTAGTTGCCTCATTAGATGAAAATCTAGAATATCAAGGTTATCATATAATTTATTAATTGCAAATCTAAAACTATTAAATTAAATTAACATCTATAATTCGATGTCAATTTAACTTTGACATCTTAGGCGGTTTAATTTGCTAAAAAAGACTAGACAGCACAATTCTAGTTGTCCTACGTTTATTTTAAAAACCGTTCACAATATAAAACAAAACTTAAGAATATAGAAGGGACAAAAACTGTAAATTTTATTTCTCATTAAACCATGAGACAACTTTTCTTCCCAGTATAAGTGATTTAAAACATTAATATATCCTTCTATTTTCTACTAAAAATACTCTCTCTCTCTCTCTCTCTCTCTCTCTATATATATATATATATATATATATATATATATATATATATATATATATATATATATATATATATATATATATATATATATATATATATATATTAATATTTACAATATCAAAAACAAACAAAAATAATCTAGCTCTAGTTATTTAATATACAAAAACATCTTTTTATTTTCTTTAAATAATATATATATATATATATAGGGGTGGCAAACGGGCATGCCCGCCCCGTTTAGGCCCGCCCCGCAAAAACCCGCAAAAAAGGGGGCGGGGCGAGGCGGTCAAAGGTAGAGATGCGGGCTCATTTTCTAGGTCCGTCCCATTTAATGACGGGCCCGCGGGCATGCCCGCCATTCTCTTTAAAAAATATTTTTTTTCACTCATGATATAATTTTTAAAATCACTCATAAATCCTAATACTACCAATAAAAAAACACTATCATTATCTTACATTCAATAATTAAATTCAACAAATAAAATATCATAAAATAAAATTAAAATAAAAAACTCATGATATAATTTGATAATGGGTTGTTTTGGTATGGGCCTATTGGGCCATAAGATATCATAAAATAAAATTAATTTTATTTGTTCCTAAATTTTTACCCGCGGGCATACCCGTGACCGCCCCACGTCCGCCCTTCTTTTTTGCGGTGCGGGGCGGGGCGGACATACTTAAATATGCGGGTTCAAAATTCAGGCCCGCCCCGCGAAAAATGACGGGTAAAACGGGCTTTTCCCGCGGGGCGGGCCCGTTTTGCCACCCCTATATATATATATATATATAACAAACAATAAAAATACACTTTTATCTCTAGTGCTAGTTTATTAAAATACAAAAATACCTTTTTATTTTATATTAAAAATAACTTTCTCTCTCTCTCCTTTATTATATTTACAATTTAAAAATACAAAAATACTCTTTTGTCTTTAGAACAAATTACTTAAAATACAAAAACACTTTTATTTTCAATTAAAAATATATTCTCTCTCTCTCTCTCTCTCTCTCTCAATTAAAATTTATAATATTAAAATATCATTTTGTCCTCATACAAGTTATTTAAAATATAAAAGTATCTGATCGTACCTGATCAGAAAGTAGATCGGTGGCCAGCAAACGTCGTGAGCTCCGTCACTCCGGTGGTGGTGAGAAGGTGGGGGGTGTACCTGCAAGGTACTCCGATGCCAAAGTCAGAGACGGAGTAAGCAAGTACAGAAAGGTAGTGAGAGTAAGAATTAGAATACCTGACCCTCTAGTGAAAGAGGGTATTTATAGAGTGCCCCCAGCGTTGAGCCAACGATCATCTGCATTGAGTTGGGTCGTTATGCCCAATGCAGATAACTGTCAGGGCTTACATTGGCATAGAGAAGACCAGCACGTGGTCTTCGCCCTGAAGCAACTGCCCCGTGATCTTCGAAAGGTGGGTTGACCGGTTCTTCAGGAAGTGGGTAGTCACCTGATGACGTGTCCCTGCGTGGGGGACACTTGGGGAAGATGCGTGGTCTCTCCCCGAGCCGTGTAGTGTCTGCTCGACGGTGATGGGGTCTGGACGTGCTCGGCGATGGAGAGGATTGTGCCTTAATGGGATGCTTAGCGTAACATTGGGTTGGGCCTGCCCGACTGGTGGGCAGGCTCCGACCCAGTCCAAAATAGGAGCCCTCATGTCGTTGCTCTGAAGAGTCAGAGTAATGACTTAAGGGTCAGCCCATTCGCCGGGGACCCGTCCAGTGAGGGCAGCATGTCCGAAATTCCGATTTGGTGGAAGATGCAGGCGGTTAGGAGTAGGGGATGTTCGACGAATAGGAGTCTCGGGGACCGACGTCCGGGCGACGTCCTAGGGGCCATAGCTGGTCGACGATACGGGGAGATGAAAAGAGACAGACGCATTCTCATGCGGGCACAAAGGGAAATAAGAAGACGCACACGGGGTTTTAAGTGCCATGTGTCACACGCCATTAATGCCTAGGGCGGCTAGGAGTAAGGCACTCAAGTGCATATGACGCCTCGAGTCCAGTGTCAGAATTATAAATAGGAGTTGAGTTTGTGCCATTTGCACGTTTCTGCTCTCTCGTTCAGACCTTCTCTCTCTCTCTCTCTCTCTCTCTCTCTCTCTCTCTCTTTCTCTTTTCAACTTCCACTTCCGTCAAACCACCGCACGCCGTCGCACCTTCAGTCTACAACCACCGTTCCAAATAAGTTTATGATACCTTTTCTTTGTTTAATGTGTTCCATGGTGGTTCTTCCGGTGAACCGATGAAGTTCCCGGGGGACCCACAGAGTTTCCGGCGAAAACGACGGGATTTCTTTAAATTTCCGATGAATGTCATGGGGAGCTTAGATGAATACCCCGGGGAGATAAGTTGAAGGGCTCGAGGACCCGATGAAGGTCCCGAGGAAGCGTGATGAAGGTCTCGAGGACGTCGGATGAATGTCCCGGGTATGTGCGATGAAGGTCCCGAGCATGCCTGCAGGTGACCTCGGGTTTTACATTTCTGTTTCTCGATAACGCGGGGAGGTCCGAGGGCTTAGTACCTGCAGAAAATGTGGTCGGAGTGAATGTAAACGTCCGGGAGGGATTCACGACCACGCGGGGACCAGTCTCCCCCAGTGCGGGAGCTTCCCGGGGACGTTTATTGAGCAGTTCCTCGTATCCTTTCTTTGCCCTTTCACTTGATTTGTGGTGGAAGGGTGAATTTGATATGGAATGTCGAATTCACCAATCTCCACAGCTTTTCAGGTAAAAATGGCGAAAAAGGTCGAGGGAATCATGAAGACCGACGATGAACCTGACTCCCCGTCGGCGCAGACCACTGGTGTTAGGAAGCAGACGCCTGAAGACTGGGTTGGGGAGAAGCCTATGGGCGTTCAGTCCTTTTTTACTAAGGATACCGATGACGCCTTCGCCACCGTCGAGGATCGTTTCGAGGGTTCCCCGAAGAACTGGCTGGTGTACAAGCCTCGAGAACACCACTGCATCTGTTCGAGCTTCAAAGGGATGAGATTCCCTATGTACGAGTTCACCTTCGACGAGGCAGGCTCCTTCAGCGACTTCTAGCTGGAGGTGTTTACTTGGCTGCGTTTGGCACCCTCGCAGCTTCACCCCAATGCGCTCTCCTTCATACGCGCATATTAGCTCGTCTGTCGGTACCTCGGCATCGGGGCTACTATACCTTTGTTATTCCGTATTTTTCACCTACAGAGGCAGACGGTCGAGGGAAGGCACAGTTGGGTGTCTTTTAAACAACCGAGCAGGTTATTCCGGGCTTTCATGGATTCTATCCGCAACTTTAAGTCCAATATTACATCGTCAAGCCCATCACACACAAGGCCGCGGACATAGTGTACAACCGTGTATCTAAAGAGAAAGATGGGCAGCGGATAAACGTCTTCGAGGCAAGTTCCCCCTGGAGTGAACGGAGGAGCTCTTCGAAAAAAGTACGGACAACTATATATTCAGCCCGGACGCGCTGGAGGATGAGGATCGGTTGGCCTACCAGGAGATAGTCGCGTTCGTCTCTGGTTTCAAACCCGCGAAGCTCGTGACTCCGGACAGGAAATTTATCCGCGACGAGCGTGGGGATATTTTAGAGGAGGATCGGTTGATTAACACAAAAGTCGTCCTCGAGATAGCATCCAACGAGGAAGCTCTCCGGCTGTTAGGTGGCAGGCATCTCTTTTATTTAGGTCCCCTGTATATTTTCATCGTTGGTTTACTGATGTGCTTATTTTTCTTTTTTTTCAGGTAAGATGTCAAGCATGGAGGAGCGTGTGAAGAAGTTGGCGGATAGCAAGGGCGCAAAGAAGGCTGGGAAGGAGCGAGTCAACCAGATCCAATAGATGCCAGGTCCTAACTCGAGGCCCGGGGGCTCGTCCTCTTCCCCACAAGGTAGCAACACCCCGAACCAGCAAGGTTCTCCCAAGAGGCAGTGCGGCGGGGAACCCGTCAATATCGACCTCACCGAGAACACTTCCGAGGAGAAATATGTGCTCCTCTTGCTTCCTCAAGCCCGCCCTCTTCTCCGGGGCTAACTCTCCGACCGTCAGTGCCGCCGTGTCCAAGGCCATCTTGGGCGTCGACCGCGTCGCGACGAGGAAAGCCTTGTCGAAGGACATGGTTGTGGTGATGCGTGTCTATGAGGTGGCTTTGGTTCTTAACGACGAGACCTGCCCGTCGGCTAAGTTTACCAATTTGCAGGATAAACTCGTGTCTGTCGGGGCGGAGATGCAGAAGCTGGCCACCGACCTCGCGGAGTGCAAAAAGCAAAATGAAGCCTAGGTCGAGCTTCACGGAAAGATGGAGGAGAAGCTGAAGAACGCCGCTGAGGAGAGGAAGAATCTCCTAGCGAGAATTGCTGAGCTAGGGCAGGCTGCCAGACCTATTGAAGATGAGACCGACGAGGAGAAGCTCCTGTCTTCTCGGGCGGACCTAGTGTCGAAGATAAGGCTCCTCGAGCAGGACGTCTTAGGGGCCATGGAAGTGGGTTTTGCAGCCGTTGTTGAGCAACTCCGACTTGTGAATCCCGGTGTCCAGCTCGTAACCGAAGGAACAGGCCCCTACCACCAGGTGGTCGACGGTAGGGTGATCGCGCTGGGAACTGAGGAGAACAAAGACGACCAACCCATGGGGGGTGACCATCCCGGAGGAGATGCATGGTCGCGACTTTACGTATTTTTTGGATAACTGCTGCAAGTATACAGCTTATCACGTAGTTTAAAAAGATTGTCAAACCCACAGGGATTAATAATCAACCTAGAGTGATCAATTATTGTGGTGTAAAGCTAAGGCTAAATGTCACGGTAAGAAAAAGGGCAGAAAAATAACTGATACTAAAGGAATTAAAACAAATAATAAAACGAGACCGAAGAATGATTTCCGTGCTCCTAAGGGACTCTATAGGTTCCGGGTGTTGAAAAAAAGATTTTAAAGTTATTCTGAAGGAAATACCAGTCTAAAGACTCAATCCCACACTCTCGCGCTATTGACTGAACCACATCTAATGACCCCAAGATTTTGCTCTCGCTCACTCGGTAATTAAATGACGCATTTTGAAAACCAATAAAACCTAAATCAGGCATAAAGCGCTCTCGCTGTGTTTAGGTTCAGTGCTCCGTGTCTACTATCCGATGCATACCTCAAACTCTCGCTCTGTTGGACTCACCTTAATGCATTTCTCACTCTCATGACAAAATGTTGTTAAGTAGCCTCTCGCTCTCATGACAAGACAACCTAAATTATACTTAGACAACAAAACCAGAATTTTAAACATACATTTTCAGACACCGGTGGTTCCTACAGAGTCCCGTTGAAACGACGGTCCTCAAACTACGGGCTCATGCAAATCTAGCCTAGCATATCAAATCCTAAAGCTAACAAGTTAACATTGCTGAATTTTAAGACATACATAGTGATCGATTTTAAATAAAAGTTCAGGATTAAGTTTTTGTGCGAAATTCAAGTTGTGTCGCATACGATTATAAGTAAATAAAATGCAGTAAAAGCGAAAAGAAAATAACCTGTAATGCGAAGAATGTAAACTAAAAATGAAACTTGTATTAAATAGGGAACTGGATCCAAGAGTACATCAACAAATAAGCAGAAAGAAAAACAAAAGTGTAGCAACTACTCGATGTGAGCAAATTGCTACTATGGACAGTGATTATGTAGTTAGGCTATAGATTTCGGCAGCGCTTCCGCAGGGGTACTTCCACACATAAAGCAGAAGACTGAAGGTCTATTTATAGGCAAAGTTGGCTCTAAGAACAACCTTTTGAATTTTGAAAAGAACTGCTGAAAACTGTCAAACTGCTGTTTACAAACTGCTCCCGCGAACCAACGGCGGTCGCCGTCTCCTAATGGCGGACGCCATTTGCTCAAAGTTTGATTTTCCGTCCTTTTTACAATGGCGAGTGCCATTCATCTTGCACTGGGAAGATGGCGAGCGCCATTCAGCTGGATGGGACAGAAACTTGCAATTTCTTCACTTTTCTTCTCTTTTAAGCTCAATTCTTATTCTTTTCTGCTATAATGCTGATATGGGACCTGTAAATGGGAAATGAAAGAAAACATAAGTAAATGATGCATAAAACGATAACGACTCGATAAAAAGTACAATTAGACATGCACGAATTGAATCAAAATAAACGATACGAAATTGAGTCATCAAACTCCCCCACACTAAGACTTTTGCTTATCCTCAAGCAAACTCCCAATGTAATAAAACAGTAAGCATGATGTTCAACTCATAGGCATGACAAAAACAATCTAAGCACAAGGTTGCTAGGCTAAAGTAAAACGGATAGGTACTGGATAGTGAAAACAAGGATACCGTAATGACACATCTCCACATTTGCGGACAAATACTCCCTTCCTATGCAATACCAACTCAAAACATGAAATTATAACTAGACATATATCCTTCATCTTATTTCACCTCTTTTTCATTCTCGCGCAATCACTTTAAGCCCGTTGTCCTTTGTACTTACATGGTAAGTGAACCTGTTTGTGTTATATGATCTCGACATTCAATTTTTTTCTTTTTTGAACATTATGTTTTCTTTTGCTTACGAATTTGAAGAGTCCCTAAATGGCCGGGTGAGGACCACCTAACTTAGCGGGAACATGTCTTTCATTTGTTTTTTTCTATAAAAATCACATTATTCAAAATTTTGAGATCAACACATATTTGCATCGGTTCGTTACTTAGTTTGTACACAAGGATGATGCTGACTGTTAGTATAAACTAATCAAGAGGCTACTTCTAAGAAACTAGGCATAAGGTCTTGCCATAATGTCTATTTGAATCAATATCACATACTTGGGGAATCTAAGGTGTAGGAACGGTACCAATATTTTCAAAACTTTCCCAAGTCCGCCTACCTAGCCTAAATTAAAGAATGAAACAACCTATACTATATGCGTCATGCCATTGAGTCAAAATGAGAAAAAAAATTTGAAATTGGGGTCAAAATAAGGGAGTTATTAGACACAGGAAAAACGTAAAGTAAAAACGACTCAAACGTGCATATGACTCGATAATGAAAACAAACTAAACTAGAAAAAAAGGAAATAACATGAAATAAATAAAAGCAGTAAATGACTCCTCCCCCACACTTAAACTAAACATTGTCCTCAATGTCTTAGCCTAAGGTGAAAGGAATAGCGATAGAACCTAGATACATCAATGATGGCGCGAACGCCCTCCACGAGGGTGTCTTTCCCGCCTGATGCCTGGGTTGTCCTGTGGAATATGCTGGACACAGTCTGTAATACGGTTCACCTCTCTACGCAATCCTGCCATCTCAGAGACAACGTCTCTCAAGTCCAACTGGGTACGATCCATAAACTCGTACTGTCTCCACTGCATCTCATGCATCAGCACATCATGCTCAGTCTCTCTCACTCTTTACTTTCGGAGCTCTGATAAGATTTCATCCAATGATGAACGAATACCTACAAAATCAGAAAAAGGTGCAGTGTGTGCTTGGGTACTAGACCCAGGTGCGTCAGTGGTGCGGCTACGAGTACGGGGCTACTCAGAGGGCTGTCCCATAACTTCTTGGTAGTGCCTCTCATTACTCTCCGTTTCTAAATCTCGGGCTCCTAAATCAAATAGCCAATTAGTGCTTTGACACACATTTATACGCTCAGAGTTTGGCAAAGAGAAGCCTCGGAACTCATGTGTGCGGACCATAAAGTGATACTTGTTACCATGCAAACTCTTGACAAGCCGCACATTATGGAAAAAGTCAATGTCGGCATAGAGACAAGGTATACTATCTTCGTTTTCTAAGTTGGCCTCTAAGTCTAAAGAGATAGCTATGGCAGTAATGATACCGCCTATGCAGATGGAACCGCCGGCTCTGTTCGATACACTAATAAAATGGGCTAAGAGGAACGGTGTAGGATTCACAGGGGTTTGAAAAGAGCACAGTGAATAAAGAATAAATCCTTTGAGTTCAAATTCCCTGGGTTATCTCTTCCAAAAATGTTAGAGACGAGGATACGGTGAAAGTAACAAATGATGGGGTTATGGATGGTTGTGGCTTTTAGGCCCTCTCATTTGGTGGTTGTTGTGTTGGTTATTTAATGCCAAAATTGGAAGGCTCCGTCCTCCCAGTCACTTTCTAAAGGTGCTTGAGTAGCATGACCCTCACTGGTAGGGAAACCAAAATATTTAGCTATCTGCTCATGAGTTAGCGAATAATCTACGTTAAACATTCTAAAATAAATGGTCCCGGTGGTGCGGTTGCTATCATGAACATAACGGACTGAACTAAGAAATTCATAAGTAAGCCTAACGGAAGAATGATTAAACATGGAGCAGAAACGAGTCATACCTAAGTTCATGAGCATCTATTTGACACTATCGAAAAGACCCAAGCTACGAAGAGTCTCTAGTTCATGATATCTTGTCGCATAGACCGGTCTTTTGGAGATTCGGTGAAAGTTCGTACGCATGGTAGTTTTGATCACTCTTTCGGGGAACTCAATGCCCATGTAATCTATCTCTTGGTTAGCTTCCATAATTGTTTCTTAGGAGGATGGTGTTTGTGAATACTTTCTGAAATGGGTAGAGAAATGGAGAGTGGGTTTGAGAGAGATGATTGGAAATGTATGGTGTAGTGTGTTTAAATAGGGATTAAAGAGATGAATATGGATGGTTAGAAGTTAATGTGGGATAATGAGAGGTTGAATAGGTATTTAAGGGGTCTAGGGAACATGCAAGAATGCATTGAATGGGGAAAAGAAGAGACAAAAACGTGTTTCAAAGACAAAACAACGTGTTCTGCCGTTTGAACTAAATGGCGAGCGCCGTTAGGCATATGGCGACCGCCATTTGCTTCAGGCACGCCTTTTGGTTCCTGGTTTGACATAATGCATTACTTTGGCATGTTTTTGGCTTGTTTTTTTCTTAATTTAATGGCAAAACACGTAATGCTAAAAATTAAAAACACTTAAAGGAAAGGAAACTTGCATTAAACGAAACAGTAGTGCATTACATTTACACGTCGGCATTCCGAAGGTACAAAGTGGAATGAAAATCAACAGTACAAACAATACAGGAATGGGAAATACTTTACAGGTAAACAAACTATCCTAAGAAAAATAGGGAAATAAATTCAACTTCTGGATCATCCATGATGTTGCCTGAGGGAGTAGACAATTTGGAACATATGATCCAACTCCTCCTGAACAACATCCATAAGTCCAATGAAATCGACTCGGAGAGAGGAAATCTCATCTCGGAAGGAATCCACTTCAGACTGGATGGCATTAATAGCAGCAGCTACATTCATAGGTGGTAAAGTAGGATCAATCTCAAAAACACGGGTGGCAGTATCAGACATAATGGTATCACAGTTTTGGTAAGCTTGAGGAGAGTCAGGTGGAGTCAGAGATTCATTTGAGACTTCCAAGTCATAAAGCCAATTGTTCTTATTATGGACACTTGTCTTTTCATGGTTGGGTAAGGTGAAAGTATGGACTACGGCATTATCGATAAGCAACTCAAACTCAACAGGGCCAAGATTAGCAATTATGCCTCTGTTGAAACAAAAACTAATGTCCATTGGATGAATGCCATCGAAAGCAAATGAACGGTTCAGATGGTACCTCATTCCAATTGCATCAGCAATCATAGTCACCAACCCACCTACTAAGGTTGGCTCAAAAGAATCGCGAGCAATACGAATGAAATTAGCAAGCAAAAATGGGGCAGCATTGATAGGTTTTCCTTGGGATGCACAGAGCATGATATACAACTCATCCCTCGATACAGATGTAATGTTCTCTTCCTTGCCAAAGAAAGTGTGAGAAAGAACCTTGTGGAAATACCTCCATCCTGGATTATGGATGCTTTCAGAAAACATAGCATCAGGTTCGGCATTACCGTTTCTGACTATTGTACCCCAGAAATGCTGAAGATCATAGCTAGTAAAGGCATCATTAGGGGTTTTGGTCACAACATCGGGTTCATTAGGAAAACCCAATAATTCAGCAAGTTCATGGTGAGTGAATCTGTACTTGTTTCCAAATAACCTGAAAGTAGCCAATCCACGGCCAAATCCAAAACCACGGGTGGCTAAATCTTAGGGAACTCCAGGGTTAGGTTACGGTAAGTGCTAAATCTCTTTTCTAAGGCAAAGTGAGACCAGCCTAGTTGGCTCAGAATGAAAACGACGTTGTCTCGGATACCAAGGGTTTGCATAGCCGAGTCGTCAGGGTAGATGGATAGACCAAAGTCTCTTTGAGACAAAGCCTCAAATCGACGCCTCTGGACATCGTTCCTGAAAACAACGGTATGGTTCTCGAATGTTTGCATGGTCACTGGTCAAGGGTATCCTAGAGAAGGTTATCCTAAAAATTGAAAATATTACAATATTAGGGAAAATAGTACTACTAGTTAGGCACTAATATTAGATAAGATAAAAATAATAATAATCATAGTAATAATAATAATAGCAACAATAATGAGATGTAACAAATGGAAACATATATGGTATAGACTTTATACTAAACATACATGCAGTGTCCTAAAACTAACAAAAATAGAATAAAAAGTAAAGATCGTGGTTTAGCTCCCACGGAGCGCTTTGTTTAATGTCGAAAGCTTGACATTAGAACTGAAAAGGGATCATTCGTCAGGAGGAGCGAGAAGCTCTTCCAACTTATAATTAGTGATAAATTCCTTATTTTCTACTAAGTGGTAGTGCTTGAGTCTTTGGCCGTTCACAATGAACGTATCATTTGACTTTCCTCTAATTTCAACTGCTCCACTTTGCAGAACTTTCGTAACTTCGAAAGGACCAGACCATCTAGAATGTAATTTTCCGAGAAAAAGTTTAAGCCTAGAGTTAAAGAGAAGAACTATATCTCCTTCGTTAAACTCTTTCTTTGTTATCCTTTTATCATGCCACTTCTTGGTTCTATCTTTGTATATTTGGGCATTTTCATAGGCATCAAGTCTTAGTTCCTCTAGTTCGTGGATATCAAGAATCCTTTTCTCGCCTGCTGCCGTATAATTCATATTCAGGGTCTTAATGGCCCAATAAGCTTTGTGCTCAAGTCCCACAGGCAGATGGCATGGTTTTCCATAAACTAGTTTGTACGGTGTGGTTCCTATAGGGGTCTTGTAGGCTGTTCTGTAAGCCCACAGAGCTTCATGAAGTTTAGTAGACCAATCCTTCCTAGAGGTTGCAACGGTTTTATCTAAAATTTGCTTGATCTCCCTATTTGACACCTCTACTTGTCCACTTGTTTGAGGGTGATAAGGTGTTACTACTCGATGTCTTACTCTGTATTTAAGCAATAGCTTCCCGAAGACATTAGAAATGAAATGGGAACCGCCATCACTAATAACAACTCTTGGTACACCGAATCTGGGAAAGATTATGTTCTTGAAAAGTTTCACCACCACTCGTGCATCATTTGTAGGAGAATTTATCGCCTCAATCCATTTTGATATGTAATCAACTGCGACGAGTATGTATTTGTTTCCAAAGGAAGATGGAAAAGGTCCCATGAAATCAATGGCCCATACGTCAAAGACTTCAACCTCTAAAATTCCCTTTTGCGGCATCTCATCGCGTCTAGAAACATTTCCAATGCATTGGCATCGGTCACAGTTCATAATGGCGATGTGAACGTCCTTTCAAAGGTTTGGCCAAAAGAGGCTAGATTGTAATATCTTTGCGCATGTCTTTGATGTACTGACATGTCCTCCATATGGTGCAGCATGGCATTGGGATATGACATCCGCTACTTCTGATTCAGGGACACATCGACGAAATATTCCATCGGTGCCTCTCTTGAAAATTAGGGGTTCATCCCAAAAATATTGTTTAAGATCATGGAAAATTTTCTTCTTCTGTTGGTATGTTAGATCTGGTGGCAGTACCTTAGATGCTAGGTAGTTGACAAAGTCAGCATACCATGGCAAAGTGGTTTTAGTATAGATTGCTTTTACTACTTCATTTGTTTCTGCATCGTTGAATATTAAGGAACATTCTATAGTATTGGTTTCCCTTTCCAACTGGGCTACTAGTCTGTCGTAAGGAAAATCATCTTTTATAGGCACTCTTTTGGGTCTTAGATCCTTAATCCTAGAGAGATGATCTGCTACCACGTTTTCTGTACCTTTCTTATCTTTAATTTCCAAATCGAATTCCTGCAAAAGCAAGATCCATCTAAAGTGTCTTGGTTTGGCATCTTTCTTAGTCAAAAGGTACCTAATAGCGGCATGATCGGTATAGATAATGATTTTTGCTCCTACCAGATAGGAACGAAATTTATCTAATGCGAACACAACAGCTAGGAGTTCCTTTTCTGTGGTTGCATAGTTCATCTATGTGTTGTCCAAGATTCTACTTGCGTAGTAAAGAGCATGAAACCTTTTATCCTTTCTTTGTCCTAAGACAGCGTACAGCGTAATCACTAGCGTCGCACATTATTTCAAATGGTAAACTCCAATCAGGTGGTTGCATAATTGGTGCGGTAATAAGAGTATTCTTCAGATGTTCAAATTTTTTCAAGCATTCTTCATCAAGTATGAATTTAGCTTCTTTCATTAGTAGTCCAGACAAAGGTTTTGTAATCTTAGAGAAGTCTTTAATGAAGCGTCGGTAAAAACCAGCATGTCCCAAAAAGCTTCCTACTTCTCTAACTGTTTTTGGAGGTTGAAGGTTTTCTACGATTTCTATCTTGGCTTTGTCCACTTCAATACCTCTATCGGATACTACATGTCCAAGAACTATACCTTGTCGCACCATGAAATGGCATTTCTCCCAATTTAGCACAAGGTTCACCCTGACGCATCATTCAAGTACCATCTCAAGGTTTGACAAACAGTGTTCGAAACTTCCCCCACATACAGAAAAATCGTCCATAAATACTTCCATTATGCCGTCTATGAAATCAGCAAAGATCGACATCATGCATCTCTGAAAGGTTGCGGGAGCATTACACCGTCCAAACGACATTCGTCGGTAGGCAATGTGCCATAGGGGCAGGTAAATGTGGTATTTTCTTGGTCATCAGGATGAATAGGTATTTGAAAAAATCCTGAGTATCCATCTAAGTAACAGAAATATGAATGTTTAGCTAGCCGTTCAAGCATTTGGTCTATGAAGGGTAAAGGAAAATGATATTTTCTAGTGGCCTTATTCAGCTTCCTATAGTCTATGCACATTCTCCATCCAGTTTGAGTTCGTTTTGGTACGGACTCGCCTTTTTCGTTAGTTAAAACCATAACACCACACTTCTTTGGTACGACATGCACTGGGCTTACCCATTTATTGTCAGATATCGGATATATGATTCCTGCTTCTAATAGCTTTTGCACTTTGTAGCGCGGTTTTTGTGGTTTCGAATCACTATCGCTTTGGTACTACAGTTCGATTCATTTTTTATCCTGTTGAGATGATTAAGGAAGGGAAATAGATGTCTCTAATTAACCCTGCTTGCAAAATGAGGTTAAACAGTCAAAACTGTTGATTTACAGATGCTATCAAAATAGGGGGTTTTTCTTTAGGGTTATTTGCTTAAAAACAGTGTCTAGACTATGGGTTAGGTTTATGGTAAGGTGTTAGGTCTGATGCTTTTGGTGGATATATGAAGGTACTGGATTTTGAGTTTTTTGTTTAGTATGCTCGCTAAGATTTTTGCAATCTTATGCCAACGTATTCGCGTTTAACGAAATAGGGAAATCAGAGCGATCGTAGTTCCTCCTATTCTATGGAAGGAAAAAGGTTGTTTTGGTGTCTTGTTCAAAGCCTAAGACATGAAGCTAAAGGTGGTTTGTATCTTGTTCAAAACCCAAGATGTGAAGCTAAAGAGTTTTGGATGAGGGAGAATTTGTCATCTCAAAAGAGGAGTTGTTGATGTTTGTATGAGTAAGGCACAAATTTGATGCTAAAAGGTTGATTGACTCAACCTGGGTTTCCTTATACAAAGCCAAAGAGGATACGAGAAGTTTGACTTTTCTGGGGCAAACGTTCTTTCTGTCTTGTACAAAGCCCAAGATTGAGGCTAAAAGGGATTATGACTCCATTGGGGAGAATGTATCTTGTATAAAGCTCAAGATGGTGGCTGAAAGGGTTTGACTCAACAAGAGAGTACTTTTATCTGTCCTGTATAAAGCCCAAGATGGAGGCTAAAAAGGTTGACTCAACAAGAGAGTCTTGAACAGGTGATTGACTCAACAAGAGAGTCTGTTTGACTTAATAAGATAGTCTTTTATACTCAACAAGAGAGTGTTTTAGTGTCTCGTACGAAGCCCGAGAGGGAGGCTAAGAAGGAAGTGACTCATCAAAAGAGTCTTTTATACTCAACAAGAGAGTGTTTTGCGGCCTCGTACGAAGCCATAAATATAGGCTAAAAAGAAGATCGACTCAACAAGAGAGTCTTTTATACTCAACAAGAGAGTCTTTTATATGTGTCTTGTATGAAGCCCAAGACGGAGGTTAAAAGTTGACTCAACAAGAGAATCATTTATACTCAATAAGAGAGTGGGTTTTATATGTCTTGTACCAAGCCCAAGACGGAGGCTAAAAGGAAGACTGACTCAACAAGAGAGTCTGAAAAGGTTAGATCTACCGGGGAGAGTCATTGTACAAAGCCCAAGAGGTAGCTATCTTACTGCTGAGGATTAGATCCATAGGCAGACCCAAGGGTGGGGAACTCTCATGAGAGAGATCGGGTTTCAGAGTGATCAGTGTTTTTTCTAATGTTTGAAAGGAACTTGAGAATGTCTTTGAGACTCAAGGGTTTTAGACTGTCCAAGTCTAGAGTTTTATCTTTTGTGCAATGCCCAAGAGGAGGCACGGGCATTGAGGGATGAGTATCAACCCTAGAATGGTTAGAGTTTTTGATGCTGGAAAGACTGCTCTAGAAAAAGATGACTAAGTTCTGTCTTATACCTTTAAGAGGTCGTTAGGGCCCTTGTATTAAGCCCAATAGGAGGCATGATAACTTCTAAGAAATCGAAGGGTCCTTGTACAACGCCCAAGAGGAGACGGGGATGCTTTTAGGAAGCCTGTGGGTCCCCAAACCAAGAGAAGTTTAAGAAATGCAATTCACAGAGAAGAGATCATTCCAGGAAAATTTGAGAATTTGGAAGAAACTCAAGAGATGTCATTCACGGAGAAAAGATCATCTCTGGGGAGTTAGAGTTTCTTTGACAATTTCTAAGGGTGACAGTCTGAGAAAAGGTTCACCAAGAATACTGCCTTTCTCTTTGTTCCATATTCTTTAACCCCAAGAGAAGGGAAGACTGTATCTGGAATCCTACGGGGGATCTAGTTTTGTTTGTATTTAAGAGTGACCAACAAGGCTTTACCTAGTGCTAGACGTAGTTGCCGGGGAAAACTATAAATAACTATACTAGTATTACATAGTGGATATGTGACAAGATTATAAAAGGATGTGAAAGAAGACTTACAGTGAAACAGCTCCACAATACAGTTATGTACATATGAAATCGTAAATGAAAGCGGTTAAACACTTACCCGTTGTAAAGCTTCCATGCTGTTTTGTTAGTTGTTCAACAAAGAAAATTTTGATAACAACAAATATTTGAATTCAAAATCAAAGGAGAAAGTGATTTGAAAAAATTGTTGGGGCTTACAGCTCGAGGAGAGGCCTAAGTTTTAACGATGATCGCACCGTTGTTTTGAAAACTGTACAGAGGGACTTATACAATATGTGAGGCCCAAAAATTTTTTATGTACAAGGGGATGAGTCTTACACTCTAATAGAGGCCCAAAGAAATATAAAGAAAAGAAATGGGGCTTATAACACGAGGGTAGGCCCAAATGATTTTTGTTTTGAAATGGCGATCGCGTAGAGATTTTTTTTTAACGCAGATGGACTTATACAATATCTGAGGCCCAACATGGTTTTGGTTAAAAAGGGATTGGGTCTTACACTCTATTAGAGGCCCAAGAGTTGGAAAATAAGTAAAGATGGGTCTTATAGCTCAAGGAGAAGCCCAATTGGTTTCGCTTCAAAGGCGACGACCGCGCTGTACGTTTGAAAATATACAGAGGGACTTATACAATGTGTGAGGCCCTAAAAGGTTTATTTACAAAAGGATTGGGTCTTACACTCTACCTAGAGGCCCAAAAGAGTTTTTGTACAAATGATGGGGCTTATAACTCAAGGAGAGGCCCAAGGGTTTTTGTTAAACAGGCGACAATCGTGCCAGACCTTTTGACGCTATCGGGACTTATACAATACACTGAGGCCCAAAAAGGTTTTTATTTACAAAAGGGTTGGGTCTTACACTCTACCAAGAGGCCCAAAAGTTTTAAAATGATTGATGAGGGTTGAATTAATCAAAACCCTAATTTTGTTTAAAAAGGAATTAATTTTGTTAAAAAATTAATAAAAAGTCATGAAAACATGTGAAAAATGAGTGGTGATCTTGGATCAATGTTTCAAAACTCATGTTGATATCCAAAAAATGATTGGAAACCAATTAAATTTGGAAAATCAAGTGGAAAAATATTTCAAATGTTAAAAACCAATAAAACATTAATTCCTTGCAAAAATATCAAATATATGCAATAAATAATATTTTTGGGATTTTTTGGTAAAATAAAATATTTTAACACTTTTGTGAATTATTAAAAAAAGAATCAACTCAAAATCATTAAAACTCGGAGAGAAATTAATTTTTGAATCAATTAAATAAAATCACAAAAATTCAAAAATTCAAATTTGTGAAAAAGGGCGCCAAGAACACCAAAGAACACGCGCGTGTTCTGAATTTTGCCTAGATTTGCATTTTCTATCCAATCTCTCTGAATACTTGATGAAATCACACAATCCACATACCAATAAGCTCGTTTTCACCTCACGATCATGTCTATGGTCTTTAATTTCAATTATTTTACGCATGGAATAAGAAATCAAGACAAAACCTCAAGAACCCTAAAATTTGCATGAAGGCTGAGAATTTTGATACACGATTCAAACAAAGCAATTAATTGAGGGGAAACATCCTATGCATGATTATGAACATTTGGTAAAAGTATTGTGCGAGGAAATATGCATAGATTAAGAGATGACCAAGTTTAGGCTTACTTGAAGGTCATGACAGCAAGAGCAATGTGATTTTTGAGTTGGAGGTGTTACAGATGAGTTGTGATGATCTGAACAGCTTCCCTACACCATATGGAGTGTGTTTGAATACTTGGGCTTGATTGGAAATGGTTGGATCACTTCATGGCATCTCAGCTTCAACTTGGTTAAAACCTTGAGTAACTGGCTGGTGATTCTGAGAAATCAGTGTTACAGTTATTGTTTAAGTGTTTGGATCACTTCTATATGATGTTTATGAGGTGTGTGTTTGATTGGTTTGGTTGGAATAGCTCTCAAACTCAAAACCCGATAGTGACATGCTTTGGAAGGCAAATTTGGAAGTGAGAAGGTGATTTTGAGGAAAGCATCTGTTTGATGGCTTTGGTGTACTTAAACTGAGCACAAATGAGCTCTATTTATAGTAGAGCAAGTTTGTTTTGCAAGGAATAGGGAATGGTAACTGCAACAGAGGTTTGGCCAATGTTGATCAATAGGAATCCAAGTCTCCTTTAGCCATTGACTAGAGGTTAGAGCACAAACCTATGGTTCTTTGGTTCAGATCTTATCCTTGACTAATTCAGTTAGAAATGGCTCGGTTCATGCCACCTTGGTGCATCCATTGAAGGCTCCAAAACAAAATTGGAGTCTTGTCCCCTCTTTAGGCATTTTAGGGTTGGCATGCTACTTTGGGATTCTTGGACTTGGGAGGCTGATGGATCAGTGTTTGTCCCTCCTTGGTCTCCCCCTGAGGTGTTTAGATGGATAAACTTGTTTGTCATTTGCAAAAATGGCTCAAATCGAGCAAAATGCACAAATCTGCCTTGCCATGACAGTTTGCAGCAAGGCACATTGCCATTATCATATCTCATGGCTTAAGTGGAGTTTCATGGGGTTCTTGGCCATTTTGGAAAGCTCTCATATTATACAACATATGTGTGATCATAGTTTGTCTTGACACTTTTTGGATCCAAGTGAAAAATGCCCCTACATTTGGAAAAAAGTGAAACAGATTCTGACTTAGTGAAAATTTCACTAAGTGTTGGAAAAAAGTGACATTTTCACTTTTTGTGATTTTGGTCATTCCATAACTTAAAATCCATGGAGAATTGGAATGAGGTGTAGTTGAAGCTTTTGTAGTATGCCATGAGAGCTACAAATCCATCTTTGGATAAGCTAAAATGTTTGCTTGGATCTCAAGTTATGATCCTTGGAAGTTGGTACCCTAGCCACTTTGTTCCATAACTTTGAAAATTTCTAAGTTTTTATGGTTACCCCTTTTACAAGTTATCCCACTTTCTTTGGTTTTTCTTGATGAATGTTGATTCAAATCACACATTAACATCATTTTAGCGTTAGGGAACCATAATTGATAAAAAAATCAAAAAGTCAAACTTTGACTTTTGGGCACAATTGACTTTTTATCAGATAAATTCCAAACTGTGCGATCCTCTATGAAATCAAGTCCTTGACCTAAATAAAACTTGATGGATTGATTTCATAGGTGTTATAGGGTGTATTGAAGCATGTCCCAAGATTTGGGAGCATGTCCGGGTCAAAAGTCAAAGGCAGAGTTGACTTTTTCTCGCGAAACCCTAACTGTGGTTCTGATGAACTTGAAACTTGTGAATCAAGCTTCTTGGATCAATCCATTATTTCAAATGGATCAATGTAGTGTTTTAGAGACCCTCAAACCATGTCTTGAGGTCTTGGCTCATGATTTGTCCCAAAAGTCAACTTAGGGGTGAATTAGGTCAAGAAACCCTAATTCCCGATTTTTAATGAATGCATCCCCTGAGGCTAAATTGACTTGATGATTGGGTTCATGAGGTCCCTTGGGGTATCTTAGGTTATGCTTTGAAGCATTGGCTCATGCCCAGGGGAAAATTTCCATCTGGAGGCCCTGGTCGACCAAAACCCTAATTTGGTGACACTGGCGATGTTGAGGCTTAATCCACTTGGAAGGTTGCAACCTTGTGCTTAATACTTGATGTGGGAGTCCTCTTGATCCATTGTGGATGTTTGAGAGGTTTAGACAAGTTGAAGATCATGTCATTCCTTGATTGATCCTTTGTCTAAAAGCTCTGAGAGGGCTTGAAACCCTAAGTCTGATTGTAGTGGATGCTCACCCATCTTTGGGGACACTAATGAGGTATGATGGCCCATCCATATTGTGATGATGAATTGCACCATGATGGGAAATTTTAGTGGTCAAAAATTGGGGTATGACAAATGCCCCTATTTAATCTTTTTAGACCCGAAGGTGTGAATGGTGAAGGTATTAGGGCATTCGGGGTGCAAGAGGATTAAATATCGGAATACCCGAAATTTTGATGGTGGTTATGAATGGCAGTTTGTGCATCCTTCTTCTTTTGCTAATCAATGATGCTTAGAAAAGATAAAATTCCCCTCGATATTGGTTTCCTACCAAGGATCTGGTCTCAGTTTCTGATGTAAACTTCCCCTCGATCCTGGTTTCCTACCAAGGATCTGGTCTCAGTTTTTTATGTAAACTTCCCCTCGATCCTGGTTTCCTACCAAGGATCTGGTCTCAGTTTTTTATGTAAACTTCCCCTCGATCCTGGTTTCCTACCAAGGATCTGGTCTCAGTTTCTGATATAAACTTCCCCTCAATCTTGGTTTCCTACCAAGGATCTGGTCTCAGTTTTTGATATAAACTTCCCCTCGATCCTGGTTTCCTACCAAGGATCTGGTCTCAATTTCTGATGTAAACTTCCCCTCGATCCTGGCTTCTGTAGCGCGGTTTTCGGGACTGCCCACATCCACCTGTGGATGGGATTGGGTGCTACTTTCTGATTTTTTATTTATCCTATGAAGCTGGAAAGGAAAGGGAAGTTATCTCAAACTAACCTTGCACGTAAATGTTTTCTTTAACAAATGCTAAGAGATTAGGGAGTTCGGGGTCAGGTTATACAATGGGGAGTTGTCAACTACCCATCCTATACATGGTTATCCATGGGTTGTTAGCAATTTTCCTTACTGCTTTCTACTTACTGGTGTTTATTTATTGTAAATGGGAAAGTTTCTCCTTTGGGAATGTTGAGATATGTTGAAAAGATATTTTTGTTGTTTTCGGGTTTTTTGATGATTTTGGTAAAGTACTGGACCTAAGGTTTTTTATAAGTGTGCTCGCTAAGATTTTGCAATCTTATGCCTACGTATTCCCGTAATGATAATAGGGAAATCAGAGCAATCGTAGTTTCTCCTATTCTATGAGAGGAAAAAGATATTTGGTGTCTTGTTCAAAGCCCAAGATTGAAGCTAAAGGTTATTGTGGGAATTGATTTGAAAGAGTGAAAAGATTAAAGATTGAGATATAAATATCTGAGAAAAACATCGGATGAAAATAGAAGGAATATCCGGGAAAGCGTCGGATGTAAAGAAAAAGAATATCCGGAAAAGCATCGGATGTTAAGAAAGAAGAAAAGGGTTTTTTCTGTGTTTTTAGGAAACTTGAGGGTTTCTGGAGATCCAAAAGGAGATGAGACTGTCTAAGTCTACTGGTATGAGAAGGTTGATCTTTGTATGATGCCTAAGAGGAGGCTGATGTATTATGGGATGAGAATCAACCCTAAATTGGTTTGATGTTTTGACTCTAGAAAGATTTCTCTAGCAAATGATGACTAGGTTATGTTCCGATACCTTTAAAAGGTCGCCGGGTCCTTGTACTAAGCCCAAGAGAAGGCATGAGAACTTCTAAAAAGCCGAAGGGTCCTTGTACAACTCCCAAGAGGAGACGGGGATGATTTTAGGAAGCCTGTGGGTCCCCAAACCAAGAGAAGTTCAAGAAATGAAATTCACAGAGAAGAGATCATTCCAGGAAAGTTCGAGGGTTTGGAAGAAACTCAAGAGATGCTATTCATGGAGAATAGATCAACTCTAGGGAGTAGAATTTCTTTGATAATTTATAAGGGTGATAGTTTGAGAAAAGGTTCACCGAGAATACTGCCTTTCTCTTTGTTCCATATTGTTTAACCCCAAGAGAAGGGAAGATTGTATCTGGAATCCTACGGGGGATCTAGTTTTGTTTGTATTTAAGAGTGACCAACATGGCTTTACTTAGTTCTAGACCTAATTGCCGGGGAAAACTCTAAGCAGATACAAGTATATATACAGGGGATATATGACAAGTATTTAAAGAGGGTATGAAAGAAGACTAACCATGCGCAGTTTCCCACAATACAGTTATATATGTGAAAGCAGTTAATGAAAGCGGATAAACACTTACCCGTTGTAGAGCTTCCATGTTGTTTTGTTAGTTGTTCAAAGAAATTAAAGAAAGTTTTGATAACAAATATGTATTTTAATTTAAATCACAAGGAAAGTTGTTTTTAAAAATAAGTAATGTGAATATCCGGGAAAACATCGGATTGAAAGAGATGAAAATAAAAAGGTCGCTCGCTAAGACTTTGCAGTCTTATGCCTACGTATTCTCAACAGGTTCTTGAGAAATCAGAGCAATCGTAGTTCGCCCCTACGGGGCACGAACTACAGAAAATAAAGTTTAAATCGCACGCCGGCGAGAGGGGAAATTTAACCTAAAGTTATCATGCTTGGTTGAATATTCTAATGTCTGTCTCTAATCAAAAATTAAGTTTGAACTAAGAGATCCTAAGGGAATATGCATACGTGGCAAAACATCACGAAATAAATGAATACACAGCAAAGCATTGTGGAATAAATGAATACACGGCAAAGCATCGTGACAGATAAAATATACACGGAAAAATATCCTGGTAACTAACAGATATAATATACACGGAAAAACATCCTGGTAACTAACAGATATAATATACATGGAAAAACATCCGGAGATTAAAAGCATATGCACGACAAAACATTGTGTGTGAAACTGAATACATGGAAAAACATCATGTGATAAAATATACACGGCAAAACATCGTGATATCATGGCAATTGAAAATATACACGGAAAAGCATCGTGTGAATAAAAACATGGATAATGAGTTCAAGAAAACTCACCTATTGGAGTAAGGTCCAATGCCTCTTCTCAAGCTTCCAGAAGCGAGATAATGATCCCCAAAGTATCATATAAGAACTCCTGCGTCAGGTAAAAGACAAAGCAGAGAAAACCAGAGATCATAGAGAAATTCCCTAAGTCTTATCAAGTGGTTATAATCGAATTTGAACATTTAATTAATTATTTTCAAAAGTTTTACTTGAAAATAATCCTAAGAATAAATTACCAAATAATTGAATAAAACAATTTAAACAATTAAATGATTAATTACAAATTAATTAAAGCAAATTTAATAACTTAGAAATTATTAATATATTTTAAAATATTTAATCAAGATTAACTAAACTAAAAAAATAAAGTTGTATTAAAGAGAAAAAATGGGCCACAAGAAGAATTATCAATTAATTTAAATATCAGTATTTAATAAGATTAATTAATAATTTAATTAATCAATATTAAATAAAAATATCTAAATTAATTAATAATTAAACAATATTTACCTAATTAAAACTAGAAATAAGAAAATTAAAAATAAATAATGAAAGAGAGAAATATATGTGTGGCAGAGAATGGAGAGAAAAACAAGCATGAAAATTGTTTTTGGTGTGAGAATTATGTGAAGATGTCTATGCTATTTATAGGAAAAAAATTGTTTGGAGAACAAGATAACAAGCTTAAAAATTAAGCTAACTTAGTTTTTAAGCTAACTTAATTTTTAAGCTAACCTAAATATATATATATATATATATAAAATATGAAAAATATATAAAAAATATATAAAAATAAAAAGACAAACAAACAAAAATCTATATATATATATATATATATATATATATATATATATATATATATAAAATACGGAAATTTATATATATATATTATTATTATATTATTATTTTTATTTTCATTTTTATTTTATATATGTAAAAATAAAAATAAAAAATGAGAAATCGATTAAATCGTGCGAAAGATAGATGAATAATGAACATTTGTAAATTTAATTGAAAAACACGCCCGTTCATTGATTTTTCGCATAATTAACCAAAAAAGACAGAAATTTCAACGTATATATTTTGACTGAAAATTCAAACAATATGCATGACAGAGAAAGATGATATGATATGCAGATGACACGAAGTGAAAACACAATCGGATTTTGACAATCGGGTGGTCAAAATTTGGGGTATGATAGTTTCCTACCAAGGATCTGGTCTCAGTTTCTTTTGTCAATAAACTTTCTTGACAAGGGACGCTATTCGTAGCGGTTTTCCTCAAACTTCTCGCCGAATTTTTCTGGGGAGATGCCATTTGATAGAAAAATTTTGATGTCAGAGTTGCTGGGGAACCCAGTCGTCTGAGTTGTAGAGGTGTGCAAACTTCTCTGTTTGGAGACGCCATTGGTCGACTCTACTGGGGGAAAACGAGTCTCTTGAGAGACTGCTTTCTGCTTGGGGATACTGCATCATACTTTTCTCGGGATCTTCTCGGAGAAATGCCATATGATGTGATCCAATTTTGAGGTGCTGATGACCTTTTCGTCAGCGGATTTTTTCGGAGAAAAACTGCTGTATTACCGGATCTCTGATTAAGAGGCTTTCTCTGGGGATTTTCCTTAATCCTGGAAAGTGTAGATATCATCTTCAATGGCGAAGAGTGACATTTGTCGCAGGTCTTCTTGTGTTTCATAGGTTCAAGTTATCAAAGTGGTCAAGGGACCAACTTCAACCCAGAAATAAACTGGAGGAAAGATCGTTAGATGGTTCACTTCTTGACGAGGAAAGAACTGACAACTCGATTGAGAGGACTTTTATCACTTAGGGATAAGACTGACCAGAGTGATAGTGATACAATATGAATGTGAATGTAAATCAATAATGCATGATGTATGTATGTTTATGCTGATAAAACTGACATACAGACTAGTAGATGAACACGACTGGATACTCGGCAAAAGTGGGAGATGAAAAGTATCATTGGTTCACGATAGCAATTCTGCCTTGCTTAGGAGAGATAGTCCCTGTGGGGAAAACCGTTGGTCGGGCTTAGGAGATAAGGACTCTGTCGGGGAGTGTCAGACAAAAAATGGTTTCTGACACAGCTGGTCCTTCATTCAGGCATACTGGTTTAGAAGGAGTACTTTGATTCTGCACTTTGAAGCTCGATTACTTCGAGAGAAGCGATTGATGTTCTTTTGACGTTCAATAGTCAAAAGAATTTCCATCTTTATTTTAAAAGCATAAAAATTTGACAAGTAAATTCATTTTTGTTTTATTTCAAGAATTGTTAATCATGTTAAAACGTCGTTCTGTAAAGCTAAAACAAATAAGAATTGCAAACAAAAGCACAAGGGCTCAAATTTTATTGATAGGAGGGAAATCAGCCAAACGTGTGATTCCATAGAGTATTTACAAAGTTAGGAAATGGTAATTTAAGGGAAAAGGGCTACATTGAAACATAACGACCACTATCATTCTACCAACTTTGAATTCCGAGCATCTTGAGCTTCCGTCGAAGATGACCATGACCGGAGTTTTCTGATGGATGGCATCACTGCTGCTGGGGAATTTGCCCTTTTGGACGTAGTTACTTGCCATTATCCCTAACTTTTGCCTGAATTGTACTTTGAGATTTCCAATCCATCGGGATGATTTTTGATTATGTCTCTAATTTTTGCCTGGACCGCCCTTTCGGGTTTTCAATCCACCGAGACGTTTTATTTTTATTTTTATTTAGGCGAAGTATTTCTTGACTACATCAACATTTGTTGGGTAGGCAAATTCCTCTCCATCCATGGTTACAAGTCTCAAGGCGCCGCCTGAGAAAGCTTTCTTGACCACATAGGGGCCGTCATAATTCAGAGTCCATTTGCCCCAAGAATCAGTGAGAAATGATTGTATCATTTTAAGCACAAAGTCTCCTTTTCTGAAAACGCGAGGTCGGGCCTTTTTATCAAACGCCTTCTTCATCATTTGCTGATACAACTGACCATGGCATAGTGCCGTCATCCATTTTTCTTCAACCAGATTCAGTTCGTCGTGTCGACTTTGACACCATTCAGCCTCTGTTAGCTTAGCTTCCATTAATACCCGGATTTATGGGATCTCTACTTCTATGGGGAGCACTGCTTCCATGCCATATACTAGAGAGAAAGGGGTTGCCCTTGTTGAAGTGCGGACAGATGTGCGATAACTGTGAAGAGCAAAGGGTAGCATTTCATGCCAGTCTTTGTAGGTTACAACCATCTTTTGAACAATCCTCTTAATGTTCTTGTTAGCCGCTTCTACTGCTCCGTTCATCTTGGGTCGGTAGGGAGATGAGTTATGGTGTTCGATCTTGAGCTCTGCGCACAACTCTTTCATCATCTTATTGTTCAAGTTAGATCCATTATCAGTAATGATCTGGCTTGGAACACCATAGCGGCAGATGAGATTATTTTTGATAAATTGGACCACCACTTGTCGGGTTACATTGGCGCACGACGCAGCTTCGACCCACTTGGTGAAGTAATTAATGGCTACCAGGATGAAACGATGTCCGTTTGAAGCTTTGGGTTCGATCATGCCAATCATGTCGATTCCCCATATAGAAAAAGGCCATGGGGAAGAAACAACTTTGAGATGCGTTGGAGGTACATGGATTTTGTCTGAGTATATCTGACACTTGTGACAACTCCTCATGTACTTGTAGTAGTAGGATTCCATGGTCAACCAGTAGTACCCTGCTCTCAGAATTTTTCTCGCCATTGTGTGTCCGTTGGCATGAGTGCCAAAGGATCCTTCATGAATTTCTTTTATCAGCATGTCTGCTTCTGGTCTGTCTACGCATCGGAGCAAGACCATGTCAAAGTTTCTCTTATAGAGTGTATCACCGCTCAGGAAGAAACTGCCTGCCAATCTTCTGAGGGTCTTTTTGTCTTTTCTGGATGCCCTAGGTGGGTACTCCTGTTTCTAAAGGAATCATTTGATATCGTGATACCAAGGTTTGTCGTCTATGACTGCTTCGATTGTGAAGATGTAAGCGGGCCTTTCTAGGCGCATTATGTCGATCTTAGGTAGGTCTGTCCATTGACCTACACTAATCATGGAAGAGAGAGTGGCTAATGCATCATCCATGTGATTCTCGTTACGCGGGATATAATGAAACTCGATTCTGTTGAAGAAGGGTAGCAACCTTCTTTCATAATCTTTGTAAGGAATCAATCCTGATTGGTATGTGTTCCAATCTCCTTTGATTTGATTGATAACCAGAGCTGAGTCGCCATATACATCCATGTTCTTAATCCTTAAATCGATCGCTTCTTTAAGAACCATGATACAAGCTTCGTATTCGGCCTCGTTGTTTGTGAACTTGAATGTCAGTCGTGCGGTGAAAGGAATATGGGTACCCAGTGGGGTTATGATGATTGCCCCAATTCCGTTTACATAATGATTGACAGCTCCGTCAAAGATAAGTCCCCATTGGGAACCTGGTTCTGGCCCTTCACTAGGTAGTGGTTCATCGCAATCTTTCATTTTCAAATACATGACATCTTCGTCTGGGAAGTCAAACCCGATTGATTCCTGATCGTCAATCGGTTGATGAGCCAAATGATCAACTAAAATACTTCCTTTAAAGGCTTTTTGAGTGTGGTATTCGATGTCGTATTTTGATAACAACATCTGCCAACGGGAAATCCTTCCCGTGAGAGCAGGCTTTTCAAAGACATACTTAATTAGATCCATTTCTGAAATTAACCAAGTAGTGTGACGAATCATATACTGGTGAAGACATTTGACTGCCCAAGCCAGAGCACATCAAGTTTTCTCAAGCATAGTGTACCGAGTCTCGTAGTCGGTGAATTTCTTGCTCAAATAGTAGATGGCAGACTCTTTTCTTCTTGTTTCGTCTTGTTGGCCAAGCATACAACCCATTGAGTCTTCCAAGACTGTTAAGTAGATGATCAGTGGTCTTCCTTCCACTGGAGGTGATAGAATCGATGGGTTCAACATGTATTTCTTAATACTGTCGAAGGCGGTTTGCCAGTCTTCTGTCCAAATGCATTCCTGATTCTTTTTGAGTAATTTGAAGATTGGCGCGCATGTCGCGGTCATGAGGAATATGAATCTGGAGATGTAGTTCAAACGTCCCAGGAATCCCTTGACTTGTTTTTCACTTTTTGGAGAAGGAATTTCTTGAATGGCCTTAACCTTGTCAGGATCAACCTCAATTCCTTTCTGGATGACGATGAACCCTAAGAGTTTCCCTAAACGGACACCAAATGTGCACTTATTGGGATTCAGACGAAGTTTGTACTTTCTCAACCACTCGAATAGTTTCGACAGGTGGGTCACATGCTTCTCTTCCGTCTTATATTTGGCAATCATATCATCGACATATACCTCGATTTCTTTGTGTATCATGTCGTGGAACAGAGTAGTCATGGCCCTTTGATAGGTTGCCCCAACATTCTTTAAACCGAACGATATTACATTGTAACAAAAAGTACCCCGGGTAATGAATGAAGTTTTTTCCATATCTTTCGGTGCCATTTTGATTTGATTATAGCCCAAGAATCCATCCATGAAGGAGAATACTTTGAACTTCGTCGTACTGTCTACCAGCATGTCAATGTATGGTAAAGAAAAGTCATCCTTTAGACTAGCCTTGTTTAGATCTCTGTAATCCACACACATTCTGACCTTTCCATCCTTTTTCGGAACTGGTACTTTGCTGGTTAACCATTGAGGATATTCTAATGTAGCGAGGAAACCTGCGTCAATCTGCTTCTGTACTTCCTCTTTGATTTTGATGGCCATATCCGGATGAGTCTGTCTCAACCTTTGTTTTACTGGCGGACATTTTGATCTTAACGGTAGATGATGTTCCATGATGCTGGTATCCAACCCTGGCATGTCCTGGTAGGACCAAGCAAATACATCGGGAAATTCTTTGAGAAGCTTTGTCAAACTCTCTTTGGCAGTTGGACAGAGCAGTGCCCCAATCCTGATCTCTTTTCTTTCCTCCTCTGAGCCCAAGTTGACCGTTTCCAACGGCTCTTTGTGTGGTTCGATGGCCCATTCCGCCTGTCTGATTAAACGAGAGATCTCTTCTGGAATTTTGTCATCAACTTCTTCTTAAGCCTTAAATACCGCGAATTCAAAGCTGGGAGAAGGCATCGGATCGTATGTTTCAACGGGGTTTAAAACAAGCAATCTGCATGACGTGATGATTGTTTTTTAGAAGATATAGAGAGAATACAAGAGTGTGTGCAGTGTATTATTTAATTTACTGCTTGTTTTTATTATTTGAATTGTTTTTTAGGATTACCATTTTCTGAAAAAGCGAAAAGAGAAAACAAAAATTAATACGAAAATTACAGAACGACGTTATTTTATTTATGAACTTGTCTATTCTTGAAACTACATTCCTATAAAACAAAACTCTGTCGCTTTGGACGAAGCGAAGAGGGATATTTACAGAAAGTGATCCCTATCAAAACATCCGTTTCACCTGGGCAGGGTGAAAGGTTAAAGACGGCAATTACTTTGACTCATGAACAATCTTCGGAACATCGACAACAACCCATTGGCAGTGAACTCCTCGGTGAATCATAAAGTCGGGTACCTTCCTTGATTTGTCTTAAGAAATAATGCTGATTTCTGGTGGAGCCTGATCATTGGAATCTGTCTCCCAGGCAGAGTTGTCGTAGGAGGATTCCTCTGTTGTATTTTGCATAGTATTTGTGCTCTCAAGTAAATCTCCCCATCCAGTCGGCTGGATGTCCTCGAGCCTAATACGAGAGCTTTCGGGAGCGGTGTACTTGACCAAGTAGTCGAACTTGCCACTCGGTTGTCCTAAGGTGTCCCACACTTCTTTGGAACTGGAGGAGTCATCTCTTTCGATGATGTTGACCTCGGGAAAAGCATAGTTAATGAATTCTAGCCCTGCAAGCTTTGTGAATTCATCGTCGTGCTGGATATTTTTTGAATGACCTGAGTGTTGGTCCCATGACATGGTGGGGACGCAGGTATTTTTCCCAATGACGCTCAGCTGATTTTCTTGCCCCGAGTCTCCTGGGTACGGCTGCCAGATTGGCGGGCCATCCATCGGGCCATAATAGTAGTGGTTAAAGTTGTCTTTCATTAAAGTGTCTTCCTCTAATGAGTTTGGTGGAGCACGACATCCCTCAGGATCACAATCTCCGTATATCATTCTGACATCTGAACTGGGTATAAATCTCAGACTCTGTGTGGGATAGAAAAATGGCGTAGGCACCTCTTCCTGAGAGATATAACTGTCCTCGTTAATATAGGACTTCCACTCTTCCTCTGTATCAGAGGGATCACCCTTGTTGATGGTATGTACTTCTTGAGACACTGGGTGAAGGAAACCTCCACTGCAGAAGAAGTCCTGAATGGGATGAAGACTTTCATTGCTAGCAGCAGTCTGAGTATAGTTTGAAGGAAAACCAAGACCTTTCTTTGCCTTGTTGTCATTAGGAATGACACGCTGTCCCCATCCTTTTTGCATTATTATTTTTGATCACCTCGAGAGCATCTTTGTACGAGGAAATCTACGTTCCTCTTTATGATTGATTCTCGTTGCTCACCGAAAGTGCCTGGAACTGAGTTCCAACAACCTCCTCCGGCTCTACACAAGTAGATAATGAAAGGTTACTCACGATCAAGGCTTGTTCTCCATAGACCGTGACGAGTTGATCGTTCTTGACGAACTTTAGTTTCTGGTGCAGTGTTGAAGTGACTGCCCCAACTTGGTGTATCCAAGGTCTTCCCAACAAACAGCTGTATGTTGCTCGGATGTCCATGACCTGGAAAGTGAGAGGACCGATAGTTATGGGAAGGTCGACTTCGATAATAACTATTTTCCGAGATCCGTCGAATGCTTTGACGACGACCTCACTGCCTCTCATCGGAGATCCTTTGAATGATAGTCGCATTAATGTGGACTTCGGCATAACGTTGAGAGCTGATCCGACGTCTACCAGTACGCTGGGTAAAGCATTGTCCTGGCAGTTAACTGTGATATTGAGCGCCATGCTGTGACTTTTGCCTTCTTCTGGCAATTCCTCATCACTTAACCCTAATTTATTGTAGGAAGTGATGTTAGAGACGGAGCTATCGAACTGTCGTATTGACACATCCTGTTCCACAAAGGCCTGCTCTAAGACTTTCTATAGAGCTTCCCTGTGAGCCTCAGAACTGAGTAAAAGAGATAACACAGAGATTTTTGAAGGAGTTTGTAACAACTGATCAACAATGTTGTATTCACTCCTTTGGATGAGCTTCAGCATCTCATCGTTGTTCTTTGAAAGGTCGGGATCACTTGATTGACCGACTGGCAGATTGGGAACTTCCGTTTGAGGCTCATTTTCTCTGTTAGGTTCTCCAACTCCTCAGTTGAAGACTCGTCAACTCCGTGTTACTCGACTGATGTCTGCAATATTCAAGACGGAGGGTAATGGAATTTCCTTTCCATTCTCAATTGTTGTTGCACCGTATTTGTAAGGGATCGTCTTATCAGACTTGTACGACACTGGTCTAGGTAGATAGATAACTACAGGAGCCTTCTGATTTTTCTGACTGTCGTAGGTAACTTCAATCAGTTCCTGACTAAGAACCTTTGATTCATCCAGTAGAGGGATGATGGTACAAACATCCTTGGTCCTCTCAGGATCAGAGATTAAAACCACATCTTTGATCTGGTCAGCGAAATAGTCTGGCGTCCAGTTAATGGACCCCAAAACTGAATATTGTTGAATCTCTTTGCGGTCCAACTGACTCTGAAGGGCTGCTCGCATGAGGTAACATCCTTGATTGTCTTTAGAGCAGATATCACACTGATGATAATTATGAGGTGGTATATGGACATACCCGCTCTGTCTGCGATGCATCTTGACCAAGTTGGCCCTCAATAAGAGTACATCATAAATTTGATAGTTGTTATTGGACTCTCCCGCTATCAAATTTACATCAGCCTTCTCGTGTTGAGGTAGCGGGTTTGTGAGAACATTCGGATTCTTATCTTTGAAAGATAAGACCCCGCTTCTAACAAGCTTTTGCACATCGGATTTGAAACTGAGACAGTTTTCTATGTTATGCCCTGGTCCTCCTTGATGGTAAGGGCAAGTCTGATCCGCCTTGAACTAAAAAGGCGGATTTTCTAGAATTGTAAGAAGAGATCTGGTTTGGACATGCCCCTTGACCAGTAATAATGGAAACAGTTCTGCGTATAACATCGGTATAGGGTCGAACCCTGGTGGTCGCGTTGTACGATTGTTGTTGTACGGAGGACGAGCCTGCTGAAGAGGTTGTTGTGTCCTTTGCTGATATTGTTGTTGATTTGGTTGACTTTGAGCAACCTGGGATTGATATGTAGGAACAGGCGTAGGGTTAATAGCAGGAGTTACAACTGCTACTGGTTGATATCGTCGCCTTTGCTTTTTGAGAGAGATATTGCCAATATCTTTCTCTTTTTTCTTAGGGAGAGCACTACCGTATCGTTTTGTATTACTCGATGGTCCAACGTCTTTAGCTAAACGTCCCTTTCGGACTGCTTCCTCAAGACGAACTCCCATGCCTACCATCTCGGTGAAGTCACTAGGCGCACTGGCAACCATTCTGTTGTAGTAAAATGAGCTTAAGGTTTTCAAGAAGATCTTTGTCATCTCTTTTTCCTCAAGAGGTGGACAAATCTGGGCAGAAATTTCACGCCATCTCTGAGCATATTCCTTAAAGGTTTCCTTGTCCTTTTGTGACATCGATCTGAGTTGATCTCTGTCTGGTGCCATGTCCAGGTTATACTTATACTTACACTTCGACAATTGGATTGCAAATATCAAACAGTGGGGAAGACCCTGTTTTATTGAATTCAAGGATTGCGAAAATGGAAATACAGTAGATTACAAAGTGCTGAAAAGGAAATGTCTAAGCTAATGGATCCTGAGTCCTCTCTAAGGGGAGCTCGGGTGTTAGTTCTGATATCTTCCTTTTCTTTGACCGGGGCTCTTGAGCTGTTGTCGGGTTGTCGCTCATTTGCCAAGTGATAGGAGCGAGCAAATTCCTTTGGTCCTCTTGATTCTCTACAGCATGTTGCTCTAAAATCTCGATCAGAGCATCTTTATCTTTCAATAGTTGTTGTATTTTCTTACACTCCACATTGAGAATACGATACTTGTTCCTCTAAGACCTCTTCTCCTGCTGAACTTTGTTGAGAGTAACCTGAATTTTTTCCGTATCAGACATAAAGTAAAGGACAGAGTCCCTTACTGGAAGAACTTCCTGACGAGGGTAAGGCATCCTCAGCTTGAGAGCTCTAGTTTGTACCCAGTGGAGATAAGGCTCCACCGAGACACATTATGGTTTTCCTAGAGACTCTCTTCCTTTCCTATGAACGTGCTTCCAAGCATGCACTATTTCTGTCTTTAGTGCCCTGTCGTTTTCTCCTTCCTTGAAGAAAAGACCTTCTAGATGAGCATTACGCGGGACATGCCTCATCGGGTATCCAAATTGACGACAAACTAAAATCGAATGATAATTGATTCCCCCCTTAGTTCCTATAAGGGGTACGTTTGGGAAATTTCCACAACGGTCGATGATCCTGATACTGTCATATATTCGATTGTACCAATCGATGTCAGAGTTGGTAAGAGACATGATTCTCTGTGACCAACGTAAAGTATTCTTTTGATCCCAAAATGCAGCAGACTTGGGTAAGTGGGAAATGAACCATTTGTATAGCAGGGGTACACAGCATGTGATCATTCCTCTGCTATACAAATTCCTTAAATGTACAGAATGATACGCATCTGCGAGCAAGGTAGGTACAGGGTTTCCAATCAGAAAAATTTTAATGGCGTTGATATCTACAAAGTTATCGATGTTGGGAAACAAAAATAACCCGTAGGTAAGCAAAACAAAGATGTTTTTGAAAGCGGCCACGTTCCCTATACTAGCAAAGTACATAGCTTTCTTGATTAAGAAATGGGCTGGCAAACCCTGGATACCACCCTTAATGGTCATGTGAGTCCTGACTTCTGACTTGTCCAAATAGATTGCTCTTCCAATGGTTTGATCTTTTGGAATTTCTTCCAGTCCAGAAAAGGGAGCATGATCAGTAATATGTAAATCAGTCAGGTGAGAGTATTCCTCCAGTGTTGGTGCTAGCTGATAATCCGGGAATGTGAAGCAGTGATAGACCGGATCGTAGAACTGTATTAGTGTAGAAAGGATTCCTTCAATTATATGAACCCTTAATAGAGACAGCCGTCCTCCATACTTGGCTCTGAAAGCCTCAGGGTTAGTTATCATCCCCGCCAACCCTCTTAAATCCTCTAGTTTTGGAATCTTGAAGGTATATTTGTGAGTTTTCCTTCTACCGAAATCCATTACGCAATCTCTTTCTCTGACATTTGCAATCATTGTCTTAGTTTAATTTGAAAAAGATAGGCTAGAAGAGAAATTTTTCTTTGTTTAAATGTTTTTTAAATGAATGTATGAATGCAGCACACAAAAACATAGAAAAAACATGGGGTCAAAGGGTCGGTGTCATGAAGTCAAGGCTCTACCCATCCCCAAAGGTTTTACTGGTGATTTTTTTTACCAGTCCGCAAAATCATTGACCCCTATTGGGATAACAACAACAAACAAATCGCCAGCGAGCTGATGTATCTTAAGTGATCTCAAATGAGGGTAGTATCGTGTGACAACTATTCCCGATAACTTTTGCACTACAAAATGGTTTCATTCTACTAGAAACCTCAGCTTATCAGATAACCCAATCGACCACACTACTTTCAACAACCGAAGTCGTATAGGTAATGCATCTGCAAAGGGAGTCTCCACTGAGTTTGATGGTCGACCGGGAACTCTTAACTGGGATTCACTCCCCGTAAGATTACTCGTATAATGCCATCCCCTATCTTAGGTGTATACTCAATCTTTACACATGTGGCATCACACGCATTCCCATTAGCAGAAAAATAAACACAAATATCAATTAGGAAAAGCAGTATATATATTTGTCTTAATATCCTAGATCGCTAATCTTATGATCCTATACAGACAATGACTCCCCAGCAGAGTCACCATTTCTGTAGTATTTGGTGAATTTAAGGCCTTCACCCTAAAAGAGGCTAGAAAGAATGCCTCCCACTGTGGTCACCATTTTTTCTGTAGCGCGGTTTTTGTGGTTTCGAATCACTATCGCTTTGGTACTACAGTTCGATTCATTTTTTATCTTGTTGAGCTGATTAAGGAAGGGAAATAGATGTCTCCAATTAACCCTGCTTGCAAACTGAGGTTAAACAGTCAAAACTGTTGGTTTACAAATGCTATCAAAATAGGGGGTTTTTCTTTAGGGTTATTTGCTTAAAAACAGTGTCAAGACTATGGGTTAGGTTTCTGGTAAGGTGATTGGTCTGATGCTTTTGATGGATATATGAAGGTACTGGGTTTTAAGTTTTTTGTTTAGTATGCCCGCTAAGATTTTTGCAATCTTATGCCTACATATTCCCGTTTAACGAAACAGGGAAATCAGAGCGATCGTAGTCCCTCCTATTCTATGGGAGGAAAAAGGTTGTTTTGGTGTCTTGTTCAAAGCCCAAGACATGAAGCTAAAGGTGGTTTGTATCTTGTTCAAAGCCCAAGATGTGAAGCTAAAGGGTTTTGGATGAGAGAGAATTTGTCATCTCTAAAGAGGAGTTGTTGACGTTTATATGAGTAAGGCACAAATTTGATGCTAAAAGGTTGATTGACTCAACCGGGGTTTCCTTATACAAAGCCTAAGAGGAGGCAGGAAGTTTGACTTTTCTGGGGCAAACGTTCTTTCTGTCTTGTACAAAGCCCAAGATTGAGGCTAAAAGTGATTTTGACTCCATTGGGGAGAATGTATCTTGTATAAAGCCCAAGATGGAGGCTAAAAGGGTTTGACTCAACAAGTTAGTACTTTTATCTGTCCTATATAAAGCCCAAGACAGAGGCTAAAAAGGTTGACTCAACAAGAGAGTCTTGAACAGGTGATTGACTCAACAAGAAAGTCTGTTTGACTTAACAAGAGATCTTTTATACTCAACAAGAGAGTGTTTTAGTGTCTCGTATAAAGCCCGAGAGGGAGCCTAAGAAGGAAGTGACTCATCAAAAGAGTCTTTTATACTCAACAAGAGAGTGTTTTGCTGTCTTGTACGTAGCCCGAGATAGAGGCTAAAAAGAAGATCGACTCAACAAGAGAGTCTTTTATACTCAACAAGAGAGTGTTTTATATGTGTCTTGTATGAAGCCCAAGATGGAGGCTAAAAGTTGACTCAACAAGAGAATCGTTTATACTCAACAAGAGAGCGGGTTTTATATGTCTTATACCAAGCCCAAGACGGAGGCGAAAAGGAAGACTGACTCAACAAGAGAGTCTGAAAAGGTTAGCTCTACTAGGGAGAGTCATTGTACAAAGCCCAAGAGGAAGCTATCTTACTACTGAGGATTAAATTCATAGGCAGGCCCAAGGGTGGGAAACTTTCATGAGAGAGACCGGGTTTCAGAGTGATCAGTGTTTTTCTGATGTTTTAAAGGAACTTAAGAATGTCTTTGAGACTCAAGGGTTTTAGACTGTCCAAATCTAGAGTTTTATCCTTTGTACAATGCCCAAGAGGAGGCACGGGCATTGAGGGATGAGTATCAACCCTAGAATGGCCGGAGTTTTTGACACTGGAAAGACTGCTCTAGTAAAGGATGACTAAGTTCTGTCTTATACCTTTAAGATGTCGTCAGGGTCCTTATATTAAGCCCAAAGGAAGGCATGAGAACTTCTAAGAAGCTGAATGGTCCTTGTACAACGCCCAAGATGAGGCGGGGATGCTTTTAGGAAGCCTGTGGGTCCCCAAACCAAGAGAAGTTCAAGAAATGCAATTCACAAAGAAGAGATCATTCCAGGAAAGTTCGAGAATTTGGAAGAAACTCAAAAGATGCCATTCACGGAGAAAAGAACATCTCTGGAGAGTTAGAGTTTCTTTGACAATTTTTAAGGGTGACCGTCTGAGAAAAGGTTCACCGAGAATACTGCCTTTCTCTTTGTTCCATATTGTTTAACCCCAAGAGAAGGGAAGACTGTATCTGGAATCCTACGGGGGATCTAGTTTTGTTTTTATTTAAGAGTGACCAACAAGGCTTTACCTAGTGCTAGACGTAGTTGCCGGGGAAAACCCTAAATAACTATACTAGTATTACACAGTGGATATGTGACAAGTATATAAAAGGATGTGAAAGAAGACTTACAGTGAAACAGCCCCACAATACAGTTATGTACATATGAAAGCGGATAAACACTTACCCGTTTTAGAGCTTCCATGCTGTTTTGTTAGTTGTTCAACAGAGAAAATTTTGATAACAACAGATATTTGAATTCAAAATCAAAGGAGAAAGTGCTTTGAAAATATTGTTAGGGCTTACAGCTCGAGGAGAGGCCCAAGTTTTAACGATGATCGCACCGTTGTTTTGAAAATTGTACAGAGGGACTTATACAATATGTGAGGACCAAAAAGTTTTTATGTACAAGGGGATGGGGCTTACACTCTAATAGATGCCCAAAGAAATTTAAAGAAAAGAAATGGGGCTTATAACACGAGGGTAGGCCCAAATGATTTTTGTTTTGAAATGGTGATCGCGCCGAGATTTTTTTTAACGCAGAGGGACTTATATAATATCTGAGGCCCAACATGGTTTTGGTTAAAAAGGGATTGGGTCTTACACTCTATTAGAGGCCCAAGAGTTGGAAAATAAGTAAAGATGGGTCTTATAGCTCAAGGAGAAGCCCAATTGGTTTCGTTACAAAGCCGACGACCGCGCCTTACTTTTGAAAATATACAGAGAGACTTATAGAATGCGTGAGGGCCTAAAAGGTTTATTTACAAATGGATTGGGTCTTACACTCTACCAAGAGGCCGAAAATAGTTTTTGTACAAATGATGGGGCTTACAACTCAAGGAGAGGCCCAAGGGTTTTTGTTAAACAGGCGACGATCGTGCCGGACCTTTTGACGGTATCGGGACTTATACAATACCCTGAGGCCCAAAAAGGTTTTTATTTACAAAAGGGTTGGGTCTTACACTCTACTAAGAGGCCCAAAAGTTTTAAAATGATTGATGAGGGTTGAATTCATCAAAACCCTAATTTTGTTTAAAAAGGAATTAATTTTGTTAAAAAATTAATAAAAAGTGATGAAAACATGTGAAAAATGAGTGGTGATCTTGGATCAATGTTTCAAAAATCATGTTGATATCCACAAAATGATTGGAAACCAATTAAATCTTGGATCAAATGTTAAAAACCAATAAAACATTAATTCCATGCAAAAATATCAAATATATGAAATAAATAATATTTTTGGGATTTTTTTGTAAAATAAAATATTTTAACATTTTTGTGAATTATTAAAAAAAGAATCAACTCAAAATCATTAAAACTCAGAGAGAAATTAATTTTTGAATCAATTAAATAAAATCACAAATATTCAAATATTCAAATTTGTGAAAAAGGGCGCCAAGAACACCCAAGAACACGCACGTGTTCTGAATTTTGCCCAGATTTGTATTTTCTATCCAATCTCACTGAATACTTGATGAAATCACACAATCCACATACCAATCTGCTCGTTTTCACCTCACGGTCATGTCTATGGTCTTTAATTTCATTTATTTTACGCATGGAATAAGAAATCAAGACAAAACCTCAAGAACCCTAAAATTTGCATGAAGGCTGAGAATTTTGATACACGATTCAAACAAAGCAATTAATTGAGGGGAAACATCATATGCATGATTATGAACATTTGGCAAAAGTATTGTGCGAGGAAATATGCATAGATTAAAAGATGACCAAGTTTAGGCTTACTTGAAGGTCGTGATAGCAAGAGCAATGTGATTTTTGAGTTGGAGGTGTTACAGATGAGTTATGATGATCTGAACAGCTTCCCTACACCATATGGAGTGTGTTTGAATGCTTAGACTTGATTGGAAATGGTTGGATCACTTCATGGCATCTCAGCTGCAACTTGGTTAAAACCTTGAGTAACTGGCTGGTTTTCTGAGAAATCAGTGTTACAGTTGTTGTTTAAGTGTTTGGATCACTTCTATATGATGTTTATGAGGTGTGTGTGTGATTGGTTTAGTTGGAATAGCTCTCAAACTCAAAACCCAATAGTGACTTGCTTTGGAAGGCAAATTTGGAAGTGAGAAGGTGATTTTGAGGAAAGCATCTGTTTGATGGCTTTGGTGTACTTAAACTGAGCACAAATGAGCTCTATCTATAGTAGAGCAAGTTTGTTTTGCAAGGAATAGGGAATGCCAACTGCAGTAGAGGTTTGGCCAATGTTGATCAATAAGAATCCAAGTGTCCTTAGCTATTGACTAGAGGTTTGAGCACAAACCTATGGTTCTTTGGTTCAGATCTTATCCTTGACTCATTCAATTAGAAATGGCTCAGTTCATGCCACCTTGGTGCATCCATTGAAGGCTCTAAAACAAAATTGGAGTCTTGTCCCCTCTTTAGGAATTTTAGGATTGGCATGCTACTTTTGGAATCTTGGACTTGGGAGGCTGATGGATCAGTGTTTGTCCCTCCTTGGTCTCCCCCTGAGGAGTTCAGATGGATAAACTTGTTTGTCATTTGCAAAAATTGCTCAAATCGAGCAAAATGCAGAAATCTTCCTTGCCATGACAGTTTGCAGCAAGGCACATTGCCATCGTCATATCTCATGGCTTAAGTGGAGTTTCATGGGGTTCTTGGAAATTTTGGAAAGCTCTCATATGATACAACATGTGTGTGATCATAATTTGTCTTTACACTTTTTGCATCCAAGTGAAAAATGTCCCTACATTTGGAAAAAAGTGAAACAGATTCTGACTTCGTGAAAATTTCACTAAGTGTTGGAAAAAAGTGACATTTTCACTTTTTGTGATTTTGGTCATTCCATAACTTAAAATCCATGGAGAATTGGAATGAGGTGTAGTTGAAGCTGTTGTAGTATGCCATGAGAGCTACAAATCCATTTTTGGATCAGCCAAAATGGTTGCTTGGATCTCAAGTTATGATCCTTGGAAGTTGGTACCCTAGCCACTTTGTTCCATAACTTAGAAAATTTCTAAGTTTTTATGGTTACCCATTTTACAAGTTATCCCACTTTCTTTGGTTTTTCTTGATTAATGTTGATTCAAATCACACATTAACATCATTTTAGGGTTAGGGGACCATAATTGATAAAAAATCAAAAAGTCAAACTTTGACTTTTGGGCATAGTTGACTTTTTATCAGATGAATTCCAAACTGTGCGATCCTCTATGAAATCAAGTCCTTGACCTAAATCAAACTTAATGGATTGATTTCATAGGTGTTATAGGGTGTATTGAATCATGTCCCAAGATTTGGGAGCATGTCCGGGTCAAAAGTCAAAGGCAGAGTTGACTTTTTCTCGCGAAACCCTAAATGTGGTTCTGATGAACTTGAAACTTGTGAATCAAGCTTCTTGGATCAATCCAATGTTTCAAATGGATCAATGTAGTGTTTTAGAGACCCTCAAACCATGTCTTGAGGTCTTGGCTCATGACTTGTCCCAAAAGTCAACTTAGGGGTGAATTAGGTCAAGAAACCCTAATTCCTGATTTTTAGTGAATGCATCCCCTGAGGCTAAATTGACTTGATGATTGGGTTCATGAGGTCCCTTTGGGTATCTTAGGTTATGCTTTGAAGAATTGGCTCATGCCCAGAGGAAAATTTCCATCTGGAGGCCCTGGTCGACCAAAACCCTAATTTGGTGACACTGGCGATCTTGAGGCTTAATCCACTTGGAAGGTTGCAGCCTTGTGCTTAATCCTTGATATGGGAGTCCTCTTGATCCACTGTGGATATTTGAGAGGTTTAGACAAGTTGAAGATCATGTCATTCCTTGATTGATCCTTTGTCTAAGAGCTCTAAGAGGGCTTGAAACCCTAAGTCTGATTGTAGTGGATGCTCACCCATCTTTGGGGAGACTAATGAGGTATGATGGCCCATCCATATTGTGATGATGACTTGAACCATGATGGGAAATATTAGTGTTCAAAATTTGGGGTATGACACACTTCTTTCTTGACTACATCGCTTAGGACAAGGTTCAATCGTCTTGGATGTTCTCTGGATGTCTTGTAGTCTTCCTCCATCATGATGTGATGCATACATATGGAGGGACTTATCCTTTTTAGACCGGAGATGTTATATCCAAGAGTTGTGGGATATTTCCTCAAACCTTCCAATAGTTTCTCAGTTTCTATTTGTCCTAAATCGACATTAACTATTACGGGTTTTTCAAGTTCAGTGTCTGGGAATTCATATCTTAGATCTTTGGGTAATGTTTTTAGTTCTACATATGGTTTCTTTGGGCAAGGCATTAAATCAGGTGTGAGTGCTAGGCATTCTCTTAGACTGTCATCTTCGTATCGCTCACGCCAATAATCGTCTTCGAATACTGGAGGGGCTGGAATCTTCAGTACTTCTGTGTACCTTGTAGGTTCTTTCTCCATTTCTCTGACGCATTCGTCGATAACGTCTAGAAAATAGCATGAATCGTCTAAAGCAGGGGCCTTTAGAAATTGGGCTAAAATAAATTCAACTTTTTCTTCCCCTACTTCGAAGGTTAATTTTCCTTTCTTCACATCTATTATAGCTCCAGCTGTTGCTAAGAACGGTCTACCTAAGATGATTGGTATATTAGAATCTTCCTTAATGTTGGAATCTGTTGGAATGTAGAACTGACTTATGTGAAGTGGTAAGTTTTCTAGCATACCCACTGGATATTTCACAGAACGGTCCACTAGTTGTAGAGACATTTTTGTTGGTCTCAGTTCTCCTAAGTCAAGTTTCATACAAGTAGATAAGGGCATTAGGCTAACACTGGCTCCTAAGTCGCATAACGCTTTATCTATGACAGTTTTTCCGATTACACAAGGTATGGAAAAACTACCTGGATCTTTTAGTTTAGGAGGCATGTTATTTTGAAGTATAGCGCTACACTCAGCAGTGAGCATAACGGTTTCGTTATCTTCTAACTTTTTCTTATTTGATAGGATTTCTTTAAGGAATTTGGCATATGAAGGCATCTGCATAATAGCTTATGTGAAGGGTATGGTTATATTCAGTTGCTTTAGAATCTGTACGAATTTCTTAAACTGTCCTTCATTTTTTGATTTAGCTAGTCTTTGGGGATAAGGCACAGGTGGATTGTATGGTGGTAGAGGCACATAAGGTGTTTCTTTCTCTGCGGCCTTTCCGCTTTCATCTTCCTTTTCTGTATTTGGTTTTGTTATTTTCTCCGTTCCCTTTTGTAAATTTTGGTGCATGGCTGAATTTTGGAGTCTCGGGTCAACGGGTCCATCGTATTCTGTTCCGCTTCGCAAAGTAATAGCGTTAGCGTGACCTTTTGGGTTTGGTTGTGGTTGGCCAGGAAATGCTCCAGCAGGGGCTTCTATAGTTGATTAGTGTTGAGCTACTTGAGTGATTTGAGTTTCTAACATTTTGTTATGAGTAGCCATGGCATCAAGCTTGCTTGACAATTGTTTTATCAATTCGCTCGTGTGAGCATTTTGATTTGTGAAATCCCTGTTTTGCTGAGCTTGAGCATTCATAAATATTTCCATCATGATTTCCAGATTTGACTTTTTAGGTAGTGGTGTAGCTGGTTGCACTCCTTTCTGAAATCCAGGTGGAACAACAGGTGCTGGGTTTGGTGGATTCAATACATTGTTATTCTTATATGAAAAGTTTGGGTGATTTCTCCAGGCAGGATTGTAAGTGTTTGAATACGGGCTCCCTTGAGCATAATTCACTTGGCCAGTATGAGTACAAGCCAACACTTGACATTCAGCGTTTGTATGCCCAGGGTTTTCGCATATTTCATAGTTTGGTGTCACCGCAACTACGGTAGCTGCTGGTGGTGATATTGCTAAACTTTCGATCTTTTGAACAATTGCGTCCACTTTAGCATAGACTCGGTCTATACCGTTAACTTCGTGCATTCCGCCTTTCGGAGTTGGTTTCTCTATACCAGCACGTTCACCTCCCCAATGGAAATGGTTTTGAGCCATAGTTTCTATGAGTTCATAGGCTTCTGCATACGGTTTATCCATTAGAGCACCGCATGCGGCAGCGCACAAGTTCATTTTTGTATTGTACAACAGCCCGCCGTAAAAAGTATGTATTATCATCCATTCTTCAAGTCCATGGTGTGAGCATATCCTCAACATGCCATTGTATCTCTCCCAAGCATCGAATAAAGATTCGTTATCTTTCTGCTTAAATCCGTTAATTTGGGCTCTCAGCATAGTTGTCTTGCTTGGTGGGAAATATCTGGCTAAGAATACTTTCTTCAACTCGTCCCATGTTGTCACTGAATGGGATGGTAGAGACTGGAGCCAAGCTCTAGCTCTATCTCTCAATGAGAACGAAAAAACTCTTAGTCTTATTGTTCTTGACTGACTCCATTGGCTTTTACGGTATCTTCATATTGCACGAATATTGATAAATAAAGGTTCAAGTCATCCGTAGCATTACCTGAGAATTGGTTTTGTTGAACTGCTGAAATTAGCGAAGGTTTCAGCTCAAAATCATTACGGTTAATAGATGGGGCAGCAATGCTGTTATGTGGTTCTTCTTGTGATGGAACAGCATAATACTTTAGAGGACGGTTTCTCGGTCCTTCGGCCATGTTTCGTTCTGTTTCTGATTCGGTTTCCGAATCTGAGTAGGGAATAAGAGGATCTGGGATGTGATGTCTAAGAAGGAATTCATTTATTTGACGTCTCAGAAGTAAGTAATGTTTGATTTCATCGATTGGTTGCTCCAACTCTCCGCCTTGTGAGCGAGTGTTTGACATGCAATCGACAATTTTCAAGGAAAAATAAAAAGTTGCCTTAGTCTATACTGTGCAGCAAAAGTATCACAATATTGACTAAATCAATCCCCGGCAACGGCGCCAAAAACTTGGTCGCGACTTTACGTATTTGTCGGATTACTGCTGCAAGTATACATCTTATCGCGTAGTTTTAAAAGATTGTCGAACCCACAGGGATTAATAATCAACCTACAGTGATCAATTATTGCGGTGTAAAGCTAAGGCTAAATGTCACGGTAAGAAAAAGGGCAGAAAAATAACTGATACTAAAGGAATTAAAACAAATAATAAAACGAGACCGAAGAATAATTTCCGTGCTCCTAAGGTACTCTATAGGTTCCGGGTGTTGAAAAAAAGATTTTAAAGTTATTCTGAAGGAAATACCAGTCTAAAGACTCAATCTCACACTCTCGCGCTATTGACTGAACCACATCTAATGACCCCAAGATTTTGCTCTCGCTCGCTCGGCAATTAAAAGACGCATTTTGAAAACCAATAAAACCTAAATGAGGCCTAAAGTGCTCTCGCTGTGTTTAGGTTCAGTGCTCCGTGTCTACTATCCGGTGCGTACCTCAAACTCTCGCTCCGTTGGACTCACCTTAATGCATTTCTCACTCTCGTGACAAAACGCTGTTAAATAGCCTCTCGCTCTCACGACAAGACAACCTAAATTATACTTAGACAACAAAACCGGAATTTTAAACATACATTATCAGACACCGGTGGTTCCTATAGAGTTCCGTCAAAATGATGGTCCTCAAACTACGGCCTCATGCAAATCTAGCCTAGCATATCGAATCCTAAAGCTAACATGTTAACATTGCTGAATTTTAAGACATACATAGTGATTGATTTTAAATAAAAGTCCAGGTTTAAGTTTTTGTGCGAAATTCAAGTTGTGTCGCATACGATTACAAGTAAATAAAATGTAGTAAAAGCGAAAAGAAAATAACCTGTAATGCGAAGAATGTAAACTGAAAATGAAACTTGTATTAAATAGGGAACTGGATCCAAGAGTACAACAACAAATAAGTAGAAAGAAAAACAAAAGTGTAGAAACTACTCAATGTGAGCAAGTTGCTACTATGGACAGTGATTATGTAGTTAGGCTAGAGATTTCGGCAGTGCTTCCGCAGGGGTACTTCCACACTTAAAGCAGTAGACTGAAGGTTTATTTATAGGAAAATTTGGCTCCAAGAACAACCCTTTTGAATTTTGAAAAGAACTGCTGAAAACTGTCAAACTGCTGTCTGGAAACTGCTCCCACAAACCAACGGCGGTCGCCGTCTCCTAATGGCGGACGCCATTTGCTCAGAGTTTGAATTTCCCTCCTTTTTACAATGGCGGGCGCCATTCATCTTGGACTGGGAAGATGGCGATCACCATTCAGCTGGATGGGACAGAAACTTGTAATTTCTTCACTTTTCTTCTCTTTTAAGCTCAATTCTTATTCTTTTCTGCTATAATGCTGATATGGGACCTGTAAATGGAAAATGAAAGAAAACATAAGTAAATAATGCATAAAACGATAACGACTCGATAAAAAGTACAATTAGACATGCACGAATTGAATAGAAATAAACGATACGAAATCTAGTCACCAACGCATCTGTTTAAGTTGGTTTTCATTGTTCTGTTGGTCTGGCCTGCGTGCCATTTTTTACTGTTGTGAAGTTTGGCCTTCGTGCCATTATTTTGTACCAATTTCTGCCCGGCCTGCGCGCCAGGGGCTTATGATATTTTTGTATGTACTCTTTGAACAATGGGCGTGTGCCCGACTCAATGCATTGTGTTTTCTTATTTGGTGTGTGCTATTTGTATGTTGATTATATATTCGTTACTTTCATATTTTCTAAGTATTTGGGGGCCTTTGCTCGACTTTGTTGGTCCTCGACAGTGTAGGGAACTGCCTGAGTGGTCGGAGTTGTATCCCGACCTTCGATGAAGCTAAGAGCTCGGTCGAGGTCTTAGCTTCGTGGCGTGGACCTCCCATCACGAGCTGAGCATTCTGCCTAGTTGGTACGACGACGATGGAGCTCGGTTGAGGTATCCCCGTCGGATCAAGGGTCCTCGCCCACACACAAAGCAGGCCCATGTCTTCTTGTTTTAATGTAGGGAGTCATGCTTGTACCTCAGTGCGCTCTGGTGGTCGCGGTGCAAATGGGTCGCGGGCAGTGTTTAACTGTAGTACTGTTTAATTTTTTCAGCGTTCCATGGTCGAGCAAGTTCTTCCCCGTGCAGATTTTCGAGGTAGTAGGCTCTCGTCCCCGTTTTCGCACGGACGCGATAGGAGCCCTCCCAGTTCGAGGCGATCTTGCCCTCGCGCGAATCTTTCTAGTTCCTTCGCAGGACTAGGGTGCCACCTGAAATTCACGCTTGATAACTTTATTGTCATGGCGCAGCGTTATCTTCTGTCTGAGTGAGGCTTCACGGAGAGATGTCGAGCTCTTCCCTAGGGGCCTCGCCGTTCATCTGCTCATCTAGTGGAGACTCGATCCTCCTTGAAGGTTCCCTTATTTCTACCGGGATCATTGCCTCAGTTCCATAGGTCAGTCGAAAGGGGGTCTCCCCGGTAGTGGAGTGCGGGGATGTCCTATAGGCCCAGAGGACACTGTGTAGCTCCTCGACCCACCTTTTCTTGGCGTCGCGCAGTCTCCATTTCAATCCTCGCAAGATAACCCTGTTCGCGGCTTCGGGTTACCCGTTCGTTTACGGGTGCTCGGCCGACGTGAAGTGTTGCTTCGTGCCTAGTTTGGTGACGAAGTCTTGAAAGTTCTTTTTGGTGAACTGTGTCCCGTTGTCGATGACAATCGCCTGGGGTACGCCGAATCGGGCAAGTATATTCCTCTTGTAGAAATGAAGTATATTGTGGGCCGTGATTTTGGCAAAGGCTTCGGCTTCGATCCACTTCGTGAAGTAGTCGACGCCAACAATCAAGTACTTATTTTGGTACGACCCTACGGTGAAGGGTCCGAGGATGTCCATCCCCCACCAGACGAATGGCCATGGGGATGACAACATTTTGAGCTCACTGGGCGATGCCAGGTGCATGTCCCCATGTCGTTGGCATCTGTCACACTTCTTGATGTGCTCCTTGGAGTTCTGCTGCATGGTGGGCCAGTAGTATCCTGCTCGCAACGCTTTACAGGCTAGGGACCATCCGCCAAGGTGTTGCACGTTGATCCCCTCGTAAATTTCTTGGAGTATGTCGGGGACCTTAGACTCCTCGACGCACCTGAGGATGGGGATCTAGAAGCCGCATCGGTATAACTTGTCTTCGACAATCATATATGAGCAGGTACATCGCCTAACTACTCCGGCGTCCTTGGGGTTGTCGGGTAGTTTTCCCGTGGTGAGGTATTCGTACACCGGGGTCATCCAGCAGTGGCTGTTTCTAATGGCATTCACGTCAGCTGCGGGGCTGGGTTTCTCGATGCTTGGACGTGGAAGCACTTCTTGAATGACGGACCTGTTCCTGCCATTTTTCTTTGTGCTCGTGAGCTTCGGTAGGATGTCTGCCCGAGTATTGTGTTCACGCGGGACGTGGCTCACCTCCGCCGAGGTGAACATTTTCATCATCTCTTTCACCAAAGCCAAGTATTCGATGAGGTTGTTGTTCTTGGCTTGGTACTCTCCTCGTACCTGGGAGGTCACGAGCTGGAGTCAGTGAATATTTTTACTTCTTTGGCACCGAGATCCTAGGCTAGTCGTAACCCGACGAGGAAAGCCTCGTATTCGTCCTGGTTGTTTAATGTCAGGAAGGACAACGTTAGGGTAACCTCGATCAGGATACCTTTCTCGTTCTCTAGGATGATGCCTGCTCCACTTCCTGTTGAGATGGACGTCCCGTCGACGTAGATCGTCCATTTTTGGGATCCGTTTGTCGAAGGTTCTGGGATGGTCATCTCCGCCACGAAGTCTTCCAGAACTTGAGCTTTCAGGGCCTTTCTCCCCTCGTATTGGATGTAGAACTCAGCGAGTTCGAGCGACCATTTGAGAATCCTTCCCTCCATATCTGGCCGACCTAGGAGCTATCTCACGGGTTGCTCAGTCCTCACCACGATCGTGTGGGCCAAGAAGTAGTGTCGCAGTCTTCTGACCGCTGTGACGAGGGCCAGAGTGACTTTCTCGATCTACTGGTATCTAAGTTCAGGACCTTGGAGGGCTTTGCTAGTGAAGTAAATCGGCTTTTGCGCGTCGGGGGTTTCTCGAATTAGAACTGTGTTGACCGTTTCGCTCGTGACGACGAGGTATAGGAACACTGTCTCCCCCATTTCCTGGTCGCGAGAGAATCTGGGGTCCGAGAGGACTTGTTTGAGATGAAGGAGCGTCTGTTCGCACTCCTCAGTCTATTCTAATGTGGCTTCCTTACGCGGGAGTTTGAAAAATGGAAGTGCGTATTCCGCCGATCTGGCCACGAAGCGGGAAAGTGAGGTGAGTATCTCGTTTAGCGATTGTATCGATTTCTTTGAGTTCAGGGTCGGGAGTTCGGAGAATTCCTTGCACTTTTCAGGGTTCGCTTCGATCCCTCATTCTGTGAGGTAGAAACCGAGAAACTTTCCTGCACGAACGCCGAAGGTACATTTCTCAAGGTTGAACCTCATCTTGCATTTCCTCGTCGTGTCGAAGACCCTTTTGAGATGGGAAACGTGGTCGACTTCTTCTGCAGATTTAACGATCATGTCGTCCATGTAGACTTTGACCTTGTCGCCGATCTCTCCCCGGAAGACTCTGGTCATCATCCGCTGGTAGGTCGCGACGGCATTCTTCAGGCCTAAGAGCATTACATTGTAGTAGTAGTTATCCGACTCGGTCACAAAGGTTATGTGCTGCTTTTCGGCCTTCGCCATGGGTATTTGATTGTACCTGAAGTACGCGTCCATGAATGATAATAGTTTGAAACCTACAGAATTATCGACCAGTTTGTCGATGTTAGGTAGTGGATAAGCATCTTTCAAGAATGCCCGGTTAAGATCAGTGTAATCAACATACATCCTCCATTTTCCATTATTTTTCTTAACAAGTACAATGTTGGACAGCCAGGTTGTGTACCGGGCATCCGAAATAAAATTTTCCTCTAAGAGGTCTTTTACAGCTTTTTCAGCAGCCTTCGCTTTCTCGGGAGACTGCCTACGCCTATGTTGCACTATAGCACTAGCGAATGGATCTACAGTAAGCTGATGGCAGGCCACGTCTGGGTCGAGGCCAGACATCTCCGATGCACTCCACGCGAACAAATCAGCGTTCTCCCGGAGGCAGGCCTTCAACTGCTTCCTCGCCAAGTCAGGGAGCCCGATACCAATCTTCACATTCTTGTCTGGAATGTCCCCGAGAGTGATGAGCTCGAAGTCTCTGTCTGGAATGCAGCGCGTTGGGTGGAGAGGTTGCCCGTTGGCTTCGGCGGGAAGGTAATTGTCCGTTGCTCTTCCTTGCTCTTGCTCGTAGGGGAAGCGGCTGTCGTGGTCCACCGCGTTGACGTGCGGGAGTGGCTTTTGTTCCACGTCCAGGGCTGGCTTCTCCGCGGTCTTGGTCTCGAAAGGAACCATCAGCTTGACATAGCCCCACGGTCTGGTGGTGGTGCCTTTAAAGCCCACTGAGCTTGGTCTGAGCCGACGTACGGGGACATATGTGCTTGGTCGAGCTGCAGGGTAGCAAACAGTTGGGCATACATTATGTCCACTGAGCTTCCGTGATCGACCAGGATGCGGCGGACGTCATAGTTCGCCATCTGTGCCCTGATGAGAAGGGGGATGTTGGAGTTGGGGGCACCGCCTGGCAGTTCTTCGAGGTAGAAGGTGATAGGGTTCGACCTTCCTTGAACCTTTTCGAAAGTGGCGGTCTGTGCTGAACTTGGCTCTATCAACTCATCAAACTTCCGCTTGATCGACCCCACTGAGACCTTGTTGAATCCCCCGCCGGATATGACCATTGCGGCGGGGAAACTTTCCCACGAGCTGCGAGCATTCACAGGGATGTCGGGCTCGTCGGGAAAGTAGAAATTATCTGGAAGGGTTACGCTGAGGGCGGCCAGTAACATGTTCTCCCCGGATGTAGGGGTCGCCTCATCGACCTTTTGTATCTCCCGAGAATCTTGTCGAGGAGTGTCATTCCTCTTCGTATACCTCTTAAGATGCCCCTCCTTAATCAAGATTTCTATCGCATCCTTTAGGTGGATGTAACCCTCGGTGACATGCCCGTGGCTCCGGTGGAACCTGCAGTATTTGGACTTGTCAGCGTTTAGTTTGGGGGGCGTCGGCTTCGAGAAGCGGACACCCCCTTTTTGGAATTCCAAGTTTATACACTCGGCCAGGATTAGCTCGCGGGGAGCGGTGAGTAGTGTGTACTCTGTGAACCAGCCTGCTGGTCCCCTCGGCTCTCGAGAGTTTCAGGGACGATCTTCTCTTCTTCTCTCCCTGCCTCGCCGGGGGCGGTGGAGTCTTCGTGCCTGAAGTTTTGGGGGTCCTCCTAGTTCCGCGAGTCGCGGGCACAGTGGGCGGCCTCTATCTCCTCATACTGGATGTATGATTGGGCCTTGTGGAGGAGCTCTTCCAAGGTGCGGGGCCTGTGAATGCCCACAACCTTGGAGAAATCGGTGCAGGTTTGGAGCCCTCGCTCGATCAGAAACTTCTTCATGTCGTCTGTGGTGGACACCTGGACGGCTTCTCTATTGAATCTCTCGATGTAATCCTGGAGAGATTCGTCTTTTCCCTAGATGATGGCTTCCAGGGAGGCTTCCGTCTTCGGGTAGTGCCGGGAAGCAGTGAAATGCCTGGAGAACTGCCTCTTCAGTTCCTTCCAGCTGGTGATGGACTCCAGTGCAAGGCTCTTATACCACGCCATGGCATCCTTCCGGAGGGTGGTCGGAAAGAGCTTGCACTTGATAGCTCCTCGAACATTCCTGTAGTCGAGCATGGCGTCAAAGCTCTCGACGTGGTGGTTCGGGTCAGAGGTCCCATCGTAGGTCGCCAAGGGTGGAGGTTTTCCATCCCGACGGGCAAGGGAGTCTTCATGATCTCCCTAGACAGCGGGGTACGCGGGTCGTCTTCGTCCCTCCTAACGGGTGACTGTGACGGGAAATGGTCACCCCGACTGCGCCTGCTTCGTCGGGGGGGACTTATAGGTCGGCACTTTGGCTTCTCGCCATATCCGCCGGCCTTACTCCTCTTTTGGATAGCGGAATGTCGTTCCTTCCAAGGAGGGGATCTTTTGCGCTTCTGGGCGACAACGGGTTGGGCTCGTTCCAGATGCGGGCGATGCCTAGCGGGTAGGGGGAAGGGCTCAGAGAGTCATCTTTGCGTGTCCTCTGTGAGGGAGGAGAATGGATGTGAGATATGGGGCGGCGATGTCTCTGCGGGGGAGAGCGCCGTTTTCGCTCCCTTTCGAGCGCTCCTATCCGTATGTTCTATTGGGAGATCAACAAATTGGTCTCATTGATCAGTGCAAATAGAGCCACTGTGTTTGGATCAACATTAGGTGGCACGGGGATCGGCTGGTAGATGGCCGGGCTACCATCATGTTGGGCAGCGTTGAAGGCCGCGTCATCAGAGGAGGGGGAGATGGTACACCCATCCCATTTGATCGCCTTCTTCGATGTTAATGACCACGTTAGGATCGTGGTCGTCTCCATTGTTGAATGGAACGAAGGCAGTGTCTAGGGTGTTGGCGTCAGTTCGAGGGCTGGCCATGATCGTCATAGATTGAAGGTTGCTTTGGTTTTTACGGTAAGAAAAATGGGGAAGCAAAGGGTTCCCATATACGGCGCCACTGATCGTACCTGATCAGAAAGTAGATCGATGGCTAGCAAACGTCGTGAGCTCCGTTACTCCAGTGGTGGTGAGAAGGTGAGGGTGTACTTGCAAGGTACTCCGATGCCAAAGTCAGTGACGGAGTAAGCAAGTAAAGAAATTTAGTGAGAGTGAGAATTAGAATACCTGAACCTCTAGTGTAAGAGGGTATTTATAGAGTGCCCCCAGCGCTTGTCCAACGGTCATCTGCACTGGGTTGGGTCGCTAGGCCCAATGCAGATAACCGTCAGGGCTTACGTGGTATAGAGAAGACCAGCACGTGGTCTTCGCCCTTCAGCAACTGCCTCGTGATCTTCAGAAGGTGGGTTGACCAGTTCTTCAGGAAGTGGGTAGTCGCCTGATGACGTGTCCCCACGTGGGGGACACGTGGGGTCCGTGGGGATGACGTGTGGTCTCTCCCCGAGCCGTGTAGTGTCTGCTCGACGATGATGGGGTCTGGACGTGCTCGACGATGGAGAGGATTGGGCCTTAATGGGCTACTTAGCATAACATTGGGTTGGGCCTGCCTGACTGGTGGACAGGCGCCGGGCCAGTCCAGAACAGTATCATTTTATTTTATGTACAAAAGTCTCTATCTCTCTCTCTCTCTCTCTCTCTCTCTCTCTCTCTCTCTCTTCTATATTATATTTCCTGTTTAAAAATACAAAAATAGTCTTTTGTCTTTAGATCAAATTATTTAAAATACAAAAACACTCTTTTATTTTCAATTAAAAATATATTCTCTCTCTCTCTCTCTCTCTCTCTCTCTCTCTCTCTCTCTCTCTCTCTCTATCTATCTATCTATCTATCAATTAATAATTATAATATAAAAAAATCATTTTGTACTTAATACAAGTTATTTAAAATATAAAATTATCATTTTATTTTATGTACAAAAATCTCTCTCTCTCTCTCTCTCTCTCTCTCTCTCTCTCTCCGCATTGTTAGTCACTGATCAAAATGATAAGCACATGTTACCGTGTTGTGCCATGATGCTCTACGAACAAGATCCCATACTCTCTCCATAGAGTCAAGACATTTTTCCTACATGATTAATAACTTCTGCTAGGTACCCAATCTTCATTGCGTCCTTGGGGATTAGTAAAATCTTGATTGAATTTAGGGATCCATTGAAAGACATTATTAGAAACATGAAGTTTCCTAACTCTGTATTTTACAATAGTGTGCCCACTTCTACAACAGTAGTGACAATACAAGTTTAGAGAAGATAACATTTTTCTATTTGGTTCCTTTTTAACGTAACTACACCTCTGATACGGATTGTGAGTTGGTAAGTCATACTTGGATGTATCTATAGCCAAATTAACCTTGGGTTGCAAAGCCTTATGAAGTTTAGCTTTAAGAGTTCTTTGTTAGATGATGGCTTGGATCTAGAAGGGGGTTGAATAGATCCCACAATTTATTACACGCTTAGGGCGTTCCAAAAATTTGTTTTAAAAATTTAACGCGGAAGCAACCACTGAATCAAATCGTCTACAACGAACCACTACTAGAAAAATCGAATATGCGTAAAGCCACTAAGAATGATGTGGCGGAGGAGATAAATAAATTGAATCAACAATACATAATGTAATCAACTCAAATATATGCACTTGATATTATCCAATCACCAACGGGTAAATACAACAAACTTAATTCACAAAGTGCTTTAGAAACTTGTGCGTAATCAATTTATCAAACACTTGGCGTGCGAGGCACTCCAAGTGTAAATTTCAAAGCAATGTAAGTGTAGAGCTAATCTAAATACAATCCAAAGGATTGTAGTGTTTTTACAAATCAATTATTCAGCTCTATACTACACTACACTAGAAATTTTCCAATTAATTAATAATTCACAAGTTCGATCAATATCAAAAATATAAAGAGATAGGGAAAGAGAAAACAAACACAATTTGTTTAGGCAGTTCCCCTTTCGTCCTTGCTAAGGGTACCTCTGTCCCCAATTCCAAAAATGAAATTGATATATATATATATATATATATATATATATATATATATATATATATATATTACCGTTACAAATTGTATATACAAGAGAAAAACAGAAACACCAAACCCTTAAACCAATCTTTGATGTCGATGCAAAGTCTTCTCTCCCCTTGATTCAAGATGAATCAAGTGCCTCAAATTTGGTCGAACAAATCACCGTCTCACGCTACTCGATTGAAAGAACCCGCAGCTCTTCAATCCCCTTTCACTCGGTCGATTTCGATCTCCCACAATTCGATCACAAATCTTTCACTTACGATCCTCAGATTGTTGCTACTAGACTGACCGAACACTCCGTTCTTCAATCACCTTCGCACGGCTGAATCCTTGTAGAGAAACGATTTGTGCAAAAACCCCTCAAAATCACCAAGATTCTTGGAGGACAAAACCCTAGGGTTTTATTCAAGAAAAACCCACTTATTCTCAACCCAACACAAAGGATACAACACACCTAAGTCTAGACGTTATCACTTCACAAAATGCACAACACTAATAAAAATGGTTATGTGTAGTTGTTAGAGAATGCAAGGTTGAAGATGAAGATAAAGAGAAAAATCAGTGCCTATTTCACTTTTCTTGTTCTTTTGTAAAAATGAGCCAAAAACAATATATATACAATGCTAGAACCAGGTAACAAGAATAACAAACATTTGAAATCAAAACACAGCAGAAAAATAGTGCACAACGAGAGAACGGTCGACCTATACAGATGGGGGGTCGACCTGAGCGAACCCGTCAACAAAACTACGCAGAAAAAACATGTTTACGTCGACCGGAACAGGACATGCGTCGATGCAAACCTCTTAATTTTTGATAATCAGAAATGCAATCAGTATGATTCGATCGAAGGATCGACGCGAGCCATTCTGCGGCTAATTATGAGAAATATAACATCTTTGAGTCGACCAGAACAGGGTTGAGAGTCGACTCAAACCCTTGAAACTTGCAGAACTCAATATTTTGACATTTCTAAGGGTTCCTAACAACACCTAATGCACATACAACATTATCAACTTGATCAAACACATTTAAAAACACATAGTATGCACTTCTATATGAACCTACATGTGTATTCTATATATGCTTGACAATATATACCATTCTACACATAAACGTTTTGACATCATTAAAATCGAGTATAGAGACAACTTGCCCTCACATACTCCCCCTTTTGATGATGGCAAAACAATAGCTAAAAGTCACGCTTGGAGTATCATCCCCCCTAACTTCATGCATCCGTTGATGTTTGATCAATCTCATTAGCTGTTATTGCTTGTGGTTTCTTCTCCCCCTTTGACAACATCAAAAAGAAGGAAAGAAATAATAGGTCAAAGATACAATATCGAATTTGGCATTTTTACATAATTTGCAACATGTAACCATTAACACACATTTACATAAAATGATTGTTAATGAAAAATATAGTAAGATAAATAGAATCATGACAATAAAAATAACAAGCCATAAATATCAAACATATAAATGGATAAAACATGTTTAATTGTGCAATAAACATCAGTTTCAACACTCAACATGGTACATCAACTTACATACACAATTAAAAAAAAACTTGTTATGAGGAACTATATTACCTTAATCACGATTGACAATGGATGCCCTCACATATAGCTCAATAATTCTTTATATTGTTAGTCAAAGACATAAACAATCACATATATATGGAGATCCAGTATATTTATGAATTCTCAAGCACGATCCAAGATGTCGAGAACGCCTAGTTCCCTACAGATGTGAAAGAAAGGCTCTGTAGCGAGTGGTTTTGTAAAAATGTCAGCAAGTTGATTTTTAGTGTCAACATGCTCAAAAACCACATCATCTTTCTCTACATGATCCCTAAGGAAGTGATGACGTATTTCGATATGCTTGGTGCGTGAATGCAATACGGGGTTCTTGGTTAGATTAATGGCATTTGTGTTATCACATAAAATGGGAATAAGCTCAAGTTTTAAATTGAAGTCGAGCAATTGTTGCTTAAGCCATAGGACTTAAGCACAACAACTACCGGCTGCAACGTATTCCGCCTCGGCTATTGACAAAGCAACAGAAACTTGCTTTTTGCTATGCCAACTCACTAAGGAATTTGAGAAGAAATGACATATGCCACTAGTGCTTTTCTTATCCGATTTGCACCCGACAAAGTCGGAATCGGAATAGCCAACCAAGGAACAATCACTACCCTTGGAATACCAAAGCCCATACTTTGGAGTACCGGAGAGGTATCTAAGTATGCGTTTAACGACTTTCAAATGAGTTTCCTTGGGACATGATTGATACCTCGCACATATGCAAACACTAAACATAATATCGGGCCGAGATGCGGTAAGATAGAGGAGAAAACCAATCATACCTCTATACTTCTTTACCTCTACATCCTTACCATTCTCGTCATGATCAAGGTTAGCACAAGTAGGCATCGAAGTATCAATTGCCTTGCAGTTTACCATGTCAAAATGTTTGAGAAGCTCAAGACAATATTTCGTCTGACTCAAAAACGTGCCGTCTTCGAGTTGTTTGATTTGCAATCCAAGGAAATAATTAAGCTCCCCCATCATGCTCATCTCAAACTCACCCTGCATCAAACTAGAAAACTCCTTGACCAAGGTCATGTTAGTAGACCCAAAAATGATATCATCAACATAAATTTCTACCAAAATTAAATGTTTTCCTTGACGTTTAATAAAGAGGGTTGTGTCAACCTTGCCTCTTGAATACCCTTGATAAAGTAAAAATTTGCTAAGACGCTCATACTAAGCCCTAGGGGCTTGTTTGAGACTGTACAAATCACGTTTTAACTTGTAAACATGATCGGGATACTCATGGGACTCAAATCCAGGAGGTTGGGCTACATAAACCTCTTCATTAATGTATCCATTAAGGAATGCACTTTTTACATCCATTTGAAATAATTTGAAGTTTTTAGCACATGCATGTGCAAGCAACAGGCGTATGCCTCGAGTCGGGCAACAGCCACATAAGTTTCCTCATAGTCTATGCCTTCCTCTTGGTTATACCCTTGCGCAACTAAGCGCGCTTTATTTCTAGTTATGACTCCATTTTCGTCGAGCTTGTTCCTAAACACCCATCGGGTGCCGATTACTCGTTGGCCTCGCAGAGGAGGGACAAGGTCCCAAAGCTCATTTCTGCTGAATTGATTTAATTCTTCTTACATTGATAAAAACCAATGCTCATCGAGTAAGGCCTCTTTAGAGTTTTTAGGCTCAACTTGCGAAACGAAAGTGAAGAAATAACAGAAGTTACTTAGCTTTGAACGAGTTGTTACTCCCTTAGAGATGTCACCGAGAATGTTGTCGATGGGATGGTATTTGGAAGACTTCCAAGCTGGAAGAAGGTCATCTTTATTAGATGGATGATCCTCCTCACTATTTATAGGTTGGTGATCTTTTTCCTCCTCAACATGCACTGCTTCAAGTTGATCAATCCCTTTATCAGTGTCCTTGAGTATGTCTTCCCCAAGATACACCTGCACCATGAAAAGAACTACTTTTTCTAACATTTTTCGGATAAGACTCATCAAAAGTAACGTGTACCGACTCCTCAATCGTAAGTAACCTCTTATTGTAAACCCTATATGCCTTACTTGACTGAGAGTATCCAAGAAAGATACATTCATCGGCCTTAGCATCAAACTTACCAAGTGTCTCTCTACCATTATTTAACACGAAACACTTACAACCAAAAACGTGAAGGTGAGATATATTGGGATTTCTCCCTTTTAAAAGCTCATACGGTGTCTTGTTTAGAATAGGACGAATAAGCACCCTATTCAAAACGTAACAAGCCGTACTTAATGCATCGGCCCAAAAGTATTTTGGAAGGCCACTCTCATTTACCATAGTTCTTCCCAATTCTTCCAAAATTCTATTTTTACGTTCCACAACCCCGTTTTGTTGAGGGGTACGTGGTGCGTAAAAATTATGATCAATCCCATGGATTTCACAAAATGCTTCAAAAAGATGATTTTCAAACTCACCTCCATGATCACTTCTAATTGATACAATGTTTGTGTTCAATTTGTTTTGGGATAACTTAGCAAATTTTTCAAAAGCCGAAAAAGTATCGCTCTTGCTTGCTAAGAAGATAGTCCAGCAAAACCTAGAAAAGTCATCGACAATCACAAAACCATAATAGTTACCACCTAGGCTTTCAATCCTAGATGGTCCAAAGAGGTCCATATGGAGGAGCTCAAGGGGTCTCGTGATTAAAACAATGTTTTTAGACTTAAACGAGATCCTTGTTTACTTCCCCATTTGACACGCATCACACTAGTGATCCTATGTGAATTTGATTTTGGGTAAGCCGATTACTAGGTCTTTAGAAGCTATCTTATTAAGAAAATCAAAATTGACATGCGCCAATCGTCTATGCCATAACCATGAATATTCATTGACAGTGACTACACACTTGTCGCTACTCAACGATACCTCATTCAAATCTAGCATATAGACGTTATTGACCCTCAAACCTTTAAACACATCCTATTTATCACTATTTTCAATTACGCAACAATCCTTTGAAAAATATACTTTATAGTCTTTGTCACATAATTGACTAATGCTTAAAAGGTTATGTTTAAGGCCTTCAACAAGAAGCACGTCTGAGATAGTAGTAGATGAGGGATTACCTACTCTACCTTTACCGAGTATTGACCCTTTATTGTTGTCTCCGTAGGTAACAACCCACTTTTTCTTCGCCACAAAGGCGATGAAAAGAGATATGTCTCCTGTCATATGTCTTGAGCAGCCACTATCAAGAACCCATCTTCTTTCTGTGGTCTCAAGACTTTGTACCTACATAATCAATAAAGGGAAATAGGTGCCCAATTCTTATTGGGTCCTTGGTTGTGAGTGAAACCAGGATTGCCTTTGGGTAACCATTGATAAATGCCTTTTGGAATAAGAAATCTTCTAAAATGACATTTAGCAATTGTATGACCCCTCTTGCAAAAATATAGGCAATTACGGTTCACTTGAGAGTTACCTTTGTTATCTCTATCTCGAATCATATACGTATACCTTTGATACGGATTATTCATACTTTCTCGATAGTGTGATCGATCAATAGAAAAAGTAACTTTAGGCTTTAGAGCCTTGTCTAATTTGGCCTTAAGGGTTCTCACCTCTTTTTGCCAAATATGACATGTATCACAGCCCCAATTGAACCAAGAAGACTTGTCCTCTTCAATTTCAGCTTTTGATGTATCCACCATAGAGTTTTTAAGAGCTTCCAATTCCTTTTCGGAATCGGAAATCTTTTTCTCCGAATATGAAAAAATCTTTTTGTTCGAGGCTAAGCGTTGAAAAGCTTCCTTAGCCTCATGGTGTAACATATCAAAAGCCTTTTGCAATTCTAAATGGGACATATTATTAAAGTGATTGTATTTAGAGTGTTTTACCTCTTTCTTCTTGTTTCGATGTGCCATAAGACAAAGATTAACGGATTCACTTTCGTCACTTGAGCTGTCATCTTTTTCCGACTCGCTATCGCTCTCCCAAGCAATGTATGCTCGTCTAGATTTATTTGACATTTTGTGTTAATGACTCTTATCCTTATCCTTGTCTTTCTTGAGTGATGGACAATCCGGCTTGTAATGCATGGACTTTTCACAATTGAAACAAGACCCCCTCGACTTGCCACTCTTGTTGCCTTCATTCCTTGATTACCTTCTAAAGTTGATGAGATTTTCATCCGAGTGCTGAATTTCATTCTTTCGAATGTACCTATTGTATCTTTTCACAAACAGCCCCATGTCATAACTCGAGTCATCATCTTCATCATTGTTGGATTCATTTACACTTTGCTCTTAAGATGTGGACTTTGAACAAGAAGCCTTAAGAGCTATCGACTTCTTTTCCGTTTCCTTTGTTTTCTCTTTCTTTACACTCTTCTCATGTTTTTCCAAGTTGATGAGCACTTGCTCATGTTCATCGAGTTTGCCAAATAACGTCGTGATGTCTAGAGTAGCTAGATCGTTGGCCTCCTTGATCGCGGTGACCTTTGGTTGCCACTCCCTGTTAAGACACCTCAAGATTTTATTAGTAGCAACCTCGTTGGGAACTGGTTTACCATTTAATTTGTTGATTATATGAGAGAATCTCTTTTTCATGTCGGCAATGGTTTCCCCTTGCTTCATGTAAAAGAGATCGAACTTTTGCGTTAATGTGTTGATTCGGGCTAATTTCACATCATTAGTGCCCTCGTGGGTTACTTGTAAAGCATCCCACGTGGCTTTGGCCATTGTACAATGAGAGACTCTATAATATTCGTCAACTCCCAAAGAGGAGATCAGAATATTTCTAGCCTTCCAGTCATAGTTGTACTTTTTCTCATCCTCATCATTCCATTGTGCTTCCGGCTTGGGCACAACAACATTATTTTCATCGGTCATGGTTATTTCCATAGGACCATTTAAAATAACATTCCAAACCTTCCTGTCAATGGAATTTATATGCACGCGCATACAATCTTTCCAGTAGCAATAATTCTCGCCTGTAAAAACTGGAGCTCTATTATAAGCCCCTTTATGTTCGTTCGCCATTTTCTAAGAAATTATATCGAAGCACCAGATAAACCGGAGCTCGTGATACAACTTGTTAGACGATGACTTGGATCTAGAAGGGGGGTTGAATAGATCCCACAATTTATTACACGCTTATGGCATTCCAAAAAATTGGTTTTAAAAATTTAATGCAGAAGCAACCACTGAATCAATTCGTCTACAATGAACCACTACTAGAAAAATCGAATATGCGTAAAGCCACTAAGAATGATGTGGCGGAGGAGAAAAATAAATTGAATCAATGATACACAATGTAATCAACTCAAATATATGCACTTGATATTATACAATCACCAACGGGTGAATACAACAAACTTAATTCACAAAGTGCTTTAGAAACTTGTGCGTAATCAATTTATCAAACACTTGGCGTGCGAGGCACTCCAAGTGTGAATTTCAAAGCAATGTAAGTGTAGAGCTAATCTAAATACAATCAAAAGGATTGTAGTGTTTTTATAAATCAATTATTCAGCTCTATACTACACTACACCAGAAATTTTCCAATCAATTGATAACTCACAAGTTCAATAAATATAAAAAATGTAAAGAGATAGGGAAAGAGAGAACAAACACAATTTGTTTAGGCAGTTCCCCTTTCGTCCTCGCTAAGCGTATCTCTGCCCCTAATTCCAAAAATGAAATTGATATATATATATATATATATATATATATATATATATATATATATATATATATATATATATTACCGTTGCAAATTGTTTATACAAGAGAAAAACAAAAACACCAAACCCTCAAACCAATCTTTGATGTCTATGCAAAGTCTTCTCTCCCCTTGATTCAAGTTGAATCAAGTGCCTCGAATTTGGTCGAACAAATCACTGTCTCACGCTACTCGATTGAAAGAACCCGCATCTCTTCAATCCCCTTCACTCGGTCGATTTCGATCTCCCACAATTCGATCCCAAATATTTCTTCTACGATCCTCAGATTATTGCTACTAGACTGGCCGAACACTCCGTTCTTCAATCACCTTCGCACGACTGAATCTTTATAGAGAAACAATTTGTACAAAAACCCCCCAAAATCACCAAGATTCTTGGAGGTCAAAACCCTAGGGTTTTATTCAAGAAAAACCCACTGATTCTCAACCCAACACAAAGGATACAACACACCTAAGTCTGTACGTTATCACTTCACAAAATGAAAAACACTAACAAAAATGGTTATATGTAGTTGTTAGAGAATGCAAGGTTGAAGATGACGAGAAAAATCAGTGCCTATTTCACTTTTATTGTTCTCTTTTAAAAATGAGCAAAAAATAATATATATACAATGCTAGAACCAAGTAACAAAAATAACAAACATTTGAAATCAAAACACAACAGAAAAATAGTGCACAACGAGCGAACGATCAACCTATACAGATAGGGGGTCGACCCGAGCGAACCCGTCAACAAAAGTACGCAGAAAAAACATGTTTGCATCGACCGGAACAAGACATGCGTCGACGCAAACCTCCCAGTTTTTGATAATCAGAAATGCAATCATTATGAGTCGACCGGAGGGTCGACGCGAGTCATCCTGCGGCTAATTCTGAGAAATATAACATCTTTGAGTCGACCAGAACAAGGTTGTGAGTTGACTTAAACCTTTGAAACTTGTAAAACTCAATATTTTGACATTTCTAAAGGTTCCTAACAACACCTAATGCGCATACAACATTATCAACTTGATCAAACACATTTAAAAACACATAGTATGCACTTCTATATGAACCTACATGTGTATTCTATTTATGCTTGACATGATATACCATTCTACACATAAACGTTTTGATATCATTAAAATCGAGTATAGAGACAACTTGCCCTCACAGTCTTGACTCCTTTTTCCAAATGTGACATGTTTCACAACCAAAATTCCACATAGATCTAGGATCCTCATCTTGTCCTTCTAGAATATTTTATATAGATTTCTTTAGTGCTTCCACATGTCTTTCATTTTCAGCAATCTTAGCTTTCAAATGAGAGATGATTCTCTTGTTTGAAGCTAATCGCTTGAAAGCATCTATAGCTTGTCTTTGTAGATTCTCAAAGGATTCTTGAAGTTGAGAAAAATCTTAATCATGAGAAACTTGAAGTTTATAGTGACTTACAACCTTTTTCTTTCCTTTGTTTGCCATATAACAAAGCTTGGTCGATTCTTCACTTGAAGTAGAGCTATCATCACTTGAAGAATCATTTTTGCTTTCCCAAGCGACGTTTTGTGACGACCTTTTTTATTCTTGATTTTTGGACACTCTGGCTTAAAATGATTGGGTTTACCACAGTTGTAACACGTACTTCGTGACTTTCCCGTTTTGCTTTCATCTTTTTCTTTTGAGGAGCTTGATAACCTTCTTGATTTATCACGGTACTTGTTGGGATATTTGTCGCCATGTTTTAACATGTATCTATTGACTCGCTTTATGAACAATCCCATATCTTCTTCGTCAGATTCATTGTCATCTTTAAGTTCAATATCCCTTTGCTCATCTTGAGAAGGCATTGAGCTAGAAATCTTTAGAGCAATGGACTTCTTACCTTCTTCATTGTCTTTCCCTTTCTCACTCTTCGATCGCTTTTCGTATTCCTTCTCGTATTTTGTCAAGCAAGTAAGCTCTTGCTCATGCTCTTCCAACTTACCAAACAAAGTCGTAAGATCAAGCGACTTAAGATCATTTGCTTCTTTAATAGCGGTGATGGTTGCCATTCCCTACTTAAACACCTCAAAACTTTGTTAATAGCAAGTTCATTTGAAACGAGATTACCTAGGGCATTTAATCGATTTATAAGATGAATGAAACTTTTTCGCATATCCGCAATGGTTTCACCATGCTCAATACGGAACAACTCAAACTCTTGATTCAATATGTTGATCCTAGCTTGTTTGACATCATTATTACCCTCATGGGAAATCTCTAATGCGTCCCACATAGCTTTGGCAGTCTCTTAATGAGAAACGCAATAAAATTCATCAACTCCCAAAGCGGAAGTGAGAATGTTTTTTGCTTTCCAATCATGTGACCATAATTTCCTATCATTATCATCCTGTCGTGCTTCCAGTTTAGGTATTGTGACACCATCTTCATTGGTCATAGTTATTTCAGTTGGACCATTTTGGATAGCATCGCAAATACCTTTGTCAATGGAGTTTACATGATTACGCATAAGTGTTTTCCAATAGCCATAATTTTTGCTGGTAAAAATTGGTGCTCTATTGTACGCACCCTTAGGCTCGGCAGCCATTCTTCTAAGAAATTTATCTCGAGCACATAATGAACCAAAGCTCTTAATTCCACTTGTTAGACGTTAGGCTTCGATCTAGAGGGGGTAAATAGATTACAAATTTTACAACAAAAAACTTTTGGCAAAAATCTATTTTCAAAATATGGTGCAGTGGAAAAACGACCCAGATCAAATTGTCTAACCGAACCAACTATCAAAAAGAAATTTACGTATCGCAAACCAAACAGAGTGATAACAAACTTAAATGTTCAACAATGATCAAGCTACGAATCAATTGATTGCAATGCTAATCGTAACCCGTATATCCAATGAACCAAAACGCAAACTAAATACACACAAATAATTTATCGAACACCTGATGTACGATTGATAACAATTGGAAATATAGTTTGTTTTATTGATGTTAAAATCATAATCAAAGTGATTGAGATTATATCAACAACAACACCTTTAAGAGATAGTAGAAAAACGATTTCCAATCGAATTGATCAAACAACGACGAACTCGATAAATTGCGTAATCAACAATAAAAGAAATAAAGCGATGAAAAGAGAGAGACCAAGATTTGTTTAGGAAGTTCCCCAATCAGCCTCGCTATGGGCACATCCGTCCTCAATTCAAAATCGAATTGAGATAGTGCTATTAACTTTTTCTTTGCAAAAATGTTTATACAAGAGATGAAGAATGCAAACCCCAAAAACCCTATTATTTTGTGTTGATTCTTCCACCTCCAAACCCTTGATCAAAGCTTGATTAAGTGACCAACAATGCGGCTATAATACTCCGATTCTCCCGAGCACGCAACTTGTTGAAATTCGAGATTCCCGAACACAATTCACCCTCTCTCGCTACTACCTTGCAAGGAAACCACCTTGTCCCAAGGCTTTCACTCGGCCGAATATGTGTTGACATGATCTCATCCAAAACCTTCAAATCAACTTGATCTTGAAGGAAAACCCCACCTTGGTTTTCTTATTTGAAACACACAAAGCCCCCAACCAAATATTCTCGGTTACACCAAACCTAATTGGACGTTATCAACCCTAATCTAGATGGTCACCCAATCGAAAAATGGTTAAGTGTAGTTCAATTATGTGTATGCATAGAAAAAGGGATGAAGATGATGGGAAACTTTGTAATATGATTTCGTTTAGGTTTTATTCACTAGGAAACCTTGCCTATAAGAAGATGCATTTATGAGTATATATAGGTATGAGAGGAAAATGGGCAAAAGGATGCAAGAAAAATAAGATGCAAAAAGAATTTTTCAAGTTTTAACTTGCATAGTTCAGACTATGAAGATCATAGGTCGGCCTATGAAGGCGTTCAGGCCGGCCTGTGAGGCGACCTGAAATGCAGCATGTGGGGCAGAACCTATATGCTTCGTTCTTGAAACGTGGGTGCTGGCCTGAAACAGGGATGTGCCGTTATATACTGAAGGTGAAGCTTCCATAGGTCGGCATGATCACGTATAGGTTGGCCTATGCTGTTGTTTCGACATACAAACTTGATTTTTGATGTGTATGACATGCCTAAGACCTATCAAACTTGTTCAAAGACTCTTTTTATGCATCCTATAGCTAAGGGGACACATGAGCATCTAAATGTGGGTTGACACCATCCAATATACAAAAGAACTATGATAAACTATCTTATTCGTTGTTTGACATCATTCAAAACCCGGTTGAATTTGTAGTTAGCACTCACAACCACCACACTACTGCTGCCATTCGATGTCACCACTACTGTTCCCGACAACCTTCCAGCAAACTAACCCTAATGGTAGAAGAACCTCCTCTGATCCACTCATTCCCCACTTTTTCACCAACATAAACCTATGCACGCGCCCACACGTGCCACCTCTTTATTTATGCATGGTCCTGCACCGCCAGCTGAACCACACAGGACAATACGTCCGACGATCAATCTTGGCAATTTTTCCACCGCCCACTCGCCATCGTGCAACTATTTCAGATCCGATCTCAGATTTTATTTTCCACTCACGGGAAACTATAATCTGGTTCAAACAAAGTCTTTTTCACCTGGTTCGTGTGATATTTTCTCTCTTCAGATACTTATGGCTACTTGTTAGAACTTTACTCTAAACTACGATGATTTTCTCAGGTGGTATCAAAATTATCTGAATTCATATTCTACTGCTTCAGTAGCACACATTGGTAATTCATCTGTTTTCCTCTCTCAATGATCTTCTCTCAGACTTTGATTCCTTAATTCTGGTGCATCTGATCATGTTACCGGTAATGAAAATATTTTATCTTCCCTATCTACCTCTGGTTTCTTACCTACTATAACTTCTGCCAATGGTTCTTAAACCCGATCCGAAGGGATTGATACTGTTCAAATTCTAACTTTTCTCTTTGTTACTTATGTCCTCTATGTACCTAATTGTCAATTTAATTTACTTCCAATTAGTCGTTTAAGTCGTTCTCTTGATTGTAGTGTCACCTTCAGTAATAATAATGTTACCCTTTAGGATCAGAGTTCGGGATAGACAATTGGCGTCGAATGTGAGTCTCAAGGCCTTTATTACCTCTCAGTGACATCTCTGATATGCTCTGCCAAAGATTTTCCACTCAGTATCCATGCTCAATTAGGTCATCCCAATCTTTCCAAACTACATAAGTTGGTGCCAAATTTATCGAAGGTATCTGATTTACGTAGTGGGTCGTGTCCTTAACAATAAATCCATAATTCAGTCCTTTTTCTCAATTCCTCCCCGAGTCTTCGGGTCCCATGTTTTGTAGACAGTCTCTCTCCTGGTCTTGATAAATTATCAACTCGATCACTAAAGTGTGTCTTTCTTGGTTATCATCGATCCTAAAAAGGTTATTAGTGTTATTCAGATACTCTACAACGATACCTTATATAGGTCGATGTGACTTTATTCGAGTCTATTCCATATTTCGAGTCCAGCCACGTAACCTCGGAACCCCTCCAGAAAAGTACTCCCACATATTTTCCAGCAGTTATTAATGTTCCGTCTACCCTTATCCCCCATCAATCTATGACTCCTGACCCTTCCCCCCCTACTCGACCACTTCAAACATATCAACATCGTCACCCAAGGTATGTCATCCCTGTCCCTGAGGCCATTGCAGACACTCCTCCGACGCCCCCTCCATCACTGGATCTGATCCTGTAACTTGAGTCCCATCTTCCAATTGCCCTTAGAAAAGATATATGTCAAACATGAAATCCTTATCCACATTATATTGATTTATGTTATCAATATCTTTCCCTTTTTCATTATACTTGCTTGACCTTTTTGTTTTATTTTTCTATTCCTAAAACTCCAGGTGAAGCGTTATCTCACCTTGAGTGAAGGCAAGCAACGATTTATGAGATGTATGCTCTTCAAAGCAGTGGTACTTGAGAACTGGTTCTCCCCCTAGGAAATCTTTGGTAGGTTGTCGCTGGTTTTATACAGTAAAGGTTGGTCCATATGGTAAAATTGATCGATTCAAAGCTCGCTTGGTAGCCAAGGGATACACTCAGATTTTTGGGTTGGATTTTAGTGATACTTTCTCGCCTTTAGCCAAGATGGCATCAATTCGACTTCTTCTCGCCATTGCAGCCATTCAACATTGGCCTTTTCATCAACTTGACATCAAAATGCATTTTTACATGGTGATCTTGAAGAGGACGTATGTATGGAGCAACCACCTGGGTTTGTTGCTCAGGGAGAGTAATCGAGTATGGTTTGTAGGCTACAAAGGTCTCTTTATGGTCTTAAGCAATCTTGTAAAGCTTGGTTTGGCATATTTAGCATTGTAGTACAACAATTTGGTATGGTCTGTAGTGAAACTGACCATTATATGTTTTATCATCACTCAACCCAAGGGTGTATTTATCTTATTGTGTATGTAAATGATATTGTCATAACTGGTAGTGATCAGCAGGGAATACTCATGTTGAAACAATATTTCTCGAATCATTTTCAAACAAAAGACATTGGTAAACTCCGTTATTTTTTGGGTATTGAGGTAGCTCAATCTAAAGATGGTTTGGTGGTTTCTCAGCGAAAATTGATATAAATATTTTGGAAGAAACAAGTTTATCGAACGCTAAACCAGCTAATACTCCTATGGATCCAAGTATCAAACTCCAACCCGATCAGGGGAGCCTCTATTTAACTCAGGAAGCTATAGGATATTGGTTGGAAAATTGAATTATCTCACAATCAATCGCCCAAACATTTCTTTTGCAGTTAGTATGGTAAGCCAGTTCTTAAATTCTCCTTGCCAAAAACATATGGATGTTGTTGTCCGAATTCGGAGATACATCAAATTTGCTTCAGGAAAAGGCCTCGTGTATGAAGATAAAGGACATACTCAGATAGTTGAATACTCTGATGTTGATTTGGCAGGGTTACCAATTGATAGAAGATACACCTTTGGGTATTGGGTACTTGTTGTTGGAAACCTTATATCATGGAAAAGTAAGAAACAAATTTTAATTTTAATATCAAGCATCAAGGCAGAGTATATGGCCATGGTAATGGCAACATATGAACTCATTTGGTTAAAACAGTTGTTTAAAAAACATTTGTTTGTGATAATCAGGCTGCATTACACATTGCTTCAAAACCAATCTTCCATGAGAGAACCAAACATATTGAGATAGACTACCATTTTTTCAGAGAGAAGATTGAATCAGGTGACATCGCCACAAGCTTTGTGAACTCTAATGATCAATTGACAGAAGTGTTTACAAAATCCCTGTGAAGTCACCCAACTAATTATATATGTGGCAAGCTTTGTGCATTTGACTTATATGGTCAATCTTGAGTGGGAGTATTGATATTTGTAAATATGTAGTATTAAGAATATTGGTATATATAATAGTCTGACATTGACTATATCATGTCTTTATATATATATATATATATATATATATATATATATATATATATATATATATATATATATATATATATATATATATATATATAGTCTCTATAGTGTTTTTCAAAACACAAGGTTTATTCAAATGTCTCTTAGTTTCTTGTATTTCAACAACAACAATATTGAAAAGGGTGGAAGTGACCATCCCACATGGCAGATGAAAAGTATTGGTTGAAGACTCTAAAAAATAGACACCAAGTATAAGCATGTTAGGGTTATACTTGGGCCCAAATTTTGATAGTTGAATCAAGTTAAAAATACCTTGATCTTTCTAGGCATGTTGTTTCTTCTTTTCGATTTTGTGCAACCAATTGAGATAGGAATTGTTGCTGGTAGTGGAAAAGGAATCAAACACGTGATTGGGCTGTTCCATAACCCCAAATGAAAACATTTATCTTCAAACGTGCGAGGTCTATAGGAAGGTGAACAGGGGACGAACTTTTGCAGTTTATTTGGTTTCCTATATGATATGGGTAAAAGGCCCAAAATTCCATGAACAATACCTGCAAGAGAAAATGAAATAAATACCTGGAAGGCCCAAATAGAAGATTTTTCCTTATCCATTAGAGGTTTTGGAATGTAGCTATTGTTGCCAATGAAGATAAGTTCTTAAATGTCAGTAGGATGATGAGTCTGCTTGCTAGTGCCTGAAGTAGAAGACAATATTTTGAACTTGAGTAGAAAAGAGTTATACTGGAAGTTTGAAAAATTGGGATGCTTAAGGTTTAGAGAAATAATTTCATGAAAAGGAAGAATGAAGGAGAAGATGGTACATATAGTCAGATGAAAATGAGACTTTCCAGTTTCCCTCTGAAATCAAAACAAGTGACGTTTTGATTTTTGGTTTGAAATTGTTAATTAATGTATTTTTAATGCAGTTAATTATTTTCGCCCACGACGGTCTTGAAAATCGGAACCATAATGGCTGATGCACGCACGTTCATTAAGGTGACAGCTAGGTGAAAATGGTAATGATGATGATCACGTATGCATCCTATTTGAATAATGTTTGTAGTTTACAAAAAATATCACTTTTCTTCCATTTTGCAAACATGATCGAAAGTGGCATTTTTTTGGGAGGGGGCATCTGTTAGCCTGAGATTTTCGACTCAACGTGTTCGACAGAAGTAGGGATGAGAGGTGAATTTACATACTAAAGCATAGGAAGTTAAATCATGTTTCGACATCAAAATTACAAGCTTCGACCGGTGAGATTCTCGACATGGAGAGTTGAAGAACCTGAAGTTGTTTTCAACAACAGTAACGTGCAACAGTTCATGAACTGAAGACATGTGGAAGCGAAACAGATGACGATGACAGAAGCCTACATAATAGTGTACAAGTTAAATTCTAGAGAGTTGACCGTTGGGGACAGTTATTTATGTACATAATATATAAGTAGATTTCGTTTTAAGAAAGAGGCTCACATTTTTCATTATTGTTCTCTATAGAATTCAAACATCCAAGTTATAGAGATAAAATGATTTGTAAAAAATGAATGAATTTGCATCCCACTTTAATTCAAACACTTTTTATTCAATTGTTTTATTGTTGTTTTTTTTTTCATTTACCCTATTCCTTTTAAGTCATTCAGCATTTTATTTCTTTACACTATTTCTCTAATATCTCACACAAAATATGTTTAAATTTTTTCGAGTTTAATCCTTTAAGTGAACTAAAATTTATGATTTGTTTTACTAAAAGTACCAGGTAATAGTTTATAAAATTATTATTAGTAAATTTATAATTTTTTAAACTTCATTATATTTGAAATTTCATATAGTCTTTGTAAAATGATTAAATTACCCATAATTCAAGTAATTTATAGAATAATTGAATCTCAGAATATTATAATGAGTGTATAGAAATATTAACACTATGTATATATCAAAATTTTATATTACGAACATGTTTTATATTTTATTTAATTTTAATTAGGTAATTTTAAGAGATGATTTTCAATAAGTTATAATGAGATTTTGATTTGATTTTCTTAAAAAATGAAATTATCTTGTTTTAGTAATAAAAATATGATTGTTTTTTATTGTTTGAGTAATGTGTTTTTTTGTATGAAATAGGGAGAATAAAAGACAAACCATTAATAGTATTATTTTATTGGTTAAGGTTTTGATTAATTTCCTTATTGGATAAAAATCAACAATATCAAGATTATCATCTAGCTCATTAAATGTAAATTCTAAACTATTAAATTAAATTAACAATTACAATCTGGAGTCAATTTAACTTTGACCCTTTAGGTGTCATTTGATTTATTACTTTTTAATATATGTGAAAAATAGGAAAATGTTTTATGATTAAAAAAAAACTAAAGGAGTAATATGTTTCAAATTTGGGTCACTATCCTTATATAAATTAATAGTTTAGTTTTGGTGTTATTTTATCCGATCCTCTAAAATTATATTATGGTTTTAGAATTTAGGGTTGTGTTTCATAAATAAGAATTTAGGGTTTTAGAAGTAGTAACTCATCACAAACTCGCTTCTAATGGAGAATGCAGAAGTCATTGATAGGATCAGCGATTTGCCAGTTGAGTTACTCCTTCACATTCTCCATTTTCTTCCTATCGAACACGCTTTCTCCACCATAGTTCTCTCCAAGAGGTGGATCGCACTCTGCAATTTACTCACGGCTCGCTACTGCAGCGACAAATCCGTCAAAGACGAAGGTGACTTCTTCCGCTTCTATAACTTCGTCTACATAGTCCTGTCATTCACAAAACATATCAAAACATTTCACCTCCATTGTGAATCTAGACTTTGGAACAGATGCCTCCATTGTGAGTCTAGACCTTGGGAGGAATGTCGTTTCAACATCATCGAAAACTGGATCCGATTTGCAAAACGGCATCCTCTAGAGAATCTCCACCTCTCATCTAGAACAACTAATTTGACTGAGATAATCACCGTGCCTCCAACTATTTTTACCTTTCCAAAGCTCGTGGTTCTGAAATTGACGAAATTCGAGTTGTATGGTGATATATCAGTTGTTGATCTTCCCTTGCTTAAAACCCTTCATCTGAATGATGTTTTTTTCAAAAATCGGAAGAATTTTGACAAGCTTCTTTATGGGTGTCCCATTTTGGAAGATTTGATTGCTCACGTTGGTTATAATGATCCTTTTACTCTTAACACAAGAGAGCCTAAAACCTTATCCAAGTTAATCAGAGCCGAGGTCGATGATTATGCTATTTCCTTTACGGCAATTTCTGATGTCCAGATTTTAAAACACACTGTAAGTTACATGTTTTCCTTCCTCGTTCAATTTCATTTTCATATTGTAACTTGTTATTATCTTGGAAACTTTGTATTGTAGGTGAATGTGATGTTTCCCTCTCAAAACATTTATTCCGATTACAAAAGTTTTCAAAACTTAATCCACCTTGAATTGCTGATATATAGCGTGTTCATACCTGGACGTCTTGTCGTTGTTTCTGAAGATCATCATTACTTGGAAAACGTAATGGGATTGCTTCACAATTGTCCCAAACTTCAAATTCTTTCCATTTCCAAGGTATTTTGTGTTTGTCAAATGTTTTTGTTCCTTATTTATTTCACAAATCTTAGTTTGGTATATGTTTTGCAGTCGATAAGCGAAGATTATTTTGGAGTCTGGAAATATCCAAATGATGTTCCCAAGTGTATTTCTTCTCACCTCAAATCGTGTACTATAAATTATAACAAATTGTTAGTTAATCTTCAACTAGCAAGATATATTTTAAAGAATGCGCCACTTTTAGAGGACATGAAAATCACCATTGGTCCATTGACAAGAGATAATGCTATACAAGAATTAGCCTTGTATCCAAGAATTTCTCCTAAATGTAAAATTTCAATTTCAACTTTAGGAGAAAATCCCTTGTCTTTTTAAGACTATATATTGTTTAAAGTGCTTAGCGGTGTCATTTTATTTTATGTTAGTATTTGTTTTTATAATGCTGTTAATAATTCTTACTAATTAGGAAGTACTAGTTGGATTGAATTGGTCTTTCCATGACTCACGGTTTTCTATTAGTGGAGTGAGTTGAGTTAATTTCTTTTTCTTTGTAAGGCTTTATAAGCCCCCAAACTTGCAGTTGAATAATACTTAGCACATTTCCTTTTATTTTACCTTAACAATTTTGGTATCAGAGCTTCTCACGCGGCCTAGTTGTTTTTAGGATTTTTTTTTAAATTAAGAAAATGCGATTTTTAAAAGAGGGTTTGAATTTTGGTGACTGAAACACAGTTAGATAGTGAGAGAAACACTTGAGGTTTGAAAACGAGCAACCATGTCACTAGCAACAAAGAGCAATCTAACTTGTCATACCTAGATCTGATGGTATGATCATTCGTCTATGCTGATGGAAAATCTCTTGATATCGAAAGAGTATTAAAGCTTGTTGGAGAGCGGGATTTCGACTGTAACTGCAGAAGTGCAACAAACAGAATAGCAAGGTAAGTTCATTAAGAAAACAAAATTGAAGGATCTTAAAGAAAAAAAAAAAAACATCTTTTCCAAGCTATTGATAGAAACAGCATGGAAGCAATTCTTAATCGCGACACTGCCAAGAATATTTGGGATTGGTTGAAAATATACATGTTGACTCTCTATGTTTTGATTTTTTTTTTCAACAACTATATATCAAATATTTTTGGTTCAATCCAGAGATAAGTGTTATTCGTATACTGTGTGGTTGCAGTTTTGTCTGATCTTTCACATCATAAAAGAAGGGTAGTGAAAGAGTTGTTGAGCTACCGTCACAAATTTTGCTGTGCAATTTAGGTTAGAGAAATTTGATGGAAGAATTTTTTTGACTTGTGGAAATTTCAAGTCAAAGATGTATTGATACAATCAAGATTACACAAGGTGTAAGATTATATCGGTGGTTGAAGAGTTTCCTGCCAACATGAAAGTTGCACCATAAAGTTTCAACCTGGGTTTTGACATGTGAAAATTCTTGAAGTGGTTTAACTTCAAGTGAAGTATACTATTCTTTAGGGGGAGTATGATAGTTTTTTAAAACTATGATTGTCGGTGAAGACAATGTGAAATTCTTTAAGTAGTTTAGCTTAAAGTGAAATTTATTTTTCATGATAAAGTATATGAGTGTCGATGATGAAAAAGTGAAATTTTTGAAGTGGTTAATCTTCAAGTGACCTATATTTTTCATGAGAGAATGTGATAGTTTTTAAAACTAAGATTGTCGGTGAAGACAGTGTGAAAATGCTTGGAGTGGTGTAACTTCAAGTGACTATACTCTTTATGGTGGAATATGATTGTCGGTGAAGACAATGAAAGCTTATGTATTATTTTCAATCATGGTGGAGATTGTTGGAGTTGGTTGAAAATATACATGTTATTACTCCTTATGGTGGAGTATGATTGTTGGTGAACACAATGAAAACTTATGTATTATTTTCAATCAATGTGGAGATTGTTGGGGTTGGTTGAAAATATAAAAGTTGAAGAAGTCTCACGCCGCTTAGTTTTGTGAATGAAGAGAGAGTCTGATGCTATATATAGGATACAAGTTCTTTGAAGTCCCACGTTGTTTAGTTTTGTGAAGGAAGAGAGAGTCCAAGGCTATATATAGGATTCAAGGTCTTCATCCTAAGATGCACCAGTCAAAAGCATTTTAAGCTTGTATTTGACATTTTTTTTGTTCTCTTATACTCTTGTATTAGAGTGTTGTGGGATATAGTTAAATATTTGTTTTAAAGGGTGTGGGTGTACTGGGCGCTTGGGTTAGTTAAGGGTATATTATGTGTTGTAACAATTTTCACATAGTGTTATTCTTTGGTTGTCTGTTGACAACAACTATGATTTTTTCTCCGATTTTGGAGTTTTCACATTATGTTCTTGTGTTTCTCCTTTTTCAACCAACCCCAACAATCTCCACCTTGATTAAAAATAATACATAAACTTTCATTTTCTTCACTGACAATCATCTCCACCATAAGGAGTATCAACGTGTATATTTTAAACCAACCCCAACAAAAATATTAAGGTTCTACGAAGATGAAGAGAGCTCAATTGTAAGCTCATAGAAGGGAGTTCGAGGTGCTAGGGATGAAAGAGGGAGATAAAATAGATCAATATTTTTCTCATACCTTATCAATTTCTAACAAAATGAAGGCACATGGAGAATGTATGGATCAACTAGTGATCGTGGAGAAGTTACTAAGGTTTATGGCTAGACAATTTGATTATGTTGTGGTTGCCATACAGGAATCCAACAACCTCAACACAATGATAATTTATGAATTTCAAAGTAGACTACTTATTCATGAGCAGAGAATGTAGTCCCACGTTAGAGAAGAGCATGTGCTTAATGTGACATTTGATGGCAATGCTTGAATGAAAGATAATGATATAAATGGTGGAAGAGGTCGATGGAGAAGAGTTTTTAGAGGCGGGAGAAAAGACCGAGGTAGACATTAGTCCAATAGAGCGCTAGTTAAGTGCTACAAATGGCACAATTCATTATGAGTGCCCTGACTGGGAGGGGAATGTCCATTATGCTGACTTAGATGAAACAGAAAAGATTCTTCTGATGGAAAAAGTTGTGTGTGATGATGAGAACAATTCGAAGTTGTGGTTTCTTGACTCAGGATGCAATAACCACATGGCAAATAACAAATCATGGTTCATGGACATAGATGAACAATATCAACAATTTGTCAAGCTTGGAAACAAATTCAAAACGGCAGTTGTAGGAAAAGCTAATATTATACTACATGTTAATGGAATTACATAACTAAACACAAATGTATATTATGTCCATGAGTTAGAGAATAACTTGATTAGTATCGGGCAATTGACAGAGAAGGGAGTCTCTGTGTTGATTCAAAATGGAGAATGTTGTTGCTATCATTCAAAGGAATTGTTATTTTTGCAACAAAAAAAGATCAACAAATAGAATGTTTGCATTTCATACAAACCTAGTGTCTTAAATCTCAACATGCTTCAAGGTTGTCATGAAAGATGAAACTCATATTTGGCATTTTCGTTATGTAAATTATAAGTGTAATGCCCTGTATAATATATATCTAGAATAATACTATACAAGAGTTATTATCTGGTACTGACACCAATCATAAGTGACTATAGGCATAATTCACATATACTTTACCATTACTAAAACAAAAAATACAACCTATGGTACAAGACATGGAAATTTGCCAAAACAATAAAATCTAAGACCAAGGTACAATATCCTTCATTGTACAAGAAAACAATACACAGTGGAATAAGCTGAAACTAAGCATCTCTTGAAACATCCAAGCATAGCTCCACTTGTAAATCATACTTGCAAACAATACATGAAAAACAACCACAATAATGGGGTGAGATAATAATCTCAGTGAGTTCCCATATCTTATGTATTCACTCGACTCTACAAGGTTCTAACTAATTTCTATCTCAAGTCAAAAAGGAAAAGGGAATAAGACTTTAGTTCACACAATTCGCAATGTATGGAAACATGCCTCTTGAGTCCATATACTCAACCAATCACTAGTTCGAAAACCTTACCAAGGAATCCCCTTTTCCCGTCCTCTCCTACATCTAGGAGATCGACGCGAGCCATGGATCCTTGTAATGTACCTTGACATAGGAAATGGTTTCAGGTCCATGGGACATATAATCCACATGAATCGTTACTTCTCATGGGTTGTACCCCATCACAAGTCTCTTTACTCGTACGCTCCATTCGTACTACACACGGGAATCAAACATGTCAAGGTAATAGTGCGTACATCCGAGAGGAGCTCTCTATATAAGCCTTCACTCTCGGAACGACACAACTCAAGGGAATTCAGTTTCGACTACCTGATAAAGCATAACATAACATATAATGGATTCGGATTCTAAGGGAGACATGATCGACCTTACAAATTGTCACTTCTCATGGGTCGTACCCCATCACAAGTCTCTACCCGTAGGTTTCATTCGTTATGTAATCACTAAGGATAATGTGATTGTATTCGACAATCACAAGGCATCACATTAGCCTTAACTATAAACAATACAACCATACATGTTCCAATGATACACACCTAGGCATCATTGCACAAGCATTGTCATCTATGTTATCCATCATGTCATAAATATCTTACTAATTCATTTCATTAATTGACATTAAGGGTTTCCTCACCATTCTTATAGTCTTTTAAGCATGTTATCACATAATCAAAACATACAATCATTATACATTTGTAGCATAACACAATCATACAAGAAGCACCCATATATGGTAGTATAACATATCAAACACAATCAATATAGTAGTTCACATACATATAAAGACATACAAGCCGCTACTACTCTTTACCAACCATCCTTGATTAGTTAATGGCCTCACATCATCATATAATAGCACATTGGATTCTCTTTCCAAGGCTTCAAGTCTTATATCAATCGGACTCCCGATTCATGAAGTATGGTGGGAAAATAAGAATCACATAATTCATACTCACTTCAATTCCATCTCTATCCTATCAAACAATAACATAAAACCATGTTTACACTTTACTATCTCATAGAGCATTGGAAGGGCTTTCCAAAACTTTCGACCACGCATCAAACGGAGTTACGAAACTCAAGCTATAGGGAGCATAAGGATCAAGCAATTTTTTCTCAAGAAACAGGGTATAGGTCGGCCTATGCAGGTTTCGGGTCGGCCTATGGTTGATTTCAGGTCGGCCTATGATGCGACGTACGGGCAGAATGCCACAGGCTTCAATATTGATGCGTGGAGGTCGACCTATGGAGATTTCAGGTCGGCCTATACTGATGGAAAACTCCTAAAAACCTGATTTTTGAAGCATGATCTCTATCCAAACCATTCTAAAACCTGCATAATTATTTGTTTCACCTCTAACAACTATGTTACTCAAACTAACATAATACATAACATGTTTCATCAACAACTTGCATATTCATTATGGGTTCAAAAGTTCATGAACATGAAGTCACACAACAATGGCAATATTCAATCACAAGAACACCACCATTAACACCTAACATATGTCATCAACAACTCATACACATTACATAAGCTTTTCTCAGAATCCTAATCACACAAACACAACAACAACAACAACCATTTCATTTTATGACATAAGAACACTACCATACCCTAAATTTTACCCTTAGATTCTTTGATCTTTTTCTAGGTTAATCATCTTGCATAATACCCAATTGGTCAGCCGAAATGAATTTTTGGATTTTTACAGTCGAGTCAGTCAAACTAAAAGTTAATTTCGATTAATTTCAAAATTTGACCAAACGCTGTATTTTTTCGAATTGTATATTTTTTGTTGTTCATTTTGGTGTATTCATTTTATTTTTCTGATCACTTCGATACCGGTCCAATTATTTGTTTTTTACCGTTTTTATTTCTATTTTTAATTTAATAATTATTTTAATTAATCCTTTTTTATTTTAGATTGTTTATTTCATCATAGTTTATTTTATTATTATTATTTTATTTATTTATTTTGTTTTTATTTTATTTATTTATTTTTTGTTTTATTAGCTTTTAGAAAACTTGTTTAGTAAGTTTTGAATATTTTTTTGCTTAATTTTAGTGAACCTATTCCTATTACGTGTACGTTTTGTATTTGTCAGACATCCTACTTTTCCTAATAGACTTCAATACTTCTTTTGCGGATCCCTCACAAAAGCTACTCTATAGTGAATCAAAATACTGCACAATTAAAAGAAAAACGTATCATACTTAAAACAACACGCCACCTCTTTTTTTTATTATTTTCACGGCTGCTACTCTTGGTACATCGCTTTCCACACAGAAAAAACAAGGTCACGCGGAACCCACCTTTGTACTCACTACTTCATACGTATTACTATCTTCATACTTTACAACAACAAACGTGTACATAATAAAAAGAATAACATAATTATGTTATCTCTCTCCCTTTTAATTTATTTAATTAAAAAAAATATAAATAACTTCTTCTTCTTTAGCCGCGGGCCCCACTGCTATTTTCTCTTTCTCATTGATTCATATCCATAATATACTACTCTCTCTCCTCGTTAGAAAATAGAAAAAATTATAACAATCACTTTTCCATAACCTCCTCTCATATTAAAACCTCATGCGGACCCCACAATACCAAAATCATCACTTCTCTCCCATAATTCTTTCGTTTTTTTCACGCATAAGTAGCAAACATTTTTTACCTTTTTCTAATTCATGTAACACTTATTTCACTATCACACTACATTGATAGCTTTCCTTCTCAAAGACAAACAATATCCATCACTTTCCTATTATCATCTTTCTCATTTCAGAAGAAACTCAACCTTGTTTCTCATCAACATCTTATCTCCATGCACACGTGAAACTACACCACAAGAACAACTGCAAATCCAACTTACAGTGAACACCACAACCTTTATGTAAGCAACAGCTCCCCCATCGTCCAACAAACTCACCACCGTAACTACAACAACACGACTTGCCTCTCCATACGAGCAAGAGAAGAGAAAGTCACACTCCTTTGGTAATCTTTGTTGTTTTTACTTTTTTATTTATTATTATTATTATTATTATTATTATTATTATTATTATTATTATTATTATGTTTTCAAGTGTTATTAATATGACTTATATTTCATGATGCCATGCGTTTTGCTTTTTATGTGGTTGTAAATATGTATTGTTTTGATATTCAATGGCCTTGGTAAAGTTAGAGCTCATCTTGTTTGTTTTGGCAAATTTGGGTTTAGATATACTTGTTCAGTTTTGGTTGCTGAGTTTTCTTTCACATTCCGATTTAAACTTTATACATGTACTTACTTTTTGGTTTGTGGTTTAACTTACATATTTTTTCAGTTTTAAGTGCTACTATTTTCTTTGGTTTTAAATATGGTGTTATTTCTTTTAAGCTTAATATATAAGTATCTATGTAAGCTTAATATATATAACTGCCGTGCGGTTACGTTTTCGTCATATATGAACATATACATTGTGGTTTTTCATACTTTGATTTAAGGACTTTGATTTAAGGTTTAACACATACACTATGTTTTTTTTGTAAGTATACAGACACATTTGTTTTAAATATAATATATAAAAATACTTTTTGATTTTATTTTTTAATTTTAATTTGTGATTCTTAGAAAAAACCAAAAAATATAGTTTAACCTTTATTTTATTGTTTTATTAAGTTTTGAATAGTAAATTAAAAAATGATGACAAAAAATATGAGATGCTTTTTTTTAATTTTATTTATTTATTTATTTTTTAGTCTTATTATGTAGGAATATATTAAAATGTGAAAAATATATTAATATTTTGTTTGTGACATATATAAAATGACAGAAAATAAATTTGTGATACAATTATTAATTAATTTAAATATTTTTATTTAATTTGATTAATTAAATTATTAATTAATTTTATTAAATACTTATATTTAAATTAATTAATAATTCTTGTTGCCTGATTCTATTTGTGACTGATTTGCTTCCACGTCTTGAGCTTATTGTCTATTTTTACACAATGTTCTGCCGTGACTGCTTGTTCTTCTCACGATGTTTTTCTGTGTACTGTGTCTGTGACTTATCTGTTTGCTTCATTCCAAAGGAAAGGACCCTATAGTTGATTGTCATGTCATTTAGGATAGCCTAGTGTAACACCCCAAAATTTGCTCTTTTGTTTTGGAGCTAATTGGCTTATGTGTCTTTGCATTTCTTTTACATTAGCTTTGCTGCATTTGCATGTTTCTATGAGCATGGGATCAGGGCATTTTCTTCAGCAGTACAAGATGCTCTCAGCACCGGTTTGATCTTTATCGACAGTTAAGGCCAAGCATTTAATTCTCAAAATCTTTTTGAGCATTTATTTTGCTCATTAAGTGATTTGAAGATCAATAGTTCCGGCGGTCAAATTTTGATCAACAATTCAGCACCGAACAGCCGTCTCAGCAATTTAATCGGGGCCCGGAAAATATTTCACGGCATGTTTCAAGTGCACTCAAGTAGTGAGGTCCAAAGACAAGTTGCAGAGGCATATTGTGGTTCAGAACAGGTGGAATCAAGTCCGTCTCCATTTTCCCTCCTTTTGGCGTTAAGCAGAAAATTCAAATTTTCCTCAAAGTAACCGATTACTCACCGTTTGTTAACCGGTTACCCAGTGTAATTTTTGCCCAGAATCTGCATTTTTCAGCACTGCAGAATTTTCAAATCATTTAGTGGTCATGTGCATTGCTTGTGCCTACGTGAGAAGGATCTAGAACAGCTTCTTTTCATCATTTTCCACCCAAATGTTCCATTTCCACTCATCAATTTCCACCCCAATTCCATACTTCACTTCCTACCCCATTTTCACCTCATTTTCCACTCACTCCAAACCCAAGCCAAATTCCTAAGCTAGAGGATATTTAAGCTCACTCATTCCAAACCAAGGGAGACCTAGATCATTTTCACTCTCCAATTTTCAGAATTCTTTCAATTCTCTCAACTTTTCTCTCATTCTCCAAAACCCTCACTCAAAGTTTCATCATCAAAGTTCATCAAATTTCACCTTGGAATTTGTTGATCTTGAAACTAAACCACCATCCATTCACCAATTCTTGAAAGAATCTTGGATTTGCTACTATTTTGGAGTGTGGAATCACTTTTGGGGCAGCTTTTCATTATTTGAGTTGTTCTAGCTTGGATCTTGGTTGTTCTTGCTTGGATCTTGAAGTTCATCACATAGATCTTTGGATTTCTTGTTTGGATCATCAATTTTCGTTCTCAACATTCACCAAGGCAAACCTCAGCCTTGTAGGTTGGTTTTCCCTAGATCTATAATTGATTTTGATTGGTCATAGCTTTTGCAATGTAGATCCATTGATTTCATGTGTTGTTGATGCTTTTGCTTGATGTTGATCATGAATGTTGATGATAATAGATTTGCATGATGTTTGATTGTTGTTCATGAGCTTAATTTTCGTGCATGAGGGATTGTATGATCATATGGAAATAATTGGATAAGTGTTTTGATGCTGAAAAGTGCTTTTGAAACAGTTTTTTTTACTGTTGTCCCAGAGTAACCGGTTACTCACCGTTTGTTAACCGGTTACTCTGTGTATTTTTTCGTAAATGGTCTGATTTTCAACTAAGTAACTGGTTACTCACCGTTTGTTAACCGGTTACTCTGGGACAGAATGTGTATTTTAGTGCATTTTCTTGGTTGTTTGAGATCCGATGCATGCCTAAACTTCATGGACTAATATGTTGATGATTTGTGGATTATTCTTGAGCTGTTGCACCTCACGCTATTGCATGAACACATTTCTCGACACACAACCTCTTGAATTTCATCGTTTATGTGTGTATTTGCATTGTTGAACAATTGATGCTATGAACACATACGCACACTCACTTGTTGATCTTGTTCATTGTGCATTGCTGCTGGATTGATGATGATTGTGCATACTTACTTGTATCCAATTTCATGATGTGCATTCTTGTTTCATTTGACCATATGCTATATGTTGCATTCTTCCATGATGCTTGTAAGGTTATTCGACATGGTGTGTGGTTTGTTTGAGATCATGATCAATTGAATGATGTGTGTTGTTTGATGCACGTTTTCTCTGTCTTGATTGAATCGTACTCAAATGTGGCGCATACTGTCCTGATTTCACATCTGATTTTTGCATAAAGTGTTGTCATATGTGTTGTCCATGTGTACATGTATGCTGTTTGGCCTTTTTACACCTGTTTTCATGCTGATTTTCATGCTGTTAAATGCTGTTTGGAGTATGTGCATGATTTCATTGTTGTTCTGAAGCAAGTGTGTTGTTGTAGGTGTTGTTCCTTCTCTTTTTACTCCTTTCACTCCCTCGAGTCTCAAGACTTGTTCAAGTCTTGGACTCTTTTCCCCTTAGAGCTACCTAGTCCAACTTAATTTTTTATTAAGCTTGGAGTATGATTAGCATTAGGTTCTAGGTAGTCGTCCCTCCTAAGCCTCACTAACCATAGGTCACCCATGCATGATAACATTATGACTCTTAGTTTCCCTTTAGAGTTTCCTTTGGGTCTTCTCTCTCCTCATCTCTAAACTTCTTGAAAACACTTAATAAAGATAAAGTGTATTGCGCACGAGCCTTAAGCGTGGGGAATGAGAAATGAGGGGCTTCCTCTCATCTTTCTAGAGTGCTTAGCAAGCGTCCTGTCTTGGAACGATTCGTTAAGTATTCGTCCCCGTGCCCTAGACTTTGGTGCAATACAAGTTATAAACTAACTTAAAAAACACTTCTGTCTAAAAAACACAAAACAAATTCAAATCTTTTTATCCTTCGGGATTGTTGGATTTCAAACTTCGTTTTCAGAAAAGAGCTCGTCGCTCACGTAAAAAACACTTACCCATTCGTGGTCGTACCCACGAACTACATTAGCTCTGATTCCTCTCTCTCGTCTGATTGAGGATATGTAGGCACAAGACAACGATTGTCTTGGCGAGCAACCTTCCCCCACAGTTCCCGTCCGAACTACGTTGACTCTGACTTTCCCATTGCACTGAGGGAGTACGTAGGCCTAGGGCATCGAATATGTCCTACCGAGTCCGTCTTAGTCACCCCCATCCCCGTTTTCTTTTGTTCAGCCATAGATAGTAGGACAACTCACCCCCCGTTTAGACAACAAGCGTGGATCCCATCGAGTACGATGGATGCGTGGGGTGCTAACACCTTCCCCTCGCATAACCGACTCCCGAACCCGGACTATGGTTGCGTGACCATTCCTTTCCCCCTTTCTCTTCAGGTTTATGCAGTGTTTCCTTTCCCTCTCTCGGGATAAATACACATTGCTGGAGACTCTGTGTTTTCTGCGCCACTCTCGTGTTTGTACCGTTGGATGCGAATCTTTCGGGAGCGACAGCTGGCGACTCTGCTGGGGAATCTGGTTGACCTCTTGCTGGTCCATCCCCTTTAGCGAGTCGATCCTAGCGCTTGTTTGTTTTTTTCGTTGGGTGTTTATTTGTTGTGCTTTATTATGTTGTATATTACTGTTTTACATCTTTTATTGCATTGCATTTCATTTTATTACTGTCATACTGGATATTGCTGTGTTGTACTGGCTGGTTTCTGTTTGGCAGGTTGGGTTGTTCTGAGAGATAAGCCCAATACCCAAGCTTGAGTACACCCTAGGACTAGAGTGGAGAGTAGTGGGACCTACGTGCCATCTTGGTGCGTTTGTGTGTTCACGAAATTCACAACCAGACGAGGCTATCTTGGGACGCATTCTGACGTTTGTGTCTTGCGCATGTTAGGATGTTGATCTAGAGAGCTGTCGACTCTGGTGACCGTTTCTCCGATACCTCAGTTGCGCCTCTCCTCCCGACCTGTGATAATGGCAGACCAGAAATGGCAAACCCATTACACTTGTCGATCCGAGGACCCAATGCTGAGGGACTCGCATAGGATGACCTTATTTTTTAGGGGAATCAGTTGAGGCCTCCTCGATTGATGATGATGCCAAACCAGAAATGGTGAACATATCATCATTTCTCGACCTGAGAGCCCGTGATATTGAGGATCCTCGCCTTTTTAGAACCCTCATGTGAGAAGGGATGGGTGTTTGCAGGTTTGCAGGAAATCGAAACCTTCAACCTACCCGGTTTTTTGGATTTCTCAGCAGTGTTTGATTATCTGGGTTTCTGGTTATCTCAGTGGTTCGGTATTCTAGAATTCTGGTTTTCTGGGTTGTGGTTCTTATCCAGTCATCAGCACAGCAGTTGTTCAGAACTTATGGATACCTTGATCCCATGTCTGTTACATATGCATCATCATTCTTGCATACATGTTCTTGTATTTCCAAGGATATCATTGTTGAGGCTCACTGTTGAGCATTTCCATTTATTCCATGTGGTTCTTCTGAAAAGTTTTGAATTAAAACAAAATGATTCCTTGGAAATATTTGAACATGGCATTTGCATTGCAGTTCCATACTCATGTGCATAGTAGGTGTTCAAGGCTGGTTATTCTTGTTTTGATCTGGTTTTCTTCAGAATTGTAGACTTAACTCCTCAGGCCATTCAAGAGTTGATCATGGAGCAAATTCAAGCTGAGTTTAGGGAAATGCGAGGCTAGATGGGGCGGTTTATGGGGAATATGCAAACTCTCATGCAAGACCAGAAGATACTGAGGGAGGAGGTTAATCAGATGAAGACTCAGGTGAGTTTGGTCATGGAAATTTTGAACACAGTGTTAAAGAAGGAAAACCGTCATGTGCTCGCTTCCGCAACAGAAATCCTTACTCCTCTCATCTCTTTGGGGTCTTCGCTAGATCATGGATTTCCTCATGAATCCCCTCCACAACCCAAGGTTCCAGAACTTTCCCAACAGCAACCAGGTCTTGTCTCCCAAGATAAGCCTAAGAATAAAAAGTGTCCACAGAGACCGAAGCAGTCTGAAAGAGTTTTTCATCCGCTCCCTATGCCATATTCTCAGCTATTGCAGCATCTCCTTCAGTTGCAACTGGTACAGAAAAGGACTTTGGCTCCTCTCACTGGTAATCCCCCACCAGGCTACAATGCAAGAACCCATTGTGATTTCCATTCTGGGGCACCAGGGCATACTGTGGAGAAATGTAGGGCCTTTCAGCACCAAGTCCAGGATTTGATTGATGCAGGGGCAATTGAATTCACGTCGGGCGGCGTGAGCATACAAGGTAATTTTACCCCAATTGTTGCAAAGGAAGTGGAGACTCCTCCCCTCTTTGCAGGATCCACCTCATGTCATGGACTTTCTCCACAACCTTTTGCTGAAGAAGCTCTACGTCAGTAACCTTTGTTTGTGCCTCAGTCGAATGTGGAAAGGAAAGTACAGGGGCAGTTTGGGTGCCCAAATCAGCATCGACGGTAGAATTATCAGCAGCAGGGGCAACCGAGACCAAGAAGGCCCAAGAGGATATTTGATCCTATTCCTATCCCTTATAGTCAGTTGTTTGCTCGTCTGCTCAAGAACTCTCTGATTCAAACGAGGAATGCCATGCCAGTGCCATACCCTATCCCTCCGGACTTTGACATGAACGCTAGTTATGAGTTTCATTCGGGAACGTTTGGGCACATAATTGATAATTGTAATGCATTCCAGCACAAGGTGCAAGACTTGATCGACTCAAAGGTCATCACGCCAGATGGTACCCTTTTGGATTGAAGCTTCCTTGTCAGAGTAAGCACCAGATTGCAAGAGCGTCATCAGAAGCAATAAGTCCAGACGGAGTCAAACCTTCCTCTATGTGGCAATCATTAGTTTCTTTATTGCATTTTCATATGTAGCTTTAATTTGTTTGTTTAAACATTGCTTGCATGTAAGAACTCGTTTGTTTCTGAATGACAATCATAATGCAATGAGTATGTTTTTCTTGAAGAATTCCATTCGTGTTCACTCATTTTAAATGCTTGTATGCACTGCAATATTATCTTTCTTGCCTAGACTCTTGAAGGGAGGATGACGAAATAAGAACGCAGATTTCTAATGGTACGCTTTTGGATAAAACCCTGTTAAGGATGTACAGGCATTGTTTCTAATTCACAAACACTGGAGAGATAAGGAGATAGACCTTTGTCAACCCCTTTGAGCCTAGTAGTAGGAGTTCTTTCTGAAAACGAAAAACCCTCAATTTTAACCCAGCGGCAGGGTAGGTGTCAGTTAGTTTGACCAAGTGTTCAACTTTCAGAAGGAGTGTACATCTGAGGATCCATTACCTTCCATTCCACTATCAAGAGGTTAAGAGGTGTAGAACCACAATGGTTACTCCTCACCAACCGAAGAATGAAACAGTCACAGCCCTTTCAAACAAGTCAGGCAAAACGGTGTCACATGACTTATTCAAAAAAAAAAGAGAAAAAAGAGAAAAAGAAAAATCCTGCTAAGTCAAAAAACTTGAAAGCAAGTGACTTAGGCAAAAGTTAAGGCATCCCGCTGGACTTCAAAATTGAAAACTCAAAAGAGTCAGTCCAGGCAAAAATTAGGGAACAAAAAGCAAAAGAATGAGAAAACGACAAGCCAAAAGGATTACAAAGAAAATCCTCGATAAGAACAACGTCGTGTGACTATAGACACAAAAGACAAAAAGGGGCGACTGTTAGTCCAAAACCTCTTCAGGTGTCGAATCACCAGTTACATGGATTCCCTAGAAATCGGGAAACCTTTTGAGAGACGAGCGCTTGTGTCAAATTAGCTGAACATAGGACTGGAGAATATCATGAAGAGTGGGTGGGTACCAATAAACTTTGAGCCATAAATCCTTTTTTCTCAAACCGCGAACCAGGCCACGCTACAACCCTTAAAAGTCCTAATTGAAACAGGGTTTAGTCTGAAGGTGTACTTCAACGAGATAGCGTTCCTGACTCCCATGAGTTGTGCTAATAAGATTTTTGTTGGTGTTGCATGTGCGTATTGCTTTCCTTTCAAAAATAAGTGTCGTAACTCGGTTGTGTGACATATTTTCAATAAGGACTTCAAGATTAACATATGTGTTGCATTTGAATAATCATTCACAGAATAAACATTTTCTGCTTGCATACATTTGTTTGACATTAAAGAAGCTTACACGATGAACATCAGTCGAGAAGCTTAAACTGGCCAAGTTGAGGTGCCTGAGACTCCAGAGGACATGTTGCTGAAAGATTATGTGCAAAAAAGGCGTTCCCAGTCATTTGTGTTGAGATGTAACCAATCTGGGACAATCACACAGGGAAATCTCTTCAAAATGTAGCCAAGCTGGGGCATTTAAGTTGAGAAGGTCTTTTCAGAATACAACCAACCATGGGGCATTCATGTTGAGAAAATTTCTTCGAACTGGGGCAATTATGTCGAGATTCGATAAATCTCTCCACAAGCGTGTAAACTGGGGCAATCACGTCGAGATTCGGTAAATCTCTCGAAGACTAGTCGGTCAGAGACAAATGTACTGCAAGGCTTGTACTGGGATAGGTCACTTCAAGGGCGCAAGAAGTTTTTCCCTTCAGAACACAGTCAATCAATAGCACCTCTGCAAGGTTCAGAATACTGTGGCAGAATGTTTCAGGTCATTACGAACCCTCTTTAGGTGGTTTACTTCATGAATCATGAAGTATGAGAGAGTTATGTCCAGACCGGATACATCTCTAAGAGTTTGAAAACCCTGGGGCATTGTTGAACGCCAAGTTTTCTGTAAAATCCTCTTCAGATGATTGCTTCAAGTAGACCCTGTGGTCTGGAGCAAGGTGGAGAGTTAAAGGAACTGTGTTTCGCTCTTGACAATCAATATGCAGAAACTTGAAGCACTGAGTTATTCCCAGTGTGGGACTTTTGGAGTCTTTTCCCTCCAGCAAAGAGCCAGAGGGTATCTTTTTCCAGCAAGGTGTGGAAATTGTTATTCTTCCTCAAGCACAGAATTGTCCTATGTCCGAAAAGGGCTTTTATGAAGGTTTCTTATCTCTAGCAGTACAGATGGAATCCTCACTCTCAGCAAGGTAAGACAATAGAATATCGTCAAGAAGACGATGAGGAGTCAGAGTGTTCTCTTCCTCAACGGTCAGATCTAGTCATCTCAAGTAATTCAAAGTCCAATCTCCATTGGTACCTCCCCAGTAGAGCTTTGCGCCCTAACTTTGAAGTCTGATCGTCCTCAGTAGTTTATTACTCTTCCCTATCAGAGTATCGAGGATCGTCTTCCTCAACAGAGTATAAAGAAGTAATTCCTCAAGCGGAGTCGTTGAGGATCGTCCCCCTCAGCAGGATATAAGAGGTTTACCCCTAGCCAGAGTAGTGATTGATTCATCATTTCTCAGCAGGTAGCCAGAAGTTGTTATTTTTACAGCCTCTCCTGCAAGAGTCTGATGGAGTGTCCTCGTTGATTAAAGATGGTGTTTCCCCACAGAATATGGGGCAGTCATTTTTTCCTCAGCTAGTCAGGAAAATGTGTTTATCCCCTAGCAGAGTGGATGTTGACAACTACTATTTTCCAAGCAGAAGTGCCGATGATGATTAGTACTCTTCAGCAGGATAAAGGTACTCATATCCCTAACCAGAATATGGTGGTGATTGGTATCCCCGGCAGGTCTTAAGTCCAATCGTTTTTGGCAGGCGTCAAAGCCAAGTTCTGAAGTATTTGGTGATTCCCAGCGGAAGAGTTTCCATATCCAGTATTCATTTCCATCCCCAACAGATTGGGTTTTCTCTCTCGGAGGTTCGTCCATCTCCAGCAGAATTGGTGATTGTGATCTTCCCTAGTAGGGTGAAGCTTTCCTCAGCATGTTTGATGACAATGTAGTTTGTCGTCCTCGGTGGAGCTGCTTCTGTTCTCAGCGTTTATTTCGCTGGGACGGTCTTTTTGCATTGCATAAGCATTTTTGTTGCATGGCATCCTCCCAAATGCGTACCATTTCCACTTCGTGTGGAGCATTACGGCAAAATTCAAACATATGCATCCGAAGCATAAGCCAGGTTTGAGTTTTCCTTCGTCAGGAAAACCGAATTTCAAGAGAATATCATTCGACTTTACCCCACAAGTGTTGGGTTTAGCAGTATTTGACATTCCCTTGCAGAGTGCTTTTCCAGGATCGTGAACCCGTGATCTCTTTTTACCCCTTCGTCCAGGTGGTCCTTTGGTTTATTCCCTCAAGGTTTTTACCGTCAGACACTCGTCCGTGTTTCCTTCAGCACCCGTCCGTGTTTGAACCTTTTTTGTTTCAATACCCGTCCGTATTGACCTTTTGATGACACTCGTCCGCGTATCCTTCGGCAGCCGTCCGTGTTTTGAACCATTTTTGTTTCAATACCCGTCCGTATTGACCTTTTGATGACACTCGTCCGCGTTGCCTTCCATTCCCCAGCGAGTTTAATCCCCGATAAAAGTAGCTTTATAACCTTTTCGATACCCGTCCGTATTGAACCTTTTTACACCCGTCCGTGTACCTTTTCGATACCCGTCCGTACTAAAACCTTTTTACACCCGTCCGTGTACCTTTTTGATACCCGTCCGTATTGAACCTTTTTACACCCGTTCGTGTACCTTTTCGATACCCGTCCGTATTGAAACCTTTTTACACCCGTCCGTGTACCTTTTCGATACTCGTCCGTATTGAACCTTTTTACACCCGTCCGTGTACCTTTTCGATACCCGTCCGTATTGAAACCTTTTTACACCCGTTCGTGTACCTTTTCGATACCCGTCCGTATTGAAACCTTTTTACACCCGTCCGTGTACCTTTTCAATACCCGTCCGTATTGAAACCTTTTTACACTCGTCCGTGTACCTTTTCGATACCCGTCCGTATTGAAACCTTTCTACACCCGTCCGTGTACCTTTTCAATACCCGTCTGTATTGAACATTTTTACACCCGTCCGTGTACCTTTTCGATACCCGTACGTATTGAAACCTTTTTACACCCGTCCGTGTACCTTTTCGATACCCGTCCGTATTGAAACGTTTTTACACCCGTCCGTGTACCTTTTCGATACCCGTCTATATTGAAACCTTTTTACACCCGTCCGTGTACCTTTTCGATACCCGTCCGTATTGAAACCTTTTTACACCCGTCCGTGTACCTTTTCGATACCCGTCCGTATTGAACCTTTTTACACCCGTCCGTGTACCTTATCGATACTCGTCCGTATTGAAACCTTTTTACACCCATCTGTGTATCTTTTCGATACTCGTCCGTATTGAAACCTTTTTACACCCGTCCGTGTACCTTTTCGATACCCGTCCGTATTGAAACTTTTTACACCTGTCCGTGTACCTTTTCGATACCCGTCCATATTGAAACTCTTTACACCCGTCCGTGTATCTTTTCGATACCCGTCCGTATTGAAACTCTTTGCACCCGTCCGTGTATCTTTTCGATACCCGTCCGTATCTGATATCCTTGATTCCTTGACACCCGTCCGTGTTTATCCCCAGCATAGCTAACACTCGTTTGTGTTTATTTCAAGACATTTCAATGCATCGTTTGTATTGGTAGCTAACACTCGTTTGTGTTTATTTCAAGACATTACAATGCATCGTTTGTATTGGTGGCTAACACTCGTTTGTGTTTATTTCAAGACATTTCAATGCATCGTTTGTATTGGTGGCTAACACTCGTCCGTGTTGTGACAGTGCAGCATTTATTGCTTGTTTCCCAATGGAGTTGTCCCTCCTTTGAGGATTGCAAATTTCAGGTTGCTTTTGGTATTCAATCTCTATGAATCCTTCGAACGCATGACAGCCGTTGCTATCGTACCTTCAGGACCAAGTCGATTGAATAGGGGCAGCTGTAACACCCCAAAATTTGCTCTTTTGTTTTGGAGCTAACTGGCTTATGTGTCTTTGCATTTTTTTTACATTAGCATTGCTGCATTTGCATGTTTCTTTGAGCATGGGATCAGGGCATTTTCTTCAGCAGTACAAGATGCTCTCAGCATCGGTTTGATCTTTATCGGCAGTTAAGGCCAAGCATTTAATTCTCAAAATCTTTTTGAGCATTTATTTTGCTCATTAAGTGATTTGAAGATCAATAGTTCCGGCGGTCAAATTTTGATCAACAATTCAGCACCGAACAGCCGTCTCAACAATTTAATCGGGGCCCGAAAAATATTTCACAGCATGTTTCAAGTGCACTCAAGTAGTGAGGTCCAAAGACAAGTTTCATAGGCATATTGTGGTTCAGAACAGGTGGAATCAAGTCCATCTCCATTTTCCCTCCTTTTGGCGCCAAGTAGAAAATTCAAATTTTCCTCAGAGTAACCGGTTACTCACCGTTTGTTAACCGGTTACCCAGTGTAATTTTTGCCCAGAATCTGCATTTTTCAGCACTGCAGAATTTTCAAATCATTTAGTGGTCATGTGCATTGCTTGTGCCTACGTGGGAAGGATCTAGAACATCTTCTTTTCATCATTTTCCACCCAAATGTTCCATTTCCACTCATCAATTTCCACCCCAATTCCACACTTCACTTCCTAACCCATTTTCACCTCATTTTCCAGTCACTCCAAACCCAAGCCAAATTCCTAAGCTAGAGGATATTTAAGCTCACTCATTCCAAACCAAGGGTGACCTAGATCATTTTCACTCTCCAATTTTCAGAATTCTTTCAATTCTCACAACTTTTCTCTCATTCTCCAAAACCCTCACTCAAAGTTTCATCATCAAAGTTCATCAAATTTCACCTTGGAATTTGTTGATCTTGAAACTAAACCACCATCCATTCACCAATTCTTGAAAGAATCTTGGATTTGCTACTGTTTTGGAGTGTGGAATCCCTTTTGGGGCAGCTTTTCATTATTTGAGTTGTTCTAGCTTGGATCTTGGTTGTTCTTGGTTGGATCTTGAAGTTCATCACATAGATCTTTGGATTTCTTATTTGGATCATCAATTTTCGTTCTCAACATTCACCAAGGCAAACCTCAGCCTTGTAGGTTGGTTTTCCCTAGATCTATAATTGATTTTGATTGGTCATAGCTTTTGCAATGTAGATCCATTGATTTCATGTGTTGTTGATGCTTTTTCTTGATGTTGATCATGAATGTTGATGATAATAGATTTGCATGATGTTTGATTGTTGTTCATGAGCTTAATTTTCGTGCATGAGTGATTGTATGATCATATGGAAATAATTGGATAAGTGTTTTGATGCTGAAAAGTGTTTTTGAAACAGATTTTTTTTACTACTGTCCCAGAGTAACCGGTTACTCACCGTTTGTTAACCGGTTACTCTGTGTATTTTTTGCGTAAATGGTCTGATTTTCAACTAAGTAACCGGTTACTCTCCGTTTGTTAACCGGTTACTCTGGGACAGAATGTGTATTTTAGTGCATTTTCTTGGTTGTTTAAGATCTGATGCATGCGTAAACTTCATGGACTAATATGTTGATGATTTGTGGATTATTCTTGAGCTGTTGCACCTCACACTATTGCATGAACACATTTCTCAACACGCAACCTCTTGAATTTCATCGTTTATGTGTGTATTTGCATTGTTGAACACTTGATGCTATGAACACATACGCACACTCACTTGTTGATCATGTTCATTGTGCATTGTTGCTGGATTGATGATGATTGTGCGTACTTACTTGTATCCAATTTCATGATGTGCATTCTTGTTTCATTTGACCATATGCTATATGTTGCATTCTTCCATGATGCTTGTAAGGTTATTCGACATGGTCTGTGGTTTGTTTGAGATCATGATCAATTGAACGATGTGTGCTGTTTGATGCACGTTTTCTCTGCCTTGATTGAATCGTACTCAAATGTGGCGCATATTGTCCTGATTTCATATCTGAGTTTTGCATAAAGTGCTGTCATATGTGTTGTCCATGTGTACATGTATGCTGTTTGGCCTTTTTACACCTGTTTTCATGCTGATTTTCATGCTGTTGAATGCTGTTTGGTGTATGTGCATGATTTCATTGCTGTTCTGAAGCAAGTGTGCTGTTGTAAGTGTTGTTCCTTCTCTTTTTACTCCTTTCACTCCCTCGAGTCTCAAGACTTGTTCAAGTCTTGGACTCTTTTCCCCTTAGAGCTACCTAGTCCAACTTAATTTTTTATTAAGCTTGGAGTATGATTAGCAATAGGTTCTAGGTAGTCGTCCCTCCTAAGCCTCACTAACCATAGGTCACCCATGCATGATAACATTAGGACTCTTAGTTTCCCTTTAGAGTTTCCTTTGGGTCTTCTCTCTCCTCATCTCAAAACTTCTTGAAAACACTTAATAAAGATAAAGTGTATTGCGCACGAGCCTTAAGCGTGGGGAATGAGAAATGAGGGGCTTCCTCTCATATTTCTAGAGTGCTTAGCAAGCTTCCTATCTTGGGACGATTCGTTAAGTATTCGTCCCCGTGCCCTAGACTTTGGTGCAATACAAGTTATGAACTAACTTAAAAAACACTTCTGTCTAAAAAACACAAAACAAATTCAAATCTTTTTATCCTTCGGGATTGTTAGGTTTCAAACTTCGTTTTCAGAAAAGAGCTCGTCGCTCACGTAAAAAACACTTACCCATTCGTGGTCGTACCCACGAACTACATTAGCTCTGATTCCTCTCTCTCGTCCGATTGAGGATATGTAGGCACAAGACAGCGATTATCTTGGCGAGCAACCTTCCCCCACAGTTCCCGTCCGAACTACATTGACTCAGACTTTCCCATTGCACTAAGGGAGTACGTAGGCCTAGCGCATCGAATATGTCCTACCGAGTCCGTCTTAGTCACCCCCATCCCCGTTTTCTTTTGTTCAGCCATAGATAGTAGGACAGCTTAACCCCCGTTTAGACAACAAGCGTGGATCCCATCGAGTACGATGGATGCGTGGGGTGCTAACACCTTCCCCTCGCATAACCGACTCCCGAACCCGGACTATGGTTGCGATGACCATGTCTTTCCCCCTTTCTCTTCAGGTTTATGCAGTGTTTCCTTTCCCTCTCTCGGGATAAATACACATTGCTGGCGACTCTGTGTTTTCTGCGCCACTCTCGCATTTGTACCGTTGGATGCGAATCTTTTGGGAGCGACACCTAGTCCTTCATTCCCTTATCTCGTGCCGCCGCGCGATCGAGACTTTCTTTCCCTGTTCGAAGTCGCCGCACTCCACATAGGTGTCTTGCTGTCAGACCCTACTTCCCCCGTGGATACTTTAAAGGTGTGAAAAATGCAAGAAAAGGGGGTTTGAATTGGTTTTTCAAAATAATCATTTCTTTTAAATGACTTTCTTGTTAAAACTTTTACTCTTTTCTAAAGAACAACAACTTAGTTAAACAAAGAGATATAAACACGTTATGTTTATACTAGTTCACTTGAGAATCTCTCAAGTTAATCTAGTCCATCCGCCAAGGCGATTTCGCCTCTCTCAACGAGGTCTTAATCCACTATTCAACAAAATAGTACACTGCACGAGCTACACAGCTGGTGACTAACAACAACCTCTAGAACTCACACGTTCTAGACTTCTCAAGTAATCCAACCACACAGGTCTTACTTAAGGCACAACCTCTAAGAGACACGTCCTAGACTTCTCAAGAGATCTGGTCACTAAGACTCTCTTAAGGAATACAACTTTCAGTTCAAATACAATGGGTTTACAGAAAATTGCTTCTTATCAAGCTGATAATGTAAATAAGTTTTTAGACCAGGAATGACTTAAGAAAGAATAGAGTTAGAAAGTATTGTCGTGGTTCGCATGTATCTCTTTCTTCAAGTCTTTGAGCTTCCTTTTATAGTCGAGTGAAAAGAGCCGTTGAGATGGAATCATGAAGGCTAGGTAGGCTTTCGGCTAGAAGCGTGAGGACAGGTACAAAATCTTCTGCATGTTGCGCGTCCTGTTTGTGTCAGATGTCTAGTTTGTATTTCGCACAGTCTTCAAGAATATTAACGTTGTAATGTGGTACAGCTGTACAGTGTGGCAGGTTTTCATGGCTTCTCAATGTCAGAGGCTTTTTGTGAGCGTGAGTAAGAAGGGAAAACATTGCTCGGTTCTTGAGATTATCAAGTCTTCGAATCATCAGCTCTGCGCTTCTAGAATCTTCAGAACTTGTCTTTAGAACCTTGTTCTCTTATCCACTTTCTTCATATCTTCAGAGGCTTCTGATAATATTTGATTGAAGCATGAGAGTCGACTGTGGGTTGGTCTTCAGAACCTTTATCGAAAATCATGAGGCTTCAGCATCTGGACTTCGTTCCATCAGAACCCTTGTCTTTTGATCTTCAGAATTCATTCTCTTTTCCTTTCGTATCAGAGTTATGTGAATCTTGTCTTATCTTCGAATTGAGTTCAGTTCTTCGAAGCATCTTTCATTAAGTATTGCGCCAATTCACGGAAGCAGAGCCTGTTTGCTAGGTTCTCACAAATAACAACATTAGTTGCACAAAATTGTTCATACAAATATTCATCTGTTATCATCAAAACTTAGAGATAATATTGCAGAACCAAATCTTGTTCTCACATACTTCTTCCCTGTTTTAACCTAGCCTTAGATTTGGAGTCGCCGCACTCCACGTAGGTGTCTTGCTGTCAGACCCTACTTTCCCTTGGAACCTTGACCACAGTCAAGAGTTCTTCACCCCGTTGAGGGGAACTACGGACGCTCTGATTTCTCATGTTCATCTTGAGAATACGTAGGAATAGGATTACGAGATCCTAGCGAGCCACCTTTTTCTTTTTCTACCTTTTTCTTTTTCCACCTTTTTCCTTTATATCCAATGCCTTCTTGGATTCCACCTTTTTCTTTTTCTACCTTTTTATTTTTCCACCTTTTTCCTTTATATCCAATGCCTTCTTGGATTCCACCTTTTCTTTTACACCCTTTTACCCCGTAGCGAGGTGAACTACATTTGCTCTGATTCTTTAGTCAGTTACATAGGCACAAGATGCGACGTCTTGGCGAGAAAACTTAGTGTACATACCCATAGGTTTTTTTACCTTTACCCTTAACAGATTCTTTTGGCAAGGAAACAAAAAATAACATAACACAAATACTTACAAGAGGTTCCCGTAGAGTACTACAGATACTTAGGGTGCTAATACCTTCCCTTAGTATAACCAACCCCCGAACCTTAGATCTCTAGCTGTGTTCCTATATAGCGCACTTAGGGTTTTTCAATCTTTACCCTTTCCTTTGGATAAATCAAAGCTCGGTGGTGAATTTTAAAGATGTGTGATTCAAGTTAATTAATCGCTTGATATCCGATTCTCACCGCAATTGAAATGCCGACTTCACTGGGGAAGCATCCCCTAAGAGGGTTAAGCTAATCTTGTTCATATTTGTGTTATCTTACATGTTTGCTTGCTTGTATATTTGTACATATTTATATTTGTGTATATATCTGTCTGTGCTTGGGTTTTCTGTATGCAGGGTGTTTACTTTGAGTGGTGAGGATAAGTCCTAACCCGGACTTGAGAGCATGCATATGATAGGATAGTGGATATAATCAAGGAGACTTCGAGGGAGTAATCCCAAAGGAGTTGACTTGAGATTCCACACTCAGTTGAGGCCCTCTTGAGGGTGGCATATGTTAAACGAGCAATCTTGAATGCATTGCCACTTTCGACCTGGGTGCCCGTGACACTGATGACCTTTAGTTACCCTGTTACCCCTACTTGGCCTTTTTCGGATGTAGTGCGGTGACTATGAGGGAGTAATCCTAAAATAGTTATCACGCGATACTACACTTATCTCTTGAGAATATTATTGACTACCAAGTAATTGGGAAATCGATAATATCTGAAAGATGGGTTGTTGACTCTGGGAACTTCTTAGAACCCTGTTTTATGGATACAAGAACCCTAGTACACACCCTGTGGTTAGTTCTTTACCCAGACTCCTTGCTGTGATCTCGAACCCTTAATCCTGTTGTATGTGTTTTGCATCCTGTTTGCTTTACATTGCATATCATTTGCATTTTTGCATGATTCATTGCATGTGTCTATTTGTCCAGTTACTCATTTTCAGTGGTCTCTATCTTCCAGTGTCACCTGTGAGTTGTCAAGCTGATTCCTCGACACCGATATCGGACTAGAGCTAACTACAGACGCAAGATGTCAGAGCAAGAGGTAGGCAATGCTGAGATCCGAATGGAGATCGACGATCTCAAGTTAAGCATGACCAAACTCACTGAGATGCTTCAAGTCTTGATTGCTAGAGGAGAGCCTCCCCAAAGGACAGACATCCAGGAAGTTTCAAGTGCTGATCCTCCACCTGTTCAGATGCCACCTTCAACTTGGACTGAGTTTGGTTTGCCACACAACTAGTCTCCACCGATTGTATCTACTGCTATGGCTGGTCAGACTGCTATGCCTGTATTTCAAACTCCTGTTTTCGCCGAGCCCAGACCTATAGTCCATGCCGTTCCACAGACTATTCGAGCTCCCTTTGAGAATCCCCTATTTGAGTACAATGCTGCCAGTGCTCAGGGTGAAGACAGTGAAGACTTTGTTGAACCTGAAGTTGTCCGTGAGAAGTTTCTGATCATAGATAAGAGACTTAAAGCTGTGGAGGGTACTGACTTCTTCAATGTGGATGCAGACAACATGTGCTTGGTGGCTGACCTTGTTAGGCCTGCTAAGTTTAAAACTCCAGAATTTGTGAAGTACAAGGGTCATTCTTGTCCAAGGGCTCATTTGGTCATGTATTGTCGCAAGATGGCTGCTTATACCAAAAATCAGAAGCTGCTTATCCACTGTTTTCAGGATAGCTTGTGTAACACCCCGTTTCCCAAATACATAATATAATAATAATTATAATAGCACTTATCAGAGTTTTCGTAAAATACGGGATATTACATTCTTTTCAACTTTATAATAATAGTAACTATAAAAATAATACTTTATTAATTCCATAAAATTTCCTTTATAAAGGTTTATACAAACTGCAGCGAATTTTTTTTTTTTTTTTATAACATCACCATCTTCAACTCAAATGGCACTAAGGCCTTCATTACAACAAATAAACAACTTCTTCATAATATGTTTCAAAATCTAATACGTAACAAAATAGGAATAAAAACAACTAAACAAGACCCATCCCGTTACGTATCAGAGCAGACTCCTACACAAAGACACAAGAGACTCTTAACTCAAGCAGCAACTACTCCAATGAATCTGCACGTTACCCACGTAAGAGGTAACATTCAAGCAGAAATGGTGAGATTTCAAAATTCATAATAAAATGATAACATAGTAAGGAATTATCATGTTCAGCAACTTACAATCCTTCACCAATAACAACACATAATGCATGTTATCAACAACAACAATATATTATCATATTATAGCAACAATAGCAATTTATCACGTATGTGTAGTTAACAACTGACATCAAAATCAACACCACATATGACAGCAACCATACAACATCAACTACACATTATTACTCATATTTATCAACAGTTTACAACATCATCAACAATTAGCAGCATCAACAATTTATAACATTTAGCAGCATCAACAATTAACATCAACATCATATGAAATGCAAGTGCAATCATGCATGTGGTACCGACTCGTTGGTTCATTCAATCGAACCCCGAATAGATCACATACACCTCTACTTGGCAATGATCTACCCCCCACCATTCTCCATATAGGAGTACGGATGAATCGCATACACTCCTCCTGAGCAACGATCCATCCCACCAATCACCATGAAAATGCATGACATATGATGCACAATAACACATGTATAATATCAGAAACACATGTACACGATCCTCCTGATCACACCTTAACATAACATCATCAATATTGGTACAAAGACCCAAGGCATAAGCCTTCAACAACAAACATCAACAATAACATAATTTATTTGATCAAGTAAATAATTACTCCCAACATCATTTTATACATCATTTGATTCGCCCAAATGCGTAACACAACTATCAACGATCGACACAATCATATTCAAATAATTATTTAAAATATCAAACGAAGTCGGAATCACGCAAATGAATATGTTCCGGAAAGCTTAGAGAGTCTATTTCAAGGATATGAATTTTATTTGGGTTAATTGTGATTTACCCCCCTGACATATGAGCGAGTTTTGATTTACCCCCTACATGCCTTTAGGCAACGTTTTTTTGAAAAAATCGTTGCCAAAACCTGCCTATGGCAACGGTGGGGGGTAAACCAAAACACGCTCATATGTCAGGGGGGTAAATCACAATTAACCCATTTTATTTTAAGACCTAATACACCAATCCGTTCAGTTTAATCAAACCATAAGAACACATACTCACACCGGGCATAATATTTTGTCTAACTTCAAAATGATGCCAAAACTTATATACTTATGATAAAATTTCAAAACTTTCCAGTTGGAAAGGTCATTAAGTCCTCTTTCCAACTCAACTGACGCCACCCCAAACGGACTTACGACGCTCCAGTTACACTTGAAACAAAACGACCAACGCATGACCGAAATCGCCAACATTTATGGTATAAAAACAATGTAACCACTACTATTGACGAACTCCTGGACTTAATTTCTCCACATAAACATAAATATTATCGCGTTATCTTTCTAACGCTTTGAACGGGACCTCAAACGGACTTACGGAACTCAAGATATGCCCAAAACAAGTCAGTCAATACACTTCTACAGTCTCCTGCGATCCCATTACGGAAATTTCACTCTTAAACTCATTATTTTTCAACTTAAAATTATGTTAAACATTCCCCAACATGTTCAAATAGCTTATTTTGAAAATCACTTATTATTGGTCAATTACTTTTTGTTATTTCACTCTAAACCTATCAACCAACATCAATTCTAACAACATTATGCCATCAAAATTCATCCCCATTCATCAACTCAACACAAATCAACATTTAACAACATTATCAACAAACATATACAACCCTATTACATCAATTCATAATTAACTCAAAAACATCCCTAAACAACCCTAACCCCAAACATACATTATCAATCCCATTATAAAATGTTAGTCCCCCCTTACCTTGTAACTGGAGGCTCTAACTCAAAGGGTCAGCAGAATGTTACATTCCTTTCTTTCTCTTTTCTCTACGTTCCGTTCTTCACACTTCTTAGCCAGCCTTTTCCCAAATGATCGTACCCATGTTACGATCTAACTCTATTCTCCCTATATTATATTTCCCATATTCCAATAATAACCTTAGGACCCCTAATATCCCAAGTTATTCCAATTCTACCCTTCTCAACTTATATTTTATTTTTTTATAACAATATACCACTAATCCCCTTTTATTATAATTTCTAATAACAATAATAATAATAATTAACTAATTATATTATTATATACCATCATCAACATCACGCAATTCATCACAAAACACAATAATTCATAAATCATCGCCACAATTAGTCAAATTAATTAATTAGACTCTATAAATAATAAAATAAATAAAAGAGGGCGTTGCAACTCTCCCCCACTAGAATGTTTTCGTCCTCGAAAATGCACCAACAGAAACGAGTCCAGATACTACTCTCTCATCCACTCCTCACGCCTTCAAATCCGACTCTTGTCAAAAGGCCAAACATACACTACCCTTACTAAGGTAACTTCCTTGTTTTAGTCATCTACCGAAATTCCCAAGTTTGAATACAACGCTCTCATCGGAGTCAAACCACATCGCGGTTTCTACACTTCTTAACATACAAAGTATCATAAACGACCATTCCAACACATCGAATGGGAAAATCTCTCACTTATTTCAATCAACTACTAATGGCTATCTCAAGCACTCCTTCGTCTATGCACCCAAACTTTCAATAATCCCTCCAGGGATTAAATAACTCTCTTCTTCAGATCATCTGTCTACGGTTCATAAGAAGAATTCCATCCGACTTAGTACTAACACAATATGTGCTCCTTACCAAAACGTCAATTATAAATCCCGTATTTCAATCGAACACAATACTCTACAGAATATCACAACTTTCATAACCTTGCTGATATACTAGCCATTAACTTTCTCCATCACATTCAACCGTCGGAACAATAGTTCATCAAATTCTAATACATCTTCATCACCTCTGACAGAATATTTATCTTCCTTCGGCGTCCTTTCTCAAACATTATTCTTTTAATTTTCAAGCACGCTAATAATACGAAAACGATTCATAAATCCAATCCCACTATCTTCATCAACATAAATTCATCATTCTATCCTTAATACATCAAAACCAATCATTCTAATCACTTTAAATTCCTCCATTGATTCTCTTAATTTTTTCCTCAATAGATCCACCAACCCACCTCGGTATTTCCTTCTTGCTAATATCTTAAATTGCACCACCAATTAAATTTAATCCTGGGAGTTTCTCTATCAACTCCATCTCACGATTCATAATCGTCGCCGTAAGCAATGTCATATGATTTAAACATTAGTCACTATATAAATATTTCCAAAATAATCGCTCACATAAAACATAGTTCTTCAACAGTCCTAACCATCTTGTCTGTCACATAATAACCTCTCTCAAGTCGACTAAACACTTCAATTTCTGCAATTACTGAATACCTCCATCTTGGTCTTCAAAGGTTACATGACCCACTTACAACACAAACTCTCTTTTAGAAACATCACATTGAACCACTAAAAAATTTCTGCCCAATTCTGCAAAATCAACATCGAAGCAACCGCTAACACTTCTTCGGTTCAAACTTTCCATTCTGGATAATCCAACTTGCACTTCTAGATATCTCAGCACCTAGCCGTATACACCTCAACACTAGCAGTTTCAACCTTCAGAATGTTATTCTAGTTAACTCAAAATCCGACGATATCCAACCTCAATTTGTTCTCACTAAACAACATACCAAGTAAACGATTCATTAACACGGTCTCAAATCCTTTGGTCTTATCCAAAACAATTCAAATTCACGACTTCACACATACAATTCTTATACCAATATACCTATCTGATCTCATAATTCGAAATCCTACAAGTGCATGTCTCTGTACATGAAAATAAACAACGTGTCTATCACAGTGACTCTCATCACATCCCTTCTCTACTCAAGGAAACAAACATTAAAAACATTTTCTCATATCCTTTCACATCATCTTTATTTTCTTTACAATCATGAACTTAACTCCCAACAATCACCTGAATCAACACATGCGACCGGTATCATAACGTCTATCGCATTATCCTTGATGTGTACGGACGCAACTCTACCAAACATCGCTACATCAATCTTAATTCACTACTCAAATCTCAACAATAACATTCATGAAATCTCATGAAGTCAAAACATCACACCACTGCACCTACAACGCAACGACAATGGCATCCGCATTTTCGATCATACCAAAGCACCGTATAAACCTTCAAAAGCATCCACTACCTTTAAACAGCCAATAATCAGTTCCTTGCATGGAACATATTTTTATCAAAAAGTTCGCTGCGCTAGCTTTCCAACGCCTCGAACGGCACCCAAAACGGATACTCGAAACTCAAGTTATGAATTTTCGAAGTTTTCAAAAATCATCCATAACATAGCTACGGGTTTGACATCTAGTTGACTCAAAACCCAACCAAAACTCATCTTTGACTCCCCAAACTCTTATTTTAACTTAGTTATACATATTAGGAACTATTGGGAACATAAGAACACAGTTTCATTCCGATCAATTTTTCCCCAATTTCCTAAAAACTCACTTCTCATCTCCAACGTTAGTATCTAAACGACTCTTTATGAATCTATCAATCTCTCCTCCATCAACATTGTCGTTTTCCACGCTTCACAACTCAATGCTCCCTTCCACAACCTCCTTATAACTGGAATCACCCGTTACTCATCAACATCTTCATCCTTCATGATGCCAGGATTACAATCCTTTTCATAATCTTCTTTATATCCTCGAGTCCCGACTTGACCTGTTCAATCCACCCGCAACATTCAACAATCATATATATAATTCCAACGACAAAACTCTACAACATTCCACCATTCTCAATTGATAACGTCATGCTTCATAATAATTCCACACGATTAACTCTACGAATAATACGCTGTCCTGAAAACATCGCAACTATCTGAGCTTCATCTTCTCAGACTCATCCCAACCGTTTAGCGACTATTCCTTCGAGACAAGAATCTGCATCTATTCATCAGAACAATCCGTAAGCACTTGGCTCAACTACAACCATCCTCCGATCCCACAATTTAAGCCGAAAGACACGTCTATCTCATCTAACATAATCTCGTATGCTATCAACAAGAGATTGAGGGTGATCAGTTCCTCAATTTGTTAATAGACATCCGAAAACCATGATGGGGTACAAACCGTCTTTACCAACTACAATAGAGTTCAACCGCACACCAACGGCAACTCCACACCCAACATCTCAGAGAAGCAAAAGCTTCTCCCCCACTTATTTCGGACTCATCCTCCTGCAAAGTTAGAAGTAAGACAAAAGAAGACCGATAGTGTTTTCACACAGATATCGCATACACACAACACGACTCTACGGACTCAACAACCTGGCCGGACGGACCGACTTGCTCTGATACCAATTGTAACACCCCGTTTCCCAAATACATAATATAATAATAATTATAATAGCACTTATCAGAGTTTTCGTAAAATACAGGATATTACATTCTTTTCAACTTTATAATAATAGTAACTATAAAAATAATACTTTATTAATTCCATAAAATTTCCTTTATAAAGGTTTATACAAATTGCAGCGGAATTTTTTTTTTTTTTTATAACATCACCATCTTCAACTCAAATGGCACTAAGGCCTTCATTACAACAAATAAACAACTTCTTCATAATATGTTTCAAAATCTAATACGTAACAAAATAGGAATAAAAACAACTAAACAAGACCCATCCCGTTACGTATCAGAGCAGACTCCTACACAAAGACACAAGAGACTCTTAACTCAAGCAGCAACTACTCCAATGAATCTGCACGTTACCCACGTAAGAGGTAACATTCAAGCAGAAATGGTGAGATTTCACAATTCATAATAAAATGATAACATAGTAAGGAATTATCATGTTCAGCAACTTACAATCCTTCACCAATAACAACACATAATGCATGTTATCAACAACAACAATATATTATCATATTATAGCAACAATAGCAATTTATCACGTATGTGTAGTTAACAACTGACATCAAAATCAACACCACATATAACAGCAACCATACAACATCAACTACACATTATTACTCATATTTATCAACAGTTTACAACATCATCAACAATTAGCAGCATCAACAATTTATAACATTTAGCAGCATCAACAATTAACATCAACATCATATGAAATGCAAGTGCAATCATGCATGTGGTACCGACTCGTTGGTTAATTCAATCGAACCCCGAATAGATCACATACTCCTTTACTTGGCAATGATCTACCCCCCCCCCCCCCCCCCACCATTCTCCATATAGGAGTACGGATGAATCGCATACACTCCTCCTGAGCAACGATCCATGCCACCAATCACCATGAAAATGCATGACATATGATGCACAATAACACATGTATAATATCAGAAACACATGTACACGATCCTCCTGATCACACCTTAACATAACATCATCAATATTGGTACAAAGACCCAAGGCATAAGCCTTCAACAACAAACATCAACAATAACATAATTTATTTGATCAAGTAAATAATTACTCCCAACATCATTTTATACATCATTTGATTCGCCCAAATGCGTAACACAACTATCAACGATCGACACAATCATATTCAAATAATTATTTAAAATATCAAACGAAGTCGGAATCACGCAAATGAATATGTTCCAGAAAGCTTAGAGATTCTATTTCAAGGATATGAATTTTATTTTAAGACCTAATACACCAATCCGTTCAGTTTAATCAAACCATAAGAACACATACTCACACCGAGCAGAATATTTTGTCTAACTTCAAAATGATGCCAAAACTTATATACTTATGATAAAATTCCAAAACTTTCCAGTTGGAAAGGTTATTAAGTCCTCTTTCCAACTCAACTGACGCCACCCTAAACGGACTTACGACGCTCCAGTTACACTCGAAACAAAATGACCAACGCATGACCGAAATCGCCAACATTTATGGTATAAAAACAAGGTAACCACTACTATTGACGAACTCCTGGACTTAATTTCTCCACATATACATAAATATTATCGCGTTAGCTTTCTAACGTTTCGAACGGGACCTCAAACGGACTTACGGAACTCAAGATATGCCCAAAACAAGTCGGTCAATACACTTCTACATTCTCCTGCGATCCCATTACGGAAATTTCACTCTTAAACTCATTTTTTTTCAACTTAAAATTATGTCAAACATTCCCCAACATGTTCAAATAGCTTATTTTGAAAATCACTTATTATTGGTCAATTACTTTTTGTTATTTCACTCTAAACCTATCAACCAACATCAATTCTAACAACATTATGCCATCAAAATTCATCCCCATTCATCAACTCAACACAAATCAACATTTAACAACATTATCAACAAACATATACAACTCTATTACATCAATTCATAATCAACTCAAAAACATCCCTAAACAACCCTAACCCCAAACATACATTATCAATCCCATTATAAAATATTAGTCCCCCCTTACCTTGTAACTGGAGGCTCTAACTCAAAGGGTCTGTAGAATGTTACATTCCTTTCTTTCTCTTCTCTCTACGTTCCGTTCTTCACACTTCTCAGCCAGCCTTTTCCCAAATGATCGTACCCATGTTACGATCTAACTCTATTCTCCCTATATTATATTTCCCATATTCCAATAATAATCTTAGGACCCCTAATATCCCAAGTTATTCCAATTCTACCCTTCTCAACTTATATTTTATTTTTTTATAACAATATATCACTAATCCCCTTTTATTATAATTTCTAATAATAATAATAATTAACTAACTATATTATTATATACCATCATCAACATCACGCAATTCATCACAAAACACAATAATTCATAAATCATCGCCACAATTAGTCAAATTAATTAATTAGACTCTATAAATAATAAAATAAATAAAAGAGGGCGTTGCAGCTTGAGTGGATCATCACTCAAATGGTATATGGGTCTCGAGCAAAACTTCATTCACTGCTTCCAAGATCTTGTAAATGCCTTCATGAAGCAATATAAGTATAACCTGGATATGGCTCCTGATCGCCGCCAGCTGTAAAACATGACTCAGCATGAGAAGGAATCTTTTAAGGAGTATGCTCAGCGCTGGAGAGAGTTGGCTTCCCAAGTTGAACCTCCTTTGGCCGAGAAAGAATTGACTAGAGTGTTCATGGATACCCTGTCCCCGTTCTATTGGGAGAAGATGATTGGAAGTGTTTCCTCCAATTTCACTGATTTGGTTACTATTGGCCAGAGGCTCGAGGAAGGTCTTAAGAATGGAAAAGTGTCCAAGGTTGCTAAATCTTCAAATGGTGCAAAGAAATCCTATGGGAACTTTCAGAAGAAGAGGGAAGATTAGACTAACCCTTTTGTGGTTGAAGTGAGAAGGCCTCGTCCCCAACCTCAGTATGCTATTCACCCTACTATTGCTATTGTCACTCTCGTGGTTACTGCTCCACGAACAGCTCAAGCTTCCCAACGTCCAACTGCAGGACAGAACCAGTACCGTAATAGGAATCAATTTGATCCTATTCCCATGACATACACCGAGCTTTATCCTGGTATGGTTCAACAAGGTTTGATTACCACAAGGCCTTTGCCTCCTCCTCCTCCAAATCCTCTTCCAGCCGGCTATAGGGTTGATCTTCATTGTGAATACCATCAAGGTGGTGCGGGCCATAACTTGGAAGGTTGCTTTGTATTGAAGGCTAAAGTACAAGAGCTGATGAGAAACAAAATCCTCTCCCTTAAGAACAATCCTAATGTTTAGAACAATCCTCTGCCAGGGCACGCCAAGTGAAGCTTCAGTCGACTTTAGCTCAGCTACTTCTTAAAGGCAGGATAACTCATCCTTGTGTTTAACTAGTCACTGGGTCTTGTTTCTTGTTGTTTGCATTTTCCTTATTTTGTACTAGCTGTTTGCCTTCAAATTATGTTTGTACTTTCGTGATTAATGAAATGAGCATTGTAACTTTTGATTCAATTCATTTTGTCCACTATTTATATCTTTATGCTTTCTTTTGCAAAATATATTTTTTTATTATGCAAATATTGGAGGGAGGATGATGAAAACATTATACCCATAATTGTCGTGGTATGCTTTCAAATAAACTTTGTTGACGATGTAAGGCATTGTTTCACATTCCCCTAAACACTGGAGAAATAAGGAAGATAATCCCTCGTTAACCCCTTCAAGCCTAGAAGTAGGAGTTTCTTTCTTTACAAAAACCTGCAATCTTAACCTTGGGATGGGTAGCTCTCAGTTCGCTTGGTTGTGCGTCCATACAAAATACCTTTCATATAAATGTTGCACTCACAATTTTTCTTCGCACACAGCAAGCAAGTGTCGAAGATGTCCCTCAAGTCAAATGCCAATGATGGTTCACCGTAATCATTAAGTTGGGTAGCCACTTTCCTTACCCAAAGAATGAGCCGAGTCCCTTTCAAGGCAAAATCTAAGAAAGATGGGAAGCTCATGACCTTGCCTTATACAAAAAGGTTTGAACAACAAAAAAAGAGGAAATCTTTAAATCCTTCATCATGAAAGTCCTCAATGGAAAACATTGGTAAGGAAGCAGTGATTGCCCTCAAAAGTCCATTGAATTTTAAACCATCATCATTATCATCATCAGTGCAATTCCTAACCTATGGGAATTTGAGTGCATAGTTTGAGTTAACTGAGCGTAGGATCAAAAGTTTATCACGTAGATTGGGTGGGCACAAACAAACTTTGAGCCTTTATTCTTTGTTTCTTAAACCATGAACCAGGCCACGTTACAACCCTCAAAAGACCTAACTGAAGCAAGGTTATTTTAAAAGCATACTACAGCAAGGTTGCGTAAACTGACTCCCAAAGATCTTTGCAGGTCACTACACTTGTGCTTCACCTTTCACTTTTAAATGTCTTGAATCGCCGTGTTCAGACCAATGACTCTTTTTGTTTTGCATCTTTCAAAAAAATGATTTGATTTCAAAAGTTGCATGAACTCTAAAATTACCATGTTCGTACAAATACTTTTGCTTGCAAACTGGCTTTCCTCTCAAGTAATTTTCAAACAATTAAGAAACTTGGTCGGTGATCCTATCAGGGGCAAGTTCTTTCCAAATCCTGTTGAAGAATCATTTTAAGGGTTGTTGTTCAGGGGCAAGTCCTTCTCAGAATTGGTTTATCCAGAATATTTTTCAAGACTCAGACTGAGGCAAGGTTTCCAAAGAGCACAGCAAAGCAGTCATTTCAAGACTCAGACAAATTGAAGCAATGATCGGTTCATCTACAACAGTCAGCTAATCTGGGGAAATTAATTTGAAGAATCCCCATGCAACTTTCCATCCTTCCTACAAAGAGCATCACTTGATATAGTTTACCAGTGTGGCAGAGATGTGTCCAGTAATAGCATCTCTAGTCCCCAGGCAGAATGGCAGTGACCTCCGTGTTGAGGAATCAGTCTTCCAATCTTGTCTTCTCCCCAAAAGAGTTTAGTTGTGTCGCCACCATCTGTATTTGCATGGCATAATTCATATACCATATGCATATCATGAGTGTTTCATCCTCATTTGCATTTCTCCCAAGGTCGTGTCGTTATCCACGTCTTACCTTACCAAAATGTTACCTGTCCTTTTATTCAGTGTCATTCCTGAATGTTGTCATTCTCTTGCGCATCTAATCTTATTTATAGATGTTTGTCTTATCTCATTCCAGTGTTATTCCTGGATCTTTATATTCTCTCACTCCAGTTCCATTCCTGGATGTCCGTCTCTTGTGATCTCCAGTGCCATTCCTGGATATCTTGTTCCTCTTGTTTCTCCTAGTGCTATTCCTGGAAGTTTTGCCTCTCTTCTGTAATCCTCATCAAATTTGCTTGGATATCTTTCAGTGTCATTTCTGAAAGTCTTATCTGTTCATTCGGTGTCATTCCTGGAGGAGTTTTCTCCTTTGCATTCAGTGCCATTCCTGGATGCCTTTCTCACTATCATTCGATACCGTTCCTGAATATAGCGATTTGCCTTTACTTTCAATACCATTCCTGAAAGTTCACAATCATCCAATGCTTTCTTGGATATTGTGATTCCTTTTATCCAATGCTTTCTTGGGTATCCCCTTGTTCATATTCGTTCAATACTTTCTTGGACGTTGTGGTTTCTTTTTATCCAATGCCTTCTTGGATTTCACCTTTTGTCTCATTTGCATCTGATGCCTTCTCAGATATTGTGAGTTTACCTTTCATTCAAAGCCATTATTGAATGATCGGTTTCTTTGCATCCAATGTGGTCTTGGATCCCGGTTTGTTCACTTTTATCTAAAGCCATTATTAGATATTGTGATTTGTACCCTTCATTCAAAGCCATTATTGAATGTCTGGTGTCCTTTTATCCAATGCTTTCTTGGATCTCTACCTTTCTCACGTTTATCTGATGCTTTCTCAAATACTGTGATTTGTACCTTTCATTCAAAGCCATTATTTAATGTCTGGTGTCCTTTTATCCAATGCTTTCTTGGATCTCTACCTTTCTCATGTTTATCTGATACTTTCTCAGATACTGTGATTTGTACCTTTCATTCAAAGCCATTATTGAATGTATGGTGTCCTTTTATCCAATGCTTTCTTGGATCTCTACCTTTCTCACGTTTATCTGATGCTTTCTCAGATACTTTGATTTGTACCTTTCATTTAAAGCCATTATTGGATGACTGGTGTCCTTTTATCCAATGCCTTCTTGGATCCCTGCTTTGTTCACTTTCTTCTGATGCCTTCTCAGATATTGTGATTTGTACCTTTCATTCAAAGCCATTTATTGGATGACTGGTTTCTGTGCGTCCAATGCTTTCTTGGATTTCACCTTTTATCTCATTCTCATCTTATGCCTTCTCAGATATTATGAGTTCGCCTTTCATTCAAATTCGTTAATGGATGACTGGTTTCTTTGCATCCAATGCTTTCTTGGATCCCTGCTTTGTTCACTTTTATCTAAAGTCATTATTAAATATTGTGATTATACTGTGCATTCAAAGCCATTATTGGATGCCTGGTTTCTTTTGCCATCTGATGCTCTTGCGGATGTTGCCTCTCTCTTTCTGATGTTCTTCCAGATTGAGTCTTTATTATCTGATTCCCCAGTGGATACCGTCTTTCTGGTTCTACTTCCATTGAGTATCTTGTGTTATATTTCTTTCTAAAGTGTCAGCCGGTCACGCTTGAACCAGTTGCTCAGTCACCTTAGATTATTCCCCAGTTTGCTTCAGCTTCCCCTAGTGTTGCTGTCATCCCCAGTGAGTGATTGCTCATTGTGTGGACTTTGTCCCTTCTGCTTTCGTTTTGTCTGCATTTTGCATTTATCATTCCATCCTTTTCATCATATTAGAGTTCATGGCATGTCAGCATTATAGATTTAGTTTTCTTTTGTCCATAGCATAGCATGTCATTGCATCGAAGGGCAAAATTTTCGGTCATCTATATTTAAATATCTTTCACCATGATTTCACGAGAACTATCATCGCTCATGTCATTCGGTGAAGTTATTTAAATAGGGGCAACTATCATGCCCTAAATTTTACCCTTAGATTCTTTGATCTTTTGCATATCATTCTAGGTCAATCATCTTGCATAATACCTAATTGGTCAGCCAAAATGAATTTTTGGATTTTTAAAGCCGAGTCAGTCAAACTAAAAGTCAGTTCCGATTAATTTCAAAATTTGACCAAATACTGTATTTTTTCGAATTGTATATTTTTTACTGTTTATTTTGGTGTATTCATTTTATTTTTCTGATCAATTCGATACCGGTCCAATTATTTGTTTTTTACCATTTTTATTTCTATTTTTAATTTAATAATTATTTTAATTAATCCTTTTTTATTTTAGATTGTTTATTTCATCGTAGTTTATTTTATTATTATTATTTTATTTATTTATTTTGTTTTTATTTTATTTATTTAATTTTTGTTTTATTAGCTTTTAGAAAACTTGTTTAGTAAGTTTTGAATATTTTTTGCTTAATTTTAGTGAACCTATTCCTATTACGTGCACGTTTTGTATTTGTCAGACATCCTACTTTTCCTAATAGACTTCAATACTCCTTCTTTTGCGGATCCCTCACAAAAGCTACTCTATAGTGAATCAAAATACTGCACAATTAAAAGAAAAACGTACCATACTTAAAACAACACGCCACCTCATTTTTTAATTATTTTTACTGCTGCTACTCTTGGTACATCACTTTCCACACAGAAAAAACAAGGTCGCGCGGGACCCACCTTTATACTCACTACTTCATACGTATTACTATCTTCATACTTTACAACAACAAACGTGTACATAATAAAAAGAATAACATAATTATGCTATCTCTCTCTCTTTTAATTTATTTAATTAAAAAATATATAAATAACTTCTTCTTCTTTACCCACGGGCCCCACTGCCATTTTCTCTTTCTCATTGATTCATATCCATAATATACTTCTCTCTCTCCTCGTTAGAAAATAGAAAAAATTATAACAATAACTTTTCCATAACCTCCTCTCATATTAAAACCTCATGCGGACCCCATAATACCAATATCATCACTTCTCTCCCATAATTCTTTCATTTTTTTCACGCATAAGTTGCAGACATTTTTTTACCTTTTTCTAATTCATGTAACACTTATTTCACTATCACACTACATTGATAGCTTTCCTTCTCAAAGACAAACAATATCTATCACTTTCCTATTATCATCTTTCTCATTTCAGAAGAATCTCAACCTTATTTCTCATCAACATCTTATCTCCATGCACACGTGAAACTACACCACAAGAACAACCGCAAATCCAACTTACAGTGAACACCACAACCTTTATGTAAGCAACAGCTCCCCCATCGTCCAACAAACTCACCACCGTAACTACAACAACACGACTTGCCTCTCCATACGAGCAAGAGAAGAGAAAGTCACACTCCTTTGGTAATCTTTGTTGTTTTTAATTTTTTATTTATTATAATAATAATAATAATTATTATTATTATTATTATTATTATTATTATTATTATTATTATTATTATGTTTTCAAGTGTTATTAATATGACTTATATTTCATGATGGCATGCGTTTTGCTTTTTATGTAGTTGTAAATATGTATTGTTTTAACATTCAATGGCCCTGGTAAAGTTAGAGCTCATCTTGTTTGTTTTGGCAAATTTGGGTTTAGATATACGTGTTCAGTTTTGGTTGCTGAGTTTTCTTTCACATTTTAATTTAAACTTTATACATGTACTTACTTTTTGGTTTGTGGTTTAGCATACATATTTTTTCAGTTTTAAGTGCTACTATTTTCTTTGGTTTTAAATATAGTGTTATTTATTTTAAGCTTAATATATAAATGGGTTAATACTTATTTTCACCCCTGCCATATGAGCGTGTTTTGAAAAACCCTCCTGCGAAAAAAAAAGTTGCAAGATTGACCTTAACAAATTTCAAAAGTTACCATTTAGACCTTCATCAGGCCACATCATCAAAAATAATGATGTGGCAGTCATTTTTTTAATTTTTTAATGAAAAGAAATTTCACATCATTAATAGGCTCTGTGAAATGACTCTTATACCCCCACTTTTTAATTTTTTTTATTTAGTTTTTTTAGTTTTTCTTTTATTTAATTTTTTTAGATTTTATTTAATTTATAATTTTTTTATTTATTTAATTTTTTCTTTAATTATTTTTCATATTAATTTTATTTATTTAAATTGTTATTTTAAATTATCAAAATATTAATCTTGGGCCTAAGCCCATTTTTATTTCAAGACAAACACATATATTGCAAGCCCATTTTCAATTCATTAATGTATATGATTGATTGGTATATATAAACTTGTTTTTCTTTAATACCAACCAATGTGGGACTTATAAACATTTCCATTACTGCAATAGTTTGTTTCTTAGGTTCAAATTGAATGCTTGAGCAGGAGAGTTCAAGCAAATCATGCTTTAAAGTATAAGAATGCACTTTTCAAAAACCAGTAGGAACAACATCAATATCATCATAGCTGTAACAAACAAATTCAGCAGCAAAACAATAATTATCAAACTTGAATAGAAACTCAATGGCGAATGTTGAATTTGCGAACAAAGCAAAAGCAACATAGTATTATGGAATTACAATCCTTATGCAATATTTACATAGATTATGAATGCTATTACTACCACTTAAATCAAAATCCAGTAGCAATCATGCTCAATTGATGTACATGAAAATGTAAAGTATAAAGCAAGAAGCTCACATCAGTATCAAGTATCAACATCACTTTAATTTCAACAAGGCCATGGTGAGAACAAATGCAAGTGGTGAGAAAATGTAGAAACAACTTACTATGTACAATGTTCATAAATTCCAAACACTATCAAAATCAAACAAAACAATGAAACCACAATTATCACCACAAAAATTTAATCATGAAAATGCATGCATGCAAGACCTTCAAACCAAAACAATGCACGTAAGACCAACAATGCTAACGGTACTTAATAACGAAGGACTATATTTGAACCGAAACTTCAAACAAGACTGAACAACAACATTATCGACTCAAATACTACATTAACATAACTCAAAAGGAAAAGCAATGTCACAACTGAAACCAAAACAACAAGAATCGTTACCGAAATGTCGAATCCGTTGTTAGTGGTGAACTTGCCGAGCTGACTTCGTAACGTATCGTTCTTGATACCGCATTTGATGGTGGTGGCGATGTCGTTGTTGCTGCGAAACGGTGTTGTTGAAACGTGTTGTGAGTTGTACGAAAAGGAAAGCGGAAGGGTGGTCGTGATTGAGATTCAGTAGGTTGAAGCTGGCAGTGATTTTATGAAGGAGGAGAAGGAGTATGTGATGTAGATTCGAATGAGAGGTTGTAGCTTTTGCTTTGTTCGCGAATTCAACATTCGCCATTGAGTTTATATTCAAGTTTGATAATTGTTGTTTTGCTGCTGAATTTGTTTGTTACAGCTATGATGATATTGATGTTATTCCTACTAGTTTTTGAAAAGTGCATTCTTATACTTTAAAGCATGATTTGCTTGAACTCTCCTGCTCAAGCATTCAATTTGAACCTAAGAAACAAAGTATTGCAGTAATGGAAATGTTTATAAGTCCCACAATGGTTGGTATTAAAGAAAAACAAGTCTATATATACCAATCAATCATATACATTAATGAATTGAAAATGGATTTGCAATATGTGTGTTTGTTTTGAAATAAAAATGGGCTTAGGCCCAAGATTAATATTTTGATAATTTAAAATAACAATTTAAATAAATAAAATTAATACGAAAAATAATTAAAGAAAAAAGTAAATAAATAAAAAATATTATAAATTAAATAAAATCTAAAAAAATTAAATAAAAGAAAAACTAAAAAAACTAAATAAAAAAAATTAAAAAATGGGGGTATAAGAGTCATTTCACAAAGCCTATTAATTGATGTGGAATTTCTTTTCATTAAAAAATTAAAAAAATGACTGCCACATCATTATTTTTGATGATGTGGCCTGATGAAGGTCTAAATAATAACTTTTGAAATTTGTTAAGGCCAATCTTGCAACTTTTTTTTCGCAGGGGGGTTTTTCAAAACACGCTCATATGGCAGGGGTGAAAATAGGTATTAACCCTATATAAATATCTATGTAAGCTTAATATATATAACTGCCGTGCGGTTACGTTTTAGTCATATATGAACATATACATTGTGGTTTTTCAAACTTTGATTCAAGGTTTAACACATACACTATGTTTTTTTTTGTAAGTATACAGACACATTTGTTTTAAATATAATATATAAAAATAATTTTTGATTTTATTTTTTAATTTTAATTTGTGATTCTTAGAAAAAAACCAAAAAATATAGTTTAACCTTTATTTTATTGTTTTATTAAGTTTTGAATAGTAAATTAAAAAATGATGACAAAAAATATGAGATGCTTTTTTTTTTAATTTTATTTATTTATTTATTTATTTTTTAGTCTAATTATGTAGGAATATATTAAAATGTGAAAAATATATTAATATTTTGTTTGTGACATATATAAAATGACAAAAAATAAATTTATGATACAATTATTAATTAATTTAAATATTTTTATTTAATTTGATTAATTAAATTATTAATTAATTTTATTAAATACTTATATTTAAATTAATTAATAATTCTTGTTGCCTGATTCTATTTGTGACTGATTTGCTTCCACGTCTTGAGCTTATTGTCTATTTTTACACAATGTTCTGCTGTGACTGCTTATTCTTCTCACGATGCTTTTCCATGTACTGTGTCTGTGACTTATCTGTTTGCTTCATTCCAAAGGAAAGGACCCTATAGTTGACTGTCATGACATTTAGGATAGCCTAGTCCTTCATTCCCTTATCTCGCGCCGCCGCGCGATCGAGACATTCTTTCCCTGTTCGGAGTCGCCGCACTCCACGTGGGTGTCTTGTTGTCAGACCCTACTTCCCCCGTGGACACTTCTTCCCTGTTTTAACCTAGCCTTAGATTTGGAGTCGCCGCACTCCACGTAGGTGCCTTGCTATCAGACCCTACTTTCCCTTGGAACCTTGACCACAGTCAAGAATTCTTCACCCCGTTGAGGGGAACTACGGACGCTCTGATTTCTCAAGTTCATCTTGAGAATACGTAGGCATAGGATTGCGAGATCCTAGCGAGCCACCTTTTTCTTTTTCTACCTTTTTCTTTTTCTACCTTTTTCTTTTTCCACCTTTTTCCTTTATATCCAGTGCCTTCTTGGATTCCACTTTTTTCTTTTTCTACCTTTTTCTTTTTCCACCTTTTCCCTTTATATCCAATGCCTTCTTGGATTCCACCTTTCCTTTTACACCCTTTTACCTCGTAGCGAAGTGAACTACGGTTGCTCTGATTCTTTATTCAGATACGTAGGCACAAGATGCGACGTCTTGGCGAGCAAACTTAGTGTACATACCCATAGGTTTTTTTTACCTTTACCGTTAACAGGTTCTTTTGGAAAGCAAACAAACAATAACATAACACAAATACTTACAAGAGGTTCCTGTAGAGTACTACAGATACTTAGGGTGCTAATACCTTCCCTTAGTATAACCAACCCCCGAACCTTAGATCTCTAGCTGTGTTCCTACATAGCGCACTTAGGGTTTTTCGATCTTTACCCTTTCCTTTGGATAAATCAAAGCTCGCTGGTGAATTTCAAAGATGTGTGATTCAAGTTAATTAATAGCTTGATATCCGATTCTCACCGCAACAAACACCATAGCCATGGAAAGAACATATGAAGTATCAAGATAATCATGTATGACATAAATATTCATGTATAGCATATTTTCACACAAACCCTAACTTCCCCAAACCTTTTCATGCTTTTTCCCCAAGCTAAACTACCTATAGAACTCACCTCTAACACAAGGAGATGAAAAAGATGATGAAGTTTGGTTAAGAAGATGATGAATAATGATGAAGATGATGATGAAGATGATAAACCCATGGCTTTTCCTTCTTCTTCCTTCTTTCCTTTCCTTCTCTTCTTTTTTTCTCCTCTTTTCTTTCTCTTTCCTTTCTCACGTTTTTTCCTTCTTTTTATTTTCTGATAACTTCTCTCTTTTTATCTTTCTTATTCTTACCTACTTCCTTTCTTTCTTTCAAATCCACACAAAATATTTACATAATATAATGTAATATTAAGTAGTGGTAGAAAATATCTCAAATGACATTTTATCTTCTAGTACCAATTGACCCATTATTAGTGCTACCAAAATGTCCCCTCTTGTACTTGTTAACAAATGTCAGTCTCTTTTATTAATAATTAATCTCTTCAGAGTCCACTAGTTACTCTATTGATCCCAACTGATGACACTTAGAGCACTTAAGAGTCTTTAATAAATCCAACTGACACCCAATTGAGCATTTAAGGGAAATATGAGGCATTACAATAAGAGGTTGATAACTCTTCAATATAAGAAGATGGTAACACAACTACTTGAAATAAGAACACCAAGTAAGTTGTGCAAGGGTTGTGTCACTAGTAAGAAAATAAAGAAGTCTCTACCAAAGAAACATTTAGAGAGAGCTACACAAAAACTCCAACTAGTGCACTCTGACATTTGTGGGCCAATTATACCTTCATCAAACAATGGGAAAAGTTACTTGAATACTTACATAGATGATTACAGTAGAAATATTTGGGTGTCATTATTATCTGAAAAATTCTAAAGCTTTTGCTTCATTTAAGAGGTTTAAAAGTTGGTTAAGAAAGAAATAAGGGCTTCAATTCAGTGTCTTCGGGCAGAAAATAGGGGATGATTAACCTCTCAAGAATTCAATTCATTTTGTAGTTCACAAGGCATTAAAGGACAATTGACAACAGCATTTACCCCTTAACAGAATAGAGTTGCAGAAAGAAAGAATCATACCATTATGGACATGGTTCGATGCAAGCTATCAGAAAAACATGTTCCAAATTTCTTGTGGGCAGAAGTAGTAAATTGGGATGTTTACATTCTCAATCGAAGCCCGACCTTAGTGGTGAAAGAGACACCTAAAGAAGCATGGAGTGACATCAATCTAACCATTTATCATTTTAGAGTCTTTAATTGTGTTGCACATGTTCACATACCCGAAGCCAAGAGAGAGAAGCTTGATGCCAAAAGCTTTCAGTGTGTGATGTTAGGAGTAAGTGATGAATCCAAAGCTTTGATCCAATTACCAAACACATTGTGATTAGAAAAGATATGATTTTTGAAAAAAATGAGTGCTGGAATTGGAAAAAAATCCAGAAAAGCTAAAAACTGATATGCTAGATTGGGGAGAAATTGAAGAAGAAATGCTTGAGTCCCATCAAAGTGGAGAAGAAAATGAAAATACAGAAGGTGCGGAAGAAATGGTCTCCTCTTCAAGTCACTCAATAGGAGAGGCTCAAGAAAAAGAAAGAATCTTGTGATGCTTACAAGAGTGGTGAAGGACTTTCAGAAGAAAAAAAGACACATAATATTGTAATGCTTACTACAACAATTAATCCAACAACATTTGAAGAAGCTAAAAAAATTGAGAAAATGAGGGTTGCAATGAATAATGAGACATGTGCAATAAAAAATGATAGCACTTGGGAGTTGACTAACTTACCAACGAGTGAAAAAACTATTCGGATGAAATGGATATTTAAAACAAAGTTGAATGAGAATTGAGAGGTTAAGAAGTATAAGACCATACTTGTGGCCAAAGGATAGTCTAAAAAATATGGAGTTGACTACACTGAAGTATTTGCACCAGTGGCTAGATGGGATACCATAATGGTAATTGCTTTTGCTGCCCAAAAGAGATGGATTGTGTAACAACTGGATGTAAAAAGCGCTTTCTTGCATGAAGAGTTAAATGAAGAAGTTTTTGTTGATCAACCACAAAGTTATTTTTAAAGGGTGATAATTTGAAGGTGTACAAATTAAAAAAGGGAATTGAATGGCCTTAAACAAGCACGGTGAGCTTGGTACAACTACATTAGAGCTTATTTCACCAAGGAAGGGTTCGAGAGATGTCCATATAAGCACATCTTGTTTGTAAATCTTAGTGAAAGAGGTAATATTCTCGTTGTTGGTCTTTATGCTGGTGATTTAGTATTTATTGGTAATGATGAGAATATGTTTAAGGAGTTTAAGAAATCTATTGAAAAGGAATTTAACATGTCAAACCTTGGTAAAAGCCTTATTTTCTTGGAGTTAAAGTTATCCAGAATGAGGAAGGAATTTATATTTATCAAAGAAAGTATGTCATGGACTTGTTAGAAAGGTTTGGTATGGAGAAGAGTAATTTGTCTAGAAATCCTATTGCTCATGAATGTAAAATGATTAAAGATGAAAATGTTGTGAAGGTGGATGCTACAAAATATATGCATAGTGTTAGTTGTCTAATGTACTTAGCAGCCACAAGACCTGGTCTAATGTATGTGTTAAGTCTAATAAGCAGATTCAATAACTGTCCAATTGAGTTCCATATGCAGGTTGTAAAAAGAGTGCTCAGGTACCTCAATGGTACAATTAATTTAGGAATTTTGTATAAGAGGGATGGAATTGAGAAGCATGATGCATACACTGATAGTCATTATGTGTCCGCGGGTGTTTTTAGCAAACAATCGGGAGTTTGAAGGTCTTTGAGATTAACTCGAAAAATCTCAAAATTGGTTTTATGCAAAAACTTTTACAAAAACGTACGTGTAGGATGTGACTACAGATGTCTGAATGGAGACAGTGCAAAAGTAAACTTTAAAGACAAGAAAATTTGAATTAAAGTAAAAAAGTTTAGAATGAACAACATTAAATAAATACAGTAAAAGACAAAATAAAATGATGTCTCAATTAAGGAAACATAAAAGGTACTCCCTCCGGTCACAATTATAAGCAAAAATAACCACTTTCACACGTATTAAGAAAGTTAGTTAAGTGTAATTAATTTTCTTGATTTCATGTACAATCAAAATAAAATTTACGATAATATCCTTAGTTTATTTGATGAATCAACTTTCAACATTAAATGCTTTTGAATTAACTTAAGGGTATAATAGTAATACAAGTATTAATTAGTCTAAAATTTAATGCCTTTTGTTTATAATAGTGACCAAGATTTAAGGTGTTTTTTTTGCTTATAATATTGACCGAAGGGAGTACAAATAAAAAAGGACACAGACTCACATAATTGCTCACAAATTGTTTCGCTCTTTAGCTTGGGTATTCCAGTTCTATAAAGAAAATATATGAAATTTGCAACCTTGATTACAACACATGAGTCTACTATATATACTAAACTACAAATAATTGTTCTTGACATTTTATACCTAAATAATTGACACATTTTCGAACGCATGCAACCCCTCCTCCAACGTACTACCACGTCGTCGGGGCTTGAAAACTGCTGAAACCATTATCCCTCATTCTGTAACTGCCCTTAACCACTAGTAACTGCCTGCATGTCGAAGGTAGTTACTAATAGTGTCAAGTCTCTTCTGTCTTTGGTTTCCTCTATTTTCGAAGTCTTTTGGAGTCTATCGAAAGACTCCTCATTGACATAGTGTCGAGTGGTTATCCAGGCCTTTCCCTGAAGCTTTTCAAACCAAATCTCAAGATCTTCTCTTGAGATTCTTCCACGCTATATCTCAAATGTTAGTCGGGAAGGCCTTGTCGACGTATCACTACTATCGACTCATGTCCATCAAATACCAACACTTAGCATTTCACTAATGCATCATTCATTTGACTTTCCTTACTAAGTACGAATAATACCAGGCTAACAGATGCCCCCAAAAAGGTCACTTACGATCATATGATCAAATAGAAGAAAGGTGGCGTTTTTGAAGCTCTTCGGTACTGTTTGCCCAGTTTGTACACGCCACTTCAATGACACATCAATGTAATTAATTATTATTCTGGTCATTATGACCACTTTATACAAAAATGTCACGTCACAGACGTGCGTGCGATCTATCATGACCACCTCCTATTTTCTAGGAGCTTTAAATAAAAATGAAATTAATAAAAACGCTCTCAATTCCATTTTGATCTTTATGTTGGTATCTGTCGACTCAAACACGCCATGTGGTTAAGGACACTTGGGGAAAAGAACAGAACCATTTTTTCTTTGGGTATTTACCATGCTACCTCCAACACTTTCTTCTTACTTCCATCTCTTTTGAAACTCAAACGAAGAAAGAACCTTTTAGAAATCTCATAGTTTTCCTTCTTCTTCCCAAGTTCTTTAAACGGAACTTCATTTAACACATTGGAGCTTCCAAATCAATCTCAACGATCATACCTATTTTCCTGAACCTCCCATGGAGGATGGAAGAAGGAAAACATGGTATCGCACTTCCCACATTCCCTACGCTCTCGCTGGTTTAGTGCATGCATTCATGGGTCCAATACCCCGGTTTGTAAAGAAACCTCGCATGGTGAAGGACTTCTTTCCAAGTTACCTTAATTACAAACCCTTGGTGTTCGTTGAGAAATCATTCAATTTCAATTCTTCAAGAGCGAAGTTTTTTTCTCTTCTCCTCCAACTGAGGATGCTGAATATATCAAATGGTTGGATAGGGTTGAAGAGACGAAGAAAGATTTATAGAGGGATTTAAGCATTTTTTACCTAATCCAACTGTCAAGAGTGGGTCCCTCCTACAACTCCCGCATGTTAATCTTTTCCATGTGCTTCTAGGACATGTCGAGCAACACGTTCCATTTACTAGTAACATAATAAAAAGCAAAATTTTAATTTTAAACTGTTCAAAAAACAAAATCAATTATACACCTTTAAAATTAATTTTGATTTTTTTCAAAAAATAAAAATTAAAGATACACTTATCAAATTTTAAATATACATATTTTTTAATCATTTATATATTTTTCTCGTTTTTGTACCATTAGTACACTTTTCTTATATTCCGTGTCTTCTTTTGCGTTTGCATTAATCAAACAAAAAGGTATTTTTATTAATAATATTTGTATTAATAATACACTTTTTTTTGTTTATAAAAATATTTAAAGCAGATAATAATTTTTTTTGTATATAAAAATAACACCGTTTATAAAAATATTTGAAACATAAAATATAATGTCATAAAAAAAAATATTTTTTATGAATCCTATGTAATAAAAGTAATGTATACAATTATCAATTATATAATAATTTTACTTTTATATTACATTTTGTTCCTATTGTATAAAATATTTATATACTAAACTTTAATTCCTTAATTTATATCCATTATTTAGCATTATTAACCTAAATATTTTCATATTTTATAATTATAAATTAATTAGTATCATAATTGAAATTCTGGCACAGATATCAGATGTCCTAGATAGATGTTGAGACACTGATATCCAACACAATGAACAAGATAACAATAATAATAACAGTGCAGAAAGTAAAGAACACAGAGATATGTTTACCCAGTTTGGATCAACAATCCTACTCTGGGGGCTACCAAGCCAAGGACGAAACCAATATACGATAGTATCAATTCACAGATCATACAATAACCAAACCCTGTTATAATCTGCTCACTTAATCACTACCCTTCCTATGACTTCTACCTAAGACTCACCTAGGTATGAGGCCCTCCTCAAATCCCTCTACAACCACAACCCGTGATTGGTTCCTTTCAACACAAGTAACAAACTGAAAGTCACACTTTCAAAATACACAATTCTCAATACTTCACAGCTTATGAGAACTGACACACAAGAAACTCAATGCTTAAAAGCTTATGAGTAACTGACAGAACTTACAACACAAAAAAACCAGTCCTTATACTGTTATCAGAATGATACTAGTTAGGCTCACAAATAACACTCAAAAGCCCTAACAAAAACACACGTAAGTTCCACACCTAAACTAGGTTTACACCAGTTAATATATAGCATTAAATCTGGACTGGATTGGGCTTCAAAAACGCAGCAAAGAGACTGCTCACAAATCTGCAAAATAAACTCCAACAAAATACGTCTTCAATCTAAAGTTTCCTAATATGTCTCCATAATTAGAAAGTGCTGAAAATCCAAAAACCACACAAAAACACAATCCAAAAATACGTTGGATGCCACATAGGATAACCAAATATTCACAGAATATTCAGTAACAATTAACAGCAACAGAATCTTCTTTTAAACTGAATTCAGAGGCGATGTCCTATGAGCCAGTATGGGACATCTTCATTCGACATGTTGAATGCAGCAAATTAGAACATCTTGTTTCAACATCTTGCTGCTAGAATAGTTTTAGCAAAATAAATGCCAACCACAAAATCAGCGAAATAACAATCTCCCCCTTTGGCTTATTTTGGCTAAAACTACACACCAAACAACTCTTGCAAAGAAAACACAAGCAAAAAAAATCCATATCAGAGACAGCAGCGAAATATCAACACACAACATAGCAGCAGCAAAAAATCTAGCATAACAGCAAAAAAAACTCCCCCTCAACTGCAGCCACACAACATTCCATATTCTCCCCCTCAGCTGCAGCACCAGCACAAGCACAACCCAGCACACTACTCCCCCTTTTTAGCCAGAAATATGACAAAGGCAAGTAGAACAGGTATTTAAATTTGAGAAATGGTCAAGTCATAGACCAGAATAAAGAGCATCAGAGAGTAGATGCACATCACATCACATGACCAAGTGTCATGCACAAACGTCCGCATCTTCCCCTTCATACCCTCATGCACACACTGCACTACCAGAACCTCCTTTAATTTTTTCAATCTGGCAGCCAGAAGGAACATTAATTGCTATAGTTCGTCATGAATGCAAACCCCAAGTCTGCTCCTCAGGTTTTCAAACTGAACTGCATCCAGAGCCTTGGTAAATATGTCAGCAAGCTGATTTTGTGTGCTCACATGCTCAAGAGTTATGACTTTGTCCTCCACAAGTTCTCTGATGAAGTGATGCTTGATATCAATGTGCTTAGTCCTGCTATGTTGAATAGGATTTTTAGAAATATTAATAGCACTCAGGTTGTCACAAAATAATGTCATGACATCTTGTGTGACATTATACTCAGATAGCATTTGCTTCATCCACACCAGTTGAGCACAACTACTTCCAGCTGCTATGTACTCAGCTTCAGCAATAGAAAGAGAAACAGAATTTTGCTTCTTACTAAACCATGAAATAAGATTATTTCCCAAGAAGAAACATCCTCCAGAGGTACTCTTCCTATCATCAGCACTTCCAGCCCAATCAGCATCACAGTATCCTACTAAAATGGGACTTGAGTCATGGGAGTACAACAACCCATAATCACATGTACCACTCACATACTTAAGAATTCTCTTAACTTGATTGATGTGACTGACCTTGGGTTCTGCTTGGTATCTTGCACACACGCCAACAGCAAAGGTTATGTCTGGCCTACTTGCTGTAAGATACAGCAGACTTCCAATCATGCTTCTGTATAAACTTTGTTCAACATTCACTCCCTTTTCATCTTTGGATAACTTTAAGTGAGTAGGAGCAGGAGTTCTCTTATGCTTGGCATTATCCAGTCTAAACTTCTTCACAATATTCCTCGCATATTTGCTCTGACAAATAAAAATGGGATCTTCCATCTGCTTGACTTGTAATCCAAGGAAGTAAGTCAATTCACCTACCAAGCTCATCTCAAATTCATACTGCATTTGATTGACAAAATGTTGGACCATTTCATCCGACATCCCACCAAACACAATATCATCTACATAAATCTGAGCAATCATTAGTTTCCCATCCTTCTCCTTGACAAAAAGTGTTTTATCAATACCACCCTTCCTGTATCCATGGTTGACTAAGAACTCAGTCAGCCTTTCGTACCAAGCTCGTGGAGCTTGTTTCAACCCATACAAAGCCTTCTTTAGCTTGAAGACATGATCAGGAAAATTTGGATCCACAAACCCTTTAGGCTGCTCAACATAAACTTCCTCATTAGGATAGCCATTCAGAAAGGAACTCTTGACATCCATTTGAAACAATCTGAATTTCAACAAACATGCCACTCCTAGCAGCAATCTGATGGATTCCAATCGAGCCACAGGAGCAAATGTTTCAACAAAGTCTACTCCTTCAATCTGTGTGTATCCTTGAGCAACTAATCTGGCTTTGTTCCTGGTAACAACTCCTTGTTCATCAGACTTATTCTTATAAACCCATTTTGCTCCAATCACATTTGTTTCTGCTGGTCGTGGTACCAGTTCCCAGACTTCATTCCTCTTGAATTGACAGAGTTCATCTTGCATAGCACTTATCCAGAACTCATCCGTCAATGCCTCTTTAACATTCTTTGGTTCAAGCTTTGAAACAAAACATGCATTTGACACAGCCTCCCTCGTTCTGGTTCTTACACCTTCATTCATATTTCCAATAATCAACTCCTTAGGGTGTTCCTTCTGAATCCTTACAGAGGGTCCCTTGTTAGCACCCTCTACCTCTTCATTCTCAGGTCTGGTGTCAGTCTCTTGAACATTATCTTCTACAGACTCAATGTCTTGTGAGATTTCATTGTTCATGGGAAAGCATGCTCCAACATCATCTGGGACATCTTCGTCTTTGCCAGAGTCATCAACCACCACATTTATGGATTTCATCATCACCTTAGTTCTGGAATTAAATACCCTATATGCTTTACTGTTTGTAGAGTATCCCAAAAATATTCCTTCCTCACTCTTAGGATCCATTTTTCGCCTCTGCTCACGATCCGCCAAGATATAGCACTTACTCCCAAACACATGGAAATACTTCACATTTGGCTTTCTACCTTTCCATGGCTCATAAAGAGTAACAGAAGTACCTGATCTGATAGTCACCCTATTGTGTATATAGCAAGCGGTATTCATGGCTTCAGCCCAAAAATGATATGGAAGCTTTTTGGCATGAATCATGACCCTTGCATATTCTTGTATGGTCCTATTCTTGCGTTCCACCACACCATTTTGCTGAGGAGTGATCGGTGATGAGAATTCATGAGTAATTTCTTCAGATAAACAAAACTCTTCAAACCTGCTATTTTCGAATTCTTTCCCATGGTCACTTCTGATTCGAACAACACCACAATCCTTTTCCCATTGAATCCTTTGACACAACTCTTTGAAGGCTGCAAATACTTCAGACTTTTCTCTGATAAAGCTTATCCAGGTGAATCTGGAGTAATCATCAACAACAACATAGGCATACTTCTTCCCACCAAGACTTTCAACCTGCATAGGTCACATTAAGTCCATGTGAAGCAGTTCCAGAACTCTAGAAGTTGTGGTAAGATGTTGAAGCCTTTTGTGTGACACCCTTGTTTGCTTCCCAACTTGACATTCACCACATATTTTATCCTCATCAATCTTCGGCTTGAGAATACCTCTAACAGCTTCACTTGACATAACTTTCTTCATCCCTTTCAAATGTAAGTGACCCAATTTCTGATGCCACAGTTTGGTTTCATCTTCCTTTGACATCAAACAGGTAGACAAACTTTCTGATTCTTGAGGATTCCACAGATAGCAGTTATCCTTAGACCTAGTTCCCTTCATAACAACTTCATCTTTCTTATTTGTTACTAGACATTCAGATTTTGTAAAATTTACTTTGAGTCCTAGGTCACACAGTTGACTTATACTAATCAAATTTGCGGTCAGCCCTTTGACAAATAGAACACGATCCAGATTTGGTTGTCCTATTTAGTCCAGCTTTCCAACACCTTTTATTTCACCTTTTGATCCATCCCCAAAAGTGACATAATTGGTGGAGTGAGGCTTGATATCTGACAAGAATTTCTTCACACCAGTCATGTGTCTTGAACAACCACTGTCAAAGTACCAATCTTCCCTTGCAGATGCTCTGAGAGAGGTATATGCTATGAGACCGGCCATCATATTTCTAGGAGTCCATCTTCTCTTCACTTTAGCCAAACTCTGTCCTTTATTTTGTTGATGAGCAGTTTTGGGATAGCCGTGCAACTTGTAGCAAAAGGACTTTAAGTGACCAATCTTTCCACAGTAATGACATCTCCATGGTTTATACTTTGAACTACATACCTTTTTCTGATGCTTCATCTAATGTTGAAACATGTGATTTGACATCCCCTCTTCTTGCTTTATTTTCTGAGGAATAAACTTTAATGCAGGCTTCTTGTAGTTCTCTGCTTGATTGTTAAAACTAAGACCTTGCACATTACCAGCATCTTTCCCAGTCTGAAGAATCTCATCCAGCTGTGTGGTACCATTGTTCAGCATTCTTATAGATTTTGTCATATTGTCAAGTTTTGACTTTTGCCATACAACCTCCTCTTTAAGATTAACAATGATTGATAGATGTTCTTCCTTCTCAGCTTCTAGTTGAGCTATCAGAACCTTCTGTTCTAATATTATCTAGCACCTCTCTTCATTCTTGATACACAACTCTGAGAACCCGGTGAAGACTTCTTGCTTAGTGAATTCTCCAATATAAGATTCTTTGTTAGAATCAGACTCACAACTCGTTTCTCCATCAGCCTTACATATCCCGGTCAAGGCTGTCACCAATTTTGCTGATTCTTCTTCAAGATCACTCTCAGACTCTCCTTCTGACCAAGACACAGATAAGCCCTTCTTTTGCCTTTTGAGATACATGGGACACTCAGTCTTTATGTGCCCAAATCCCTCACATTCAAAACACTAAACTCTCTTCCCTTGATTGGAGTCTTCTTCAGTTCTGGACCTTCTGCCTCCATCCTAGTTTTTACTGATGTCGAGTGACTTGTTTTGAGCATTTTCTCTCGACTTCCAGTCAATCCTTTTCAACACTTTGTTAAATTGTTTTCCAAGCAATACCAGATCTTTAGACACCCCCTTCATCTCTGACCAGGTCACCTTCATCTTCTGAGTCACCAGCATTTGACACAAAAGCTATGCTCTTCTTCTTTTTAGACTTTTCACTGATCCCTAATTCAAATGTTTGAAGAGATCCCACAAGTTCATCCACTTTCATCTTGTCTATATCCTGAGCTTCCTCTATAGCAGTCATTTTCATGTCAAATCTCTTAGGTAGAGATTTGAGGATTTTTCTGACCAGTTTGCTGTCAGACATCTTTTCACCTAGGGCACTTGAAGCATTAGCTATCTCAATAATGCTCATGTGAAAATCATGAATACTCTCATCCTCCTTCATCTTCAAACTCTCAAACTTGGTAGTGAGAAGCTGAAGTTTTGTCATCTTCACCTTTGAAGTCCCTTCATGAGCAACTTTCAAGACCTCCCACACATCTTTTGCAATGGTGCAATGTTCAATCAACCTGAAGATATTCTTATTAACACCATTAAACAATGCATTCATGGCTTTGGAATTTCCCACGGACCCTTTGTAGTCTGCATCATCCCAGTCTTCCTCTTCCTTCACCACATCAGTAGGAGTACCTTTTCCATCTTTAACCTTTGGGGGTTCCCATCCTTTGATAACAGCTTTCCAAGCTTGATCATCCATGGAATTGATGAATGCTATCATCCTTGGTTTCCAATAGTCATAGTTGGAACCATCAAGCAGAGGTGGTTTGTTCAAAAATCCTTCATCCTTGTCCATTGTACCAGAAAGTACCTTCCCTGAATCTCACCCAGAACCGAACACGGGTGCAAGCTCTGATACCAATTGAAATTCTGGCACAGATATCAGATGTCCTAGACAGATGTTGAGACACTGATATCCAACACAATGAACAAGATAACAATAATAATAACAGTGCAGAAAGTAAAGAACACAGAGATATGTTTACCCAGTTCGGATCAACAATCCTACTCTGGGGGCTACCAAGCCAAGGACGAAACCAATATACGATAGTATCAATTCACAGATCATACAATAACCAAACCCTGTTATAATCTGCTCACTTAATCACTACCCTTCCTATGACTTCTACCTAAGACTCACCTAGGTATGAGGCCCTCCTCAAATCCCTCTACAACCACAACCCGTGATTGGTTCCTTTCAACACAAGTAACAAACTGAAAGTCACACTTTCAAAATACACAATTCTCAATACTTCACAGCTTATGAGAATTGACACACAAGAAACTCAATGCTTAAAAGCTTATGAGTAACTGACAGAACTTACAACACAAAAAAACCAGTCCTTATACTGTTATCAGAATGATACCAGTTAGGCTCACAAATAACACTCAAAAGCCCTAACAAAAACACACGTAAGTTCCACACCTAAACTAGGTTTACACCAGTTAATATATAGCATTAAATCTGGACTGGATTGGGCTTCAAAAACGCAGCAAAGAGACTGCTCACAAATCTGCAAAATAAACTCCAACAAAATACGTCTTCAATCTAAAGTTTCCTAATATGTCTCCATAATTAGAAAGTGCTGAAAATCCGAAAACCACACAAAAACACAATCCAAAAATACATTGGATGCCACATAGGATAACCAAATATTCACAGAATATTCCGTAACAATTAACAGCAACAGAATCTTCTTTTAAACTGAATTCAGACGCGATGTCCTATGAGCCAGTATGGGACATCTTCATTCGACATGTTGAATGCAGCAAATTAGAACATCTTGTTTCAACATCTTGCTGCTAGAATAGTTTTAGCAAAATAAATGTCAACCACAAAATCAGCGAAATAACAATAATCATTTATTTTTTTATAAATATGTATTTAAATTGATTTATTTTCTTAATTGATTCACAAATATAATATAATTGTCATTTAAAATATGATCTTATTTTAATTACAAATTGTTACACATTTAAGACTCTAATATTTAAAAACATATTTATTAATTTTATAATAATTTTGTATTTCCTATACATAGATAATGTATAATTATGGAGTAAAATTTTTTTTAATAATTTATAAATAATTTGTATATTGTAATAAAAATAATATTTACAATTATTAATTATACAATCTAGTAAATGATTCATAATTAATTTATTTTGAAATTAAAAAATATTTATCTACTAATAACTAAAATATAATTAATACTTATTAAAAAGTTCTAAATTTTCAATCCTCCTCTGTTGCATGCGTGTGCCATCTCTGTTTGACGGTCTTTTCTGCGTCCAAAATTCTATTTTGCCAATCAAATGTTTGTTGTGGTTATATTCCAACTTATTATTTGTTTCATAATAAAGTTGAATTATATTGTCTAACTTTCAAAATATCGTGGCATTTACTAGTGATTGATCATATGCATGCTAGTGTACAGTTAAGATCTTTTCATGATATGTCTTATTTATCACATTGATAGTATCAAAAAGTGTGGCCACGACCCTAGTTAGAGTCCAATCACATGCCCCTAGATACCGCGGTGAATGTGTGAAAGCAACAACACAAAAAAATGGAGTGTGATGTCTCTCTGTTTGGAGGAGCATTACATTGATTGAATGAGCTTATACAACTGTAGTCTAAAAAGACAATCATTTAAAAAAAGAAGAGCATAACATAATGCAACACAATTGCAATAAGAAGCATAATATAATGCAACCGGAATAGTGAAAATGGCTAACATGAGAACTTTGCCTTAATGAAAAAAATAAAACATTAACAGTTAGTTGCAAGCGTGCAACTCTCTCCAAACAGAAGAAACATCAAACTCAAACAAATATTTAAATTACAACACCAAAATAAGAGATAATCCAAATAAGAAAAACATCTTCATCATATCTATGTTGAAGAAGATGTAGTAGCAAGCCTTCCACGTCCGATACCACCACTATGCTGATGATCACACTCTCTTCTTTTCATCAAACTCTCCTCTTTCGAACTCAATCTCGAACTCCAACAATCCGGTGAATCGCCAGAAGAACAATTGTTCCAGTGTTGTGGTTGTTGACCACTATTCAAACTGAAGCTATTACTGCCAGAAGACTCTTGATCCTCACAAAGTGAAAATGAACCACCTCTCTTAACAGTAACATACTTATGCAAACTTGGTTCCATCACATCATCACTCACAACAACTTCAGATTCTTCTACAAATGATGATTCAGGAACATCATTGTACTCGTTCCTAGAGAAAGTTGAACTTGTTGTGGAGTTGAGATCTGCAACAGCTTCCAGGATTGAGCAAGCTTTGTTGAGACAAGCTGGAAGCGACACAGCAGGCTGTGTTGTGGTCTTTTGGTGGAAGTTATGAATGTCTTCTAGGAGTAATGAAGTGTAGGATGATGGTGGTGGATTGGTAAGAGTTTCGGGATTGATGTTGTCTAAGTCTCTTGATCTTCTAGATGATCTGCTTCTTGTTAATCCGGTTGGCATCACCACATTCTTCACAATAGCATTATCAGACATTACCTTTATTTCATCCTCTTGTTGTTCCTTTGTGTGAGTATTCACACCCTTTTCCGATGTACCTCGGCTACTTGTCCGGTTTCTGGTATTGTCTCTCACTTCAGCTTTTGGCTTCTGCAGTGGGAATAGCAGAATATCATCTTACAAAGTTGTAGTTTACAACTACATTATAGGAATATAGGCTATATCTAATGCAAGCAAAAAGTTCTGCATAAACGACAAAACGATATCAGAAGGTGCTGATACCAATGATATCAAAAGGCGTCAATACCTATACAATTATTACAAATTGTGATTAATTCACACCGCGACCGCAAGCACTGTTATAATACCTGCACCAACCGATATGCCAAAAGCCTTTACGCGAACGCAACGTGAACGCGACAGTTATTTAAAAGCAAGCAGAATATCATCTTACAAAATCTTAGTTTACAACTATATTATAGGTTATAGCTAATGCAAGCAAATAGTTAACGGAAACGGCCACAATAAAACGATATTGGAATGTGCCAATACAGTTATCCATGGCTTTTAGGATTAATTCACAACACATGTAGCACCCGAAATCGCAAAAGTCTTTAACAAGACGCACCTGTTAATTAAAACCTTACAGCTGATAGAGAAAAGCAAGTGCATAAAAGTGATTTACCTGAATAGTCTCAGCTTCAATCTCCTTTTTGTGCTTGATCTGAACTTTGCTTCCACCATTATTAGCATTTGATTGTGGATAAGCAAGTGAATTAGGATCAACTTCACTGAGAGGGTTTCTTCTATAAGGTGAAACTTCAGTCTTTCTTGCAGAATTACTCCGGCTAAGAGAAGGTTGTTGCTGATTCTGATTCATTCCATTTCCATTTACTCTAGCAGGTGACATAGATCTTGGTGAATTAATATTTCTCTTAACATTAACCCTCTTACCAGAATCTCCCCCACCACCACCACCACCATTGTTACTTTTATCCATAACCAATGATGAAACAGTAGCAGGAACAGTCACCATTTTCCCTGGCCTAGAACCTGAACCTGAACCTGAACCAGAACCAGTGTTGTTGCTTCCATTTGCAGTATTTGCATCAGAAGATCTTCTTCCAGGAGATCTACTCACTCTCCTTTCTCTACTACTTGAACGCTGTTCTCTTTCTCTTTCTCTACTTGGTGTTCTTCTTCTTCCATTAGAAGAACTTTTCGGCGAACTGCGGTGGCGCTGACGGTTGTTGTGTCGTGCAGCACCGTCATATTCCTCGCTGTTATCACTTGGATTAGCTCTTTTCTGTTCATCTTCAGCTGAAATTGCATCATTGTTGTTATCAGAATGATCAAAATCAAAACTTCTCTTTGACCCAGAATATTTTCTGGTTGAAGAAGAAGCAGCTTTTCCAGAAGAGCTTCTGGAAAGTCTTCCGCATTGAATCAAAATCGCATCTACTTCTTCTTTCGTGCAGCTTGAAGTTCTCAAACCAGAAACAACACCAACCTTGTTACTGTTACTGTTACTGTTATTGTTGTTGTTGTTCAATGATTCTGTTTCACTTGATGAAACCAACCCATCATTGATCTTGGTTGAGTTTTTCTCTCTTTCATCATGGCTTTTTCTGTGTTTGATGATAAAAATCTCTTTTTTAGGTTGAGATTCTTCTTCATGTTGTTTAACAATTTCTGGGTCTTGCTGTTTCTCTTGAACTGTGTTGTTGTTTTTGTTCTCTGGTTTCAAAGCTGTGACATTGTTATGAGAATTTTGTTGATGAATTGGGGGTGTGGATAGTGTTTTGGTGGAAGGAGGGGGTGAAGAAGTAGAAGTTTTGTTCTTTTTGCTCAAACATGCACCCATTGTGCTTGTGGAAATGGTGAAAGAAGAGTAGAGAGAAAAGAGGGTCAAGGAAATTTGAATTTCATTTGAATTTGAATACATAAAAACGTTAACTTTCAGATTTATTAATGTGAGAGAGAGAGAAACAGAGAGAGGAAGAGAGAGAATGTTTTAAGAAATTCAAATTTTGAGAAAGATTCAATTTTTGAGTTTGAGATCCGTTGGAGGTTTGGGTCATGTGTGTGTCTGACCAAATTGACCCCACTAAGTCACTACCTACTAACTTTTATTCTATAAAGTTTTTAAATACTATTTTCAAATAGTACTATGGTATATAATATTGGTATTATTAGTGTTATTGTATTGTATGTGGAAAACAATTTGGATCTTAATTTAACTTTTGTGTTTGTCGTTTTTATTGTGGGTGGATTTAAAATTGTGTAACGGCTTTAATTGATTCATTGGGTCAATGAAAAGTGAGTTGGAAAGTTATGAGCATTTTTTGTGGTTTGAAAAGATGAGCAACGGCTATATGTGTTTAGAAGTTTGTGTTTTGTTGGGGTTTTCCAAGAGAATTTGGATTTGTTGAACAAGAATTTAGCACTTACTCGTATGGAAAGAATTTAGGAATGTGTTACATGGACTTTTAGGAATGTCCTTTTGAAATGCTAGATTTTGAGTTCTAAGTTCTAACAAACCAACCACAGAGTAACATGAATGAAGCAAACTACTGTCCTTCAAAATGAATTTGGATCATCTTCAATACCACCATGTATGAGAGTATGGTGTTGGTATTGTGGTTTGTTTGAGTTGGTTTAAAGATAAAAACTCTTTTAGTTCAAAGATAAAAAATTTCGCAATTTGTTCAATTTTAAATAATTAATTAAAAATTTTAATTTTATGTAGTTTAATTTATATCAGTTTTTATTGTCTAAATTTAAATTATAATTTACTTATTAATGTTAGTATTATTAAAAAATACTATAAAATAATAGGTTTAAATAATATATAACTTAATATATTGAAAACTAAAACTATAAAATGAGAATAATTTTGAATCAAATGAATTATTAAAAATAAATAAATAAACTAAAGTAATAAATAATACTAAAATCAATCAATATAAAAATTAATAAATTAACATAATATAACATATTAATAAATAAAAAACAAGTATTAAAATATATGTATGCGGTTCGATTTGTTTGAATTGATTTCGATAAAACAATACAAAATTTGATCCAATATGAATGGTGTTTATAAAAGAGAATCCAAACACATCCAAAACTATTAAGTTTTTGTGGTTTTTGACTTTTTTTTGGTCGATTTACGATTTTTATTTGGATAGTGTTCTGGACTGGGCCGAGGTCTGCTCATCAGTAGAGCATGCCCAATCCACACGTCCCGGGATGGCCCAACAAGGGCCTTTTTGGCATGACCAGTGACGGGCACACGCACGGCGTAGTGCGTCGGGCAAGACGCCAGGCCTCCCCGGGATCGCCCCTCCTCGACACCCAGGGTGCTCCTCCCCGCGAGGATCCCACCTTCTGTACATGATGGTCCTCCCCTGTGAGGACACGTCTCTCCCCGACACGACAGGGTCCTCCCCGCGAGGACACGTTCTCATGTAACCGCCCCACTCCCGATGGAATCGGTCTGCCCTGATTCCGGAGATTTAGGAACGGTTACCCCAGGGCAAAGACCACGTGCTGGTCTTCACTACGCCACGTAAGCTCTGGCAGTTACTTGGATTGGTCCTGACGATCCAGCCCAATGCAAGTAACCGTTGGCCCCGCGCTGGGGGCTCTCTATAAATATCCTCTCACTTGAGAGGGTCAGGTTATGTCACTTTCACCTTCTTCTTCTGTACTTGTTTTTTTCTCTGACAACCACCTTACTTGAGCGTCGGAGTACCTTGCAGGTACACCCCCCCCCCCCCCCCCCCCGCGCCGTCTTTCAACCGCACCAGAGCTGAAGGCCAGACGACGTTGTTGGCCGCTGAAACTGTCTGATCCAGGTACGATCAGATAGGTTTGAATTTAAACACTCTAACATGAGAGGGATACATTTAAGAATAAATTTGGGAACATATTTTTTTACACCTTCTCTCAAATGGCCTTGAAGTCGACGGGATATCTGAAGCATGTTGCCCTATTGAGCTTCGTGCACCCAAACTTGCACCTATTACCTACTAGAACGAGTTCAAAGAGAAAGTCAAGAGGATAACCACCTTATCCATGATTCAAGGGAGGACATAAGTGGAAACACCTACACCGCGAGTCTAAATAAGATTTTTTAAAATGATGTTTGTCTTCTTAGTAATGATGACAAATCTTGGCTTGGTATAAAAGAATGTCTTATATCCATATGGACGAGTTAAACAAGTTGCCATGTAAGGACTTAGTTATTTCCTGCCAAACCTGCACTTCGAGAAAAGTCAGTTGTGTGATGCGTGCCAAAAAACAAAACAAGTAGGAGTATCCTTAAAGTCTAAAAATGATGTATCTACACACCAACCCTTATAACTTTTGCACATGGATCTCCCTAGTCCATTAAGAACCATATTTTTTAGTGGAAATCTCTATGCCCTTGTAGTTGTGGATGACTACTCTCACCTTACATGAAAATTATTCATATCTAAAACAAGAGACGTGTTTGTTGCCTTTACGAAAACTTGCAAGGATTATCCAGAATGAGAAATGATTAAACATTACATCGAACCATATTGATCATGATGGAGAGTTCCAGAATAAGGATTTCAAAAAGTATTAAAAATAGATCTCTATAAGAGATAACGAGGATGTTACTCAATGAGATTAACCTTCATAAATACTTTTGGATCGATGCGGTGAGCATTGCTTGCTATTTAATAATTCATGTCTTGATAACACTAATTTTAAAGTTGACGTCATATGAGTTTTATTAAGAAAGGAAGCTGAATATCTCTCATTTACGTGTCTTTGGATGCAAATGTTTTGTCCTTATTAACAGGAAGGGTAATATTGGGAAATTAGACACTAAAGCTGATGAAGGTATGTTCCTAGGGTATTTAACTTATAGCAAGGCTATTAGTGTTTTTAACAAAAGAATCATGCCAGTAGAAAAATCAGTTCATGTTACCTTTGATGAGTCTGACCCATTGTCGATAGAGGAAAATGTTGGAAAGCATTCAAAATTATATATACTTATTATATCATTTTGTTATAAAAATATTCACCAAGTGTATGGTGACATAGTTTGTAAAGAAAATATGTGTACTTTCTTATGTCTCTTTTACTTTTCTGCACTTTTATTTCTCTACATTATTTTTTAGGTCCATACAATTTATTCCATAAAAATAAAAGAATAGGAATATTTGCAAAATAACGAGAAAAATTCATAAAACCTTATTCACCCCCTCCCTCATTAGTTGTTCGAACTGCAGTAAAACAGCAAGAAGCAAAAATTTAGATTTGGAAGGATTCCCTGTGTAACACCCTAAATTCCCCCGCATAATTTAATCGAATAATCAGAGTAAAATAATACAACTCAGAAATAAAGGGAATTACTTTCAACAAAAACTTGCTCATAAATAGACATGTAACATAAATTAAAACATACTTTAATCCAAAAATACTCTTTATTACGCAGCAGAAATGCATCATTCGAATAATAAAGCATAACGGTTTCAATTTACCAAATATTAGTTTTGTAAACTGTAAAGGCAACCAAAATTCTTTAACCAAAATAAAACATGCATAAAAGCGTTCCCGACTCCCAATGTTACATATCAGAGCAGACACCACTAAAGTGAAGCACCTCGTCTTCACCGACCACGACTTCCAAACTACTCCTGATTATCTGCAGGATGCCGTATAAAGCATCACCAAACACAGAAGGGGTGAGATTCTCAAATCAACAAAAGAAGATGATATAAATATAAAAGTATAAATCACCAAGTCATTCACCCATATCACAACTACCAACAAGAATCACACACCTCAACACAACCACAGATCATCAATCAAAGCATAATGCAACACAACTAACAAGAGTAATGCAATGAGACACCAACTAGACTCAATGCATGTGGTACCAATTTCGATCCCTGTTTCCTGATCACAATTCCCGTCGGAACGTCTATCTAGTCGCTCACACCCCACATGGGCACACGACAATCGTGATTGCTCACACCCCACATGGGCATACAATCACCTCACCAACAACAACAACAACATCAATTCCATTAAAAGGAATCCGGATAGACGCTCACACCCCACATGGGCACACGTCATCCCTCAACTCATGCAACATGCTATGCACCTTCAACAACAACATGCAACAACGAAACCAATGCATAAACATAGCATATCATCAATACTCAACTCACTATTTCACAACAACACACATACACCTATTCGAACATGCATCTTCATAACAATCCTCCAAAATACATCATCTAAAGAAATAATCAACGAAGCAACAGGAAACCACGCGAAATAACAAGAAAACAGCAAAGAAACAACAAAAATCACGTAAGCAGCATTGTTGCACCTCTATGCACCGCCCGATGGCGCAGAGGCGTAGCCCTCCCTCAATTCCAACAAAATCCATTAGCGTTCTGTGCTGTGCCTTCTGATCACCGCCTGGCACCGCACCTCCCGGCGCTACAATTCCACCTCCAGGCGCTACGAGCACGTAACAGATTTTCTGGAATCCAATTTTCTGCTACACCAGACCCAATTTCCTCCCCAAAACAGTCCTCATAGTGCACGAAAATCACATCCAATCTCAGCAATATTTAGCAATAATAACATGCATTATTTTATAGACAACATCATGCACAAATCTTAACATCCTAACTCATTAGAACCTATCCTTTTCTGATCAAACCCCATCAAAACCCCAAACTACCTATCAACAAACATTCAACATTCACATGAATTCAACCTAATGATTCCTACCCAAATACATATATCATCCAACCCTTGAGAGATTAAAGAATTCCCACCCTTACCTTGTATTGATGAGTTTCCTTCTTCTCTAATGGATTCACTCCTTCACCTTGCCCTAGCATCTTTTCACCTTTTCTCCCTTTGCTCTCACTTTTACGTAGAATGAAAAATAACTTCCTTATTCTCTAACTCTTTACATAAACCCCCAACTATGATTTACCCTATTTGTCCTCGCTCAACTTCGTACAATTACCACAATGTCCTTCCACTCACTACACATCTAATTATGTCTATTTATTTATCCCATTATGTTATTATTAATATTTTTGATCCAATCTTACTAAATAATAATAATAATAATAATAATAATAATAATAATAATTCTCATCACTCATATACTTGTACTAATGTCCATTTTACACTATGGTTAGCAAATATTAATTAATCAAAAATAGGTTAATTAATCTTACTCTTTGCACCACCGATTTCTACGCTTTTAGTCGTACACCCCTACTACCCCCAAGACTTATCTCTTAAGGCCACTACCCCTTATTACGGGTACATGAAATATAACGAATACAACAAAACACACCATCAATCACAACAATTCACAATTATTCGCAAATAAAAATAAAAAGGAAAATGGGGTGTTACAACTCTCCCCCACTTAGAATATTTTCGTCCTCGAAAATTACCTGATGCGAACAAATTCGAATACGACTCTCGCATCTTGCTCTCTAATTCCCAAGTCATATTTCCACTTGCAGCGCCTCCCCACACTACCTTCACGAGAGCAATCTCTTTACCCCTTAGTTGCTTTACCTCGCGGTCTTCAATCCGTATTGGTAAGGCTTCAACCGTAAGGTTATCTCTTACCTCCACATTATCCATCGGAATCACATACGACGGATCCGGAACATACTTCCGAAGCTGTGACACATGGAACACGTCATACAAATTCGACAAATCGGGTGGCAATGCCACTCTGTAGGCAACAGGTCAAACTCTTGCAGAAATCTGATACGGACCAATAAACCGAGGAGTAAGCTTCCTCGACTTCAACGCACAACCAACATCGGTCACTGGAGTGACTCTCAAAAACATATGATCTCCTTCTTGGAACTCAAGATCTTTCCTCCTCTTATCATGGTAACTTTTCTGCCTACTCTGCGAAGCTTTTATATTTTCCCGAATCAGCTTCACCTTTTCGGTAGTTTGCGGAACAATCTCAGGTCCAAGTACTACACTCTCACCATATTCGTGCCAACACAAAGGCGTCCGACACCTCCGACCATACAATGCTTCAAAAGGCACCATTCCAATATTGGAATATAACTGTTATTATAAGTGAACTCGATCAACGGTAAATGGCTATCCCAAGCACCTCCTTGTTCAAGCACACAAGCCCTCAACAAATCCTCCAAAGATTATATAGTCCTCTCCGTATGCGGATGATAGGCCGAACTCAATCTCAGCTTTGATCCCAAGGCTTCTTGCAAACTCTCCCAAAATCTGGAAGTGAACCTTGGATCTCAGTCTGACACAATACTCAATGGAACTCCATGCAACTTCACAATCACTTGAATGTAAATCTCTGCCAGCTTCTGCAAAGGAAAACTGATATTAATCGGGACGAAATGTGCCAACTTCGTCAGTCTATCCACCACTACCCAAATGGAATCATGTCCTCTCGGCGTATTAGGCAACCCGGTTACAAAATCCATAGAAATACTGTCCCACTTCCCCTCTGGAATATCTAATAGTTGCATCATACCAGCAGGTTTCTGATGTTCCACCTTCGACTTTTGACAAGTCAAACAAGCATACACAAACTGAGCCACATCACGTTTCAATCCAGGCCACCAAAGTATCTTCTTCAAGTCTTGATACATCTTCGTAGCTCCTGGATGGATACTCAAACTACTCATGTGGCCCTCTTCTAAAATCATTCTTTTCAACTCAGGATTATCAGGGATGCAAATCCTATCACGGAATCTCAACACGCCTTATTCATCCACTCTGAACTCATTACCTTCTTCTTGGTCATTTCCAATCATCAAATACACCAATTTCACATCCTACTTCTGACTCTCTCCGATACTATTAAGGAATTCATTGTTGATCGTCAGCATACCCAACATCACACTATGCGGTGTCTGTTCGCAAACCAAACTCATATCTCTGAACTGTTCAATCAATTCTAACTCTTTAACCATCATAGCAGACACATGCAAGGACTTTCAACTCAGAGCATCAGCCACGACATTAGCTTTATCGGGGTGATAGTTCAAGCCAAAATCATAATCTTTTAAGAATTCTAGCCATCTTCTCTACCTCATATCCAGTTCCTTTTGGTCAAACAGATACCTCAAGCTCTTATGGTCACTATACACTTCAAATCTGGAACCATAAAGATAGTGCCGCCAAATCTTCAATTCGAACACCACTGCAGCTAACTCTAAATCATGAGTCGGATAATTCCTCTCATGTACTCTTAGCAGTTGTGAAGCATAAGCCACAACCTTACCATCCTGCATTAACACGCCTCCCAAACCGATCAAAGAAGCATCGCAATACACCACAAACGGTTTATTTGGTTCGGGTAGAATCAACACTTGAGTGGTAGTCGAACTCTTCTTCAGCTTAATGAAACTCTTCTCACAATGAACATCTCATACAAATGCCTTACCCTTGCACGTCAACTGAGTCAACGAAAGTTCCAACTTCGAAAATCCTTCAATAAACCTTCGGTAATAACCAGCCAAAACCAAGAAGCTTCTAATCTCGGTCACCGACTTCGGAGTCTCCCATTGTAGAACGACGTCTACCTTGGACGGATCCACAACAATACCATTACCTGAAATAACATGACCAAGAAAACTTACCTCTCTCAACCAGAATTCACACTTAGACAGCTTAGCATAGAGCTTCTTCTCTTTCAACACTTGCAGCACAATCCGCAAATGCTCAGCGTGTTCCTCTTCCGACTTAAAATATATTAGAATATCGTCAATAAATACAACCACAAATTGGTCCAAGTAAGCATGAAAGATACGATTCATATACTCCATGAATACGCCAGGTGCATTAGTAACTCTAAACGGCATCACCACATAATCATAATGTCCATATCGAGTTCTGAAAGTCGTCTTCTGAATATCTTCATCTCTTAACCGTATCTGATGATAGCCCGACCTCAAGTCAATCTTGCTAAACACACGGGCACCCACTAATTGATCCATCAAGTCATCTATTCTTGGAAGTGGATACTTGTTCTTAATCGTTACTGTATTCAGCTGTCTGTAATCGATACACAACCTCACACTACCATCCTTTTTCTTTACTAATAACACTGGAGCTCCCGAAGGCGATACACTCGGTCTCACAAATTTCTTTTCTAACAGCTCTTCCAGTTGCTTCTTCAACTCTGATAATTTTTATGTCGGCATCCTGTATGGTGCCATAGAAATATGTCTGGTACCAGGTGTAGCGCGATTTTTGTGGTTTCAAATCACTATCGCTTTGGTACTATAGTTCGATTCATTTTTTATCCTGTGAAGTTGATTAAGGAAGGGAAATAGATGTCTCCAATTAACCCTGCTTGCATACTGAGGTTAAACAGTCAAAACTGTTAGCTTACAGATGCTATCAAAAGGGGGGTTTGTCTTAGGTTATTTGCTTAAAAGAACGGAGTTTCTTGACTGTACAGGAGGCTTTTGGTAAGGTGTTAGGTCTGATGCTTCTTGATTGATGTATGGAGGTACTGGATTTTGAGTTTTTGATTAGTATGCTCGCTAGGATTTTGCAATATTATGCCTACGTATTCTCGTTTAAACGAAACAGAGAAATCAGAGCGATCGTAGTTCCTTCTATTCTATGGGAGGAAAAAGGTGTTTTGGTGTCTTGTTCAAAGCCCAAGACATGAAGCTAAAGGTGTTTTGTATCTTGTTCAAAGCCCAAGATATGAGGCTGAAGGGTTATTTGTATCTTGTTTAAAGCCCAATATATGAAGTTAAAGGGTTTTGACTGAGAGAGAATTTGTCATCTCTAAAGAGGGATTGTTGAGTGAGCAAAGCACTAATTTGATGTTAAAAGGTTGATTGACTCAACCGAGGATTTCTTTATACAAAGCCTAAGAGGAGGCTAGAAGTTTGACTTTTTCGAGGAAAATGTTTTTTTTTGTCTTGTACAAAGCCCAAGATTGAGGCTAAAAGGGATTTTTGACTCCGTTGGGGAGAATGTATCTTGTATGAAGCCCAAGATGGAGGCTGAAATGGTTTGACTCAATAAGAGGGTACTTTTATCTGTCCTGTATAAAGCTCAAGACAGAGGCTAAAAAGATTGACTCAACAAGAGAGTCTTGAACAGGTGATTGACTCAACAAGAGAGTCTGAAGGTTAATTGACCCAACAAGAGAGTCTTTTATACTCAACAAGAGAGTGATTTGCTCTCTCGTACGAAGCCCGAGATTGAGGCTAAAAGGAGATTGACTCAACAAGAGAGTCTTTTATACTCAACAAGAGAGTGTTTTATATGCTTGTACAAAGTCCAAAACGGAGGCTAAAAGTTGACTCAACAAGAGAATCTTTTATACTCAGCAAGAGAGTGGGTTTTTTATATGTCTTGTACAAAGCCCAAGACGGAGGCTAAAAGAGTTTGACTCAACAAGAGAGTCTGAAAAGGTTAGCTCCGCTAGGGAGAATCATTTGTACAAAGCCCAAGAGGAGGCTGACTTTGCGGCTGAGGATTATTAAGATCCTGAAGTGGGTCCAAATGTGGGGAACTCTCATAAGAGAGATTGGGTTTCTGCTGGAGATTGGTCCAGAGTGATCGGTGTTTTTTCCTATGTTTGAAAGGAACTTGAGAATGTCTTTGAGAGAGACTGGGTTTCTGGTGGAGATTGATCCAGAGTGATCGGTGTTTTTTCCTATGTTTGAAAGGAACTTGAGAATGTCTTTGAGACTCAAGAGGCTTAGACTGTCCAAGTCTAGAGTTTTATCTTTTGTACAATGCCCAAGAGGAGGCGCGGGCATTAAGGGATGAGTATCAAACCTAAAATGGCAGGAGGTTTGACGCGGGAAAGACTGCTCTAACAAACGATGACTAAGTTCTGTCTTATACCTTTAAGAGGTCGTCAGGGTCCTTGTATTAAGCCCAAGAGAAGGCATGAGAACTTCTAAGAAGCCGAAGGGTCCTTGTACAACGCCCAAGAGGAGGCGGGGATGCTTTTAGGAAGCTTGTGGGTCCCCAAACCAAGAGAAGTTCAAGAAATGCAATTCACAGAGAAGAGATCATTCCAGGAAAGTTCGAGAATTTGGAAGAAACTCAAGAGATGCCATTCACGGAGAAAAGATCATCTCTGGGGAGTTAGAGTTTCTTTGACAATTTCTAAGGGTGACAGTCTGAGAAAAGGTTCACCGAGAATACTGCCTTTCTCTTTGTTCCATATTATTTAACCCCAAGAGGAGGGAAGACTGTATCTGGAATCCTACAGGGGATCTAGTTTTGTTTGTATTTAAGAGTGACCAACAGGGCTTTACCTAGTGCTAGACGTAGTTTCCGGGGAAAACTCTAAATAACTATACTAGTATTACACAGTGGATATGTGACAAGTATATAAAAAGATGTGAAAGAAGACTTAAAGTGAAGCAGCCCCACAATACAGTTATATACATATGAAAGCGGTAAATAAAAGCGGATAAACACTTACCCATTGTAGAGCTTCCATGCTGTTTTGTTAGTTGTTCAATAAAGAATGTTTTGATAACAACATATATTTGAATTCAAAACCAAAGGAGAAAGTGCTTTGAAAAGATTTTTGGGGCTTACAGCTCGAGGAGAGGCCCAAGTTTTAACGATGATCACACCGTTGTTTTGAAAACTGTATAGAGGGACTTATACAATATGTGAGGCCCAAAATTGTTTTTATGTACAAGGGGATGGGTCTTACACTCTATTAGAGGCCTAAAGATTTATTCTAAATAAAATAAATGGGACTTACAACATGAGGGTAGGCCCAGGGTTATTTAAAAAGGCGACGATCACGCCGTTATTTTTGAAAATACAGTGGGACTTATACAATGACTGAGGCCCAAAAAGTGGTGTATTTACAAAGGGGATGGGTCTTACACTCTAATAGAGGCCCAAAGAGTTTATTTAAAGAAAAGGAATGAAACTTACAACACGAGGGTAGGCCCGGATGATTCTCGTTTTGAAATGGCGATCGCACCGAGATTTTTGAAATCGTAGTGAGTCTTATACAATAACTGAGGCCAAAATTATTTTGGTTTCAAAAAGGATTGGGTCTTACACTCTATTAGAGGCCCATGAGTGTTTGAAAATGATTGATGAGGGTGGAATCAATCAAAACCCTAATTTCATCATTTTTAAAAGTGAATTCTTAAAGAAAATCAATAAAAAATGATAAAACACCAAATAAGCTTGAATAAACAACTTGTGATTTTTGGTTAAGGTTTGAAATATGAGGTTTTAACCACAAGATGAATTGAAACTCATTTGGTTTTGATTTTTCAAGATAAATATTCACTTTTAAAATGTTTAAAAATAATTAAAAATGAATTTATTCATAAAAATACCAAATATATTAAATAAATAATATAAATTTGATTTTTTTTGTGGAATAAAATAATTCAACATTTTTTGTAAAAAAAAACAATAAAAAATAATTAAAATTGAGAGAGTTATTAATTTTCCAAATCATTTAAAATAACATGAAAAATAATAAAAAGTGGACAAATGATAAAAAAGAGGATCTGCAGCGAGGGGGATTCGAACTTCAGACCTCAAGGGTGCAGCGCGCGCCTTCTACCAATGGGGTTGTGATACATCCGTGTATCAAAACCACCCCATGAATATATGAGGCATGCCTTGTTTTTGGCCTGGTCAAGGCAAGGCAAAGCAAGATTTTGGCCAAAAACGTGAAGCTTGTAACTTTCTCATTTCTCCATGGATTGGGACAAAATTTAGGTATATCCTGCCTAGAATTTCACAAGGAATCCAATGGTGGTGGTGTTTTTTCAGATGAGGTCCCCATTTTAAAACCCGATAGTGGTTTTGAAATAGGCCTCCATTTGCATTTTCTGTGCTACCTCATGGTACAGGCATGAATCGCATGATGAATTGGTCCAAACACAACATATATAATATGTATGAGATGTGTATTGTAACACCCCCAATCTATACCCCCAAGCTATTAAAGCGATAAATAAAATTCAAAATTTCATCAGAGTATATTTAAAACATTCACGGCATAGACCGAGGGGTCACATAGATTTGAAACAAAATACACATAAACCTGCCCATAAAGATATGCAACAATCAGGTAGCAATTGACAGAGGAACTTAGTTCCTACTACCCACAATTCAGATACAGAATAAAAGCGGAAAATCTGTACTGAAATCTCATATATATAGATATCATGCAAAGTTTTTCTGCCAAATATAATCACACATATACAATCTCAAAAGAAACATATACATATACACACAAATCACCAACGGTCTCCCTAACTACCCGGTGCCACATATCAGAGCCGACTGACAAAAGAATGAAGACCTAAGCTTCACAAAAAGACCTCCAGCAATCTAATCTGCAATGCCTCATAGAGCATTATAAAACAGCAGAAGGGTGAGAAATAACAACTAAATCAAGATTGCATAATAATATGCAAACACATAATAGTTCACATGCACAGTTATTCTCACCACAAGCATCACATACTAATACATATACCATGCCACATATACATAACATATATCAATTATCCAACATAATCACATATTTGCACATAAGGCACACCAAAGTCACAATATATGGAAGCACGCCACCACATCGCATAACACATGCCTACACATAAGACATATTATCCACAACCAATGCATTTATCACATATGCACATCAATTCACCAATTCAAACATAAATCTCAACATATAATCAATTAATTCATAATTTCCACACATAATCAATTCATTCATGATTTTCCACACATAATGCATCCATTCACAATTCTCACACATAATCAATCCATTCATGATTTATACAAATGCACAGAGACCGACACAACGACTCTATGCAATGCATATGCGGTACCATCCATCCATCATTCCTCATCACTAGTTCACTCAGGAACTCTGCTGGAATCATTGCTCGTTACTGAGGACCACTCAATAACACCCCGTCGGGCAAACGATGTTCCTCGTCGCTTTCGGTCCTCTTATTTTTAAGGCTCACGATCCAATCAGATCGCTTTCAGTCCTCTTATTTTTAAGGCTCACGACGTTTATGGATCGCTCACACCCCACACGGGCACACGACCCGATCGCTCACACCCCACATGGGCACACGATCGTCTATAATCATCGCTCACACCCCACACAGGCACACGACGTTATAGCAGATTCCCTCGGGAACCAATCCGTCGCTCACACCCCACATGGGCACACGACATTAACAACATGCATATCATGATGCTTGGCATACAATGACTCATGACATTCAAATGCACACATATATGCAATAATCTCAATCAACATTAATCATGCTTTGCAATTCAAGCCCAAAACAATGCATTTATTTTCCATACGGCCACAAACCATCATCACACCATCTAAACACATACATTTACACCATACAACAGCACACAAGTCATACCATATCCATATCAACAGCACATTGCATGATACACATCAATTACACACAATTATAACGATAAAAGTCGACAAAATGACACTATTCCAAATTCTCGACATAATTAAATCAGCTAACGATTTTAAAACCATCATCGTAATAAAGTTCAGTTCAATAGCTATCCAACGATACCAAGAATGTTAAAAACGGATAAACGGAACACAAGTTACGGACTAAACAAGAAAAAACATCGCGAAAAACCACATTTTGCAATTCCCCTGGCCATACGCGTATTGCTCTGAGCCATACGCGTATTGCCCTACTGTCGTACCTCGAAAATTCATTAAAAATAAGACCCTCACGCAAAAGGCGCGGAAAATGGTTCGACAGAGTCGCCACCGAACTTTATTTATCCCAAAAATAGGGAAAGGAAAATATCGAGAAAACCTTTAAGGAAGCGGATAAGAACATGGTCGTCGCAACCACATTCTGGGTTCGGGAGTCGGTTACGTGAGGGGAAGGTACGCGCACCCCCTCACGTCTGTTGTACTCAACGGGAACCTCTTGATTCGAATCGCGATACTCGTTAGCTAGGTTTGTCTGTTTTCTTCTCTATGATAAATGTGGAAAGGTAAAGATAAAAGGAAAAGATACTAAGGGGAAATGGGTGGTTGAAGGATAGGGTGCTCGGCAAGATCATCGCGACCTCGGGCCTACATATGCTCATTCGGACGAGAATGAGAAATCAGAGCAATCGTAGTTCGACTACGGGGTTTGACGGAAAAATATGGTAGGGTGACGCAAACAGGGGAAAAAGAAAAAAGTGTGGATGTAAACGGGGGAAAAAGGAAAAGTGTGCTCGCCAAGATCATCGCAATCTTGTGCCTAAGTATCTTTACTCGGACGAGAATAAAGAATCAGAGCAGTCGTAGTTCATGGTACGCCCACGAAACAAGGGAGTTGGTTGATTTTAAAGAGAGAGGCGTCAATTGCTCACACACGAGTAAGAGAACATGCACCCAAACAATCGAAGGATGATCAAAGACTTGAACCCCCATTTTTCACCTTGAAGAGTTTCGATAGTTGTTAGTCGTTTTGAGGTTTAATTATGAAAATCTGCTTGACGTGGGATCAAGGGTTTATTATATGCGCTTGGTTATTTTGAAAAGGATTTGATTTGTTAAAAGAAGAGGCGTCAATTGCTCACACACGAGTAAGAGAACTCGCACCCAAACAATCGAAGGGAGATCAAAGACTTGAACCCCCATTTTTCACCTTAAAAGAATTACGATAGTTGTTAATTGTTTTTGAACTTTGATTATGAAAATCCGCTTGACGTTGGATCAAGGGTTTATTGTACGAAAAGAGTTTGGTTTGAAAAGACTCGACGACGAATCGAGGGTTTGGTTAAAAATGGCTCGACGACGAATCGAGGGTTTGGTTTGAAAAGAGGTTTGTTTGAAAATGGCTCGACGACGAATCGAGTATTAGTTTGAAAATGGGTTGCCTATGTTAGTCCCTAGGGGTGCTCCTAGTAAACAAACCACAATCAAAGCAATAGTAAATGCGTACAACGGAATGGGAGAGGGGTACATGTAAAATACAAGTGTTGACAGAAATAAAGGGTCTCGTTGTAAGGTAGCCCAAGAGAAAGCCGTGTGTGTGCAAAGTGTCCTAAACTAAACCTTGAGCAAGCGTCGAGCGAATGGATGATCATAACCTACAGTCCATTAAATTATTGTTTTAGGGTTTCGATAGTTGTTAATTGTTTTGATTAAAGTATGTACAAATAAACAATGGTTAGGTAAATATGGATATGAGTATGGATAATATGAATATGGACAATATGAATAATAAGATAATATGAACAATAGTGTAATCAAGATAAAAATGGACAAGATATAATATTGACATAAAATTAAAGTTGGTCTCGTCTTAATAGGATTTAATCGGGAAATCGATAATCGACGACTTTTGACTTTCATTGACCAAAGAGAAATAAGAGACTATAAAGAATATAAAGTGACAAATAACAAATTAAATCGGAAAATGAATACAAAGAATAAAAGTCTCACCTTTATCGAGATTTAATCGAGAAATCGATAAATCGATCGATATTTGGTTTTCATCGACCCAAAATGAATAATAAAATCGAAAAGGTGGATACAAAGACTAAAGGTCTCACCTTAATCGAGATTTAATCTAGAAATCGATAAATCGATCGATATTTGGTTTTCATCGACCTAAAATAAATAAAAAGTAGTGAATAAATTGATATAAAAAGAAAATAAATAGGTAGAAGCACAAAGGTCTCACCTTTATCGAGATTTAATCGAGAAATCGATAAATCAATCGATATTTTGGTTTTCATTGACCTAATAAATGAGTAAAAATAATGTATTGAAATAAAAACAAATAAATCTAAAAGAAAATAAATAGGCCTCATATAGATCAAAATTGTTAAACCAATCAAGATGCTCTTATATCATTGGCCCTAAAAATCGAAATAAAGATCGTAAGCGAAAAATAAAAATCAAAACAAAATTCGAAAGAAAAAGTTATGAATTCAAGAAATAACATGATAAATTGAAACTAAAAATTCAAAGTGCTCCTAATATAAAAACTAGAGAAACAAAATTAAGAAATAAATGGAAAATAAAATAAAAATAGTATGAAATAATAAAAGGGGGGTGATGAAGCATGTTTTTTGTCTTTTTAAATTTTTTTTTATATTTTAAACATCATTCATAATAAAACCAAACAAAAATTATAGGATATTACAATACTTTTTCCAGAAAAATATTAACATGCTAATGGACTTGATAATAGCATAGATAAATGATCATGGTACTTTGAAAACGGAGAAATAAAAGAGGTGAATGTTACCTAGTGGAGACGGTCCACTACCTCTTCAATGGCACGAGTTATGGAAAAATGAAGACGAGCCTTCTCTCCAGAAAATTTGCAAGAATAATTGAGGGAGAAAATTAAGAGAGTATATATATCCATATCCATTTTTGCCTTTCCTATTATCCATTTTGTCATAAATAATCATATTTCTTTTCAAATCCATTCTAATCCATATTTATTATCCAATTCCATTTTTAACCACTTCATTCCAATGTCCATTTTTTTTATTACCTTTTAGTTCCAATCCAATTCATTTTTTTTTCTCAATAACCAAGATATCCAATTCTATTTTTAATATTATTTCATTATCCATCTTTAATACTCATATCCATTTTATAACCACTTCCATTCAAAAATCCAATTTCTTTTATCCAAAAAACAAACGAGGTCATAAAAACTATTTCACAAGCCCATATCTATTAAGCCTACATTACTATCTTTTTATTAAGTCCATGATTTTTTTTTATGAAGGCCCAGGGAGTCAAAAATAAGAAGAGGGAGGTTGGCCTAGCTATTTAAGGAGGGTAGCGCAGAGACTTAAGGGGAGAAAGAAAAAGGAAAACGAAAATGTGAAAAGAAAAAGGGAAAACGGCGCAAGAGAAGCTCGGGGTCTCTCTCGCGATCCACCCTCCATATAAATCCACCAACCAATTTAACGGCCACTCACAATAGTTCCTCCGTCGTGGTTTTCAGCTTCATCGTGTCAATGACAATCTTCCGTCAACCACCAGTCACTGTCATCACGTCGCGTACAACAACATCAGCGCCGACGTATCCATCTTCACCGCCACTGAGTCATGAAGTCGCATCAACATTAATACAACAGCTTGCAGCTCGATTCTCAATTACGACACGCGACAACAATCAAGCTCAACCATCACTGCAACCGCACAGATTCATAGCTGTTAATTTCTATCCATCACCATTCACGCCGGCAACGGTGCTACGCGCTTCCTCCATGTGCTTTTGTTTTGTTTTACAGGCTGCTAATGGATGCGATGCTGTGGTGAGTTCAGTTCTGCAAAGTGTTTCGATGAGTTGCGTAACCGTGTCGGAGGTGTGAGCCCAGAGCGCCGTGGACATGTCGATCATTATGGATATGCTGCTCAAACTTAACTCAACGTTGTGACTAATTTTTGCTGCTGCTCTCCAACTCAGTTTGTTCTGCCGACGAGAATTCTTGGTTACAAACAACAACAATTAGGTGACACAACAATGCCAAGCTTCAACAACAACAACCGGTGACGTACCTTCCGTTTCCGACGTGATTCAACGACATCTCGGCTAACTCCACGCACAGAGTACCGTTACGACACCCCATTATTCACCGAGCAGCAGCAAAACGTCAGCAACAATGTTGACAAAGTGATATCGATAAGTTTCACATCATTTCTACTTGGACTCACACGGTTTACAGGTTTGCATTATGCTGATATTGTTTGGATTCAATTTGTTGCTGGCTATTGTTGGTGTGATTGTAGTTTCAATCTATTGGTGGAAGGGTCTGTGTGCGTGTGTGCCCTATTATCTCGTCGGTAATAGCAGGTTTTGACCTCTTTTCCATCCTTTTGGTGGAAGGGTCTGTGTGCGTGTGTGCCCTATTATCTCGTCGGTAATAGCAGGCGTTGACCTCATTTTCATCCTTTTGGTGGAAGGGTCTGTGTGTGTGTCTGCCCTATTATCTCGTCGGTAATAGCAGGCTTTGACCTCATTTCCATCCTTTTGGTGGAAGGGTTTGTGTGTGTGTGTGCCCTATTATCTCGTCGGTAATAGCAGGCTTTGACCTCATTTCCATCCTTTTGGTGGAAGGGCCTGTGTGTGTGTGCCCTATTATCCTGTTCATAATAGCAGGCCTTGACCTCATTTTCATCCTTTTGGTGGAAGGGTCTTTGTGTGTGCGTGTTCACTATCATCCTCTTGGTGATAGGTCTGTCATCCTTTTGGTGTCAGATTTCTTGTATTTCAACTTCTCAATCCTTTTCTTTATTTCGGACAAATTTGTGATCTTCTTCATATCTAATTGTCTTATACCTCGAAGGACCAAACGCCGTAGCAGTTCATCTAACTCAGTTTAAGCCAATTAGATAGGGGCATCTGTCATACCCCAAATTTGTCCTACCTATATATTTTTCATCTGTACATTCCATCCACTAGCCATTATTCAGAAAAATCCAAAAAAAAAAGTGTTGTCCTCAATTTCGTCTCTCTCTTTTATTTCTTATCCTGTTTACTGTAAGTCATATCTACTTTTTAACCATTTTTTTTATCCTTCATCCAATTAGATATCCATTTTACAAATTCATTAACCATCCTTTATCCATTTTCAATCTTTAAACCATATCCATTATCCATTAATCCTTCTTTTAATCCATTTATGTCCATAACCTTTTTTTTTTATTATCTTCCTTTTTTAACCAATTTCCACATTTCAAATCCAATCCAAATTCAATAACCATTTCCTTTTTCTAAGTCCATTTCACGAAACTATTTCTTTTTAATCCAATTTATATCTATTCATTTATTTTTAATTATCTTTTCTTAATTCTTTTTTTTACCATTATACTCTACATCTACAAAAAAAAAAACCATAAGCCCAAATTACAAAAATAGTATAAAGCCCATTACACATTAGAAATTGCAAAAAATATGAAATTCAATTCCAAATAACAACCTTAGCTTTTCTTTTGCCATACACTTTTCACATCGCACAGCCATTACAAACAAATTCCAAACCACAATTTCACAATAAGACCAACCCACTTATCAAGACCTGTAGCAAAAAAAAAATCAGTTGCTCACAAAACTCACGTACACACACTTCAAACAACACTTCAGCCATAAGCGTTCTGTATAAACCAGTATACAAACCTGCAAAACAACCAATTTAGAAAACGACAACACCCCAAATTCCTCACATCCTTGCCATTCTACCCTCGCCTCTCAGCTACAAATAATACTCCTTCCTCACTCTCAGATAAGGCCTAGCCGCCACGAAAATCCTCCTCTCATCAAACCTTCCATTACTCATCCTCTTCAACAACAACAACAAATTAATTCAAACACTCAAACCCACTGTAAATCAATAACCGAACCTCACCCAAACCGCAACAGAACCTTCAACATACTCACAGTCCCCACCCAAACTATCACAAAACCACTCAACAATCCTCTTCAAATCACACAAAAATCACACCCTTTCCAACCAAATCTTGAAACACAAACCAAATCAGTCCGAACCAGAAAAAATAGACGGAGAGAAAGAGATGAAGTGAGAAACCGATTCGAACCCAGTTTCCATTCCCTTCAAACAACACCAAAACAATTCACAACCCATTCAAAAACCCAAATCAAAACAGAAGGAGATGGAGAAGAGGATTGAGTCGAAAATAAATATAGGCCTGAGCCGTGAATGGAACAGACCGTGAGAGTGAGAGAGTGTGCGTCGAAATCGAGCGAGACGGAGGGAGCAGTAACGCACGAAGAAGGTTGGATTGGAGATGATGATTCGTGTTGTTCTTCACTTTCATTTTCCGTATTATTTGTTTTTGATTTTAAGAAAAATAATGTTGATGATGGAGTCTTGATGTGAGGTTGTTGTTTTACGTTGACCACTTGCCATTTTCTTTAATGTGCTTGGTTTTGTTTTTTATCTCTTATTTAATAATAAAGGAAAAGGATTTCTGATGGATATTGTGATGGGTCGGTGGATTTCATGACCCATTATTGTTGTTTTAAATCTACTTAAATCCACCCTTTTCTTTTTTTTTCCTCGTCCGTTTTTTTAAGAGAGTGGATGATGGGCTTTGATAAGCCCAAAGGATTCCACATTCCTATTCATCTCCTCATAATCCTACGTCCCCTCCCCTTTAATCCTTAATTTTATTTTAGTTTTTTATTATTCATGTTTTCTTGTTTCTCTAAAAATAATAGTTTGAAGTTTAAGTTTAATCTCCATTTTTTGTTTGCATTTAGTTTTTATCAATTTCCATTTGATTTTTGGGCCAATGATATAAGAGCATCTTGATTGGTTTAACAATTTTGATCTATATGAGGCCTATTTATTTTCTTTTAGATTTATTTGTTTTTATTTCAATACATTATTTTTACTCATTTATCAGGTCAATGAAAACCAAAATATCGATTGATTTATCGATTTCTCGATTAAATCTCGATAAAGGTGAGACCTTTGTGCTTCTACCTATTTATTTTTTTTATATCAATTTATTCACTACTTTTTATTTATTTTAGGTCAATGAAGGCTAAAATTGTTAGATCCGCTGGGGAGAATCATTGTAGAAAGCCCAAGAGGAGGCTAGGGTTACTGTTTCAGTTGAGTGACAGGTCCAGTATGCTGATTAAAGAGAAAATCAGTTCTTATATGAGTAATGCTGTACTCAAGGATTTGATTCGAGGATCAGGGTTATTTCCTGTTCTTTAAGGAAGTGGGAAATCCGAAGGGTATTGAGACTGTCCGAGTCTACGGGGTTCCTTCCTATTCTTGAAGGGTGCTTGAGAACGTCTTTGGGACTCAAGGGTTTTAGACTGTCCAAGTCTAGAGTTTCATCTTTTGTACTATGCTTTGAGAAACAGTGGTAGACTCTTAGAAAGACAACTCTATTAAGATGACTGATTTATGTTCCTATACCTCTAGGAGGTCGTCGGGACAATTTGTACGAACCTAAGAGGAGGCTGGAAACTTTTAAGAAGCCGATCGGTCCTTGTATGAAGCCCAAGAGGAGGCTATCATTCCCGGAGGAAGAATCATTATATGAAGCCTAAGAGGAGGTTGTGAATACTTCTAAGAAGCCGAGGGGTCCTTGTACAATGTCCAAGAGGAGGCGGGGATGCTTTTAGGAAGCATGTGGGTCCTTGAACAATGCCCAAGAGGAGGCCGATGCTTTTAAGAAGCCGCTGGGTCCCCAAACCCCAGGAAATTCAAGACAGGCTATTCACGAGGAATAGATCAAGCCAGGAAAGTTTGAGAATTTGGAAGAAACTCAAGAGATGCCATTCACGGAGAAAAGATCATCTATGGGGAGTAGAGTTTCTTGAAAAGTGCTTATAAGAAGCCTGTGGGTCCCCAAACCCTGAGAAATTCAAGACAGGCTATTCACGAGGAATAGATCAAGCCATTAAAGTTCGAGAATTTGGAAGAAACTTAAGAGATGCCATTCACAGAGAAAAGATCATCTCTGGGGAATAGAGTTTCTTTGACAACTTCTAAAGGTGACAGTCTATGAAAGGGTTCACCGAGAATGCTGCCTTTCATATCTCCATATTGTTTAACCCCAAGAGGAGGGAAGAATGTGTCTGGTAATCCTATAGGGATCTAGTTTAGACTATTTCTAAGAGTGATCAACGGGCTTAATGTTAAACGTAGTTGCCGGGGAAACTCTAAATATCTATGTTATTATTACACAGTTGATATGAGTTTATGAAAGAAGACTTACAGCGAAACGGCCCCACAATACAGTTATATGTATATGAAAGCGGTAAATGAAAGCAATAACCACTTACTCGGTTGTAGAGCTTCCATGATGTTTGGTTAGTTGTTCAACAAAGAAAAATCGAAAACAACAGTATATTTCAAAATCAAAGGAGAAAGTGCTTTGAAAGAGAAAGATTTGGGGCTTACAACTCAAGGAGAGACCCAGAGTTTTATCAGTGAGCGCACTGTTTGAATTTGTACAGAGAGACTTATACAATAAGTGAGGCCCAAAATTTATTTTCTGTACAAAGGGATGGGTCTTACACTCTCTCAAGAGGCCCAATATGGTTTTAAGAAATGAAATGGGTCTTACTACTCGAGGGTAGGCCCAGTTGGTTTGATTTTGAATTGGCGATTGCGCCGAGATTTTTGAAAACACAGTGAGAGTTATACAATAAGTGAGGCCCACTATTTTGGTATTTTACAAAAAGGGGGTTGGGTCTTACACTCTATTAGAGGCCCATGAGTGTTTGGAAATGATTTGTTTGAGTGAAAATCAAAGAAACCCTAATTTTATTCTTTAAAAGTAAATATTTAAAGAAAATCAATGAAAAATACCAAATAATTTTGAATAAACCACTTGTGATTTTTGTTTAAGGTTTGAAAAATAAGGTATAAATCACAAGAGATATTAAAACTCATTTGGTATTGATTTTTCAAGATGAATATTCATTTTAAAATGTTTAAAAACAAATAAAAATGAATTTATTCACAAAAATACTAATTATATTAAATAAATAATATAAACTTAATTTTTTTGTGGAATAAACTATTTCAACATTTTTTTGATTTTTTGCAAAAAGAACCAATAAAAAATAATTAAAATTGAAAGAGTTATTAATTTTCCAATTAATTAATAAAACATGAAAATATTGAAAAAAATGGCAAAATGTGAAAAAACACAAAATGGCATGGGTGGGGTTTGAACCCAAGACCTCAAGGTTACAAGGCGCGCGCCTTACCACTAGGGTGGTGATACATCCATTGTTTGAAACAAAACAACAAATATACAAGGTATGACTTGGTTTTAGGCCTGGCCCAAGGCAAGATTTGGCAAGTTTTGGCTCAGAAACGTGAAGGCCATAACTTTCTAAATTCTTAATGGTTTGAGACAACATTTATATGCATCTAGACCAGAATTTCACAAGGAATCCAATGGTGGTGGTAGTTTTTTCAGATCACACTCCCTCCTCAAAACCCGATAGTGGTTTTGAAAATGACCTATAATTGCATTTTCTATGCTACAACTTGGTACATGCATGGATTACATGGTGAATTAGCTCAAACACAACATATACAACATGTATGAGATGTATATGATCAGTGGACTTCAAAGCATTGCATGATTCAAAGATTCCAAGTTGAGAGGCTTACCTCCTTTTTTGAGATTTTGGAGCTTTTGTGCAATCTGTCAAGCCTCTTGTTCCAGAAATGATTTGATGCTTTATACACACTCAAATGATCCCTTGGAAGCTTTTAGGATGATTGGAATTGGTTGGTACCTGCAAAAACACAAACAGTCCCTTTCTTGCAAAAGGGGTTAAAAGTGACCAAAATAGCAACTCTCTCAAATGGTGTTCCAGATGTATGAAACCATTTGGGACAGTTCTAGGATGATATTTGGAGTGTGTTTGAGGTTTTATCTGGTTTGGAAAGTGACTGAATCAAGACATGGCTTGAAAAATGCACAAAAGGCCTATTTTGAGGTTTTGAGAGGTGGCTTTGTGATTTTGTGATTACAGGTCACTTGTGATAGTTTGCACAGCTTACATATGATATATGTGAGGTGTGTGTGTGATTGATTGTGATGGAAAAGCTCTCAAGCTCAAAAACTCAAAGTTGCCTTGCTAAAGAAGGCATTTTTGCCCAGAGAAAGAGATTTTGAGGAAAGCATCTGTTTGATGGCTTTGGTGTACTCAAACTGAGCACAAATGAACTCTATTTATAGTAGAGCAAGTTTGTTTTGGGATCCACAATGAATGACAACTGCAGCAGAGGTTCGGCCAATGCTGTCCAATGGAAATCCAAGTCTCCTCTAGCCATTGACTAGAGGTTAGGGCACAAGGTTGTGGTTCCCTTGGTCTTGGATAAGTCTTGACTGAATTCAGTTGAGAATGGCTCAGTCCATGCCACCTTGATGCTTCCATTGAATGCTCCAATCCAAAATTGGAGTCTTGTCCCTATTTTGGCAATTCTAGGTTCAACATGCTATTTCTTGTTCCAAAGACTTTGTAGGCTTGGCTCAGTGATTGTCCCCTTTAGATTCAATCCTCAGAGGTGTCCAAGTGGATAAGAGTGTTTGGATTTGCACAATTTTGGAAAATCGAGCAAAAGTGCAAAATCTTTCTTACCTTGACAGATTTCAACAAGGCAACTTGCTAATGTTATATCTCATGGCTCAAATTGAATTTGGTAATGTTCTTTGCCATTTTGGAAAGCCCTTATATGATACAACAACTGTTTGATCATATTTGGTTTTGATACTTTTTGAATCCAAGTGAAGAATGTCCCTACATTTGGAAAAAAGTATGGCAAAATTTGACTTAGTGAAATTTTCACTAAGTGTTGGAACAAAGTGACTTTTCTTGATTTTGATCACTCCATAACTCAAAATCCATGAGGAATTTGGACATAGGCCAGTATGAAGCTTTTGTAGAGGGCAATGAGATATACAAATCAAGCTTTGGATGGGAGAAAATGGCTTTGTGGTTTAGGAGTTACGATCCTCCAAAGTTGGTACCCTAGCCACTTTATTTTTAACTTAGAAAAATTTCTAAGTTTTTATGGTTACCCCTTTTACAAGTTATCCAACTTTTCTTGATTTTTCTTGATGAATGATGATTCAAATCATACATTAACATCATTTTAGGGTTAAAAATCCATTTTAGTGAAAAATCTCAAAAAGTCAAAGTTGACTTTTGTGCACAGTTGACTTTTTATCAGATGAATTCCAAACTGTGCGATCCTCTAGGAAATCATGTCCTTGACCTAAATAAAACTTGATGGACATGTTCCATGAGTGTTATAGGGTGTATTGAATCATGTCTTAGGGCTTGTGAGCATGTCCTGGTCAAAAGTCAAAGTTACAGTTGACTTTTCCCGCGAAACCCTAACTGTGGTTCAGATGAAATTGAAACTTGTTGCTCAAGCTTCTTGGATCAATTCATTGTTCCAAATGGATCAATATGGAACATTGGAGATCCTCAAATCCTCTCTTGAGGTCTTGGTTCATGATTGGTCCCAAAAGTCACCTTAGGGGTGAATTAGGTCAAGAAACCCTAATTCCTGATTTTTTATGGATGCATCCCCTGAGGAAAAATTGACTGGATGCTTGGGTCCATGAGGTTCCATGGAGTAGTTTAGGATATGTTTTGAAGCATTGGCTCATGCCCAGAGGAAAATATCCATCTGGAGGCCCTGGTCGACCAAAACCCTAATTTGGTGACACTGGCGATCTTGAAGCTTGATCCACCTAGAAGGGAGCAACCTTGTGCTTAATCCTTGAAGTATGAGTCCTCTTGATCCTTAGTATATACTTGATAGGTTTAGACAAGTTGAGTATCATGTCATTCCTTGATTGATCCTTTGTCCAGAAGCTCTGAGAGGGCTTGAAACCCTAATTTTGATAGTAGTGAATATTCACCCATCTTTGGGAAGACTAAAGGTTCATCCATATTGTGATGATGATTTGCACAATGATGGGAAATCATAGTGGTCAAAATTTGGGGTATGACACTGTCGAAGGTAGTTTGGCAGTCTTCCGTCCAAACGCAGTCCTGATTCTTTTTGAGTAATTTGAAGATCGGCGCACATGTCACGGTCATGAGAAATATGAATCTGGAAATGTAGTTCAAACGTCCCAGGAATCCCCTGACTTAATTTTCAGTCTGCGGAGAAGTCATTTCTTGAATGGCCTTGACCTTTTCAGGATCAACCTCTATTCCCTTTTGGCTGACGATGAACCCTAAGAGTTTCCCTGAACGGACACTGAAGGTGCACTTGTTGGGATTCAAGTGGAGTTTGTATTTTCTCAACCGATCAAATAGTTTTTACAGGTGGGTCACTTGCTCCTCCTCTGTTCTAGATTTGGCAATCATATCATCGACGTATACCTCGATTTCTTTGTGTATCATGTCATGATACAGAGTAGGCATGGCCCTTTGATAGATTTCCCCGGCGTTCTTCAACCCGAACGACATTACCTTGTAATAAAAAGTACCCCATGGGGTGATGAAGGAAGTTATCTCCATGTCTTTCGGCGCCATTTTGATTTGGTTATAGCCCGAGAATCCATCCATGAAGGATAAGACTTTGAACTTCGTTGTACTGTCTACCAGTATGTCAATGTGTGGTAAGGGAAAGTCATCCTTCAGACTGGCTTTGTTTAGATCCCTGTAGTATACACACATTCTGACATTTCCATCCTTTTTTGGAATTGGTACTATGTTAGCTAACCATTGAGGATATTCTGATGTGGCGAGGAAACCCGCGTCAATCTATTTTTGTACCTCCTCTTTAATTTTGATAGCCATGTCTGGATGAGTCCGTCTCAACCTTTGTTTTACTGGCGGACATTCTCATTTTAACGGTAAATGATGTTCCACGATGCTAGTATCCAACCCTGGCATGTCCTGATAGGACCAAGCGAATACATCGGGAAACTCTTTGAGAAGCTTTGTCAAAATTTCTTTGATAGTTGGACTGAGCAGTGCCCTAATCTTGACTTTTTTTCTCTCTTCCTCTGAACCCAAGTTGACCATTTCCAACGGCTCTTTGTGAGGTTTAATGGACCTTGCCTCTTGTCTGAGTAATCGGGAGATCTCCTCTGGAATTTCTTTGTCATCATCTTCTTCAGCCTCAAATACAGGGAATTAAAAGTTGGGAGAAGGCATCGGATCGTATGTTTCAACGGGGTTTAAAACAACCAATCTACATGACGTTATGGTTGTTTTTTAGAAGAGATAGAGAGAAATGCAAGAGTGCGTGCAGTGTTTTTCTGAAAACTGCTTGTTTTTATTTGTTGAGTTGTTTTTAGGATTACCATTTTCTGAAAAAGCGAAAAGAGAAAACAACAATAAATGCGAAAATTACATAACGACGTTATTTTATTTATGATTTTGTCGATTCTTGAAACTACAGCCCTATAAAACAAAAATCTGTCGCTTTGGGCAAAGCGAAGAGGTATATTTACAGAAAGGGAGCCCTATCAAAACATTTGTTTCACCTGGGCAGGGTGAAAGGTTAAGATAAAGACGACCATTTATTTGACTTATGAACGATCTTCGGAACATCGACTGCAACCCATTGGCGGCGAACTCTTCAGTGAATCACAAACTCTAGTACGTTCCTTGATTTGTCTTTAGAAATAACACTGATTTATGGCGGAGCAGGAACATTGGAATCTGTCTCTGAGGCAGAGTTGTCGTAGGAGGTTTCCTCAGTTGTATTTTGCATAGTGTTTGTGCTCTCAGGTAGATCTCCCCATCCACTTGGCTGGATATCCTTGAGCCTGGTACGAGAGCTTTCTGGAGCGGTATAGTTGACCATGAAGTCGTATTTACCACTTGGTTGTCCTAAGGTGTCCCACACTTCTTTGGAACTGGAGGAGTCATCCCTTTCAATGACGTTGACCTCGGGGAAAGCACAGTTAATGAATTCTAGTCCTGTAAACTTTGCAAATTCATCGTCGTGCAATATATTTTCAGAATGCCCTGAGTGTTGATCCCATGACATGGTGGGGACGCAGGTAATCTTTTAGATGATGTTGAGCTGATAAGCATCGTTGGGCTAATTCTCTTGCCCCAAGTCTCCTGGGTACGGCTGCCAGATCGGCAGACCATCCATCGGCCCATAATAGTCGTGGTCAAAGTTGTCTTTCATCAGAGTGTCTTCCTCTAATGAGTTTGGTGGAGCACGGCATCCTTCCGGATCACGATCTCCGTATATCATTTCGACATCTGACCTTGGTATAAATCTCGGACTCTGTGCGGGATAACAAAATGGCATAGGCACTTCTTCCTGAGACATATAACCATCCTCGTTAAGACAGGACTTCCATTCCTCATCTGTGTCGGAGGAATCTCCCTCGTTGATGGTATGTACTTCTTGAGACACTGGGTGAAGGAAACCTCCACTGTGGAAGAAGTCCTGAATGGGATGAAAACTTTCATCTTTAGTAGCAGTCGGGGTACAGGTTGAAGAAAAACCAAGACCTTTCTTTGTCTTGTTGTTAGTAGGCATGACAAGCTGTCCCCATCCTTTTGCATTGTTATTTTTTATTACTTCGAGAGCATCTTTGTACGAGGAAATCGAGGTTCCTCTCTCTGATTAATTTTCATTGCTCACCGAAAGTGCTTGGAGTTGGGTTCCAATAACCTCCTCTGGTCCTACACAAGTGGACAACGATAGGTTACTCACGATCAAGGCTTTTTCTCCACAGACCGTGACGAGTTAGTCATTCTTGACAAACTTCAGCATTTGGTGAAGTGTCGAAGTGACTTCCCCATCCCGGTGTATCCAAGGTCTTCCCAACAAACAGCTGTATGTTGCACGGATGTCCATGACATGGAAAGTGATTAGGAAAGTGTGAGGACCGATAGTTATGGAAAGGTCGACTTCGCCGATAACTATTTTTCTGGACCCGTCAAATGCTTTAATGATGACCTCACTGCCTCTCATCGGAGATCCTTTAAATGATAGTCGCATTAGAGTGGACTTCGGCATAACATTGAGAGTCGATCCGATATCTACCAGTACGCTAGCTAAAGCATCGTCCTGGCAGTTGACTGTGATATTGAGCGCCATGTTGTGACTTTTGCCTTCTTATGGCAATTCCTCGTCGCTAAACCCCAAGTTGTTGCAGGAGGTGATGTTAGAGACGATACTGTCGAATTGCCTTATCGACACATCCTGTTCCACAAAGGCCTGCTCTAAGACTTTCTGTAGAGCCTTTATGTGGGCTTCGGAACTGAGTAAAAGAGATAACACAGAGATCTTTGAAGGAGTTTGTAACAGCTGATCAACAATGTTGTATTCACTCCTTTGGATGAGCTTCAACATCTCATCATCGTTCTTTGAAAGGTCGGGATCACTGGATTGACCGACCAGTTGATTAGGAACTTTCGTTTGAGGTTCGTTTTCTCTGTTAGGTTCTCCAACTCCTCTGTTGAAGATTCGACCACTCCGTGTTACTCGACTGATGTCTGCAATATTCACGACGGAGGGTAATGGAATTTCCTTTCCATTCTCAATTGTTGTTGCACCGTATTTGTAAGGGATCGCCTTATCGGATTTTTACGGCACTGGTCCCAGTAGATAGATAACTACAGGAGCCTTCTTATTTCTCTGACTGTCGTAAGTAACTTCAATCAACTCCTGGTTAAGAACCTTCGATTCGTCAAGTAGAGGGATGATGGTATAAACATCTTTGGTCCTTTCGTGATTAGAGATCACGACAACATCCTTAATCTGATCAGTGAAATAGTCCGGTGTCCAGTTGATTGATCCAAAACTTGGACGTGGTTGAATCTCTTTGGGAGCCAACTAACTTTGAAGGGCTGCTCGCACGAGGTAACATCCTTGATTATTTTCTGAGCAGACTCTATAGCGCTCGTAGTTGTATGGTGGCACCTGGCCACGTCCGCATTGAATGCAGTGCAACCTTACTAGGTCTATTTCCATAGATTGGACATCCTGACTTTGATGTCTAGTAGGGTTCCCGTTTGTCACACTAATTTGTTGCGTGTATTCGTCTAGATAGATCGGAAGCCACCAATGATTTAATAAGTGTTGTAAATTTCTTTGAACTAGAGCGCACCCTTGATCGCTCTCATGACACACTTTACAGTTCTGATAATTATACGAAGTCAGGAAACCGAGCTGGACTTGTGTAGCCTGTAACTCCACCAAGATGGTATTCATCAAGCGAATATCAAAGATTTGAATCATATTTACTAGATACTGATTTCTATCACGGTAATCCTGAATCCATCCAAGATCCATCTGACATTGGAGGGCCTCTTGTACAAAAGAGCATCCCTGTTTGTTTACCGAGCAGATCCGACAAGAGTCGTAATCGTGCCGAGGCAGATTATGATGTTGACTTTGCCTTGAGTGCATTGCCATCAAGTTGTCATTCATTGCACGGATGTCGTGGTTCTGAATGATGTTGGAACTTGTATAAGTCATGTTAACTCCACGAACTCGATGCTCTTGGATCCACCAGAGATCCAACTGTTCCTGTAGAGCTGATTGCACCACAGAACATCCTTGATTGTTTTTAGAGCAGATATCACACTGGTGATAATTGTGAGATGGTACATGCCCGTATCCACCCTGTCTATAATGCATCTTGACCAAGTTGGCCCTCAATAAGAGTACATCATGAATTTGATAGCTGTGGTTAGACTCTTCCTCTATCAAATTTACTGCAGCCTTTTCGTGTTGAGGCAGCGGGTTCGTGAGAATATTCGGATTCGTATCTTTGAAAGATAAGACCCCGCTCCTAACAAGCTTTTGCACATCAGATTTGACACTGAGACAGTTTTCTATGCTATGCCCTGGTCCTTCTTGATGATAAGGGCAAGTCTGATCCGCCTTGAACCAAAAGGGCGGATTCTTGGGTACTGTAAGAGGAAGCCTGATTTGGACGTGCCCCTTGACCAGTAGTAATGGAAACAGTTCAGCGTACGACATCGTTATAGGTTTTCCTGGTGGTCGCGTTGTACGATTGTTGTTATACTGAGGACGAGCCTACTGAAGAGGTTGTTGTGTCCTTTGCTGATATTGTTGTTGATTTGGTTGGCTCTGAGCAACCTGAGGTTAATATGTAGGAACAGGCGCAGGGTTGATAGCAGGAGTTACAACTGCTACTGGTTGGTACCGTCGCCTTTGCTTTCCGAGAGAGATATTGCCAATATCTTGCTCTTTTTTCTTAGGGAGAGTACTACCGTATCGTTTTGTACTACTTGATGATCCAGCATCATTAACTAAACGTCCCTCTCAGACTGCTTCCTCGAGACGAACTCCCATGCCTACCATTTCAGTAAAGTCACTGGGCGCACTGGCGACCATTCGGTCGTAGTAGAATGAGCTCAAGGTCTTTAAGAAGATCTTTGTCATCTCTTTTTCCTCAAGAGGTGGACAAATCTGGGCGGCAATTTCACGCCATCTCTGAGCGTACTCCTTAAATGTTTCCTTGTCCTTCTGTGACATGGCTCTGAGTTGATCTCTGTCCAGTGCCATGTCTAGGTTATACTTATATTTTTGAACGAAAGCAGCGCCAAGATCTCTAAAAGTACCAATCTTAGTGCGGTTTAAACCCATGTACCGTTTGAGTGCGGCACCGGTTAAACTATCCTGAAAATAGTGAATCAGTAGCTCTTGGTTCTTTGTCTGAGTTGACATCCACCGAGCGTACATCACCAAATGGCTTTGAGGGCAAGAGTTACCCTTGTACTTTTCAAATTCGGGTACTTTGAATTTGTACGGAACTTTCACATTGGGGACTAAACAAAGGTCTGTGGCGTCCTTTCCAAATAGATCCTGACCGCGGATGGCCTGTAGTTCTTTCTGCATCTCCAGGAACTATTCCTGGAATTCCCTCATTCTCTCGTCCATACTTTCGTTTCCACCAGACGGTATCTATGGAATCTGTCCTTCTAGGACAGTGCGTACCACGGGTGGTGGTATAGTCATTACGGCCGAGACTCTAGGTCCTTCCCTCTCCCGAAGTTTGTAACCTTCAGGAGTTGTTGTCATGCCCCGGGCATCTTTGCTTTCCCAGTTTGTAACCTTCAGGCCCAGCGGCTCCTACTGCGGTTCCCTGATCTACAGTGATCGGCGAAACATATCCTTCCAGGATATAGTTAATAGGCATACCCTATGGACGATATTTCGGCATTTTGTACCTAGGATCATACTTCTCCGCTATGGGTGTTGATGTGATCTCTGAGATCACTGTCCTTTGTTATTGCATCTGATCTTCTGTTCAAGCTTGCATGTCGTTATGAAGCTTTCTCAGATCCTCTTTCAGAGTGTCGATCTCTTCCCCTAACTCTCTGTTCTCTTCCTCGAGATCATCCATCTATTTCTGTCGATTGGCCCGAGTATTGTACGAATTTGACAGTTTGACTCTATAATCGAGACGCAAACGTGAGATTCGTAGGTAAGAAGAGTGTGTTATATGGGAATGATGAATGCAATAAATATATTTTAATTAATTTTTGTTTAATCAAAATAAACTTCAACAATTGGATTGCAAATATCAAACAGTGGGGAAACCCTGTTTTATTGAATTCAAAGATTGCAGAATGGAAATACAGTAATTTACAAAGTGATGTAAAAGGAAATCTAAACTTATAGGTCCCGAGTCCTCTCTGAGGGGAGCTCAAGTGCTGGTTCTGATATTTTCCTTTTCTTTGACCCGGGCTCTTGGGTCGTTGTCGGGTTGTCATTCCTTTGCCAAGTGAAAGGAGCGAGCAAATTCCTTTGGTCATCCTGATTTTCTACAGCATGTTGCTCTAAAATCTCAATCAGAGCATCTTTTTCTATTAACAATTGTTGTATTTTCTTGCACTCCATATTGAGAATACGGTACTTGTTCTTCCAAGACCTCTTCTCCTGTTGAACTTTGTTAAGAGTCACCTGAAGTTTTTCTGTATCAGACATAAAGTAAAGGACAGGGTCCCTTAATGGAAGAACTTCCTGACGAGGATAAGGCATCCTCAGCTTGAGAGCTCTAGTTTGTACCTAGTGGAGATAAGGTTCCACCGAGACATAGTCTGGTTTTCCTAGAGACTCTCTTCCTTTCCTATGAACGTGCTTCCAGGCATGCACTATTTTTGTCTTTAATGCCCTGTCATTTTCTCATTCCTTGAAGAAAAGACCTTCCAGATGAGCATTACGCGGGACATGCCTCATCGGGTATTCGAGTTGACGAAGAACTAAAACTGGATGATAGTTAATTCCTCCTTTAGTTCCTATAAGGGGTACATTAGGGAAATTTCCACAACGGTCAATGATCATGATCCCTTCATAGATTCGATTGTACGATCGATGTCAGAGTTGGTAAGAGACATGATTCTCTGCGACCAACGTAAAGTATTCTTTTGATCCCAAAATGCAGCAGACTTTGGCAAATGGGAAGTAAACCATTTGTACAGCAGGGGTACACAGCATATGATCATTCCTCCGCCATACAAATTCCTTAAGTGTACAGAATGATAAGCATCTGCGAGCAGGGTCGGTACAGGGTTTCCAATTAGAAAAATCTTAATGGCATTGATATCAACGAAGTTATCAATGTTGGGAAACATAAATAACCCGTAGGTAAGCAAAACAAAGATGATTTTGAAAGGGGCCACGTTCCCTATACTAGCAAAGTACAGAGCTTTCTTTATCAAGAACTGGGCTGGCAAACCCTGGATACCACCCTTAATGATTATGTGAGTCCTGACTTCTGACTCGTCCAAATAGATTGCTCTTGCAATGGTTTGATCCTTTGGAATCTCTTCCAGTCCAGAAAAGGGGGCATGATCAGTAATATGTAAATCAGTCAGGTGAGAGTACTCCTTCAGTGTTGGTGCTAGCTGATAATCCGGGAATGTGAAACAGTGATAAACCGGATCGTAGAACTGAATGAGCGTGGACAGGATTCCTTCAATTACATGGACCCTTAACAGAGACAGCAGTCCTCCATACTTAGCTCTGAAAGCCTTAGGGTTGGTTATCATCCTTGCCAACCCTCTTAAATACTCTAGTTTTGGAACCTTGAAGGTGTACTTATGATTTTTCCTTCTACCGAAATCCATTAGCAATCCCTTTTTCTGACATTTACAATCATTGTCTTAGTTTAATTTGAAAAAGAGAGACTAGAAGAGAAGGTTTTTCTTTTTTTTTAATGTTTTTAATGAAATGAATGCATGAATGCAGCACACAAAAACATAGAAAGAACATGGGGTCAAAAGGTAGGTGTCATGAAGTCAAGGCTCTACCCATCCCCCAAAGGTTTATGTCATACCCCAAATTTTGACCACTAAGATTTCCCATCATTGTGCAAATCATCATCACAATATGGAGGAACCATCATATCTCATCAGTCTCCCCAAAGATGGGTGAGCATCCACTACAATCAAATTTAGGGTTTTCAACCCTCTCAGTTTAGACAAAGGATCAATCAAGGAATGACATGATATTTAACTTGTCTAAACCTCTCAAACATCCACAATGGATCAAGAGGACTCCCATTTCAAGGATTAAGCACAAGGTTGCTCCCTTCTAGGTGGATCAAGCTTCAAGATCGCCAGTGTCACCAAATTAGGGTTTTGGTTGACCAGGGCCTCCAGATGGAAATTTTCATCTGGGCATAAGCCAAAGATCCAAAACATAACCTAATATGTTCCATGGAACCTTATAAACCCAATCATTAACTCAATTTTGCCTCAGGGGATGCATTCATCAAAAAATCAGGAATTAGGGTTTCTTGACCTAATTCACCCCTAAGTTGACTTTTGGGACAAATCATGAACCAAGACCTCAAGACATGATTTTAGGGTCTCTAATATACCATATTTATCCATTTGGAATAATGGATTGATCCAAGAAGCTTGAGCAACAAGTTTCAATTTCATCTAAACCACAGTTAGGGTTTTGCGAGAAAAGTCAACTGTAACTTTGACTTTTGACCAGGACATGCTCCCAAACCCTAGGACATGATACAATATACCCTATAACACCCATGGAACATGTCCATCAAGTTTAATTTAGGTCAAGGACATGATTTCCTGAAGAATTGCACAGTTTGGAATTCATGGGATAAAAAGTCAACTGTGCACAAAAGTCAACTTTGACTTTTTGATGTTAATGTATGATTTGAATCATCATTCATCAAGAAAAATCAAAGAAAATGGGATAACTTGTAAAAGGTGTAACCATAAAAACTTATAAAATTTTCTAAGTTATGAAAAAAAGTGACAAAGGTACCAACTTTTGAGGATCATAACTCCTAAACCACAAAGCCATTTTTTCCATCCAAAGCTTGATTTGTAGATCTCATTGCCCTCTACAAAAGCTTCATACTGACCTATGTCCAAATTCCTCATGGATTTTGAGTTATGGAGTGATCAAAATCAAGAAAAGTCACTTTGTTTCAACACTTAGTGAAAATTTCACTAAGTCATATTTTGCCTTACTTTTTTCCAAATGTAGGGACATTTTTCACTTGGATCCAAAAAGTATCAAAACCAAATATGATCAAAAAATTGTTGTATCATATAATAGCTTTCCAAAATGGCCAAGAACATCACCAAATTCCACTTGAGCCATGAGATATGACATTGGCAAGTTGCCTTGCTGAAATCTGCCAAGGCAAGGCAGATTTTTGCACTTTTGGTCGATTTGCCAAAATCAGCCAATTCCAAGCCTTGTCATCACCTTGGACACATCTGAGGATTGAATCTAAAGGGGACAATCACTGAGCCAAGCCTCCAAAGTCCTTGGAACAAGAAATAGCATGCTAAACCTAGAATTGCCCAAAATAGGGACACGACTCCAATTTTGGATTGGAGCATTCAATGAAAGCATCAAGGTGGCATGGACTGAGCCATTAGCAACTGAATTCAGTCAAGACTTATCCAAGACAAAGGGGACCAGTAGCCTGTGCCCTAACCTCTAGTCAATGGCTAGGGGAGACTTGGATTTTCATTTGCCAACATTTGCCAAACCTACTCAGCAGTTGCCATTCACTATTCCTTGCAAAACAAACTTGCTCTACTATAAATAGAGCTCAATTGTGATCAGTTTAAGTACACCAAAGGCCTACAACACTTGCCTTTCTCAAAATCCACTTCTCACTCTCAAAAATGCCTTTCTTAGCAAGTCACTATCGGGTTTTTCATTAGAGAGCAATTCCACTCAAACCAATCACACACACACCTCATATACATCATATGTGAGCTGATCAAACACTTAAACAACATCTGGAACACTGATTTCTCAGAATCACCAATCAATTGCTTAAGGTTTTAACCAAGTTGCAGTTGAGATGCCATGAAGTGATCCAACCAATTTCCATCAAGTCCAAGCATTCAAACACAATCCATAGGGTGTAGGGAAGCTGTTCAGATCATCACAACTCATCTGTAACACCTCCTACTCAGAAATCATTTTGAACTTGCTGTCACGACCTAGAGGTAAGCCTAAACTTGGTCATCTCTCAATCTATGCATATTTCCATGCACAATACTTTTGCCAAATGTTCATAATCATGCATGGAATGTTTCCCCTCAAGTAATTGCTTTGTTTGAATCGTGTATCAAAAATCCCAGCCTTCATGCAGAATTTAGGGTTCTTGAGGATTTATCGTGATTTCTTGTTTTATGCTTAATTTAAATGAAATTAATTATCATAAACATGATCGTGAGGTTGAGAAGAGTTGATTGGTATGTGGATTGCATGATATGATCAAGTATTCAGTGAGATTGGATAGAAAATGCAAATCTGGGCAAAACTGAAAAACGCGCGTGTTCTTCAGCTGTTCTTGGCGCCATTTTCACAAATTCAAATATTTGAATTTTGTGATTTTATTTAATTGATTCAAAAATTAATTTCTCTCTGATTTTTAATGATTTTGAGTTAATTCTTTTTTTAATAATTCACAAAAATGTTAAAATATTTTATTTTCCTAAAAAATCCCAAAAATATTATTTATTTCATATAATTGATATTTTTGCAAAGAATTAATATTTTAATTGTTTTTGACATTTTGAATATTTTTTCCACCTTGATTTTGCAACTTTTAATGCCTTCTAATTATTTTGTAGGTCAATACTTAATTTTTGAAGCATTAATCCAAGATCACAATTTGTTTTCCATATGTTAAACAATTTTGATCATTTTAATTGAATTTTTATTCAATTAAAACACATTTTGAAAACAAATTAGGGTTTTTGATTAATTCAATCCTCATAAATCACTTTAAAAAACTTTTGGGCCTCTAATAGAGTGTAAGACCCAACCCTTTGTAAATACAAACAATTTTGGGCCTCACTTATTATATAAGTCCCGTTGTATTTCAAAAAAAGTTCGACGCGATCATCATCCGTTGAAAAATAAACATTGGGCCTACCCTCGTGTTATAAGCCCCATTTCTTTTCTTTAAAACTTTTTGGGCCTATAATAGAGTGTAAGACCCAACCCTTTGTAAATACAACCCATTTTGGGCCTCACTTATTGTATAAGTCCCGTTGTATTTCAAAAAACGTTCGACGCGATCATCGTCCGTTGAAAAACAAACATTGGGCCTACCCTCGTGTTATAAGCCTCATTCCTTTTCTTTAAAAACTTTTGGGCCTCTTGAGAGAGTGTAAGACCCAAACCCCCTTGTACAAACCATTTTGGGCCTCACTTATTGTATAAGTCCCCCTGTACAAGTAAACGGCGTGATAGTCGCCTTTTAAAAATCATCTGGGCCTCTCCTCGAGCTATAAGACCCATTCAAAACTTTTGGGCCTCTTAATAGAGTGTAAGACCCAATCCCCTTTTAACCAAAAACAACTTTGGGCCTCAGATATTGTATAAGCCCCTTCGCGTTAAAAGAAAATCTCCGCGCGATCGCCATTTTAAAATCATCTGGGCCTACCCTCGTGTTATAAGCCCCACTCTTTTCTTTAAACCTTTTGGGCCTCTTGATAGAGTGTAAGACCCAAATCCCTTTGTACATCAAACAATTTTTGGGCCTCAGTCACTTGTATAAGTCCCTCTGTACAAATTCAACAGTGCGCTCACTGATAAAAATCAACTGGGCCTCTCCTTCAGCTGTAAGCCCCAAATCTTTCTTTTCAAAGAACTTTCTCCTTTGATTTTGAAATATACTGTTGTTTTCAAATCTTTCTTTGTTGAACAACTAACCAAACAGCATGGAAGCTCTACAACCGAGTAAGTGTTTATCCGCTTTCATTTACTGCTTTCATATATATATATATATATATAACTGTATTGTGGGGTTGTTTCACTGTAAGTTTTCTTTCATAAACTCATATCAACTGTGTAATAATAGTATAGATATTTAGAGTTTCCCCGGCAACTACGTCTAGCATTAAGCTCGTTGATCACTCTTAAATAGTCAAAACTAGATCCCCATAGGATTACCAAACACAGTCTTCCCTCCTCTTGGGGTTAAACAATATGGAGACATGAAAGGCAGCATTCTCGGTGAACCCTTTCATAGACAATCACTCGTAGACGTTGTCAAAGAAACTCTACTCCCTAGAGATGATCTCTTCTCTGTGAATTGCATCCCTTGAGTTTCTTCCAAATTCTCGAACTTTCCTGGCTTGATCTATTCTTCGTGAATAGCCTGTCTTGAACTTCTCGGGGTTTGGGGACCCACAGGCTTCCTAAAAGCATCCCCGCCTCCTCTTGGGCGTTGTACAAGGACCCATAGGCTTCTTAGAAGTTTTCACAGCCTCCTCTTAGGCTTCGTATAAATGATTTCTTCCTCCAGGAATGATAGCCTCCTCTTGGGCTTAGTACAAATTGTCCCTCGGCTTCTTAAAAGTCTCCAGCCTCCTCTTGGGCTTCGTACAAATTGTCCCGACGACCTCCTAAAGGTATAGGAACAGAAATTAGTCATCTTAATAGAACAGTTTTTCCAAGAGTCTACTACTGTTTCTCAAAGCATAGTACAAAAAATGAAACTCTAGACTTGGACAGTCTAATTACCTTGAGTCTCAAAAGACATTCTCAAGCTCCTTCCAAAACTAGGAGATGAAACCCGTAGACTCGGACAGTCTCAATACCCTTGGATTTCCCATTTCCTTAAAGAACAGGAAATAACCCTGATCCTCGAATCAAAATTCCTGAGTACAAACATTACTCATATAAGAACTGATTTTCTCTTTAAATCAGCATACTAGACCTGTCACTCAACTGAAACAGTCACGATAGCCTCCTCTTGGGCTTTGTACAATGATTCTCCCCAGCGGAGCTAACAATAATAGCCTCCATCTAGGGCTTCGTACGAGATACAAAAAACTCTCTTGTTGAGTCAAATAGCCTCCATCTCGGGCTTTATACAAGATACCAAAAGATTCCCTCGTTGGGTCAAAACCTTTTAGCCTCTATCTCGAGCTTCGTACGAGACAGATAAAAAATACCCTCTTGTTGGGTCAATAGCCTCCTCTTAGGCTTTTTATAAGAAAACCACTGGTTGATCCAATCAACCTTTTAGCATCAAAGATGTGCCTCGTTCACAGTACACAAACATCAACAACTCCTTCCCCTTCATCTAATCACTGTAAGCGGCAAGCCTCTGGATCATCTACATCCATGCCACTGTTCCTCTTTTAGCATGAGAAATTCCTAAGGAAATATGGGATTGCTCTACACTGAGTTAAAGTCTTCTCCTTCAGGTTGGAAAACCCTTATAAAGGAAATTATGGCATTGTTGGATTCACATATCCCAGTTAAAGTAATCCTCCTTTATAACCAGTCACCCAATAGTTGTGACAAACAAACCCTTCTTTAGAGATGACAAATTCTCTCTAAAGAAAACACCCTTTAGCTTCACATCTTGGGCTTTGAACAAGATACAAACCACTTTCAGCTTCCCGTCTTGGGCTTCGAACAAGACACCAAAACACCATTTCCTCCCATAGAATAGGAGGAACTACGATTGCTCTGATTTCCCTGTTTCAGTAAACGGGAATACGTAGGCATAAGATTGAAAGAAAAATCTTAGCGAGCACACTAAACAAAAACCTAAAATCCCATACTTTCATATATATCCGTCCTAACATCTCAACCAATAGCCTAAACCACCCCTTTTCGACAAAATAACCAAGGAGAGACCCCGAATCTTTGTAGCATCTGTAAACCAACAGTTTTGACTGTTTAACCTCAGTATGCAGGCAGGGTTAATTGGAGACATCTATTTCCCTTCCTTCATCAGCTTCAATAGGATAAAAAATGAATCGAGCTGTAGTACTAGAGTGATTGTGCTTCGCAACCACATCCAAATATCACTCGCTACAGTTTATACTGGTGATTTTTTGTACCTGTCCTCAAAATCACTGACCCCTCTTGGGATAACAACAACAAGCGGATCGCCAGCGAGCTGTAGTATCTTAGAGTAGTCTTAAATGAGGGTAGCATCACGTGACAACTATTTCTGATAGATTCCGCACTACAAAATGGTTTCAGTCCACTAAAATCCTCAGCTTTTTAGATAACCCAATGGAACAATCTGCTTTCAACAACCGAAGTCGTATAGGCATTGAATCTGCAAAGGGCATCTCCACTGATTTGATGGTCGATCGGGACCTCTTATCTGGGATTCACTCCCCGTAAGATTACCCGTATAATGCCATCACTTATCTTAGGTGTATACTCAATCTTTCCAGATGCGGCATCACACACATTCCCATTAGCAGAAAAATAACACGGATATCAATTAGGAAAAGTAGTATATATATTTGTCCTAACACCCTAGACCTCTTAAGAGCTATAATACTAGTCCTAGACAGATCAAATACATCCCCAGCAGAGTCGCCATTTCTGTGGTATTTGGTGAATTTAAGGCTTTCACCCTAAAAGAGGCTAGAAAGAATGCCTCCCACTGTGGTCGCCGTTTTTCTGTAGCGTGATTTTTGAAGTTTTGAATCACTATCGCTTTGGTACTACAGTTCGATTCATTTTTTATCCTGTGAAGCTGATTAAGGAAGGGAAATAGATGTCTCCAATTAACCCTGCTTGCATACTGAGGTTAAACAGTCAAAACGGTTGGCTTACAGATGCTATCAAAAGGGGGGTTTATCTTAGGTTATTTGCTTAAAAGAACGGAGTGTCTTGACTGTACATGAGGCTTTTGGTAAGGTGTTAGGTCTGATGCTTCTTGATTAATGTATGGAGGTACTGGATTTTGAGTTTTTGATTAGTATGCTCGCTAAGATTTTGCAATCTTATGCCTACGTATTCCCGTTTAAATGAAACAGGGAAATCAGAGCGATCATAGTTCCTCCTATTCTATGGGAGGAAAAAGGTGTTTTGGTGTCTTGTTCAAAGCCCAAGACAGGAAGCTAAAGGTGGTTTGTATCTTGTTCAAAGCTCAAGATATGAGGCTGAAGGGTTATTTGTATCTTGTTTAAAGCCCAATATATGAAGCTAAAGGGTTTTGACTGAGAGAGAATTTATCATCTCTAAAGAGGATTGTTGAGTGAGCAAAGCACTAATTTGATGCTAAAAGGTTGATTGAATCAACCGGGGATTTCTTTATACAAAGCCTAACAGGAGGCTAGAAGTTTGATTTTTCTGGGGAAAATGTTTTTTTTTTGTCTTGTACAAAGTCCAAGATTGAGGCTAAAAGGGATTTTTGACTCCGTTGGGAAGAATGTATCTTGTATGAAGCCCAAGATGGAGGCTGAAATGGTTTGACTCAACAAGAGAGTAATTTTATCTGTCCTGTATAAAGCCCAAGACAGAGGCTAAAAAGATTGACTCAACAAAGATAGTCTTGAACAGGTGATTGACTCAACAAGAGAGTCTGAAGGTTGATTGACCCAACAAGAGAGTCTTCTATACTCAACTAGAGAGTGATTTGCTGTCTTGTACGAAGCCCGAGATTGAGGCTAAAAGGAGATTGACTCAACAAGAGAGTATTTTATACTCAACAAGAGAGTGTTTTATATGTCTTGTACAAAGCCCAAGACGGAGGCTAAAAGTTAACTCAACAAGAGAATCTTTTATACTCGGCAAGAGAGTGGGTTTTTTATATGTCTTGTACAAAGCCCAAGACGGAGGCTAAAAGACTTTGACTCAACAAGAGAGTCTGAAAAGGTTAGCTCCGCTAGGGAGAATCATTTGTACAAAGCCCCAGAGGAGGCTGACTTTGCTGCTGAGGATTATTAAGATCCTGAAGCGGGTCCAAATGTGGGGAACTCTCATGAGAGAGACTGGGTTTCTGCTGGAGATTGATCCAGAGTGATCGGTGTTTTTCCTATGTTTGAAAGGAACTTGAGAATGTCTTTGAGAGAGACTGGGTTTCTGCTGGAGATTGATCCAGAGTGATCGGTGTTTTTTCCTATGTTTGAAAGGAACTTGAGAATGTCTTTGAGGCTCAAGAGGCTTAGACTGTCCAAGTCTAGAGTTTTATCTTTTGTATAATGCCCAAGAGGAGGCGCGGGCACTAAGGGATGAGTATCAACCCTAAAATGGTCGGAGGTTTGACGCGGGAAAGACCGCTCTAGCAAAGGATGACTAAGTTCTGTCTTATACCTTTAAGAGGTCGTCAGGGTCCTTGTATTAAGCCCAAGAGAAGGCATGAGAACTTATAAGAAGCCGAAGGGTCCTTGTACTACGCCCAAGAGGAGGCGGGGATGCTTTTAGGAAGCCTGTGGGTCCCCAAACCAAGAGAAGTTCAAGAAATGCAATTCACAGAGAAGAGATCATTCCAGGAAAGTTCGAGAATTTGGAAGAAACTCAAGAGATGTCATTCATGGAGAAAAGATCATCTCTGGGGAGTTAGAGTTTCTTTGACAATTTCTAAGGGTGACAGTCTGAGAAAAGGTTCACCGAGAATACTGCCTTTCTCTTTGTTCCATATTGTTTAACCCCAAGAGGAGGGAAGACTGTTTTTGGAATCCTATGGGGGATCTAGTTTTGTTTGTATTTAAGAGTGACCAACAGGGCTTTACCTAGTGCTAGACGTAGTTGCCGGGGAAAACTCTAAATAACTATACTAGTATTACACAGTGGATATGTGACAAGTATATAAAAGGATGTGAAAGAAGACTTACAGTGAAGCAGCCCCACAATACAGTTATATACATATGAAAGCGGTAAATGAAAGCGGATAAACACTTACCCGTTGTAGAGCTTCCATGTTGTTTTGTTAGTTGTTCAACAAATAAAGTTTTGATAACAACATATATGTGAATTCAAAATTAAAGGAGAAAGTGCTTTGAAAAGATTTTTGGGGCTTACAGCTCGAGGAGAGGCCCAAGTTTTAACGATGATCGCACCGTTGTTTTGAAAACTGTATAGAGGGACTTATACAATATGTGAGGCCCAAAATTATTTTTATGTACAAGGGGATGGGTCTTACACTCTATTAGAGGCCCAAAGATTTATTCTAAATAAAATAAATGGGACTTACAACACGAGGGTACGCCCAGGGTTATTTAAAAAGGCGACGATCGCGCCGTTATTTTTGAAAATACAATGGGACTTATACAATGAGTGAGGCCCAAAAAGTGGTGTATTTACAAATGGTATGGGTCTTACACTCTAATAGAGGCCCAAAGAGTTTATTTAAAGAAAATGAATGAGACTTACAACACGAGGGTAGGCCTGGATGATTCTCGTTTTGAAATGGCGATCGCGCCGAGATTTTTGAAATCGCAGTGGGTCTTATACAATAACTGAGGCCAAAATTATTTTAGTTTCAAAAAGGATTGGGTCTTACACTCTATTAGAGGCCCATGAGTGTTTGAAAATGATTGATGAGGGTGGAATCAATCAAAACCCTAATTTCATCATTTTTAAAAGTGAATTCTTAAAGAAAATCAATAAAAAATGATAAAACACCAAATAAGCTTGAATAAACAACTTGTGATTTTTGGTTAAGGTTTGAAAAATGAGGTTTTAACCACAAGATGAATTGAAACTCATTTGGTTTTGATTTTTCAAGATAAATATTCACTTTTAAAATGTTTAAAAACAATTAAAAATGAATTTATTCATAAAAATGCCAACTATATTAAATAAATAATATAAATTTGTTTTTTTTGTGGAATAAAATAATTCAACATTTTTCTGATTTTTTGCAAAAAGAACCAATAAAAAATAATTAAAATTGAGAGAGTTATTAATTTTCCAAATCATTTAAAATAACATGAAAAATAATAAAAAGTGGAAAAATGATAAAAAAGAGGATCTGGGGCGAGGGGGATTCGAACCCCAGACCTCATGGGTGCAGCACGCGCCTTCTACCACTGGGGTGGTGATACATCCGTGTATCAAAACCACCCCATGAATATATGAGGCATGCCTTGTTTTTGGCCTGGCCAAGGCAAGGCAATGCAAGGCAAGATTTTGGCCAAAAACGTGAAGCTTGTAACTTTCTCATTTCTCCAGGGATTGGGACAAAATTTAGGTCTATCCTGCCTAGAATTTCACAAGGAATTCAATGGTGGTGGTGTTTTTTTCAGATGAGGTCCCCATTTTAAAACCCTATAGTGGTTTTGAAATAGGCCTCCATTTGTATTTTCTGTGCTACCTCATGGTACAAGCATGAATCGCATGATGAATTGGTCCAAACACAACATATATAACATGTATGAGATGTGTATGATCAGTAGACCTCAAAGCAATGCATATTTTAAGGAGTTCAAGTTGAGATGCTTACCTCTTTGGGAGTTTTTTAGGCAATCTGTCAAGGGCCTTGTTCTAGAAATGTTTTGATGCTTTGAACACTCTCAAATGATCCCTTAGAAGCTTTTAGGATGATTGGAATCAACTGGAAACCTCAGGAATGGAAACTGGCCCTTTCTTGCAAAAGGGGCAAAAGTGACCAAAATAGCAACTATCTCAAATGGTGTTCCAGATATGGGGAACCATTTGGGTAGTTCAAGGATGATATTTGAAGTGTGTTTGAGGCTTTATCTGGTTTTGAAAGTGACTGAATCAAGACATGGCTTGAAACATGCAAAAAAGTCTTATTTTGAGGTTTTGAGATGAGACTTTGTGATTTTGGTGTTACAGGTCACTTGTGAGAGTTTGGACAGCTTAGATATGACATATTGGATGTGTTTGGATCATGAGCTATGATGGAATTGCTCTCTAACTCAAAAAATCAAAGTTACCTTGCTAAAGAAGGCATTTTTGCCTAGAGAAAGAGATTTTGAGGAAAGCAAGTGTTGTATTTTTTTGGTGTACTCATACTGAGCACAAATGAGCACTATTTATAGTAGAACAAGTTTGTTTTGGCTGCAATAGTGAATGGCAACTGCAGCAGAGGTTTGGCAAATGTTGATCAATAGGAATCCAAGTCTCCTCTAGCCATTGACTAGAGGTTAGAGAACAAGCCTTTGGTTCCCTAGTTCAGAGATCATCCTTGACTCATTCAGTTAGAAATGGCTCAGTTCATGCCACCTTGGTGCATCCATTAAATGCTCCAAAACAAAATTGGAGTCTTGTCCCCTCTTTAGGGTTTTTTAGGTTTGGCATGCTATTTTTAGTTCCAAAGACTTGGGAGGCTTATGGATCAGTGTTTGTGTCTCCTTGGTCTCCACCTTAGGTTTTCAGATGGATAAACTTGTTATTCATTTTCACAAATTGCTCAAATCGAGCAAAATGCCCAAATCTGCCTAGTTATGACAGTTGCAACAAGGCATATTGTCACTGTCATAACTCTTAGCTCAAATGGAATTTCATGGGGTTCTTGGTCATTTTGGAAAGCTCTCATATGATACAACATATGTATGATTATAGTTTATCTTGACACTTTTTGGATCCAAGTGAAAAATGCCCGTACATTTTGGAAAAAGTGAAACATATTCTGACTTAGTGAAAATTTTACTAAGTGTTGGAAAAAGTGACATTTCTTGTTTTCAGCCATTTTGATCCAACCATAACTCAAAATCCATGATGAATTGGAATGAGGTGTAGTTGACACTTTTAAAGTATGCCATGAGAGCTACAAATCTATCTTTGGATCAGTCCAAATGGTTGCTTGGATCTCAAGTTATGATCCTTGGAAGTTGGTACCCTAGCCACTTTGTTCCATAACTTCAAAAATTTCTAAGTTTTTTATGGTTACCTATTTTACAAGTTATCCCACTTTTCTTGATTTTTCTTGATGAATGATGATTCCAATCACACATTAACATCATTTTAGGGTTAGGGAACCATAATTGATCAAAAAATCAAAAAGTCAAACTTTGACTTTTGGGCACAGTTGACTTTTTATCGGATGAATTCCAAACTGTGCGATCCTCTATGAAATCAAGTCCTTGACCTAAATCAAACTTGATGGATGGATTTTATAGGTGTTATAGGGTGTATTGAATCATGTCCCAAGGTTTGGGAGCATGTCCTGGTCAAGAGTCAAAGGTACAATTGACTTTTTCCACGAAACCCTAACTGTGGTTCTGATGAACTTGAAACATGGGAATCAAGCTTCTTGGATCAATCCATTGTTGCAAATGTATCAATGTAGTGTATTAGGGACCCTCAAATCATGTCTTGAGGTCTTGGCTCATGTTTTGTCCCAAAAGTCAACTTAGGGGTGAATTAGGTCAAGAAACCCTAATTCCTGAGTTTTTTTATGAATGCATCCCCTGAGGCTAAATTGACTTGATGACGGGGTCCATGAGGTCCCTTGGAGTATCTTAGGTTATGCTTTGAAGCATTGGCTCATGCCCAGAGGAAAAAATTCCATCTGGAGGCCCTGGTCGACCAAAACCCTAATTTGGTGACACTGGCAATCTTGAGGCTTAATCCACTTGGAATGCTGCAACATTGTGCTTGATTCTTGAAGTGGGAGTCCTCTTGATCCTTTGTGGATGTTGGAGAGGTTTGGACAAGTTGAGGATCATGTCACTTCTTGATTGATCCTTTGCTTAAAAGCTCTGAGAGGGTTTGAAACCCTAAGTCTGATTTTAGTGAGTGCTCAACAACCCTTGATGAGATTGATGAGGCACAAAGGTACATCCATATTGTGCTGATGATTTGTACAATGATGGGAATTTTAGTGGTCAAAATTTGGGGTACGACACCAGGGACAAGATCAATAGCAAACTCTACTTCCCTCTCTGGTGGTACCTCGACAATGTCATCTAGAAACACTTCAGGAAATTGACGCACCACTTGTAATTCTATGATCACCGACTCACTTTCCACTGACAAGGATGCAACCAATGCAAGTACCTGAGCTTTTTCTTCCAATAACTTTCTTAACTCTCTAGCAGACAAAAAACCGTCTTCTTCCTCTTCCTCAGGAGCAAGAAATCGAACTGACTTATTGAAACAGTTAATATGAACATGATTAAAATCCAACCAGTTCATACCCAAAATCACATTGAGACCTCCCAACGGTAAACAAATTAGATCCACACCAAAGTCCTTATCAAAGATCTATAGTGGATAATTCAAACAGACTAAATAAGTGGTCACCGATCCCTTTGCATGAGTTTTGACAACCATCTCTCCCTTCATAGGAGAAACAACAAGGCTTAGCCTCCTTACACAATCAGCAGCAATAAAAGAGTGAGTAACACCAGTATCGATAATAGCAATCAAAGGCGTATTATTAATATAACATGTACCTCTGGACAGTCTGTCGTCACTGGAAGTCTGAGTCCCTGACAACGCAAACACTTTCCCCCAGTTGAAGCTTGCTTTGGTTTCTGACAACGAGTACTAATATGACCCTGTTCTCCACAGTTGTAACAAATCACCATATTAACTTTGCAGTCCGCAATCAGATGTCCTGCCTGTCCACACTTGAAGCATTTCTTCACATCACTCGTGCACTCACTAACATGATGACCCAACTCGCCACACCTGTAACACTTAAGAAGAGTAGGGCCACCTCCCCCACTTGGCCTTTTGCCATCAACATGCTTCTGTTTACCTTTCTCAGCTGGAGCTGCATAAGACTTCCCACGATTCATCGGTTGTTTTCCTCTTCTCTTGGCCAGCCCCTTATAGTGAGTCGATTGAGCCTTGCTGTCTTCTTCAAATATCCTGTAACAATCCACCAAGTCTGGAAACCTTCTGATCTGCTGATAACCAATTGCCTGTTTGATCTCAGGTCTCAATCCACTCTCAAACTTGACACACTTTGAGAACTCAGCAGTTGTCGCACTGTAGTGAGGATAAAACTTAGCCAGATCTGAGAATTTGGCAGCATACTCCGTAACCGTCATGTTACCATGCTTCAGTTCCAAAAACTCAATCTCTTTCTTCCCTCGTACATCTTCAGGAAAATACTTCCTTAAGAACTCCCTACTGAACACAGCCCAAGTGATTGCCTCTCCTGTTGCTTCCAACAGTTGACAAGTGCAAACCCACCAAACATCAGCCTCCTCAGCCAGCATGTGAGTACCTAACCGCACCTTCTGTGCTTCAGGACATTCCATAACCCGGAATATTCTCTTGATTTCCTTGAGCCAAGCCTGCGGTCCATCCGGATCATGTCTTACCTTGAAGGTAGGCGGTTTGTTCTTCCGAAACTCGTCATTCTCGTTAGCATGTGGCGGGTTCTGCACCGCTTGAGCAATAGCCTGCAAAGCAGCAGCAATCGCAACATCGTTCCTTCCAGCCATTCTAAAATTGGTACACACCAATAATAGAACATAATGTTTAAGGATCCGATAACAACAACGACAACTTGGCCGGACGGACCGACCTGCTCTGATACCACTATGTAACACCCTAAATTCCCCTGCATAATTTAATCGAATAATCATAGTAAAATAATAGAACTCAGAAATAAAGGGCATTACTTTAAACAAAAATTTGCTCATAAATAGACATGTAACATAAATTAAAGCATACTTTAATCCAAAAATACTCTTTATTACGCAGCGGAAATGCATCATTCGAATAATAAATCATAACGGTTTCAATTTACCAAAAATTAGTTTTGTAAACTGTAAAGGTAACTAAAATTCTTTAACCAAAATAAAACATGCATAAAAGCGTTCCCGACTCCCAATGTTACATATTAGAGTAGACGCCACTAAAGTGAAGCACCTCGTCTTCACCGACCACGACTTCCAAACTACTCCTGATTATCTGTAGGATGCCATATAAAGCATCACCAAACATAGAAGGGGTGAGATTCTCAAATCAACAAAAGAAGAAGATGATATAAATATAAAAGCATAAATCACCAAGTCATTCACCCATATCACAATTACCAACAAGAATCACACACCTCAACACAACCACAGATCATCAATCAAAGCATAATGCAACACAACTAACAAGAGTAATGAAATGAGACGCCAACTAGACTCAATGCATGTGGTACCAATTTTGATCCCTGTTTCATGATCATAATTCCCGTTGGAACGTCTATCTAATCGCTCACACCCCACATTGGCACACGACAATCGTGAATGTTCACACCCCACATGGGCATACAATCACCTCAACAAAAACAACAACATCGATTCTATTAAAAGGAATCCGGATAGATGCTCACACCCCACATGGGCACACGTCATCCCTCAACTCATGTTACATGCTATGCACCTTCAAAGACAACATGCAACAACGAAACCAATGCATAAACATAGCATATCATCAATACTCAACTCAATATTTCACAACAACACACATACACCTATTCGAACATGCATCTTCATAACAATCCTCCAAAATACATCATCTAAAGAAATCATCAACGAAGCAACAGGAAACCACGCGAAACAACAAGAAAACAGCAAAGAAACAACAAAAATCGCGCAAGTAGCATTGTTGCGCCTCTTTGCACCGCCCGGCGGCCCACAGACGTAGCCCTCCCTCAATTCCAACAAAATCTAGTAGCGTTCCATGTTGTGCCTCCTGATCACCGTCTGACACCGCACCGCTCGGCGCTATAATTCCACCGCCCGATGCTACGAGCGCGTAATAGATTTTCTGCAATCCAATTTTCTGCTACACCAGACCCAATTTCCTCCCCAAAACAGTCCTCATAGTGCACGAAAATCACATCCAATCTCGGCAATATTTAGCAACAATAACATGCATTATTTTATAGACAACATCATGCACAAATCTTAACATCCTAACTCATTAGAACCTATCCTTTTCTCATCAAACCCCATCAAAACCCCAAACTACCTATCAACAAACATTCAACATTCACATGAATTCAACCTAATGATTCCTACCCAAATACATACATTATCCAACCCTTGAGAGATTAAAGAATTCCCACCCTTACCTTGTATTGATGAGCTTCCTTATTCTCTAATGGATTCACTCCTTCACCTTGCCCTAGCCTCTTTTCACCTTTTCTCCCTTTGCTCTCACTTGTACGTAGAATGAAAAATAACTTCCTTATTCTCTAACTCTTTACATAAACCCCCAACTATGATTTACCCTATTTGTCCTCACTCAACTTCGTACAATTACCACAATGCCCTTCCACTCACTACACATCTAATTATTTCTATTTATTTATCCCATTATATTATTATTAATATTTTTGATCCAATCTTACTAAATAATAATAATAATAATAATAATAATAATAATAGTTCTCATCACTCATATACTTCTACTAATGTCCATTTTACACTATGGTTAGCAAATATTAATTAATTAAAAATAGGTTAATTAATCTTACTCTCCGCACCACCGATTTCTACGCTTTTAGTCGTACACCCCTACTACCCCCAAGACTTATCTCTTAAGGCCACTACCCCTTACTACGGGTACATGAAATATAACGAATACAACAAAACACACCATCAGTCACAACAATTCACAATTATTCACAAATAAAAATAAAAAGGAAAATGGGGCGTTACACCCTGCGGGATTTATATCGTCTCCACAGGGATTGGTGCGAGGGAAAGAACGTCGTTCAACGGTCTCTATATTTTTAAGCTTATGGTTACAAAATGGTTGAAAGATTCAAGGTACAATAGATAAAAGCTTAAAATATAAAGACGGAAAATATATAGTAAAGACTTAAATATAAACGGAGCCTTGTTGGGATTGGATTTCATCAATTGATAACACATGCAATCTTCTAACCAGTTGAACACAAGTCAATCATTCGTCTAATATCCTTTCGTATCACCCACAACCGAGGTTATGTCTAATGCAAAGTCGAGAGAACAACCGTATTGCCTCATTGGTGATGTCTCACGCAACTTAACAACACAAAGCATTAAGAACTGATACTCAAGTAAATGTTAAGCCTAAATCTATGTCTAGAGTCTAGAACCTAACAGGTATTCAAAGATGACACCCATATCAGATTCATGATTGAAACATATAAAACACCATGATCAGAATATGTACATACGTTTAACCCTTTTTACATGAATTCAACTAATTTTCCAAATATATGTAAACATAGTTCTTCATCATTATTATCATGGATCTTAACAATATCGTTCGCGTCAAAAACGTTATTGTGTTCTTTACCGTATTGATCCTACTCATGCTACTCATGCTACTAATCAACACAATAAAATAAAGTGGTACTAGTGAATATCAACTTACGAGACTATGTAAAAAGTTTTCTCATTGATAGATGAATATCTAAGATCTAAGATTTGAAAAGGTTTTGTCACGACCCGCAAATAAGAAATCAAAGACAACATCAATATTGAATCAAAACTAGTTCACAATACATAGATTAGATGAAATATATAAGGTATCAAAAGATTACATCCAAACCCAACAAGAAATTGAAGCTCTTACCTTCTCCCTCTTAGGACTTATGTTTCTCTCTCTAGAATATGCTTGGAATGAAGAAAGATAAAGTTCTATTCTGAAAATTATATGTTATGTAAGTTGTACCAAAGTTTTTTCTAAAAAGTGAGAAAAATACATATATAGTAAAACAAAATTTTGTCTTATTCGCCTAGCGAACACCCTCTTCGCCAAGAGAAGACTACTTTTGGGCACTTCAAATGCCTTAGAAACAGTTAAACCGCCCTTGGAAAATATCTAAGTTCGCTGTACGAACACGTCTTCGCACATCGAACCTCTTCGCTTCAACTTCGCCCAGCGAACTTTGGGCCCTTTTCCTACTGCCTCTAAATTGGGCTTGTTCACTAGGGTTCGCCACGACCTTGCACACCGAACATTCGCTTTCACCTCACTGGTGTTTGCATAGCGAACATGCTAATTCCTCTTCATTTATTTGGCTTCCTTGTCCAATCATTTGTGTCTTAATCTTTGATGTTTGATACCTAAATCTTGCACAATAACACATACATCAAAGAATCCAAAGGTATTTACAATATAATTGAAGAATCACACAAGAACAAGAAATAAATCTATTAAAACATGAGAATTGAGTTAAAAAATGCCAAGAAAGATGGTTCAATTTAAGTCAAAATTTGCACTTAACAAACTCTCCCCAACTAGATTTTTGCTTGTCCTCAAGCAAAGTATGCCCCTCATGAAAGCAAGAGAGATTTGCTCAAACAAGAGGATTTGCTCAAGCATAAGATTCAACCAAGAAAGGGATAACGATTCAAATTCAAACAAGAGATATTTGCTCAAATAAGAGGATTTAGTCAAGCATGCGGATACGCACAAGCAATGTTCTCCGCTTAATAGAATCAAACAATGAAAGAATTTAGTTCTTAAACAAATATCATGCAATGTTTCAAATAACAACTAAATTCTCATGCTTGAATCTCTCTAACATTCCTCTTCAAATTAGAATGAAGAAATTAACGCGTTTACAACCGCGGGGCAATTTCACTCACCTGACAAACAATGCAAATGACAATTCAATTCATACATTCATCTAATCAATCAAAATGAAATCATGGGAGCAAGAGATCACTAAGGGCTTTTAAGGTTGTAGCTTGGTCGGGTTCACAATAAAGGGTCATTTCTAAAGGCTATGGAATCAAAGTTACAAATGCAAAAGAAACATTCACAATACAAGGTTATGTACACACTACAACTTCATTCACCATTTTCTTCCTCAATGAAAACCTTCTTTAACTTCCTTATTGCACATTATTTCATTCTCTATTTTTCTTTTTCAAACAATTATTCTTTTTCTTTTGTTTTTCACATTCATATTCACAATTTTCCCATGCTTGCATGAAATTTTTCAAAATTTTGAGGAATCTACCACTTTTCTTTTTCTTTCTCCCCAACTTGAATTCAACCGAACCTCAAGTGAATGCTCCTTGCTTTTTATGGCAAGGAAATCAATTTACACAATGTTCAAAGGTTCAAGAAAAAATTTTAGAATCTCACTAAATTCAATGATGAACTAAACTTTCAAATTATGTACATAAACCAAGTTCATCACTAAAATGAGATCTAAATTGTTAAGCCTCATAGGGGTTAACAAATTCTCACTACTCATGGGTAAGTTACTTTTGGATACGGTTGTGCTCAATATAAACAAATGCCTTGATCATTTTTAATGCTTCCACAAAATCATAATAATCAAAAGATTAAGCATGAATCAAACGAATTAAACAAATTCTATCAGTCATCCTAGCATATATTAAATAATGGAGGTTTCTCACAATTTGTGGCTTTTGGACCTAAATGAATCAAGCATTCAAACAAAGTTGCAAAAATGAAACAAAAATACAGATTTGCATAAAGCACAAAATTCTTAAATCATTTTAACATTCTATAAGGCGGTACAATTTACCTTGCTTGCATTCACATGCTAAACATCCTACCATCGCCATCCAGATTTGGAAGATTCTTCATTGGATACTTTTATACAAATAGAAACCAATCTAGAAGAAGTTCACTTCATTCATCCTTAACCAACACTAAAAAAATGTGAAAGAAAACAAGAATATATACAATATAAACAACTGTATAAAGCTCACAAATATAGAAACTATTGCAATGTGATTCAATATCTAAACACCAATCCCCGGCAACGGCGCCATTTTGTTCAAACTGTAGTAAAGTAGAAAGAAGAAAAAAATTAGATTTGGAAGGATTCCTTTCTGGATTTATATCGTCTCTACAGGGATCAGTGTGAGAGAAATAACGTCATTCAACGGTCTCTACATTTCTAAGTTTATGGTTACAAAATGGTTGAAAGATTCAAGGTACAATAGATAAAAGCTGAAAATATAAAGACGGAAAATATACAGTAAAGACTTAAATATAAACGGAGCCTTGTTGGGATTGGATCTCATCAATTGATAAACATGCATTCATCTAACCAGTTAAACACAAATCAATCATTCGTCTAATATCCTCACGTATCACCCACAACCGAGGTTATATCTAACACAAAGTCGAGAGAACAACCCTATTTCCTCATTGGTGATTGTGAAGGCAAGGTGTCTTAACACTCAGTCTTTATTTTAATGATGTCAAAACATATACTAGCTCGTAGTGCGTAATTTGGACGGTATCATCGCATCATAGTCGGCATCCGTATTTCACAATGCATAAATATCCCATAATCATGTGTCCATACATATAGGTAGAGTCTCAGATATCTCTTGTATGTGTTTGATCATATTGTGAGTCATAGGAATGCATAAACATGGCCTAGGTAGAAGAAAATATGGTCAAAAAGTGATTTTTGTAAGTTTTCGTGGTTTGGGTCGACTCAAACTATGTTTTGGTCGACTCATGATACTTGATCTTCAGTCTATTTCTCACGGATAAGCTTGCGTCGACCATCCGGTCGAATCATACTGATGACATTTGTGTTTGTAGTTTTTCACCAAGCTTGCGTCGACGCATGGCCCTGTGGCGGTCGACGCAAAGCTCCCAAATTTGCATTGTCCTGCTTGCGGGTCAGCGTAGGCCGACCTCATGAATCTTTGGTCGACTCTTCGCTAGATTCCTGCTAGTTTTCTGGTTTCTCTAAGTTTCAAAATGCTATTATTATTTTTAGTTGGTTATAGCATCATATATATACATTATACCTCATTTTTACAATAATACAAGAAAAAGTGAAAGATATACACTGAAATTTTTCTCTCATCATCTTCATCCTCATTCTTGCATTTTCTCAACAATTACACAACAATTTTTGTTGATCTCTTGCATCATTGAGGTGATAACATCCAAATATAGGAGTGTGTATCTTGTTTGGGGTGAGTTTTTCAGTGGGTTTTTTCTTGAATAAAACCACTAGGGTTTTGTCCTCCAAGACCATTTGGATTTGGGGGTTTTGGGGACAAATCTATGCTTCATTGAATTCAGCCGAGCGAAGGTGATTGAAGAACGGAGGGTTCGTTAAATCTAGTAGCGTTAATCGGAGGATTGTGCAAGAAAGGTTTGGGATCGAACTATGTGTGATTGAAATCAGCCGAGTGAAGGTGATTGAAGACCGGTGTGTTCATTCAATCTAGTAGCGGTAAACGGAGGTTTATTCAACATGTTCGAGGCACTTGATTCAACTTGAATCAAGGGGAGAGAAGACATAATATCAACATCAATGAGGTTTCTTGAGTGTGTGATAGCTAAGACTTCTCTTGTAAAAACAATTTGCAACAAGATTATAGATATCTCAATTCTAGATTTAGAATTAGGGGCAGACGTATCTGAAGCGAGGACGAAGGGGGAACTGCCTTAACAAATTCGGCGTTGCTCTCTCTTTCCCTATATTTTTAATTTTTGAACTGTTTACGTTTGTGAATAATCAATTGATCAATAAAATTCTATTATAGTGTAGTACTGAAAATCTGGTTTGAAAACACTCTACAATCACTTTGATTGTAGTTGGAAAAATTATGCACTACATTTACATAGAAGTCATCACTTGGAGTGTTTCGCACACCAAGTGCTCGATAAATTGAACGCTCACAAAGTGTTTGTTAAATTCTCAATTTGGTTTACTTTTTTATTAGTCATTGGAAATTGCACAACATTAAGTGCAGTCGAGTATATTGATGAATAATAAAATTTGAGATTCGAATTTCTCATTGAGCCTATCACTCCATTTGGCTTACGCATATCCGGTCCTTTCGGTAACCGGTTCGTTTAGACGATATAGTTCCTCGGCCGCTTCCGCAAACAATTTTAAAATCAAATTTAAGCGCCGGCTCTCCTTTAAAAAGTAGTGATCTATTCAACCCCCCTTCTAGATTAATTGTCGTCGTCTAACAAGTGGTATCACGAGCACCGGTTCATCTAGTGCTTCACGTATAACTTTTTAGAAAATGGAAAACGAACCGAAAGGGGATTACAATAGAGCACCGGTTTTTAACTGTGAGAACTATAGTTACTAGAAGGATTGTATGTGTGTGCATATCAATTATATTGATAGGAAGGTATGAAGCGTTATACAAAATGGTCCCATGGAAATTACCATGACCAAAGCGAATAACGTGGTAGTACCTAAGCCGGAAGCACAATGGAACGAAGAAGATGAGAAAAAGTATAACTACGATTGGAAAGCTAGAAATATTCTGATATCCTCTTTAGGTGTTGATGAGTATTATAGAGTTTCACATTGTACGAGTGCTAAAGCTCTGTGGGACGCATTACAAGTTGCCCATGAGGGAACTAATGATGTCAAACTAGCTCGAATCAATACTTTGACTCAAGTTTGACCTCTTTCACATGAAGCAATGGGAAACCATTACCGACATGTGTAACACCCCAAAATTTACCCTCCTATTTATACCCAATTAGTAGCTTGTGTTTCCCATTTAATGTACTTTTAGGTCACAAGCATTGCATATGCATCATTGGTTTTCCCAAGGCATGGTATCAAGGGTTCTTTCATTATTGATTGATCAAGTCAAAGAGAATAGGATATGTTTAAATACTCAAGCCATAAAGGCTCATCATGCCTCAAGACATCTCATATGATTCACTATTTCATCAAGAGATTGAGATTGGTAAGGGAATTGAAGAGGATCAGACCCTCTTTGGGCTCCTCTAACTAGGATGTCTGTGCTTGGTACACCCTCATAAGCAAGGATCTTGGAGCTATAACATCATCTTATCACATACAATCATCTTGGTTGAAGGGATTCTACATCATGGTCAAAGGAATTAGGGTTTGAAGAAATAGTCAATTTCTCCAGACTTTTAGGGGCCAAATTAGGGATTTGCTTAAAGTCAGTTTATTTCTGATTTTTTGGGCAAGAGTTGATTCCATGGCATTCCACGTGTTCTCAAGTGTCTAGGATTGTATTATAGACCATCAATGTCATTCACAAGGGTTTCAATTGGATGGTTGATTGAAAATTAGGAGAATTGGAGGTAAAGTCAAGTGATCAAGGAAAAAGTCAACTCCTGACTTTTTAAGGTCAAATTCATGTTCCTCGTGTCAAATATGGTCAATGGGTGAGATTTGATCAATAAATATCCAAGGAATCATGAAAAATCAAAAGTTGTGAAAGGTTGTCATTTTGGGAAAATTAGGGTTTTAAGAAACGTTCCATTTTGGAAAAGTTTTCACCTTTTGCAGCCGACTTCAAGGTCAGTTTTCTCCATGCTAGAAGCTTCATTTCAAATTTCTTCAAGCATGAAAGTTGTAGTATGATCTCTCACCTTTCCAACCATATAAAGAATATGTCATTTGGATTTGTATATCAAAAGTTATGATCAATTGGAGATGGGATCATTAAGTTGACAAACATGAGAAAAACTTGGAATTTTTCTAGCATTTGGCAGCTCGTGGGAAGCAATGTTCAAGTCCATTTTTCATGATGATTTAAACCTCAAATTCACTTCCATCCAACATGAAAAGTGTAGTATCAAACATCTTCTTCAAGTTAGTAACAAGAACCATAGCATTTGGTTCAAAGTCCATGGAGATATATCCTTCTAAAAATCACCAAAAATCACCCTTTTGAAGTTCATGCAAAACTCTTGTCATGTTCTTGCATGGAAGCCCTAGGGTACCTCACTTCAACCTTATTTTTCACCTTGTTAAAGACGTTAATTCCACTTGCCATGAACTTCAATGTTGATGTATCAAGCTTATTCTTTCCAATGATACCAAGAATGGATGGTTTGGTTCACCAAATATTGAGTTATGGTCCATCAAACTTTGCCTCATGCTTAGGTCATATGCAAAACATGCCAACCATGTCCTTGTCCTTTATAATTCAACCAAGACCAAGCCAAAGCCTTGCAGCCAGTATGCGTGCTAGGCTTCATGTACCACACATTGCCTTATCAAGTCAAGCAAAACCTTCACATTCATGAACCATGTACATACCTTCCACATAGGGCCATGCAAAGAAAGAGCTCTTTGGAAATTTAATGTCCAAGAAGTCTAGTTGTACCAGATCATGATACACTCCATCACCATTCATCATCATGGTCATAATGCACTCTACCACAACAATCATGCATATCACAACACCCTAACCCGTGTGCAACCTTCATTCTTTCAATTTCCTTAACCTCACTCAAACTAAAAACTAACTGTGATTAAAAGCTCTAACCATGCTAACTAATTCAGTTAGATCTCATTCTCACCCTAATAGATCCAAAAAGATAACAAAAAACTCCATTGGAGCTCTTCACTTCAAAGATTCGAAATACACTCATTTGGAAGGTTTTTCTGAAACTTTCTTCATCAAAATCACCTCCAAACTCCCTCCTAGCTTCGGTATGCAAAGGTTTCCTGCTGTAATCACCATGACATCACCTACGGATTCATCATCTTCTTCACCATTTTTGGATTTTCAAGTAAGAACCAGAGAAGATTAGGCATTTATTTTGCCTCGAAGGTTGATTAGAGGCTTGCACGAAGTTTTCAGGGTTTCTCAAAGCTCTAAATTACACTTACATACATGTCAGTTTTCTTGACTTTTATTGCATCATGCTAGGGCAAATTATAAGGTTTAGAAGCTTGTGATCATGTGCATCTGAAGCCCTACCTTGGTAGGCATTGGTTAGTGGTTGAAATAGGTGAAAATGTGAGTTCTCAGATCTTTAGATCATAACTTATTCTCTTTGATTTTCTTTGTATGTTAATTATTTGGAAATTCTGAGGGCATATCTGAGATCTACGTGAATTTCTGAAGGGAATGATGTAGGATTTTATCTTTTCGGGGCACTTTTGGCATGAGCTCCGGCGAAGCTTGTAACACCCCAATTCCCATCGCGAATAAATAATACATAAATAAATCAGAGTAACTAAAAATTTATTTTTTCGACAGAAACAAGGATGCCACATTTTAAAGTAAGAAAACACAATCCCTGCTCAATTATTTGATACATAACACATAATAGAGAAAATCATTAATGGGAAACTTTTTCCATCTAAAGGGAAAAGTCAATTATGGAATAAAGCGGAAAGATCCATAACCGACTTGTTTTACAAAATAAATCATTCTAGAACATCAACTATACACACAAAAGTACTACGAAATACATTCAACAAATGTATACATATATATATATATAATCGTTTCCCGACTCCCGTGCTACGTATCAGAGCAAACACCAAGACCGACAACAGAACGGAGGGCTAATCTTCACAAAAAGACCTCCAACAACTCTAATCTGCAATGCCTCATAGAGCATTATAAAACAGCAGAAGGGTGAGAAATAACAACTAAATCAAGATTGCATAATAATATGCAAACACACATAAAAATCAAATACACAGTTATTCTCACCTCACGCATCACATACCAATACATATAGCAAGCCACAGATGCATAACATATTTCTGACAATCCGAACACATAGCATATATCAATTATGCCCACATAATAACATATTCACACATAATGCACACCAAAGTTATGACACATGGAACCACACCACCACATCACCACAAAACATATGTCTATACATAAAACATATTATCCACAACCAATGCATATACCACATATGCACACCAATTCACCAATCCAATCATAAATCTCAACACATATTCAATCAATTCATAATTTCCCACACATAATCACATAATCAATCAATTCACAATTTCCCACACATAATGCATCCATTCACAATTCTCACACATAATCAATCCATTCATGATTTATACAAATGCACAGAGACCGACATAACGACTCTATGCAATGCACATGCGGTACCAACTTCCAACATTTCTCATCACTAGTTCACCCAGGAACTCTGCTGGAACCATCGCTTGTTACTTAGTGTAACTCTCCGCCGGGCATACGATGTTCCCCGTCGCTCACACCCCACACGGGCATACGACCTGATCGCTCACACCCCACATGGGCACACGATCGTCTATAACCATCGCTTTCGGTCCTCTTATTTTTAAGGCGATTCATACCTCTTATTTTTAAGGCTCACAATGTTATAGCATATTCCCTCTGGAACCAATCCGTCACTCACACCCCACATGGGCACACGACGTTTATGGATCGCTCACACCCCACATGGGCACACGATCCGATCGCTCACACCCCACATGGGCACACGATCGCACAAGATGCATATCATGATGCTTGACATACAAGGACTCATGACAATCAAATGCATCTTCACACATATATGCAACCATAATCATGCATATATTTCAACTCATCAATTCCATACATTCACAATTCAACAATATGAATTATCTCATCATCAATATTCATGCATTGAAAACAATTCAAACAACGCATATACTTGCCATAAGGCCACCAAATAACACACATTGAATTGCATATAAACAATGCATATCATCACAACCCACAAACCACAACAATCATATAATCACAATTACTTCCACAAGGGATTCACACCACAAAGGCTACCCACAACACATCATAACAACATACATTGATATTCAATCAAACAATGTATTTTACCACACAACAACATCATTAATCACCCATCGAAGTCTAATCCAAAATAATGCACATATGTGCCATAAGGCCACAAACCATCATAACAACATTTCATCATGTATATTCACATCATATAACAGCACACAAGCTACACGTTACATAACAAAAGCATATAGCATGATAACACATCAATCGCACACAATTAACGCGATAAAAACCCGACAACCCGACTATTTTTCAAAAACACGAATTAATTAAATCATATTTTACCCTCCAAACCATTTTTAATAGAAATAATATTTCATTAGCTTTCCAACGCTTCAAACGGGGGTCAAAACGGACTTACGGTTCAAAAGTTATGAAGAAAACAAAATCGGACATTTTGGAAAATTTCTGTAACTCGCGAGTATGCTCAGGTCAAGTCTTTTGGTCGACGCAAGGGCACTATGAGTCGACCTAAAATCCTATGAGTCGACGCATACTGCGCAGAATTTGATAAAAACTCAGTTTTCGATCGTTAAATGACTTCCGGACCTCCGATTTTGATTCTGTAAAAAGATGCGATCTCAAAATTCAACATACTACAATATTTTCACCATTAAAAAGCCATCCAACACATTTTCCATTTTTGAAATATTTTGAAACATAGTTTTATCAATTTACTCAACTCCAAACTCGCTCAAAACCACTCGAAAACACAAAAACAACCATTCCCGATTAATTCCTATCCTTACCCGATTAAATATCAACCTATACCAATGTTACCAGACATATCCAAACACTTTTACTCGATCACAACATCAATTTGCACAAAAACATCGATATATATCAAAAACTCAAAAGTTACAGATTCAACTCGATTCAATCAAACGATCACGCTAAATCACGACCCAACATCACACGACTCTACTACGCGATTTATTCCGACTTTCGTCCATAAAAACATCGATTTCTAATCATTTTTCTCATTTCAACCTAGAATTGAAAAATTATGAAAAACAAGTAAACATTCACACAATCACACACATATACATATACAAGCAAGATATAATCAAAACTTCTCACCCTTACCCGATTATTCGCGCTTGAAACGGAGTTATGTCGATTTTTCCACTTTTCCTCTTCTCCCTTTTCTTTCCTCTCTTTTCTCTTCTCTTCTCTTTATCTTCTTTCTTTTTCTTTTCCTTACTATCTTTTCTCTCTTTTCTTTCTATTTATATAAAAACATAAAACTTACCCAAGCAAAAGACCAAACTACCCCTCAGCTCAAATATCTCGTAAACGCTCTCTAATTACGATAAAACATAAACAGCGATGAAAAATAATATATTTTCAAATAAAAGTTAAAAATAAAATAATATAAAACAAAAATAATTAAATCGACTCAATTAAATAAATAAGACAAAACGGGGCGTTACAACTCTCCCCCACTTAGACATTTTCGTCCTCGAAAATATAACTGAGACGAACAACTCGGAATACGACTCTCGCATCCGACTAACCAACTAACATGCCAACACTAGGCACACCACGAATAACACCAACTGACAAACCACCTTGCTAACAACAGCTACAACCACGACACGACAACGACGCCAACAACATCAACAAAACCAAAATACCAAACATACCACCAATACAACAACGATGTGATTTACCCACCAAACACGTAACTGATACATCCATTTACATTTCAGTACATGATTAATATTGGAACCTTCCACCTACCACTTCCATTCTGAAACGTCCAAAGCTCTCATCACTCCTACATGTTTCCAATGTTCAACCTACAAACTCTTATAAGTCACACACTTATATATGAATTGTGCCTCATCACGCTTCCGTTGCGCACTCTGATTACTCGTAACCATCAAGACTACCAATTTCATGCCCAAAGTCTAACTCTTTCTCATATTCACCAAAAATCATTGTTCGCCTTTAATATACCCAACCTCACACTCGACTATGTTATCTCACACACCAGACCCAAGTCTCTGAATTGCTCAAATAATTCTAACTCCCTGACCATCAAAACAGACATGTATAAAACTTTCGACTTAACTCATTACGCACGACATTAACTTTACCAATAGGATAATTCCAGCTAAAGTCATAACTCATCACAAATTCCAACCATCCTCGTTGTCTCATACTATATTCCTTCCGCCCAAAAAGGTACTCAATATGCTTGTGATTACTAAATACTTCGAACCCAGAACCAAAAAGATAATATCCCCAAATTGTCCAACACAATACAACCGCAACCAATTCCAAATCCAGAATAGTATAGATCCTTTTATGAATCCTCAATTGTCGTAAAGCATAAGCCATAATTTTACCCTCTTGCATTAACACACTGACTAAACTCATCAAAGACGCATCCCAATACCTCACAAACGGTTCATCAGGATCACACAGAATTAAAACTGAAGCCGTAGACAACTTCTACTTTAGCTTTCTGAAACTTTCCTTACAGTGAACATCCAAAACAAACGACTTACCCTTTGCGCGTCAACTGAGATAACAGAAGTACTAACTTAGCAAAGTCGTCCATAACCTGCAGTAACAACCAACTAAGCCCAAAAGTTTCTAATCTCCTTAACCGACTTCGGAGCCTCTCACGTAGAACTACATCTACTTCCGATGGATCCATAACCATACTCTCGTGTGTAATAACATATCCAAGAAAACTAACCTTTTTCCAACCCAAATTCTCACTTGAATAATTTAGCACAAAACTTCGCCTCTGATCAACACTTGTAATTCAAATCTCAAACACTCTACCTGTTCTTCCTTCGAGTTCATAACAGATCCGAATATCCTTAATTAAAACCACTACGAACTTATCCAAATAAATATGAAAGATACGATTCATCTACTCCACAAACATTACAGATTCATTACTAACACCAAATAACATCACTGCACGTTGTAATGGCCAAACAAATTCCAAAAGATATAAATTCTTAAAGTTCTTGCAAAATTCTTTTCCCTGGGTAACTGGTAACTCACACACAAGCTTAACCGAGTACATAACAGCCTATCCCAACGATAACAGCCATAACCAGTCACATTAAATCGATCAAAGCCTCAACTCACACAATTCACCACTTTTATCAAACATCCCAAACAATTGCAATTTCACTCAAACTCAACCAAACCATTCCAGTCATCTGTTCATGAAAGTGGACACTTATTCTCAATCGTTACCTTAATCAACTGCTAGTAATCCATACACAATTTCTTCTCTTAACAGTCCAAATCCCATAAATCCCCACGTGTAGCAACAACCATCACAAAAGAACTCTCAAATAGTACATCCACCCTTAAGGTTTTCTCAAAATTCCCATTAATGCTCTATAATTCCAAAGACTCCAAACCTCTCCAATACTTTAAGTTTCGCTTTCCATAGTCTCAATACCAATACCATTATAATGCTTGTTATTCCATTCGATCATCCCTCCTTTTTGTTACTAACCATACTGGAGCTCTCCAAGACAACACACTTGGTCTCACAAATCCCTTTTTCCAGTAAATCTTCCAACCGCTCTTTCAATTTAAGTTTCACTTCCTAAAAGTTCTTCTACTTACTTAGCAGATTCAAACCTCAAATCCTTACCTTCGTCCAATTTGAGTTCACACTCTACTCTCTGAGAACAACCTTTAACGATACCCAATCGTTCTCTCTCAAAGACATTCCAATTTGACCAACATACAAAAATCTCTAATTCGGCTCATCTTCCGATATAAGAATCTTCACCTACTCAACCAAACAATCCGTAATCATTTTCTAAAATTCCAAACCCTTCATTGCACACACTATCAAATCCAGAAAGACACGTCTATTTCGTCCAACATAATTCCCGTCTACTATCAACAAGAGATTAAGGGTGATCAATTCCTCAATTTGCCAATAGACAGTCGACAATCATGATGGGGCATAAACCATCTTTACCAAACTATAATAGCATTACTTACATTTTATACACAAAACTACCTAAGGTACAAATCCTTTAGTTAACATAAACCTTACCTCCGCATTCCCTCCGGAACCGGGAACCACACTGTCCAAAAAGCACTTACAATCTTGCAACCAACGGCACACTGAGCCAATGCTCCACAACTGAAGCAACTTGGAGAACTACAAGCTTCTCCCCCACTTATTCCATTCTCAATCCCGAAGACAAAAGATTAGAAAAACCAGAAAGCACTGACAGTGTTCCACACACATATCACGTACTAAGAGACAAACAACAACGACAGTATTCATCTGTCACACCAACTGACTCAACAACTTGGCCTGACGGACCGACCTGCTCTGATACCACTAATGTAACACCTTAATTCCCATCGCGAATAAATAATACATAAATAAATCAGAGTAACTAAAAATTTATTTTTCCGACAGAAACTAGGATGCCGCATTTTAAAGTAAGAAAACACAATCCCTGCTCAATTATTTGATACATAACACATAATAGAGAAAATCATTAACGGGAAACTTTTTCCATCTAAAGGGAAAGGTCAATTATGGAATAAAGCGGAAAGATCCATAACCGACTTGTTTTACAAAATAAATCATTTTAGAACATCAACTATACACACAAAAGTACTACGAAATACATTCAACAAATGTATACATATATATATAATCGTTTCCCGACTCCCGTGCTACGTATCAGAGCAGACACCAAGACCGACAACAGAACGGAGGGCTAATCTTCACAAAAAGACCTCCAGCAACTCTAATCTGCAATGCCTCATAGAGCATTATAAAACAGCAGAAGGGTGAGAAATAACAACTAAATCAAGATTGCATAATAATATGCAAACACACATAAAAATAGCATACACAGTTATTCTCACCTCACGCATCACATACCAATACATATAGCAAGCCACCGATGCATAACATATTTCTGACAATCCGAACACATATCATATATCAATTATGCCCACATAATAACATATTCACACATAATGCACACCAAAGTTATGACACATGGAACCACACCACCACATCACCACAAAACGTATGTCTATACATAAAACATATTATCCATAACCAATGCATTTACCACATATGCACACCAATTCACCAATCCAATCATAAATCTCAACACATATTCAATCAATTCACAATTTCCCACACATAATCACATAATCAATCAATTCACAATTTCCCACACATAATGCATCCATTCATAATTCTCACACATAATCAATCCATTCATGATTTATGCAAATGCACAGAGACCGACATAACGACTCTATGCAATGCACATGCGGTACCAACTTCCAACATTTCTCATCACTAGTTCACTCAGGAACTCTGCTGGAACCATCACTCTTAATTTAGTGTAACTCCCCGTCAGGCATACGATGTTCCCCGTCGCTCACACCCCACACGGGCACACGACGTTTATGGATCGTTCACACCCCACACGGGCACACGACCCGATCGCTCACACCCCACATGGGCACACGATCGTCTATAACGATCGCTTTCGGTCCTCTTATTTTTAAGGCGATTCATACCTCTTATTTTTAAGGCTCACGATGTTATAGCAAATTCCCTCTGGAACCAATCCGTCGTTCACACCTCACATGGGCACACGATCGCACAAGATGCATATCATGATGCTTGACATACAAGGACTCATGACAATCAAATGCATCTTCACACATATATGCAACCATAATCAGGCCTATATTTCAACTCATCAATTCCATACATTCATAATTCAATAATATGAATTATCTCATCATCAATATTCATGCATTGAAAACAATTCAAACAATGCATATACTTGCCATAAGGCCACCAAATAACACACATTTAATTGCATATAAACAATGCATATCATCACAACCCACAAACAACAACAATCATATAATCACAATTACTTCCACAAGGGATTCACACCACAAAGGCTACCCACAACACATCATAACAACATACATTGATATTCAATCAAACAATGTATTTTACCACACAACAACATCATTAATCACGCATCGAAGTCTAATCCAAAACAATGCACATATGTGCCATAAGGCCACAAACCATCATCACAACATTTCATCATGTATATTCACATCATATAACAGCACACAGGCTACACGTTACATAATAAAAGCATATAGCATGATAACACATCAATCGCACACAATTAACGCGATAAAAACCCGACAACCCGACTATTTTTCAAAAAACAGAATTAATTAAATCATATTTTACTCTCCAAACCATTTTTAATAGAAAGAATATTTCATTAGCTTTCCAACGCTTCAAACGGGGGTCAAAACGGACTTACGGTTCAAAAGTTATGAAGAAAACAAAATCGGACATTTTGGAAAATTTCTGTAACTCGCGAGTATGCTCAGGTCGAGTCTTTAGGTCGACGCAAGGGCACTATGAGTCGACCTAAAATCCTATGAGTCGACGCATACTGCACAGAATTTGATAAAAACTCAGTTTTCGATCCTTAAATGACTTCCGGATCTCCGATTTCGATTCCGTAAAAAGCTGCGATCTCAGAATTCAACATACTACAATATTTTCACCATTAAAAAGCCATCAAACACATTTTCCATTTTTGAAATATTTTGAAACATAGTTTTATCAATTTACTCAACTCCAAACTCGCTCAAAACCACTCAGAAGCACAAAAACAACCATTCCCGATTAATTCCTATCCTTACCCGATTAAATATCAACCTATACCAATGTTACCAGACATATCCAAACAATTTTACTCGATCACAACATCAATTTGCACAAAAACATCGATATATATCAAAAACTCAAAAGTTACAGATTCAACTCGATTCAATCAAACGATCACGCTAAATCACGACCCAACATCACACGACTCTACTATGCGATTTATTCCGACTTTCGTCCGTAAAAACATCGATTTCTAATCGTTTTTCTCATTTCAACCTAGAATTGAAAAATTATGAAAAACAAGTAAACATTCACACAATCACACACATATACATATACAAGCAAGATATAATCGAAACTTCTCACCCTTACCCGATTATTCGCGCTTGAAACGGAGTTATGTCGATTTTTCCACTTTTCCTCTTCTCCCTTTTCTTTCCTCTCTTTTCTCTTCTCTTCTCTTTCTCTTCTTTCTTTTTCTTTTCCTTACTATCTTTTCTCTCTTTTCTTTCTATTTATATAAAAACATAAAACTTACCCAAGCAAAAGACCAAAATACCCCTCAGCTCAAATATCTCGCAAACGCTCTCTAATTACGATAAAACATAAATAGCGAGGAAAAATAATATATTTTCAAATAAAATTTAAAAATAAAATAATATTAAACAAAAATAATTAAATCGACTCAATTAAATAAATAAGACAAAACGGGGCGTTACAGAGCTGGCCGAAGAAGACGACCCGAAGTCTTCTCCGGCGGCCAAACCCTAAACCTAGTCATACTCAGGTCAATCCTACGTTTTAATCTCAGCCACACAATTTTCTTAATCCAACGGCCATGATTTTGATAGCACATTAATGAGCATGTTGCCCCTCACGTGCACTCTCTTTCCCTCTCATTTTAATTCAATTTGAATTCGGATCAAAAAAGAGAATTTTTGTGCATTGGGCCTAAACAAAAGTGATATTCATGCCCCCCCCCCCCCTCCCCCATTTTGAGCCCAATGTGGAGATTGAGCTGGAGATTTACTTGCGTGGCACCCCCAATCCCTCTTCATGTGTTTTTTTAATTTCTTTTTTCATACACTTGAAAATTGAATTTTTAAAAATAGTTACTTTCATCATAAAATTATAAATAAAATCATGTATGACCTATGACATGTTAATTAATTTTTGATGAATTTTATTTTCATTTTTGGGATGTTTTAATATTTTTCTTGAATTTGGGAAAGAAGTATGTTCATATTGAGGTACCTTGTGATGCAAGTCATAAAAAGTGACTCTCCATTCATGTTTTTGATCTAAGTTTTGGTTTGCATTTAGAAATTTAATTTTTTAACATCTTGATGCTTGGTTGGTACCTTGTCCATGATTTTTGAATTTTCTTTGAACTTCATCTTTGAGCCTTATCTTGTATGATCCCTAATTGTAACATGCTTGATGTTTGCAATTGCTTGAGCGCCTTTGGTGCATATTTTTGATCCAATATTTTGTACATGATCACTCACTTACATTAACATGACATGGTTAATTTTTAATAATTTTTCCAAACTTTTACTATTTTTCATGGATTTTCCAATGTGAACTTATCATATGGATGCATGCTTAGAACTAGGCTATGTTTGGCAATTATGTGAGGCCACTTTAGGCCAACTCTGGGGATAAGTTTGAGCATATTCATGAGTGAATTTTGATGTATAATTTAGATAGTGTGATGTTGTTTCTTGATCATAATTCACATGCCTTGTATGAACCCTAATTGAACACCCGATTGTTGTTTAATGCTTGCCTAGATGCTTTGGGTTAATGATGCATTTATGCAACCTTCTTTAGGGATATTTTGTGCATCTTTTCACATATGTTTTGGCATGAGTTAAAGCCTGCCCATATTGATTCATAGTTCATTTCACGAGCTTTAATTGATGTTATGATGTCATAAGTTTGAACATGAATAATCATTCCACTTTGTCACCTTGCATTTGAACTTTGGTGGGCCTTGTTTGTTCACTACTTTGGATGTTCACATGTGCCATATCCCATGTCATTTTCCACTGACCTATAGGCTTTAATATATGATTGACTTGACTTTATCTTCACTTTCATATGCTTGGACTTATATGGTTACTATTTGAAGATTAAGCTTGATTTTGAGCATGAATTGTAACATCTTTTATGAACATGTTGTCATGGTGAATGTGTGAAACCTAAGTGCTTATGTTAAATATGGATGACATGAATGCATGAGTTAGGTTATCATCCCTTATTATATGTCATTTGGCATGATTTGAATGCTTGCCTTTGTGTGAATACAAGCTTGATTTGTGCCTCAACTTTGACCACTCCTTTGACATCACTTGTATGCCATCTTTGCACATTGCTTTTGGGATTCAAATAGGAGGTTTTATAGGTTATTTACCTTTGATGTGTATGCTTTGACATTGCCTTACCATGTTCTTTCATTTATCTTACTTGAGTGACAAGTTACATGCTTTTAGGAGAGGTTTAAGTGTGATTTTGTTCTTGACTTGTATTGACTTTGGAGAAGGTGTTTGATGTGAAATTTTGTGACATTTTGATATTGATTTTAAGCATTAAATACATGGTTTCACTTCTGACTTAGGTCCTTCATATGTCAACTTTGTATGTGCTTAATCATTGTTTGTTCACAAGTGTATGGTGCATGATTTAGGTAATATCTTTGTATAGAATTGCCTAATCCTTTAAATGCAAATTGGTGTGACTTTCATGAGCATTCATTGACATTTTAAACCTCATTCATATGTCATATGATACTGCCTCATGTACTTAGGTGCACATTTGACTTGATTTGAACATCCTTTGCTTGCTTGACAATCAACGTGACTTTGTGGAATTGTTTGAGTGCTAGTTTAAAAATTGCTTGCATAATCTCTCGGAGATTAATTTGCCATGATAACCTTGATGTTAACTTGAGATGTTTGCACATTGAATCACATGTTTCATTTCTGACCTAGGTCTTCCACGAGTTCATGTCACACTCGTTTACTTATTATGAAGTCGTGAGTTGATTGAAACATGCTTAAGGTGACATCTTTGTGCATAACTTACAAATCTCTTGAACAGGACTTAAGCTACTTTCATATTCACTTCTTACTACTTCAATGTTGCATTTGATATGTTTACATCACATATGTGGCTTAAATACATGACATAACTTCCATTTGTGTGACTTTTAGAAGTTAACTTGACATAGTTTGTGGATGACAATTGTTTGTGTATTGGTGTAGGATATAACTTGCATTCTTGTATGCTTTTCTAGGACATTGACGTGGATATGATTTGGTAGGTTTAGCTACTGCCCCTATTAGGTTTCCATACCTCTAGGACACATTTCACTTGGCTTGGTGTTTGATATTCTTCCCAGTGTAGTCTTAGGACTCTAGCATAGTCATAATTGCATAGTTTTGCATTTTACTTTCAACTATTCATTAGTTGAGCTTGGCTTGGAGTTGGTAAGTATTTGTGGTGCTTTACATTGATGTTCACACTTACATGACCTCTTTCATCTCACTTCTCTTTTACTTTTCTCTTTGGTGATTGATTAGTCTAATGTTTACTTGTGTGTTCACATGATCCCTTAGGATTCCTAGCTCCACTTAATTTCCGATTAAGTTAGGGGTAGGAGAGACATTAGGTTTGAAATCCATACATGATAACAAGTAGGATAGTCCCTTCTACCTCAATCTTAGGACCATTGTGTATGACAACATTAGGACTTAGTTTCCCTTAGTTGTTTTCTTTTCAACCTTTGAGTACTTTCTCTTCTCATCTCAAAACAAGTTCAAAACACCTAATAAATACAACGAGTATTATACGCCACGAGCCTTAAGTACATGGGAAATGAAGAATGAGGGGTCTCCCTTCACTTTTCTAGAGTTTTTAGCATACGTCTTGTTTGGGGGCGACCATGCGACGCATTCGCTCCTATGTCATAAAGTTTAGTGAAATACAAGTTTCAAACTAACTTAAGCCACTTCTGTCTAAAAAACACAAACGAAGTTCAAATCATTTTATCCTTCGGGATTAACGTGAGTTTCAAATCATTTTCAGAAATGAGCACATTATTTCTGTTTTGTCGCAAACAGGCATCGACCTTAACTGCCAGACGCGAACTTAACGTCACTCATAAAAAACACAGTGACCTTGTAGGTCGAACTACGAAAGCTCTTATTTCCTCTTTCTCGTTAGATCGAGGATACGTAGGCACGAGACGGCGATGTCTTAGCGAGCAACCTTCCCCCACAATCCTGTAGTCCTCCGAACTACGTTGACTCTGATTTTCCCGTTCCCGAGGAAATACATAGGCCTAGGACGATGATGTCCTACCGAGTCACCTTTTCTTTTTCCTTTCTAGTTAGTATTAGAGCTATAGATAACTCACCCTTTGATTAGAACAATAAGTGTTTATCCCATCAAGTTCGATGGATGCAAAGGGGTGCTAATACCTTCCTCCCGCGTAACCTACTTCCGAATTCAGACCATGGTTGCGATGACCATGTCTTTCCCTTTTGAGGTTTTCTTCGATCGTTTCCTTTCCCTCCGTTGGGATAAACTACGTTCGGTGGCGACTCTTCTGTATTTTCTGCCGGTTGATTTTCGCAGGTACGACAGCTAGAGACTCTGTTGGGGACTCTAGTTCCCTAAGCGAGTCAATCCTAGCGCTTGTTTGCTTTCGGTTATTGGGTGTTTATCTATATGCTTTATCTGCTTTATTTATGGCTTTATTGCATGTTTATTGTTTTATCACATTTTCTTACTTTACATTGATTATTGCCATATATACTGGATTGTGCTGGACTGTTGTTTTTTGGCGGGATGGTTGTTCTGAGAGATAAGCCCACTACCCAGGCTTGAGTGTACACACAGGATTTAGAGTGGATAGTTGTGTCGCTTGTGTGGTGGTGACCACGTGTAGTGTTTACGAGACCCACATCCAGACGAGGTTCCTCTAGGAGATATCTGATACTGCATGTTGATGTAGGTCATTGAATGTTCCCTTGGTGAGTTGTCGACTCTGGTTACCATTCTCGAGGACTCAGTTGAGACACTCCTCCCGAGGGGCAATAATGTCAGACCAAAAATAGCAAACACATTACGCTTCTTGATCCGAGGACCCGAAGCCGGTAACTTGCTATATGATGACCTTTTGAGGGAAATCAGCTGAGACCTCCTCGATTGGTGATGATGCCAAACCTGAAATGGTGAATGTATCATCATTTCTCGACTTGAGAGTCCATGACACTGAGGATCCTTGGTTTTAGAACCCATATGTGAGAGGGGCTGGGTGTTTACAGGTTTGCAGGTAACCTTGACCTTCAACCTACCTGGTTGTCTGACTTTCTTATCAGTGTGGACTTATTAGCCTGGTATTCCGGTACTCTTATCAGCCTGGTATTATGGTATTCTAATTATTCCGATATTCAGATTATTTCGGTATTCTAGGTATTCTGTTTTTCTTATCAGAGCAGACCTTTGAACTTAGTCCGTCAGCAGCACAACAACTATTTAGAATTTATGGATATTTTGATCCAGTGTCTTTGCATTTGCATAACATGACATATGCATTCTCATACTCATATGCATAACAAGTGTTCAGGAGCGGATTTCTTATTCTGACTTGGTATTATCTTCAGAATTGTCGGCTTGACTTCTCACCACTACTCAACTTGTGATAATCAGAGGATAGCCATGGAACATGTAACGACCCAGTTTTTGTCAGTTTTTGTATTTTTATTTAATTGATTCATTTTTTATTATTTTATTATTATATTATTTTATTTCTGACTTTTATGTGAAAATATGTTATTTTTCATCGTGAATATATTTTATCGCGTTTTGGGAACATTTGCGAGATACTTGAGTGTAGGGGTATTTTGGGCATTTTGATTTATTTTGATAAGTTATAATAGAAAGAAAAAGAGAGAAAATAGGAAGGAGAAGAAGAGAAAGGAGAGAAAGAAGAAAAGAGAGAAAAAAAACTTGAGAAAGAAGAAATCAATCTCCCGACTTTTCTACACGCGATTTTATCGGGTAAGGGTGTGAAACTCGATTATCTTATCATTGTGTATGATTATGTATGTGTGTTTGCATGTTGTATTACTTTTTTCCATAGTTTTTTGGTTATAGGTCAAAAACGCGGAAACGAGTAGAAATCGATGTTTTCACGGACGAAAATTAATACGAATCTTGTAGTATGATCATGTGATATGTATGAATAATTGCTGAGGTTTGTGTGGCTGTTGGAAATGGTTTGGTGGGGGAAAATGGGGTTTTAGGGGTTATGGAACAGTGTCACACGTAGCAGAATTTTCTACATCTGGTGTGAAGCGCCGGGCGATTTTCTTGTTTCGCCGGGCGATTCGTGATTTCGCCGGGCGGTTTTGGAAAGGCGCAGAGGTTACAAGTTCCTGACTCTATTGAGTCATTTTGGTAGAAATGGTGACGCCTCTGCTTCGCCGGGCGAAGTAGCGGCGAAGGGCAAGTGTCGGGCGGTTTAATTGTTTCGCCGGGCGGTTCTTAGGATTTTTCACACTTTTATTTTCTTTTTAATTCCATAACTTTTGATCTGGTTATCCGTTTTGAACGTTCTTTATATCGTTGGAAAGCTTATGAAATGTTCTTGCTTATGATGATGGTTTTGAGATTGTTGGCTGATTAAATTAGGTCGGGAATTAGAAAATATGTTGTTTTGTCGACTTTTGTCGTTTCAATTGTGTGAACTTGAAGTGTATATGCAATATGCTGTTGGTGTGGATATTGTATTACCTGTGTACTGTTATGGGATGAAATTGCATGAAATACATATTATGATGATGATTGGTGGCCTTAGGACAAGAAAGTGCAATGTGTGGTAGTTGATAATTATATGCAGGATTATGGATGTGTATCTGTGTGCATTTTGAATGTCATGAGTCCTTGTATAGCAAGCATCATGATATGCATTGTTGTGACGTCCTGAGTGACGGTTTGGATTCCAGAGGGAATCTGCTATAACATCGTGAGCCTTAAAAATAAGAGGTATGAATAGCCTTAAAAATAAGAGGACCGAAAGCGATGGTTATAGATGATCGTGTGCCCATGTGGGGTGTGACCGATCCATAAACGTCGTGTGCCCGTGTGGGGTGTGAGCGACGGGGAACATCGTATGCCCGACGGGGAGTTACAGTGATGTAACAAGCGATGATTCCAGCAGAGTTCCTGAGTGAACTAGTGATGAAAAACATTGGAATTCGGTACCGCATGTGCATATGCATAGAGTCGTGGTGTCGGTCTCTTGCATTTGCATAAATCATTAATGGTTGTTTATGTGTGGAATTGTGGATAAATTGATATATGGATATGTGTTGGTGATACTTGTATTGTGTGTGGTTAGTATACCTTGGTGATGTATGTTTGTGGTGAGAACCGTATATATGTGTATTTTCGTGTTATATATAATTGTATGCAATTGTATTATGATTGTTTTTCTCACCCTTCTGCAGTTTTATAATGCTCTATGAGGCATTGCAGACTAGAGTTACTGGAGGTCTTTTTGTGAAGCTTAGGACTTCATTCTTTTGTCGGTCGGCTCTGATATGTGACACCGGGTAGTTAGGGAGACCGTTTGTGATTATTGTGTATTACGTATATACATCTTTTGGCTTGTGCATGATTAACTTGATGTATGACAAACTTTTCATGTGATATATATATATATATATATATATATATATATATATATATATATATATATATATATATATGATATTCAGTTTTAGATTTTCTGCTTTTATTCTAAAATCTGAATGTGGGTGTAAGGAACTGAGTTCCTCTGTTGATTGCTACCCCACTGTTGCATATCTTTATGAGCAATGTGATTCTCCCCGTCTATGCCATGATAATTTAAATACACTCTGATGAAATTTTGAATTTTCTTTTACTTCTTTATTTAATTGGGGGTATAGATTGGGGGTGTTACATTAAGTGGTATCAGAGCCAGTTTGTGTCAGTCCGTGCCAGTCCATGTCAGTTGTGTCAGTCCTTGTTGGTCGTTGTGGTTGGGTGAGCTGTTTGTTTAACCATAGTTTCTGTTATTGGAAATGAACAGAATATGGCTGGTAGGAACGATGCTGCTTTGGCTGCTGTGATGCAGGCAATGGCTCGTGTTGTGCAGGGTGCACCTAATGCTGCAGGTAATGATGAGTTCAGGAAGAACAAACCGCTTGTCTTCAAGGGAAGATATGATCCTGATGGTGCACAAATTTGGCTGAAAGAGATTGAAAGGATTTTACGAGTGATGGATTGTGCTGAGGATCAGAAGGTGAGACTGAGTACTCACATGTTACTGGAAGAAGCTGATGATTGGTGGGTTAGTACTCGTTGTGTGTTGGAAGCTGCAGAGGAGGAGATCACTTGGGTTGTGTTTAGTATGGAGTTTCTGAGGAGGTATTTTCCTGAAGATGTAAGAGGAAAGAAGGAAATTAAGTTCTTGGAGTTAAAACAAGGTAATATGTCTGTTGTTGATTATACTGCTAAGTTTGTGGAACTTGTGCAGTTTTATCCTCATTATGCTGAAGCGACTGCGGAATTTTCTAAGTGTGTTAAGTTTGAGAACGGCTTGCGTCCTGAGATAAAGCAGGCAATTGGGTATCAAAGGATTCAGAGGTTTTCTGATTTGGTAGACTGTTGTAGGATTTATGAAGAGGATAGTAAGGCTCGTTCTACTCACTATAAGAGTGTGAGCGAGAGAAAAGGGAAGCAACAGTTTCGTGGTGGTCCGTATGTAACACCAGCTGATAAGGGTAAACAAAGGGGAAATTTTGAGAAAAGGTCAAGTGGAGGAGGAATGTCTGGTCCGCTGAGGTGTTATAGATGTGGTGAGTTGGGGCATATTCAGTTTGAGTGCAGGAAAGATATGAGGAAGTGTACTAATTGTGGAGGTTTAGGACATGTTGCAGCTGATTGTGCAAGGAAGAATGTGGTGAAGTGTTACAATTGTGGTGAACCTGGTCATATTAGTATGAAGTGTCCGAAACTGAAGCAGGCTCCATCTGGAGGGAAAGTGTTTGCATTGGCAGGGACTCAGACTTCAAGTGCAGACCGTCTGATCAGAGGTACTTGTTTTATTAATAGTACTCCTTTAGTTGCTATTATTGATACTGGAGCGACTCATTCGTTTATTTCGTCTGAGTGCGTGAAGCGTTTGAATCTTGTGTTGTCTTCGATGGGTGGTAAGATGGTTATTGATACTGCAACAATGGGGTCAGTAACTACTTCTTTGGTTTGTCTAAGTTGTCCTTTGACCATTTATGGTAAAGACTTTGAGATGGATTTGGTGTGTTTACCGTTGGAGGGTTTAGATGTGGTTCTGGGAATGAATTGGTTGCAATTCAATCGGGTTCATATTGATTGTTATCATAAGCTGGTAAGGTTTCCTTCTCTTGAGGAAGACGGAGACTCGAGTTTCTTATCTACCAAAGAGTTGAAGAGACTTTTGGCGGATGAAGCTCAGTTGTTTGGGTTGTTTGCATCTTTGACTGTGGATAGTCAAGTTTCACTTGATGTGGTTCCTGTTGTGTGTGAATATCCGGAAGTGTTTCCAGAGGATATTTCAGACTTGCCGCCAGAGAGAGAGGTGGAGTTTTCTATAGATCTAGTTCCTGGTACTAGACCTGTTTCTATGGCACCTTATCGTATGTCGGCATCTGAGTTGGTTGAGTTAAAGAAACAGTTGAATGAATTATTGAAGAAGAGGTTTGTGAGACCAAGTGTGTCGCCTTGGGGTGCTCCAGTTTTATTGGTGAAAAAGAAAGATGGAAGTATGCGGTTGTGTATTGATTATCGCCAGTTGAATAAGGTGACGATTAAGAATAAGTATCCTCTTCCAAGGATTGATGATCTGATGGATCAGTTGGTTGGTGCGTATGTGTTCAGTAAGATTGACTTGAGGTCAGGGTATCATCAGAGTAGCGTGAAAGAGGAAGATATTCAGAAGACGGCTTTTAGGACACGTTACGGTCATTATGAATATTCTGTGATGCCGTTCGAGGTTTCTAATGCGCCAGGTGTGTTTATGGAGTACATGAATCGTATTTTTCACGAGCATTTGGATCGATTTGTTGTTGTGTTTATTGATGACATTTTGATTTATTCTAAGTCTCGGGAGAAGCACGCGGAGCATTTGCGTATTGTTTTGCAGGTTTTGAAAGAAAGGAAGCTTTTTGCCAAATTGTCCAAGTGTGAGTTCTGGTTGTCGGAAGTGAGTTTTCTTGGACACGTAATTTCAGGTAATGGTATTTCTGTGGATCCATCTAAAGTAGAAGCAGTTCTACAATGGGAGGCTCCGAGATCTGTTACTGAGATTCGAAGCTTTTTGGGTTTGGCTAGATATTATCGAAGGTTTATTGAAGGTTTTTCGAAGCTAGCACTTCCTTTGACCCAGTTGACTTGTAAAGGGCAAGCGTTCATTTGGGATATTCGGTGTGAGGAAAGTTTTAATGAGCTGAAGAGAAGATTGACGATAGCTCCGGTTTTGATTTTGCCGAATCCTAATGAACCATTTATGGTTTATTGTGATGCTTCTTTGATTGGTCTAGGTGGTGTTTTGAATTTTCTTTTACTGCTTTATTTAATTGGGGGTATAGATTGGGGGTGTTACAGAACAACTCCGTGCAGAAGTGACTGAAATGAAGATCCAGATGGGGCATTTTATGATGGATATGCAGACCATGTCCCAAGGTCATAAATTGCTAAGAGAGGAAGTCAACCAGATGAAGACTCGGATGAGCCTGGTTATGGAAATCTTGAATACAATGTTAAGGAAGGAAAACATTCATGTGCTCGCTTCCGCAACAGAAGTTCTTACTCCTCCCATCTCGTTGGGATCTTCTCTAGATCATAGATTGCCTTGTGAATCCCCTTCACAACCTGAGGTTTCATAGTTTTCCCATCAGCAATCACTTCCTGCTCCCCAATAGGATCCTAGTCCAGAGAGGCCTGAGAATAAGTTTGATCCCATTCCAATGTCGTATGCGCAATTGCTTCCTCATTTGGTCGAGCTCAAACTAGTCGAGCTTGTCAATTTAGGGCCATCTCCAACAAGGCTTCCTTTGGGATTCAATATCAATGCTAGGTGTGACTTACACTCTGGTGCACCTGGTCACAGAGTTAAAAATTGTATAAGGTTCAAGTATAAGGTCCAAGAGCTCATTGATTCAGGGGCAATCGAGTTCACGTCAGTCGGCACTAGTAAACAAGGTGATTTTACTCCAACTGTTGAAAAGGAAATGGAGACTCCTTCCCTTTCTGTAGGATCCACCTCAAGTCATGGATCTCTTCCACAACCTTATGTTTCATAAGCTCTACGTCAGCGGCCTTTGTTTGTTCCTCAGCCGAATGTGGAAAGGAAAGTACAGGGGCAGATTGGGCGCCCAAATCAGCATCGGCAGTAGAACTATCAGCAGCAGGGGCAACTCAGACCAAGAAGGCCCAAGAGGATATTTGATTATATTCCTATTCCTTACAATCAGTTGCTTGCTCGCCTGTTTAAAATCTCTCTGATTCAGCTGAGGGATACCACGCCAGTGTCGTACCCTATTCCTCTGGACTATGACATGAATGCTAGGTGCGAGTTCCACTCAAGAACGTTTGGGCATACAATTGATAACTCTAACGGGTTCTAACACAAGGTACAAGACTTGATCGACTAAAAGTTCATCACACCAGATGGTACGCCCTTGAATTGAAGCCTCCCGAAGGGGTATTCAGACTACAAGTATGTCATCAGAAGCAATAAGTCCAGGCGGAGTCAAGTCTCCTCAATAATGGCAATCTTCGGCTTCTTTACTGCATTTTCATTTGTAATTTTTCATTGTTTGTTAATACTGTGTTTGCATGTAAGAATTTGTTTGTTTGCGAATGATGATTTTAGTGCAATGAATATGTTTTTCTTGAAGTACTCTACTTTTATACACTTATTAATGTTTCTATGCAATGCAATACTAACTTTCTTGCTTAAACTCCTTGAGGGAGGATGATGAAGTAAAAATGCAAAATCTTTGGTTGTATGCTTTTGGATAAAACCCTGCTGATGATGTACAGACATTGTTTCAAATTCCCAAACACCAGAGATATAAGGGAGATAGACCCTTGTTAACCCCCTCGAGCCTCGAAGTAGGAGTTTTTTTTCATTTGAAAAAACCCTTGCATCTAACCCAAGGGCAGGGTAGTTGTCAGTTGATTTGACCGAGCGTTCAATTTTCTAAAGGAATGTGCATCTGAGGATCCATTACCCATCTTTCCTCACATATCAGGAGTTCAAGGGGCGTGAAACCACAATGGTTATCCCTCACTGCAAGGAGTGAAGCAGTCACAATCCTTTCATGAAGATCAAGACAGCCAGTGTCACACGATTTGATCTAAAAGAAAAAAAGGGGTAGAAAAAGAAAAAGGAGAAATAAAGCCCGCTAAGTCAAAAGTTGGGAAGCAAATGGCTTAGGCAAAAGTTAGGGTATCCCGCTGGACCATAAAATCGAAAAAGAATTCAAAAGAATTTGGTCCAGGAAAAATCGGGGAAATAAATAAAATAAAATAAAATAATAGGAGCGAATGGGAAAAGCGAAAAGGATTACAAAAGAAAAATCCTAGAGCAAGAACGAGTCGTGCGACTACAGGAACCAAAGACGAAATGAGCGACTTCCACTCTGAAAAACATTATGGGCTCCTTAACCATCGTTGATGACATGCAATAACCTTTTGGAAGGTGATCGCTTGTGCCAAATTAACTGAACGTAGGACTGAAGGACACCAAGGAGAATGGGTGGGTACAAACAAAATTTTGGGCCATAAATCCTTCTCTCTCAAACCGCGAACCAGACCATGTTACAACCCTTAAAAGTCCTAATTGAAGCAGGGTTTATTTCGAAGGCGTACTTCTGATGAGATAGCGTCCCTGACTCCCATGAGTTGTGCTAATAAGATTTTGTTGGTATTACATGTGCATAATGTCCTTTATTCAAAAATCAATGTCCCATTCTAACTATTGACTCGTTCACATGGTTTAGCGATATCTTTTCAATAAAAACTTCAAGGTTAATGTATGTGTTGCGTTAGAAACATCATTCTCAGGATAAATATTTTTTGCCGGCATCCATGTGCCTAAGCATCAAGGAAGCTTACACAATGAACGTAAGTCGAGAAGCTTGATCCTTCCGAGTTGAGATGCATGAAGGACCGTCGTGACAAAGGGCATGTTGCTAAGAGACTTTGTGTAGCTTGGGCTTTCCCAGTAAGCCGTGATAAGATGTAGCCAATCTGGGGAAGCCACGTCGAGAAATCTCTCCAAAGTTCAGCCAAGCGAGGGCAATCACATTGAGATTCAGTAAATCTCTCGAAGATCAATCGGTCGAGGCAGAATCCACTTCAAGGCTCGTATCGAGGCAGGCCACCTCAAGAGCACGAGAAGGTATCCTCTCTAGAAGACGTTAATCAAAAGCACCTCTTCAAAATTCAGAATACTGGGGCAGAGTATTTCAGGTCATTATGAATCCTCTCGAGGCAGATTACTTCATATATTATGCAATCTAGGGCCGTTACGTTGAGATCCGATAAATCTCTCTAAGAGTTTGAAGACCCTGGGGCATGTTGAAATCTAGGTTTTCTGTAAAATCCTCTTTAGACGATTTCTTCCGTTAGACCTATGGTCTGGGGCAAGTGGAGAGTTCAAAGGGCCGTAGGTCACGTATGAGAATCAACATGCAGTTGATCAGTAGAAGCGTAAAGCGCAAAAGTAGTTCCCAGTATGGGGTTTCTCTTCCTCAGCGAGGCACGCCAAAAGGTATCTTTTCCCAGCAAGGTGTTAGGACCGTTATTCGCCCCAGCAGAGACGACTGAAGTTTATCGTTCATGGCAGAACATCATGAAAAGTCTGATTATCTTCCCTACCAAGAGTTCAAAAGTTTGCTCTCCCCAGGCCGGGTTAGTGAATTGCTTTTCAGCACAAATTCATATCCCTCGTACAAGTCAAGAGTGTTAGGTCAGTGTTTCTTGAGTTTGCGATAAAGTGGTTTCCGTCTCCCCAACGGAGTAAGGGTAGAATGTTGTCCCCTAGCAGAGCTGATATCGTCAATTGTCGTTCCCCAAGCAGATTTGTTGGTGGTGTTTAGTTTTGTCCGGCAGGTCAAAGGCCGATTGCCATTGGTATTTCTCTTCAGTAGATTCTTGGAACATTATTAGCAGATGTTTATAATAGAATGGGGGTTTGGTTTGATTCTTGAGTAGAGTTTATAACCATAGAGACAGATCAGTTTTTCGTATGCCTGCGGGTTAGCATGATTTTTTATCTCCAGTAGAGTCTCTCTCTAGCACTAGAAGATCTAACAACCTCAGCAGATCGGTGAGAATTTCTCTCTCCCCAGTAATAAAGCAGAGAATTGCTTCCCCCGGTCAGAGTGGCTTATTAATCCCCAGCGAGTATTCAAAAGTCAATTGTCTCGGACAGGATAATGTTACATCCCCAGCAGGAGATTTGTTTGATGCCTCTCCTCGGTAGAGATCTTATATTTCCTATAGTTTTGTGGTGTCTACATACCTCATCAGGTCAGGAAGTTTAATCTCGCCAGCAGAGGTATGTTATCATCCCCAGCATGTTAAATTCGTTTCCCTAGCAGCAGGTTAAGTTCAATGATATTCTCCGGCAGGTTCGGTGTTATGGACTTCATTCCCCATGCAGAGTTTGGTGTTAATCATCTCAATGGTTGGGTCAACAGTGGTCGACGTCCCCAGCGGGTTACAAGTCCAATTATTATTGGCAATTCTCCGCATCAAATCATTTTGGGTTCCATCTTCAGCAGTTGTCATTCTTGATCCCCAGCGTAGGGGAAGTCCAGTTTGGGTTCCATCTTCAGCAGTTGTCATTCTTGATTCCTAGTGTAGGGGAAGTCATTTTGGGTTCTATCTTCAAGGGTTATTGGTAATCCCCAACAGAGTGGGAGTTCTCTTCGGGTTTCGTCTTCAGCAGAGGTTTTAATCAGGAAGGTCGTTCAGTTTGTCTTCCTCAGTACGGGTTGTGACTCTAAGGATAATTCGGTTTGTCATCCCTAGTGGAGTTGCCTTCGTATCTTCAGCATTTATTTTGCTGAAGCACCTCTTTTGCATAGCATAAGCATTTTCGCACTGCATCCTCCAAACGCGTAGCATTTCCATTTAGTATGGAGCACTACGCCATAGAAAAATTCAAACATGTGCATTCGAAGCATAAGCCAGGTTTGATACCTTCTTTTCAGGGCTTTTCCCCAGCATAAATGGTGTGTTTTAGGAGATTCAATCTTACGTTATCCCCGGTGAAGTTGATGATGATTTTGTTAGTCATGCTTGTCCTCCTCTATAGAGTTGTCTGTTTAGGCTTCTCTTTTCCCCAGCGGAGTCATCTTTGTAGATCTGTTGATTCTACTAACCTTTGGTTGTGAGACCGCCTGAGTGTCGGCCTACCTTTGTGTTTGGATATAAGACCGCCTGAGTGTCAACCTTCCTTTTGAAAATCCATCTTACGATGGTAACCCTTTGTTGTGAGACCGCCCGTGTGTCGGCCTACCTTTGTGTTTGGATATGAGACCTCCTGAGTGTCGGCCTTCCTTTTGAAAATCCATCTTGTGATGGTAACCTTTGGTTGTGAGACCGCCTGTGTTTCAGTCAACCTCTCCGTTTGGATATGAGACCGCCCGTGTGTCGGCCTTCCTTTTGAAAATCCATCTTGTGATGGTAACCTCTGGTTGTGAGTCCACCTGTGCGCCGGCCTACCTTTGTGTTTGAATATGAGACCGACTGTGTGTCGGCTTCCTTTTGAAAATCCATCTTGTGATGGTAACCTTTAGTTGTGAGACCTCCTGTGTGTCGGCCTACCTCTGCGTTTGGATATGAGACCGCCTGTGTGTCGGCCTTTCTTTTGAAAATCCATCTTGTGATGGTAACCTTTGGTTGTGAGACCACCTGTCTGTCGGCCTACCTTTGTGTTTGGATATGAGTCCGCTCGTGTGTCGGCCTTCCTTTCGAAAATCCATCTTGTTATGGTAACCTCTGGTTGTGAGACCGTCTGTGCGTCGGCCTACCTTTGTGTTTGGATGTAAGTCCCCCCGGGTTTCGGCCTTTCTTTTGAAAATCCATTTTGTGATGGTAACCTTTGGTTGTGAGACCGCCCGTGTTTCGGCCTACCTTTGTGTTTGGATATGAGACCGCCTGTGTGTCGGCCTTCCTTTTGAAAATCCATCTTGTGATGGTAACCTTTGGTTGTGAGACCGCCTGTGTGTCGACCTACCTTTGTGTTTGGATATGAGACCGCCTGTGTGTTGACCTTCCTTTTGAAAATCCATCTTATGATGGTAACCTTTGGTTTTGAGACTGCTTTGTGTCGGCCTACCTCTGTGTTAGGATATGAGTCCGCCAGTGTGTCGGCCTTCCTTTTGAAAATCCATCTTGTGATGGTAACCTTTGGTTGTGAGACCACTTGTGTGGCGGCCTACCTTTGTGTTTGGATATGAGTCTGCCTGTGTGTCGGCCTTCCTTTCGAAAATCCATCTTGTGATGGTAACCTCTGGTTGTGAGACCGCTTGTGCGTCGGCCTACCTTTGTGTTTGGATGTGAGTCCTCACGTGTGTCGGCCTTCCTTTTGAAAATCCATCTTGTGATGGTAACCTTTGGTTGTGAGACCTCCCTTGTGTCGGCCTACCTTTGTGTTTGGATATGAGACCCCTTGTGTGTCGGCCTTCCTTTTGAAAATCCATCTTGTGATGGTAACCTTTGGTTGTGAGACCGCCTGTGCGTCGGCCTACCTTTTTGTTTGGGTGTGAGTCCGCCCGTGTGTCATCCTTCCTTTGGAAAATCCATCTTGTGATGGTAACCTTTGGTTGTGAGACCGCCTGTGCTTCAGCCTACCTTTGTGTTTGGATATGAGTCCGCCAGTGTGTCGGCCTTCCTTTTGAAAATCTATCTTCTAATGGTAACCTTCGGGTATGAGTCCGCCTCCGGCCGGCATTCTTTCTTTCTTAAACCAATTCATTGCAAGTCCGCCTGCATGTCGGCACCCTTTTCAAGTCCGCTTTCGAGTGGCATCCCCACTTTGAGTCCACCTGCGGTGGACAAACACTTTATAATATATTTCCCCACATAGTGTAAATTTCTAGGTTCTTTTGGTATTCAATCTCCATGCACCTCGAATGTCTGAAAGTCGTTGATATCGTCCCTTCAGTTCTAAGTCAAATGAATAGGGGCAGCGGTAACACCCCAAAATTTTCCCTCCTATTTGAACCCAATTAGTGGCTTGTGCTTCCCATTTCATGTACTTTTAGGTCACAAGCATTGCATATGCATCATTGGTTTTCCCAAGGCATGGTATCAAGGGTTCTTTCATCATTGATTGATCTAGGCAAAGAGAATAGGATATGTTCAAATACTCAAGCCACAAAGGCTCATCATGCCTCAAGACATCTCATATGGTTCACTATTTCATCAAGAGATTGAGATAGGTAAGGGAATTGAAGAGGATCATATCCTCTTAGCTTGGGCTCCTCTAACTAGGGTTTTGGATGTCTGTGCTTGGGACACCCTCATAAGCAAGGATCTTGGAGCTATAACATCATCTTATCACATACAATCATCTTGGTTTAAGGGATTCTACATCATCGTCAAAGGAATTAAGGTTTGAAGAAATAGTCAATTTCTCCTGACTTTTGGGGGCCAAATTAGGTTTTGCTTAAAGTCAGTTTATTTCTGATTTTTTGGGCAAGACATGATTCCATGGCATTCCACATGTTCTCAAGTGTCTAGGATTAGATTATGGACCATCAATATCATTCACAAGGGTTTCAATTGGATGGTTGATTGAAAATTAGGAGAATTGGGGGTAAAGTCAATTGATCAAGGAAAAAGTCAACTCCTGACTTTTTAAGGTCAAATTCATGTTCCTCAAGTCAATTATGGTCAATGGGTGAGATTTGATCAAGAAATATCCAAGGAATCGGGAAAAATCAAAAGATGTGAAAGGTTGCCATTTTGGGAAAATTAAGGTTTTAAGAAATGATCCATTTTGCAAAAGTTTTCACCTATTGCAGCCGACTTCAAGGCCAGTTTTCTCCATGCTACAAGCTTCATTTCAAATTTCTTCAAACATGAAAGTTATAGTATGATCTCTCACCTTTCCAACCACATAAAGAATGTGTCATTTGGATTTGTAGATCAAAAGATTATGATCAATTGGAGATGGGATCATCAAGTTGACAAACATGAGAAAATAACTTAGAATTTTTCTAGCATTTGGCAGCTCGTGGGAAGTAATGTTCAAGTCCAATTTTCATGATGATTGAAGCCTCAAATTCACTTCCATCCAACATGAAAAGTGTAGTATCAAACATCTTCTTCAAGTTAGTAACAAGAACCATATCATTTGGTTCAAAATCCATGGAGATATATCCTTCTAAAAATCACCAAAAATCACCCTTTTGAAGTTCATGCAAAACTCTTGTCATGTTCTTGCATGGCAGCCCTAGGGTACCTTACTTCAACCTCATTTTTCACCTTGTTAAAGACATTAATTCCACTTGCCATGAACTTCAATGTTGATGTATCAAGCTTACTCTTTCCAATGATACCAAGAATGGATGGTTTGGTTCACCAAATATTGAGTTATGGTCCATCAAAATTTGCCTCATGCTTAGGTCATATTCAAAACATGCCAGCAATGTCCTTGTCCTTCATAATTCAACCAAGACCAAGCCAAAGCTTTGAAGCCAGTATGCGTGCTATGATTCATGTACCATACATTGCCTTATCAAGTCAAGCAAAACCTTCACATTCATGCACCATGTATATACCTTCCACATAGGGCCATGCAAAGAAAGAGCTCTTTGGAAATTTAATGTGCAAGAAGTCTGGCTGTACCAGATCATGATACACTTCATCACCATTCATCATCATGGTCATAATGCACTCCACCATAACAATCATGCACATCACAACACCCTAACCCGTGTGCAACCTTTATTCTTTCAATTTCCTTAACCTCACTCAAACTAAAAACTAACTGTGATTAAAACATCTAACCATGCTAACTAATTCAGTTAGATCTCATTCTCACCCTAACAGATCTAAAAAGATAACAAAAAACTCCATTGAAGCTCTTCACTTCAAAGCTTCGAAACACACTCATTTGGAAGGTTTTTCTCAAACTTTCTTCATCAAAATCACCTCCACACTCCCTCCTAGCTTCTGTATGCAAAAGTTTCCTGCTGTAATCACTATAACATCACCTACGGATTCATCATCTTCTTCACCATTTTTGGATTTTCAAGCAAGAACCAGAGAAGTTTAGGCATTTATTTTCCCTCTAAGGTTGATTAGAAGGCTTTCACGAAGTTTTAAGGGTTTCTCAAAGCTCAAAATTGCACTTAGATACAAGCCAGTTTTCTTGACTTTTATTGCATCATGCTAGGGCAAATTATAAGGTTTAGAAGCTTGTGATCATGTGCATCTGAAGCCCTACCTTGGTAGGCATTGGTTAGTGGTTGAAATAGGTGAAAATGTGAGTTCTCAAATATTTAGATCATAACTTATTCTCTTCGATTTGCTTTGTATGTAAATTGTTTATACATTCTGAGGGCATATCTGAGATCTACGTGAATTTCTGAAGGGAGTGATGTAGGATTTTATCTTTTTGGGGCACTTTTGGCCTGAGCTTCGGCGGAGCTGGTCGGAGAAGATGTCCGAGAGTCTTCTGCAGTGGCCAAACCCTAAACCTAGTCATATTCAGGTTAATCCCACGTTTTAATCTCAGCCACACGTTTTTCTTAATCCAACGACCATGATTTTGACAACACATTAATGAGCATGTTGCCCCTCACGTGCACTCTCTTTCCCTCTCATTTTAATTCAATTTGAATTCTGATAAAAAAGGATCATTTTTGTGCATTGGGCCTAAACAAAAGTGATATTCACGCCCCCCCCCCCCCCCCCCCCCCCTTTTCTATTTTTCATGGAATTTCCAATGTGAACATATCATATGGATGCATGCTTAGAACTAGGCTATGTTTGACACTTATGTGAGGCCACTTTAGGCCAACTCTGGGGATAAGTTTGAGCATATTCATGAATGTATTTTTATATGTAATTTAGATATTGGGATGTTATTTCTTGATCATAACTCACATGCCTTGTATGAACCCTAATTGAACACCCAATTGTTGTTTAATGCTTGCCTAGATGCTTTGGGTTAATGATGCAATTTATGCAACCTTCTTTAGGTATCTTTTGTGCAACTTTTCACATATGTTTTGGCATGAGTTAGATCCTTCCCATATTGATTCGTAGGTCATTTCATGAGCCTTAACTGATGTTATGATGTCATAAGTTTAAACATGAATAATCATTCCACTTTGTCACCTTGCATTTGAACTTTGGTGGGCCTTGTTTGTTCACTACTTTGGATGTTCACATGTGCCATATCCCATGTCATTTGCCACTGACCTATAGGCTTGAATCTATACTTTACTTGACTTTATCTTCACTTTCATATGCTTGGACTTATATGGTTACTATTTGAAGATTAAGCTTGATTTTGAGCATGCATTGTAACATCTTTTGTGAACATGTTGTCATGGTGAATATGTGAAACCTAAGTGCTTATGTTGAATATGGATGACATGAATGCATGAGTTAGGTTCTCATCCTTTATTATAGGTCATTTGGCATGATTTGAATGCTTGCCTTTGTGTGAATACAAGCTTTATTTGTGCCTCAACTTTGACCACTCATTTGACATCACTTGTATACCATCTTTGCACATTCTTTTGGGATTCAAATAGGAGGTTTTATAGGTCATTTACCTATGATGTTTATGCTTTGACATTGCCTTACCATGTTCTTTCATTTATCCTACTTGAGTGACAAGTTACATGCTTTTAGGAGAGGTTTAAGTGTGATTTTGTTCTTGACTTGCATTGACTTTGGAGAAGGTGTTTAATGTAAACTTTTGTGACATTTTGAGATTGGTTTTAAGCATTAAATACATGGTTTCACTTCTGACTTAGGTCCTTCATATGTCAACTTTGTATGTGCTTAATCATTGTTAGTTCACAAGTGTATGGTGCATGATTTAGGTAATATCTTTGTATAGAATTGCCTAATCCTTTGAATGCAAATTGGTGTGAATTTCATGAGAATTCCTTGACATTTTAAACCTAATTCAAATGTCATATGCTACTACCTCATGTACTTAGTTGCACCTTTGACTTGATTTGAACATCCTTTGCTTGCTTGACAATCAACATGACTTTGTGGAATTGTTTGAGTGCTAGTTTAAAAATTGCTTGCATAATCTCTTGGAGATTGATTTGCCATGATAACCTTGATGTTAACTTGAGATGTTTGCACATTGAATCACATGTTTCATTTTTGACCAAGGTCTTCCATGAGTTCATGTCACACTCGTTTACTTATTATGAAGTCATAAGTTGATTGAAACATGCTTAAGGTGACATCTTTATGCATAACTTACAAATCTCTTGAACAAGACTTAAGCTACTTTCATGTTCACTTCGCACTACTTCAAGCTTGCATTTGATATGTTTACATCACATATGTGGCTTAAATGCATGACATGACTTCCATTTGTGTGACTTTTAGAAGTTAACTTGACATAGTTTGTGGATGACAATTGTTTATGTATTGGTGTAGGATATAACTTACATTCTTGTATGCTTTTATAGGACATTGATGTGGATATGATTTGGTAGGTTCCCATACCTTTAGGACACTCTTCACTTGACTTGGTGTTTGATATTCGTCCCAGTGTAGTCTTAGGACTCTAGCATAGTCATAATTGCATAGTTTTGCATTTTGCTTTCAACTATTCATTAGTTGAGCTTGGCTTGGAGTTGGTAAGTATTTGTGCTACTTTACATTGATTTTCACACTTACATGACCTCTTTCATCTCACTTCTCCTTTACTTTTCTCTTTGGTGATTGATTAGTCTAATGTTTATTTGTGTGTTCGCACGATTCCTTAGGATTCCTAGCTCCACTTAATTTCCAATTAAGTTGGGGGTAGGAGAGACATTAGGTTTACAATCCATACATGATAACAAGTAAGATAGTACCTTCTACCTCAATCTTAGGACCATTGTGTATGACAATATTAGGACTTAGTTTCCCTTAGTTATTTTCTTTTCAACCTTTGAGTCCTTTCTCTTCTCATCTCAAAACAAGTTCAAAACACCTAATAAATACAACGAGTATTGTACGCCATGAGCCTTAAGTACATGGGAAATGAAGAATGAGGGGTCTCCCTTCACTTTTCTAGAGTGTTTTGCATACGTGCTGTTTGTGGGCGACCATACGACGCATTCTCTCCTATGTCATTGAGTTTAGTGCAATATAAGTATCAAAATAAGTTAAGCCACTTCTGTCTAAAAAACACAAACAAAGTTCAAATCATTTTATCTTTCGGGATTAACGTGAGTTTCAAATCATTTTCAAAAAGTAGCACGTTATTTCCATTTTGTCGCAAACAGGCATCAACCTGAACTATCGGACGCGAACTTAACGTTGCTCATAAAAAACACATTGACCTTGTAGGTCGAACTACGACAGCTCTGATTTCCTCTTTCTCGATAGATCGAGGATACGTATGCACGAGACGGTGATGTCTTGGCGAGCAACCTTCCCCCACAATCCCGTAGTCCTCCGAACTACGTTGACTTTGATTTTCCCATTCCCTAGGGAATACATAGGCCTACGACGGCGATGTCCTACCGAGTCACCTTTTCTTTTTCCTTTCTAGTTAGTGTTAGAGCTATAGATAACTCACCCTTTGATTAGGACAACAAGCGTGGATCCCATCGAATACGATGGACGCATGGGAGTGCTAATATCTTCCTCTCGCGTAACCGTCTCCCGAATCCAGACCATGGTTGCGATGACCATGTCTTTTCCTTTTGTGGTTTTCTTCGATCATTTCCTTTCCCTCCGTTGGGATAAATTTATGTTCAGTGGCGACTCTTCTTTCTTTTCTGCCGGTTGATTTTCGTAGGTGCAACAACATGAAAAAGAGGTTTACTCATTTAATCAATAGACTAAACTCACTTGGTAGACCGGTTTCCAATGACGTTGCTACTAATAAAATCTTGAGGTGTCTTACTAGGGAATGGAAACCAAAGGTTACTGTCATAAAGGAAGCCAATGACCTCATGACGTTAGACATCACAACTTTATTTGGGAAGCTCGAGGAACATGAGCAAGTGCTCATTAGTCTTGACCGATTTGAGAAAAGAGAGAAGAAGGAAAAAAACCAAGACCTAAGATGCGGAAAAGAAGTCAATAGCTCTAAAGGCTTCTAATTCAAAGTCCTCCGTAAATGAGCTAAGCGAGAGTGAATCTAGTGACGACGAGGAAGAAGATTCGAATGAGGATATGGGATTGTTTGTGAGGCGATACAATCACTATATAAATAAAAATGGTATTCAACATTCTGAGAAGAACCTCGTCAACATTAGAAAATAAACAAGGTCTTTCAAGAATGAAGACAAAAAGAGTGGAAAAACTAAAGGGTCTTGCTATAACTGTGCAAAAGTCGGCCATTATAAGCCAGATTGTCCATTGTTGAAGAATGACAAAGGAAAGGATAAAAGTCATCCACAAAAGAAATAAGGTAAACCTAGAAGAGTCTATATCGCTTGGGAAAGAGATAGTGAATCATCTAGTGAAGAGAGTTCAAGTGACGAAGAAGAGTCTGTTAACCTTTTCCTCTCTGCTCATCAAAGGAAAAAGAATAAAAAGGTAAGACTTGCTAAATATGATAACTCTACCAAAATGTCTCATTATGAATTACAATATGCTTTTGATACTCTACACCATGAGGCTAAGGAAGTCTTTAAACGTTTAGCTTCAAACAAACAAATATTTTCTCATTTGGAGCAAAAGATCTCCGATTCTGAAAAGAAATTAGAGGCTCTCAAAAAGTCTATGGCGGAAGTAACAAAAGTAGATTTTGAGGAAGACAAGAGTAAATGGTTAAATGTTGGTTGTGATACTTGTCATATTTGGCAAAATGAGGTTAGAACACTAAAGGCCAAACTTGACAAGGCTCTAGAACCAAAGGTCACTTTTGCCATTGATAGATCACATTTTAAGAAAATCATGGTTAATCCATATCAAAAATATACTTATGTGATTAGAGATCAATCTAACAAAAGTGGTTCTCATGTTAACCTTACTTGCTTGTATTGTTGCAAAAGGGGTCATACCATTGCAAAATGTCGCTTTAGGAGGTTTTTAGTTCCTAAAGGAATTTATCAATGGTTACCTAAATGAAATCCTATTTTCACTCACAACCAAGGACCCAATACGATTTGGTTACCTATTTCCCTTAATTGATTGTGTAGGTACAACCTCTTGAGACCATGAAAATAAGATGGGTTCTTGATAGTGGATGCTCAAGACACATGACGGGAGACATTTCTCTTTTCGTTGACTTTGTGGCAAAGAAAAAGGGATTTGTGACCTACAGAGACAACAATAAAGGGGCAATACTCGGCAAAGGTAGTGTAGGTAATCCCTCTTCTACTACTATCTCATACGTGCTTCTAGTTGAGGGTCTTAAACACAACCTGATAAGCATTAGTCAATTATGTGACAAGGATTATAAAGGCTCATTTTCAAAAGATTGCTACATAATTGAGAATAATGATAAAAAGAATGTGTTTAAAGGCCTGGGGGTTAATAATGTCTATATGCTAGACTTGAATGAGGTATCGTTGCGTAGCAAGAAGTGTCTAGTCACCATGAGTGAAGATTCATGGTTATGGCATAGGCGTTTGGCGCATGTCAATTTTGATTTGCTTAATAAAATAGTCTCTAAGGACCTAGTAGTCGGCTTGCCCAAAATCAAGTTCACAAAGGATCACTTATGTGATGCGTGCCAAATGGGGAAGCAAACAAGGATCTCGTTTAAGTCTAAAAACATTGTTCCAACCACGAGACCCCTTGAACACTTCCATATGGACGTCTTTGAACCATCTAGGATTAAGAGCTTAGGTGGTAACTACTATGGTTTTGTGATTGTCGATGACTATTCTAGGTTTTGCTGGACTATTTTCTTAGTAAGCAAGAGCGATAATTTTTCGGCTTTTGAGAAGTTTGCCAAGCTATCTCAAAACAAATTAAACACAAACATTGTATCAATTAGAATTGATCATGGAGGTGAGTTCGAAAATCATCTTTTTGAAGAATTTTGTGATTTCCATGGGATTGATCATAATTTTTCCGCACCACGAACCCTTCAACAAAACGGGGTTGTGGAATGTAAAAATAGAATTTTGGAAGAATTGGGAAGGACTATGATCAGTGATAGTGGCCTTCCAAAATACTTCTGGGCCAATGCCATTAGTACGGCTTGTTACGTTTTGAATAGGGTGCTCATTTGTCATATTCTAAACAAAATACTGTATGAGCTTTTGAAAGGGAGGAAGCCGAACGTAGCTCACCTTCACGTTTTTTGTTGTAAGTGTTTCGTGTTGAATAATGGTAAAGAGACACTTGGTAAGTTTGATTCTAAGGTCGGTGAAGGTATCTTTCTTGGATACTCTCAGTCTAGTAAGGCATATAGGGTTTACAATAAGAGGTTACTTACTGTTGAGGAGTCTGTACACGTTAATTTTGATGGGTATTATCCGAAAAATGTCACAAAAGGTACTTCTTTTCTTGGTGCAGGTGTATCTTTTGAAGACATACTCAAGGACACTGATAAAGGGACTGATCAACCTGAAGTATTGCATGTTGAGGAGGAAAAAGATCACCATTCTGAGAAGATTGAGGAGGATCATCCGACCAACAACGATGACCTTCCTCCAACTTGGAAGTCTTCTAAAGACCATCTCATCGACAACATACTCGGTGATATCTCAAAGGGAGTAACCACTCGATCCAAGCTAAGTAACTTTTGTTATCACATCGCTTTCGTCTCACAAGTTGAGCCTAAAAACTCAAAAGAGGCCTTACTCGATGAAAATTGGTTTTTATCAATGCAAGAGGAGTTAAATCAATTTAAAAGAAATAAGGATTGGGACCTTGTCCCTACTCTGTGAGGCCATCGAGTAATCGGCACCAGATGGGTGTTTAGACAAGCTCGGCGAAAATGGAGTTATAACTAGAAATAAAGCGCGCTTAGTTGCGCAAGGGTATAACCAAGAGGAAGGCATAGACTATGAGTAAACTTATGCGCCTTTGCCTGACTCGAGGCTATACGCCTGTTGCTAGCTTACGCATGTGCTAAAAACTTCAAATTATTTCAAATGGATGTCAAAAGTGTTTTTCTGAATGGTTATATTAATGAAGAGGTTTATGTAGCCCAACCTCCTGGTTTTGAATCCCATGAGTATCCTAATCCTTTTTATAAGCTCAAACGTTCTTTGTACGGTCTCAAGCAAGCCCCTAGGGCTTGGTATGAGCATCTTAGCAAATTTCTACTAGATCAAGGGTACTCTAGAGGGAAGGTTGACATAACCCTTTTTATTAAACATCAAGGAAAACACTCAATTTTGGTACAAGTATATGTAGACGATATTATATTTGGTTCTACTAACATGAATATGGTCAAGGAGTTTTCTAAGTTAATGCAGGGAGAGTTCGAGATGAGAATGATGGGGAAGCTAAACTATTTCCTCGGATTGCAAATCAAGCAACTTGAAGAAGGGACATTCGTGAGCCAGACGAATTATTGTCTTGAGCTACTCAAGCACTTCGACATGGCTAGCTCGAAATCGACACTCCGATGCCTACTTGTGTTAACTTGAGTCGCGATGAGAATGGTAAGGATGTAGATGTGAAGAAATATAGAGGTATGATTAGTTCACTCCTCTATCTAATTGCATCCCGACCAGATATCATGTTTAGTGTCTGTATGTGTGCTAGGTACCAATCATGTCCCAAGGAATCTCATTTAAGAGCTGTGAAGCGCATACTTAGATACTTATGTGGTACTCCAAAGTATGGGCTTTGGTATTCCAAGGAAAGTGATTGCTCTTTAGTTAGATATTATGATTCTGGCTTTGCCGGTTACTAATCGGATAGAAAAAGCACGAGTGGCACTTGTCATTTTTTCTCAAATTCCTTAGTGAGTTGGCATAGCAAAAAGCAAGTATTCGTTATTTTGTCAACAGCCAAGGCGGAATACGTTGCGGCCGATAGTTGTTGTGCTCAAGTCTTGTGGCTTAAGCAATAATTACTCGACTTCAATGTTAAACTTGAACGTATTCCCATTTTGTGTGACAATACACGCACGAAACATATTGAAATACGCCATCATTTCCTTAGGGATCATGTAGAGAAAGGTGATGTGGTATTTGAGCATGCTGATTCTAAGAATCAACTTGCGAATATTTTCACTAAACCACTTGCGACAAAACCTTTCTTTAACATCCGTAGGGAACTTGGTGTTCTCGATATCTCGGATCGCGTTTAAATATGTATGATTGCATGCTCTATATCTATGTTTATCTATATTTTTCTTTGACTAACAATATTGAAAAGATCAAGCTATATGTGAGGGCATCTATCATCAATCATCGTCGGAGGTAATATCGTTCCTCTTTAGATAACTAATCTTGATCAATTATATATGTAAGATATTGTGCCAAAATGTGGGTTGCATTGATGTTTATTCCATGGTTTGGATGTAGTTTTAATCCATTTTTAAGTTTGGTATATGTGTGGCTTGGTATTTATCTCTAATTGATGCATACATAACTCAAAAAGTGCATTTTACATGTTTTAACTGCTTGAGTCGACCAAAATAGAGCATGGGTCGACTCATGATTGTCAAAATTTCTTGCATTGTGACACGGGTACGCGCAGGTCGACCCTTTGGTCGACTCAAACTATTAAAATTTTGAATTTATGTCTTTTTGTTCAGCATACGTCGACGCACAACATGTTTGATCGACGCGTCGTTGACAAATTCTGAAAAAAAATTCTTGGAAATGCGTGCGCCTCCTCATGTGCTTAGAAATTTTTGACCCATTAATTTTTCAGTTATATTTTCAAAGCACAATCATCATCATCATTTGCATCTAGACCAAATTCCTCATTCTTCTCCTCTCCTTCAATTTTCTACAAACCCTACAAAACCCACTTCAATAGTTCATCAAAAATCAAAGCTTTCAACAGTTACAAGGATTTTAAGGGTTCTTTCATCATCAAATCCTATTCGTGTATTGTTCATCATCATCAAATCAAATTCGTACACTGTTCATCTGCTCTAAAAAGTGTGTTCTCATGGCTTCCACAAGAATCACTGGGAAAAGAACTTCAAGGGCTTCAACTTCTAGAGCTGGTACGTCTCAACCCAGGTCCAATGTTTCGGTAACCGCTCTTTCTCTGTTATCTAATAATTTGGATGATACTTACAATAAAGACTTTGGTAAATGATCGGTTGTTAAGCAATTTGCTTATTATTCGATAAGAGCTGAGCGTTTGCATCTTGCTGAGGTTATTGAATTACTGAATATTCAAGAGTTTGATACATTTTTGGAATGTGACACAAAGTACAATGAGGACTTGGTTAAGCTGTTTTATGCATGTATTCATGGTAAGTTTGACAGTTCTAATTTTGAATATAAGATAGGTTTTAAAACTTACTCAGTCAATACAAATGTCTGGAAAGATGTGGTCAAGATGGATCCACAATCGTCTCCTCTTCCTAAGGTTACTGATATAAATTATGTTGAAGGATACGAGTTCAAAACCGCTCTAAACTCTATGCTAAAAAATCCTTATACTGACAGCATTTTGAGTAGCAATTTGTTTCCCAAGACAGTTAGAACCGGGGCACTTGAAGGTTGTTGATAGGATCCTATAATGGATCGTAGCCCAAATTCTTCAACCCAAGAAGGGAGGATATTCTAGGGTTGATCAAGCTGAAGTTCATCTGATATATCTGCTGAAGAACAAGAAATGGATTAATGGGCCTCACTATATTACAAGTCGGATTTTTACTCTCCGTGACTCAAGTCGAGGTACATCCTTGTGCTACGCATCGTTTATTCAAAGCATTCTGAATAAGGTTACAGTTGTAGTTCAAGGTATTCCATACACTTCTGTGACTTTCGATCACGAATTCAGTCAGAAAACACTAACAATGATGGGGTACTTTTGGGATAATCAAGAGAAATGGTACATGTTTTGGGGCAGAGCTACACGCTCAGGTGTTCAATATGTTGATGCTGATGAAGACGGAGATGAAGAGGAAGATGAGGAAGAAGAGGCAGCAGATGAAATGCAAACTGATGACCATAATGTAGAACAGGATAACACTGAGTGGTTGGGTCACTCTCCTGCTCAAGATCCCTATGCAAATCAGGAATGGGGTGAGTGGCAACACATTGGATAGACATCTCTCGGTTCATCCTATATGCCTCCAACAAATTATTGGCATCAGCAAGAGTCGTATTACATTCCTCCTTCTCCATCACAACCTCAAAACATCAATGATGACGTTCAAGAAATGCTAAGAACAATGCAGCTCCAACAACAAAACTTTGTGACTGCTCAAGAAGAAAGGCACACTGCTCTCACGAATCAGCTACAAGCTCAAAGTGAGAATTTTAACCGGTTTTCCTCTTCAGTGATGACAAGGTTTGACAATCTGGCTACAACCACTGAGAGTCAGAATCGTGCTCTGACTAACAGTTTTAATACTCTCAACTGGGCTGTATTGGAGCTTACGGAACGCTTGGATGAGGAACCACCTCCACCACCTCCAGATTACTACTTCAGAGGAAGGGGCCACCAATTTAGGGGGAGGACCCCTTGAGGATCAGGATGTTTAATGTAGTGCATGTCATATTTTATTTTGTTTGCATATCATTATATCTATTGGTTTGCTTTTGTCTTTCATGTGACTTGAAGTTTATTGGTATTTTCTGGTTATGTAATGCACTTTAAGTTTCTATCTATGCTTCTTGTCTTATTTATCCATAAAATTTATGCATTAACATCATTTTATTTGGATGCGTGTTAATGTGTCTTAGTTGCAAATTATATGAGTGTGTTCATATGTATGTATTATGTTATTCTTTGACCATGTATTTCTCTCTTTTTGATGTTGTCAAAGGGGGAGAAGGGTATAAGCTCTACAAAAAGCAAAAGCATCACTTCATGTCATAAAAGAGTGATCAGATTGTATTTCGGAAGAATACACAAAGTTAGGGGGAGGATGAGTCTCAAATTACTCGACAAGCTGAAGAAGTTTTGCCATCATCAAAAAGGGGGAGTATGTGAATGCAATGTGTCTTAACACTCAGTCTTTATTTTAATGATGTCAACATATGTACTAGCTCGTAGTGTGTAATTTGGACGGCATCATCGCATCATAGTCGGCATCCGTATTTCACAATGCATAAATATCCCATAATCATGTGTCCATACATATAGGTAGAGTCTCAGATATCTCTTGTATGTGTTTGATCATGTTGTGAGTCATAGGAATGCATAAACATTGCCTAGGTAGAAGAAAATATGGTCAAAAAGTGATTTTTGTAAGTTTTTGTGGTTTGATTCGACTCAAACTATGTTTTGGTCGACTCATGATACTTGATCTTCAATCTATTTCTCACGGGTAAGCTCACGTCGACCATCCGGTCGACTCATACTAATGACATTTGTGTCTGTAGTTTTTCACCAGGCTTGCGTCGACGCATGGCCCTGTGGCGGTCGATGCAAAGCTCCTAAATTTGCATAGTCCTGCTCGCGGGTCAGCGCATGCCGACCCTCATGAATCTTTGGTCGACTCTTCACTAGATTCCTGCTAGTTTTCTGATTTCTCAAAGTTTCAAAATGGTGTTATTTTTTTTAGTTAGTCATAGCATCATATATATACATTGTACCTCATTTTTACAATATAACAAGAAAAAGAGAAAGATATATACTGAAATTTTTCTCTCATCATCTTCATCCTCATTCTTGCAATTTCTCAACAATTACACATAACAATTTTTGTTGATCTCTTGCATCATTGAGGTGATATCGTCCAAACATAGAAGTGTGTATCTTGTTTGGGGTGAGTTTTTCAGTGGGTTTTTTTTTAATAAAACCACTAGGGTTTTGTCCTCCAAGATCATTTGGATTTGGGAGTTTTTGGGACAAATCTTTGCTTCATTGAATTCAGCCGAGCGAAGGTGATTGAAGAATTGAGGGTTCGTTCAATCTAGTAGCGTTAATCAGAGGATTGTGCAAGAAAGGTTTGGGATCGAACTGTGTATGATTGAAATTAGCCGAGCGAAGGTGATTGAAGACCGGTGTGTTCATTTAATCTAGTAGCGGTAAACGAAGGTTTATTCAACACGTTCGAGGCACATGATTCAACTTGAATCAAGGGGAGAGAATACATAGTATCAACATCAATGAGGTTTCTTGAGTGTGTGATAGCTAAGGCTTCTCTTGTAAAAACAATTTGCAACAAGATTATAGATATCTCAATTCTAGATTTAGAATTGGGGGCAGACGTACCCGAAGCGAGGACGAAAGGGGAACTACCTAAAAAAATTTAGTGTTGTTATCTCTTTCCCTATCTTTTTAATTTTTGAACTGTTTACGTTTGTGAATAATCAATTTATCGATAAAATTCTGTTATAGTGTAGTGCTGAAAATATGGTTTGAAAACACTCTACAATCACTTTGATTGTAGTTGGAAAAATTCTGCACTACATTTACATAGAAGTTATCACTTGGAGTGTTTCGCACACTAAGTGCTCAATAAATTGAACGCTCACAGAGTGTTTGTTAAATTTTATATTTGGTTTACTTTTTTATTAGTCATTGGAAATTGCTCAACATTAAGTACGGTTGAGTATATTGATTAATAATAAAGTTTGAGATTTGAATTTCTCATTGAGCCTATCACTCTATTTGGCTTACGCATATCCGGTCTTTTTGGTAAGCGGTTCGTTTAGACAATATAGTTCCTCGGCCGCTTCCGCAAACAATTTTGAAAATCATATTTAAGCGCCGACTCTCCTTTAAAAAGTAGTGATCTATTCAACCCCCCTTCTAGATCAATTTTCATCGTCTAACAGTGATGTCTCACACAACTCAACAACATAGAGCATTAAGAACTGATACTCAAGTAAATATTAAGCCTAAATCTATTTCTAAAGTCTAGAACCTAATTGGTATTGAAAGATGACACCCATATCAAATTCATGATTGATTCGTATAAAACGCCATTATTAGAATACGTGCATAAGTTTTACCCTTTTTACATGCATTCAACTAATTTGCCAAATGTATGTGAACATAGCTCTTCATCTCTATTATCATGCATCCTCACAATACCGTTCGCGTCAAAAGCGTTATCGTGGTCTTTACTGTATTGATCCTACTCATGCTACTAATCAACACAATAAAATAAAAGTGATACTAGTGAATATTAACTTACAAGACTATGTCAAAAGTTTGCTCATTGATAGATGAATATCTAAGATCTAAGATTTGAAAAGGTTTTGTCAAGACGCACAAATAAGAAATCAAAGACAACATCAATACTGAATCAAAACTAGTTCACAATACATAGATTAGAAGAAATACATAAGGTATCAAAAGATTACATCCAAACCTAACAAGAAATCAAAGCTCCTACCTTCACCCTCTTAGGGTTTGTGTTTCTCTCTCTAGAATATTCTTGGAATGAACAGAGATAAAGTTCAATTCGGAAAATTATATGTTATGTAAGTTGTACCAAAGTTTTTTTTCTAAAAAGTGAGAAAAATACATATATAGTAAAACAAAATTTTGTCCTATTCGCCTAACGAACACCCTCTTCGCCCAGCGAAGACTACTTTTGGGCACTTCAAGTGCCTCAGGAACAGTTAAAGTGCCCTTGGAAAATATCTGAGTTTGCTGTGCGAACACTTCGTTGCACAGCGAACCTCTTCGCTTCAACTTCGCCAAGCGAACTTTAGGCCCTTTTCCTACTGCCTCTAAACTGGGATGGTTCGCCGGGGCTTCGCCAGGACCTCGCACAACAAGCATTTTCTTTCAGCTCGCTGGTGTTCGCACAACGAACACGCTGATTCCTCTTCATTTCTTTGGTTTCCTTGTCCAATCATTTATGTCTTAATCTTTGACGTTTTATGCCTAAATCCTGTACAATAACACAGACATCATAGAATCCAAAGGTATTTGCCATATAATTGAAGAATCACACAAGAACAAGAAATAAATCTATTAAAACATAAGAATTGGGTTGAAAAAGGACAAGAAAGATGGTTCAATTTAAGTGAAAATTTGCACTTAACAATAAGTTGCACTTTATAGTTACAATTGGCATCAAAGCAGGTTAAAGTAACTTGCTCCTTAATATGATAATTATGGCTTCTGCTAAACCTGTTTTTTGCAGATGGTGGCAACAATAACAAACCTCCATGTTTCATTGGTGAATATTATGACTTCAGGAAAATTAGCATGCAGATGTACTTAGAAGCACAAGGAGAAAAAATATGAGATGCTGTTGAAAATGGTTCATTCGTTCCTACAACGGTCATAAACAACGTATAACAAGTAAAGGTGAAAGGTTATTGGACCAATGATGACAAGAAGAAAGTGTTATATGATAAGAATATGGAGAATACACTTGAATCTGCATTAGGTATGGATGAATTCTTTTGTGTATCAAATTGGAAAACAACAAAAGAAATTTGAGATACATTAGAAGGGACACATGAAGGCACAATAGAAGTAAAAGGATCCAAACTAAACACTTTATCACAAGAATATGAGGTGTTAAGAATACTTGGGGCAAGCAACCTTAAGGGAACAAGGAAGTCAACCACTCCAAGAGTCAGTTAGTCAAGAATAAATCTCTTAAAGGCTCGTACTAGGGCAAACCACATCAAGAGCACAGGAAGTCAACCATTCTAAGAGTCAGTTAGTCAAGGACAGATCTCTTCATGGCTCATACTGAGGCAAGCCACCTTAAGAGAATGGGGAAGTCAACCACTCCAAGAGTCCGTTAGTCAAGGACAAATTTCTTCAAAGCTTATATTAGGGCAAGCCACCTCAAGAGCACAGTGAAGCGAACTCTCTAAAGGACGGTCAATCAGAAGTAAACTCTCCAAAAGTTGGTCAATCAGACGTAAACAACTCCAAAAATTAGTCGCATCAAAGGTAGATCACCTCAAGACCTTGTTGACCAGGGGAAATTGTAATACCCTAAAAGCCCCAAGTGCATTTTATAACATAATTAGAGTATTTTCCACCAAAGGGTCTCACACATTCTAGGGATAAACCTTTTTCATCATTTAACATATCCCAGTGGAATTTAAAATATTTAATAACATCTCTTCATGGTCTCAAAATAGATATTTCTTTAATCAAAATAAAACAATTAGTTCAATAACAACTGAACAATAAGCGAAATAAAATAAACAACGACTTCATCCTAGTGTTACAATATTAGAGAAACACCAAGTACATGACAATACATGAAAAGTGATAAACAAAGAAGGCACACGCCATCTTCCACACGATAAAATCTAAGGCTCCTCAGTCTCTACCTTAGTATATGCAAACATAGGCGTAAAGCCACCACAATAGGAAAACAGGGTGAGAATACAAATCAAATATTATAACGGTGTAAAGTACAAAAAGGATATATACCACACAATTACTATCAACATCACAAAACTCAATCACACAACAATCAATCACACAATACGATTTATGTATGCAATGAACTACTCGACTCTACTCCAATACATGTGGTACCATATTTTGGAAGTTCAAAGTTATGTTACTAAGGTCATCCACTAATCAGGTTACATCTCTAAACCTGACTACACGTCCAAATCACAACACTAGATCAAACATGTCATGATCACAACACTAGATCATGACTCTCTTATTTCCATTATACATGATGCATGCAATGAAATAACATACAGATGCACGAAGGTATCACCACCACCCCCAACTTCACAACCCATATCTAGTTACAACACTAAACGAGTTACTCAAAATTGGTTACAACACTAAACCAATAGCATCACTTAAATTGGTTACAAAACTAAACTAATAACATCAACATCATTATTTCCAATATAAGGTCATTACAAATTATAGGTTCCCTCTCTGAACCAACACCATCAATTTAACAACAAAATAATTATGCCAGTCATAAGGCTACATAGATTACAATTTCAAATCGAATACGCAAACATATCAATCATTAGAACACAATCATAATAATTAACCCCTTTAAAAATCATCATTAATAATACACACACACACACACACACAATTAAACTCTTAGAACATCACCAAAGGATAACACTATGTGTTATCTTTCCAACGCTTCGAATCGCATCTCAAACGGAGTCATGAAACATAAGTTATGATAAAAACACTATTTTAAACAAAATATGCCTTCATGATTTGAATCATGTGTAATCTGTGATTCAAATAAAATTAGGAAGATGACACCAGGAGACTATGATTCGAATCAAATTTCATGGTGTAACCCTATGAATTGAATCAAATCAGTCTGAAGCATTCTTCTGCTAAATTTTCACGAGAATGCCACTTCCAGCCCAGTTTTTTCAACCTAAATCTATCCTAATCCAATTTTTAACGAAAATTATCATAACATATCACCTATACCATTAAATCAAGATCAAAACTCATCAATTCAACAAAATAGATTTAGTGATAACAACACATAATCAAATCACAACAATCACACCATAGGTTAGAGAGATTTGCTTAACCATCTCTAACCTCATGCTCTATCAATAGAGAAAGGAAAGGGGAAGAAGAAGGAAATGGACCTTCTCTATCCTCTACATAAATTGAAACCTATATGTGAATTAATCCCCCTGCCTCAAAATTCCAACAGCAAATCCTAGCTTTGGTTATGGCTTTTCTCCTTCTCCAATCCTTGACCTTGTCTTTGTATCACAAAAGCTCTTTCTCCTAATTTCCAATTGTATGTATTGATAAAAATAGTTCCACTCTCCCTTTATTAATATTAACCTAATATTAATATTTTAATTATTTCACTTTGGCTCCGACTTATTCTTAATTTTACCTCATTCCCTTATTTTTTCATTATTCTTATTTTTCACCCAAATCTCATAAACACACTATTTTCTATTATTTTTAATTAATTAATTTAACTAAAGTTCTAATTAATTTGTACATACCTCAATTATACCCACAACATTACCCAAACACACAAATAATTGAATAAAATCAATTTCAATCTAATGAAAAATAAAAATACGAGAAACGCGGCGTTACAACTTTCCTCCATTTACTGAATTTTCGCCCTCGAAAGTTACCTGAAGGAAACAACTCTTAACATGAATCCTTCATCTGACTCTCTAGCTCCTACAACACGCTTCCACCAGCAGGTTCTCCCCACACTACCTTTACTAAAGCAATCTCTTTACCTCTGAAGTGTTTCACTTCTCGATCCTCTACCCTAGAGGGTCATGCCTCAACAATCAAGTTCTCTCTAAGTTGCACATCATCCACTTGAATCACATGAGATGGATCAGTAATATACCTCAGAAGCTGAGACACATGAAAGACATCATAAAGATTAGAAAGAAACAGTGGTAAGGAAACTCGTTAGGAAACTTCTCCGACTCTCTGTTGAATATGATAAGGGCCAATGAAACGCAGTGTAATCTTCTTAAACTTCAACACACGGTTATTACCTGTTATTGGAGTAACTCTCAGAAACACATGATCACCCTCTCGGAACTCAAGTGTTTTCCTCCTCTTATCATGATAACTCTTCTACCTACTCTGCGATGCTTTCATCTTCTCCTGAATCAATTGACCTTCTAAGTAGTCTGATAAACGATCTCAGGCCCAAGTACATCACTCTCTCCCAATTCATACAAACACAAAGGTGCAATACACCTTCTACCATATGAAGCTTCAAAATTAGCCATTCCAATGCTAGAGTGAAAACTGTTGTTGTAGGTAAACTCAATCAAAGGCAAGTAAGTATTCCAACTACCTCATTGATCCAACACACAAGCTCTTAGTAAATGTTCTAAGGACTAGATTGTCCTCTCTGTATGATTGTCCGTCTACGGATGATAAGTAGAAATCAGCTACAACTTCATTGCCAAGGCTTCTTACAAACTCCCCTAAAATCTCTAAGTGAACCTCGAGTCTCTATCTAAGACAATACTCGAAGGAATATCATGCAACTTGACTATCTACTCAATATAAATCTCTACAAGCTTCTGCAATGAATAATTGGTCTTTATTGGAATAAAATGAGCTAATTTAGTAAATCTATCCACAATAACCCAAATTAAATCACTTCCTTTAAAATTCTTTGGCAAACTCGTCACAAAATCCATATAAACGCTACCCCACTTACACTCAGAAATACTCAACGGTTGCATCAATCTCAATGACTTTTGGTGCTCTATATTTGACTTTTGGTTAGTCAAAAACAAATATACAAACTCAACAATATCCTTCTTTATTCCTGGACACCAAAAAATATTCTCCAGATCTTGATATATTTTAGTAGCACCAAGATGGATACTCAGACTACTCATATGACCTTCCTCAAGAGTTCTCTTCTTAAGTACTGACACATCTGGAACACAAACTCTGTCGTAGAATCTCATAATCCCATCATCGTCTATCCTAAATTCTACCTTTTTCCTTGATTGATTAACACTAACTGGTCAACCAATCCCAAGTCAACTTTCTAACCCTCTTTGATTTCTTCAAGAATACCACTAGTTAGCTTCCGCGTACCCAACTTCACATTGTTAGGGGTCATCTCGCATACAAAACTAAAATCTTTGAATTGTTCAATCAAATATAATTATCAAACCATAAGTGTCGACATATGTAAATACTTCCTGCTCATAGCATCTGCTACCACATTGGCTTTACCAGGATGGTAACTCAAACCGAAATCATAACCCTTTAGAAATTCAAGCCATCTGCTTTGTCTCATATTTAGATCCTTCTGATCGAACAAATACTTCAAATTCTTGTGATCGCTGAACACTTCAAATCTAGAGCCATATAGAAAATTTTTCCACACTTTGAGCACAAACACCACAACTGCCAACTCCAAATCATGAGTAGGATAATTCCTCTCATGAACCTTTAGTTGTCTCAAAGCATATGTGTCATACCCCAAAATTTTCCCTCCCCTTTTCACCTACATCCTAGGACCTATATACCTCATGTCATACATATACATTTGGTCATATAGCATATCATACATTTATTAATCAACTAACTTGGCACATTGGATCAATAATCAGGAAATTAGGGTTTTATTCTCCCTTTTGCAGGTTTGACTCATTGGAAAATGCGAAGATTAGTGATCATGGTTTTTCCCCTGTGCTTATGGTATCAGATGAATTCTTAAAGCTTTGGCTATGCAGGCATCAAGAGCATCATCTTCTGGTGCTAACCATCCTCACCTGATTAGGGTTTATTTCATTGATTGAGTGGCCTTAAAGAGATTCACTTGCAAAGATCATAAGTGATGACCATGGAAGTTATTTGGACTCATGGGGTCAAGTAAGATTGAGGTTCATTTTTAAGCACACAAAGATGGAATGTCAATGTGAATGGTTTACTTGGAGTTCAAGATACATGATCCAAATCAAGTCCAAATTATCTACTTTTAACTTCAATATCCACTTTTAAAAATCATTTTCACGCCCATACTAAAAAATCCTTGTCCACTTCCATGTCCATTTTTAGAAAGCCAGTCCAATTCCATTTTTGGCCACTTACCCTTTTTCAAACCCATGGTTAGTCCATATTCATTTCCTAGATCCATATCCGTTTTTAAATATTCAATATCAATTCAAACCCATTTATCCATACCATAGTATCCATTTGTAAATCATTTTTTTTCATATCCATATCAATTTCAAATAAAACTAATACCCAATTTTTAACCCCAAAACCATATCCATGTCCATTTCTATGTCATCATCCATAAACCCTTTTTCTTAATCCAACTTAAATCCACTTTAGAAAAATCCATAAAATAATTTCTAAACCATGTTTCCAAAATCAATTGTCCATTTACAAATCCACAATCCACTTTTAAATTTAAAAAAATGATTGTCTAAAATTCAAATCCAAACCAAAATAAGCTTAGTCCATATCCAATTGTTTTGAATAAAACAAACCAACTTTCAAGTTCATGACTATATCCAAATAACCAGATCCATTGTTCAAGTTCACTTCCATGTCCATGAATCTAATTTAAATCAAGTCCATTTAATGTCCAAAAAACCAACTAGCCCATATGCCACATCCATTTGTAAAACAATTATCCAATACCAAAATTCAATCCTAATGTCCAATTGCTAAATCCAATTCATCCATACTCATTTCTCAAATTTTCAAAGTCAGCAGGTGCACTAAGTACTTTGCATAATTCATTCAAGTAATGTTAATATAACCATAGCAATTCTTAACAGAAAAAGAAAAAATACATATCAGGTCTTTATTGTGCAATGACAAAGAGTAGGCCAAGTTTTATACGCAGAAGCAGAAAAGTTCCATAGCAGTTCTTAACAGAAAATTCACTGAGACAAAACTCATAACAAAAAACCATTCATAACGGAAAAAGAAGTTGCACAGTGGCAGTTACAAAGAATCCACAACAGAAAATCCAAAACAAATACAGAAAGAAGAAAATTAGAACAAAACAGAAAATCGGTTCAACAGAATTCCAGCTCAGCTCAATTGATTCCCAGCTTCTTAACAAAATCCATCTCAACCTTCCATCTTGTAACAAACTTTTGAATCCAAGGGCTGGGATCTATTCATCTGTAACTACCTCAGCCAACAATATAAGTTAACTTCTTCTCTTTCATTCAACGGATTCATTCTTTCTGCAATTTCTTTTCAGAGGGTCAATCCCTTCCCCTTGCATAACTGCCTTCCGAACCCATATCTTGGCCGCGAGGCCATCTTTTTCCCCTAGGTTTTATCGATGTTTTCCTTTCCCCCCCTGTTGGGATAAATATCATTCGATGGCGACTTCTCTGCATTTTTCGCGTAGCGACAGCTGCCGACTTCACTGGGGACCACTGGTTCCCTAAGAAATTCAAGCCTAATTTAGGTTGTCCTCTTCGCACGTTTGGGTGTTTACTTATATTGCTTTATTTATCATTATGCTAGCCATATCTATTATATTTCTCTTGTGGGAATGGGAATATGATCATGATGAGTGATAAGCCTAATGCACAGGCTTGGAAAGTTACCCTAAGATAGTTAGGGAGATTTATACTAACCCGTCAAGGTGTAGTTATCTTGGGGGGAGGTATGATGATCCGCCTAGACTAGACTTCTTTTGAAGTTTGCTTGGCACGTGAGTCATTTTGCGTTGACGACCTATCTTTTAAAGGAAGTCCATGACTCTAGGGACCTTTAAAATACCTTGGCTTTTCGAAGTTGAGGGTAAACTCACTTAGAGGAGATCCCCTTGGGAGTATCATTGGCTTTGCAAGTTATTTTTGTTCTGATGAGGGTATTCTCAAGACGGACCCATGAGTCTAAGAACCTTCATGAAAGTCATAGAACTCACCGTGAGGAGAAGAGGGATTTATTTTGCAGAAAACCTATAAACTCTATCTAACCCAAGGATTCAATGTTAATTATTCAAGGATGCGCCAGACTTGTGATCTCCATGCATGCATGAGCATAACATAACATGTCATTTGCATTCAGACCTTTATTCTTGGGGAATTTTAAAAGATTTGTTTTGTGCAGTGAACAGTCGTGGATAAGAAGAAGACACTTCCTCTCAAATTCAAGATACCTAATACAAATAGCTTAGTAACTCTAGTTGGGAAGATACCTCCTAACAAAAGAGGCAATTTCACAATATGTTATGGCCAGATCTTGAAGCTTTTGACTGCTGAGACGAATGTGAGGGCATTGGTCGCTCTCGCCCAGTATTATGATCCCTTCTTCGCTGCTTCACGTTCAAAGACTTCCAACTTGCTCCTACTATTGAAGAGTATGAGGGGATGCTAGGTTGGTTCATCAAAGATCACGAACCGTTCACAAAGTTAGGGGAAGAGGTTACTCCTGAGTTGGTAGCACAGGCACTTCATCTTCCTGTTGGAGACATTGCACCCCATCTAGGGCCGAGAGGATTTTCAAGAAAGTATTTGGAAGATAAGGCTTGGGCTCAAGACAAGGATAAGAAGTGGGAATCCTTCAGTGCAGTATTGGCTCTTCTCGTTTATGGAGTCATCCTATTTCCCAATGACGACGACTACATAAGCTTATCTATCATCAATGTGTTGCTAGCCGAAAATCCTGTTCTTGCCCTCTTGGCTAACATCTACTATTGCCTCTACACTAGGCACGAAAAGAAGAAGGGTGTGATCCTCTGCTGTGCTCCTTTGCTGTATTCCTAGTTAACTTCCCACCTACCACAGAAGGGTCCATGGGTAGAATTCTTGAGGGATTTGAAGTGGTCCCAGAAGTTGGCTTCCCTCAATACCGATGCCATCACCTGGTACCTACCTACATGGGTCCACGAGGTTGCATCAATTACAACCTCGTATTGGCCTTGAGACAAGTAGGCTACCTCATGGACAAGATACCTAAGGAAGACGAAATTAAAGAGTTCATTGTGCATGGTCTCGGAACTGAGAGTCCTAACTTGTTGAAGAAGATCAAGAAGGCTTGGACTCATATTTACCGAAAGTTGAAGGAGCTAGGCAAAAGGGATTGCCGAGCTAAAGAACCATACTGTTGGTGGGTCCTGGATAGGGTGAAGGAAGTCAAGCTCCCCTATAGTGCTGAGGTCCTAACCCCGATACCAGAACCTGAACCTACACGCATTTCTATGGAGGAGGCTGAAAAGTTAAGGGCCATCATTGCTCAACTGACTAAAGAGAATGAAGAGCTCCGATTGCAGCTCAGCAATGCAAACGGAGAGAATTCAAAGCTCAAAAGGAAATGTGAAGACAATGAAGATCTTTTGGCTGAGACCTCCAAGAGGGCCAAAACTGAAGGAGATCTTTGTGTATTGTACCAAGAAGACCTAGCGTCATCTAATGCAAGTCGAGCTATGCTTCGCTGAAAGCTAGAACAAACTGAGAAAGAGCGTGGGGATGCCTACCAATGGCGTGACCTGGTTGTGCAAAAGAAAGAAGAGTTGAAGAAGAAAGCTGAAAGTGAGATCAAAAAGCTCAAGTCCTTACTCAAAGAAGCCCGAGAAGTAGCAGAAGATGAGCGTTACTATAGAATAAAGGTTGAACGAGTCTCCCACTACACAGCGCAAGATTGGAACGTAAAGTGCCAAGAGTTAGATGCGGCCAACAATATTGCACAACAATGGAAGGAGAGATGTGAAGCTCTGGATAGGAACAGATCAGGGTTGATTGGTGAGATAAATCGCCAGAACACACTCTTGGACACATATGCTCAGTCTATCAACACATGGCAACCAGCTGCTGCAGCCTATCGGGCCAAATATGATGGGTTGGTGAGGTTTTGCAACAATTTGATCAAGGATTTGCCATAGAGATTAGAGAGTGCCATGGAAGATATGGAGGAGACCAAAGTCCCTGATGCAGCGCAACACTTTGTTTACTTTTGTGAAGATATGACCAAGAGGTTCAAGATTGAGTTGGAAGAGCTTAAGAAGCGTGTTCTCAAGAAAGCCATTTGAGCACTTTTATGCATTTACTTGTCATTTGTTGCTTTTTCTTTCAGTTGTATCAATCAAAATGTAATCAAATTATGTATTTCCTTTTGAATGAATAAAAGATTGGTTGTTCTGTCTATTATATTACTTTCTATTTGAATGTTCACTAATCATTATAAATCATGAAAGATTCCTCGAAAATAAGGCCTTGAACATAAAACATTCATGCATCATTTGCATCATCTCCGCGTAAACCCAAAATCAAAAAACTTACCGCTTGACCTTCTCCTTATCCAGATCATCCCGTCAAGCTGACTTCTCGGCATTCGTACAACACTCAAAGTAACAGAAAGCTAATCATGGATCAGATAGAACAAAATCAAGCTACCCTAAGGGAAGAAATGAGCAACATGAAGACTCAGTTTGTGTAGATGATGGAGGTCATACAAAACATGGCCCGAAGCCAAGAAGAATTAAGACAAGCAGCCGAGAGGAATGCCGCCATCCCAATTCCTGCTGGGGTAATTCCTGCTGAAGCAATTCCTGCTGGAGCAATTCCTGCTGGGGTGATTCCTGCTGGAGCAATTCCTGCTGGAGCAATTCCTGTCGGTGCAATTCCTGCTGGTGTCATTCCTGGTGGCACGATTCCTGTTGTTAATCAAGCTGGTGTTGGTATGATTCCTAATGGTCCCATTCCCCTTCCTGGCGGCTGGGCAATCCCAATCCCTGTTATCGGACATTTAAATCAAAACTTCATCCCTGAAGTTGATGACCATAATGATGCTTACTACATTCCTAGAGAGGAATCCGTGTGTGATGCTTTTGGCCCTCCTACTGGCGAGTTGGCAAAGAAAGTACTTGCTTTAGAGGAACAAATGCGGGTTATGCAAAGGTATAATGCTTTTGGACTAGAGTCTGCGGACATGTGCTTAGTCCCCAGTCTCAAGATCCCCCATAAATTCAAAGTACCAGACTTTGAGAAATATAAGGGAGTTACTTGTCCTAAGACCCACATCAGGTCTTACTGCCGAAAAAAGGATGTGTATTCCAGTGATGAGAAGCTGCTAATCCATTTTTTCCAAGATAGCCTCAATGGGGCTTCCTTAGAATGGTACATGCAGCTCGAAAGAACCCACATTCGTACATGGAGAGAGTTGGTTGAGGCTTTCCTTAAGCATGACCAGTACAATTCTGGCATGGCTCCGAATCGTACGCAGTTGCAGAGCCTCTTCCAAAAAGATGATGAGACGTTTAAAGAGTATGCGCAAAGATGGCGCGAGCTGGCAGCCAGAGTCCAACCACCGCTTCTCGAAAGGGAAATGACTGATATGTTCATGGGGACCTTGCAAGGGCCATTCTTGGAATGCCTGGCTGGGTGTACTTCATATGGATTCTCTGATATAGTCATGGCTGGTGAAAGAATCGAAAATTTGTTGAAGTTGGGGAAAATACAAAATGCTGCTGGAACTTCCGTTGGGAATAAGAAGCCGTATTCAGGGTTTGGTAAGAAAAGAGAAGGTGAAGCAAATGTTGTATCAGTATCCAAGGGAAAGGGCAGAGCCTGTCAGCAAGTGGCTCCAGTGGCGTCCAATCAGTATCAACAGCCATGTGTCATCCCAGTAAGCCAACCAGTCGCTCAACAGACTGCTCCTCATCAACAACAATACACTCCGCAACAACAGAATTACTACCAAAGCCAACAGAGACAGAGGAGACCTGAGAAAAAATCTAATCCTCTTCCGTCTACTTATGCCAAGATGCTTCCATTTTTGCTTCAAAGTCAATTGGTACAACTACGAGATATGAAGGCTCCCCCAGCTGTTCTCCTTCCCGGTTACGATCCAAACGCCCATTCTGAGTTCCATTCTGGTGCTCCAGGGCACAATATTGAAAATTGCAAGGCTCTTAAGTACAAGGTACAAGAGTTAATTGATTCTAAAGCTATCACCTTTACACCGAATGCTCCGAATGTGATTAATAACCCTATGCCGCCTCAAAACAACGGTCTTCCTATTAATATGATCGAAGAATCTATGGGTAAGCTAGTGGATAAAGTGAATCAAGTGAGTACGTCTTTGGCAATTGTGAAAGAGCAGTTAATAATGAATGAGGTATTCCCCGGATGCGGGGCTGATTGTGAATTTTGCTTGATTGACCCTCAGCAGTGTGAAAGACTGAAGAATGGAATTCAGATGTTGATAGACTGAGGTATTCTGCTGGTGGAACAAGTACCTACTGTGGAAGAAGTGGCTATGCTAGAAATCCCGTACGATCATGTTCGTAAGCCAATATAGATTCCTTATGATCCAGCTCAGTGCTTGTCCACATTTCCTCATGTTCAAAGACAGGGACCTGTGGAAATTCCGTATGATCAGGTTTGTATACCAGTACAGATTCCTTATGATCCGGCCCAGTGCCCATCCACATTTCCTCGTGGTCAAAGACAAGGATCTGTGGAAATTCCGTCCACATTTCCTCGTGGTCAAAGACAAGGACCTGTGAAAATTCTGTATGATCAAGTTCGTGAACCAGTGCAAATTCCTTACAATCCAGCACAGTACTCAGCGATGACTCCTTATGGTCAGTGCCAGCATCATGTGGAGATTCCTTGTCAATGAGTCTGGAAGCCTGTGGAAATTCCATATGATCAGGTTGTGATCCCAGTATCTAATCCTACAGTTGCTCCTCTTGTGATCACCGTACCGGCCTCGTTCCCCTTTGAGAGCACCAAAGTTATTCCATGAAACTACGACTCAACAGTCTACATCCATGGTCAAAAGGTAGAGGAAAATCCAGTCAAAGTCGAGAGCGTTATTGAAAATATTGCTGGAGCCAGCGGATTAAATCGCAATGGAAGGGTATTTGCGCCACCTCCCCCTGAAAACAATGATGAAGGTACCTCCAAGGGCAAGCAAACAGTCGGTGATAATCAAAAAGCATATTCTCTCCAAAAAGGTAACTCTGTTGATGAAGCAGAAGAATTCTTGCGCCTCATACGCAAGAGCGATTACAAAGTGGTTGACCAGCTCAACCAAACTCCATCTAAGATCTCGGTGATGTCTTTATTGATGTGCTCTCATCCCCACAGAGATGTACTTGTGAAATTTTTAAAGGCCTCCCATGTGCCTCAGGAAATCTCTGTCGTTCAGTTCGAAGAAGCTGTAGCCAACATATCATCTGGGCACAATTTGAGCTTCAATGATAGTGAGTTGCCTCCCGAAGGAAGGAATTATAATAAAGCCCTGCATATTTCGGTTGAATGTGTACTATCTAGAGTTTTGGTCGACAGAGGTTCATCTCTGAACGTGTTGCCAAAGAACTCTCTGACTAAACTGACTATTGAAGGGCAAGTAATGAAACCAAGCTTTGTGGTGGTGAAAGCCTTCGATGCTGCATGAAGGTCTGTGTTGGGGGAAATTAACCTACCAATCAAAATTGGGGCTCATACCTTCTTCATTACATTCTACGTAATGGACATATACCCAACATACAGTTGTCTCCTAGGACGACCTTGGATCCACTCCGCAGGAGCAGTGACCTCTACCCTCCACAAGAAATTAAAGTTCATGGTCAACAACAAGCTGTTTGTCATGGAAGGAGAAGAGGATATCTTAATCAGCCATCTAGTGTCCTTTCATTACGTTGAAGTGGGAGGGGAAATCCATGAATCCCCCTTTCAGGCTTTTGAAATGGCTGAGGTTATGATGCTTCCTGATGTGAAAGAATCTGAAAAGATTGAACTCCCTATGGCTTCCCTCATAGATGTAAGAATAGTGATAGAGACTGGTTATCCTTCAGCCTGGGGCAGAGTGATAGAATTGCCTGTGAACAAAAATAGAGCTGGTTTGGGGTACTCGAACAATCGGGCTACACAGAAGAAAACAAGCTCAGATGAAGACAAGAGTCATTCTCTCACGTTACCTGTCACTTTTACAAATGGTGGACGTCTCGAGGATGTTCTCATCACCTGTGTGGAGGAAGAAGGCAGTACTTCAGCCAAAGTGTGTTTTGTTTACCCAAAGGTTCCGGGTCAAATACTCAATAATTGGACCTCCGTGGAAATGCCGGAAGTCACCTTGATTGAAATGTAATCTTCTACGTTTCACTTTTCAAGTCCTATTCTATGCCCAAGGCATACGGATTAGCTTGTAGGGCCCCCATATTTTTCAAATCAACGTTTATAATTAATAAAACGAGCTTTTGCATTCAATTGTATTCCATGTCTTTTTTCTTTATTTTGCTTAAATTAAAATGGCAATGTTTTCTTTCTTATAATTTCTTCTTTCTTCATTCTAAAATAAAGCTTGATCCATCAATCATGCAGATTCGCTTCAGATTCCGTTGATGACAGTACTGCTATGATCCCATATGACTTTGATAATCCAATCTACCACGCCGACGAGGATTGTGAGGAAGATTGTGAGCTCTCCGAGGAGTTAGCCAGATTATTGAAGCAAGAATCAACGGTCATTCAACCTCATCAGGAGGCAGTCGAAGTTGTCAACCTTGGAACAGACGATGATAAAAAAGAGGTTAAAATAGGCGGTGCCTTGGCAGATGATGTGAAAGAAAGGCTGGTCGAGTTTCTACGAGAATACAAAGACGTGTTTGCCTGATCCTACCAAGACATGTCTGGGCTGGATACAGACATTGTGGTGCATAAGTTACCTCTTAAAGAAGGATGTCCTTCAGTGAAGCAGAAACTGAGAAAAACCCGACCTGACATGGCCATCAAAATCAAAGAAGAAATACATAAGCAACTGGATGCAGGCTTCCTAGCAGTATCAAACTACCCCCAATGGGTCGCAAACATTGTGCATGTGCCTAAGAAAGATGGCAAGGTACGAATGTGTGTCAATTACAGAGACTTGAATAAAGCTAGCCCAAAGGATGATTTTCCTCTACCTCACATTGATGTGTTGGTAGACAATATAACTCAGTTCTCTATGTTCTCTTTCATGGATGGTTTCGTCGGATACAACCAGATCAAGATGGCCCCTGAAGACATGGAAAAGACTACATTCATAACCCCTTGGGGAACCTTCTGCTACAAGGTTATGCCGTTCGGTTTAAAGAATGCTGGAGCAACATATCAGTGGGCAATGGTGACTCTATTTCATGACATGATTCATAAAGAGATTGAAGTATATGTCAAAGATATGATTGCAAAATCCAAGGCCGAGACAGAGCATCTCGTCCATCTAGAAAAACTGTTTGCTAGATTGAGGAAGTTTAGGCTGAGGCTAAATCCCAACAAATGTACCTTCGGGGTAAGATCTGGCAAGTTGCTAGGTTTTATCGTGAGCCAACGAGGGATTGAAGTCGATCCTGAAAAAATCAAGGCCATCCAAAATATGCCAGCACCGAGAACAGAAAAGGAGGTTCGTGGCTTCTTGGGAAGATTGAACTACATTGCTAGATTCATATCTCACCTAACGGCCAGCTGTGAGCCCATATTCAAACTACTTCTCAAAAATTAAGCGGTCGTGTGGAATGACAATTCCAGAGAGCTTTTAAGAAAATAAAAGAATATCTGCAAAAACACCTATCTTGATACCTCCTGTATCGGGTAGACCTCTCATCATGTACTTGACAGTCTTGGAAGGATCTATGGGGTGTGTGCTAGGACAACAGGATGAAATGGGCAGAAAAGAGCATGTGATATATTACCTCAGCAAAAGATTCAATGACTATGAAACGAGGTATTCAATGCTAGAAAAAATGTGTTGTGGACTCGTTTAGGCCGACAAATGCCTAAGGATATATATGTTGACTCATACCACTCTGTTGATCTCCAAGATGGATCCTGTTAAGTATATCTTTGAAAAGCTCGCTCTCATCAAGAGACTTACCTGTTGGCAAATGATATTAACATAATATGACATCCAGTATATCACACAAAAAGCCAACAAAGGAAGTATATTGTCTGATTATCTGGCCCACCAACCCGTGGAAGATTATCAACTAATGCGTTTCGACTTCCCTGATGAGGATATCATGTTTGCCCGAGATTATACAACAATAGGCCTAGATGAAGGACACGAACCAGGATCGCGATGGACACTCGTGTTCGACGGTGCCTCCAATGCTCAAGGTAATAGAATTGGGGCAATAATTACATCTCCTACTAGATTTCATATTCCTTTCACTGCAAGGTGTCACATCTGCGAAAATCAACCGGCGGAAAAGAACAGAAGAGTCGCCACCGAACGTTATTTATCCCGACGCAGGGAAAGGAAACGATCAAAGAAAACCTCAACAAAGGGAAAGGAATGGTCATCGTAACCATCGCCTGGGTTCGGGAGTCGGTTACGCGAGAGGAAGGTATTAGCACCCCCTCATGTCCATCGTACTCGACGGGATCCACGCTTGTTGTTATCGATCAAAGGATGTAGGTTATCTGAATCTCAAGTGCTAATTGGAAACTGGAAACAAAAGGTGAAATGGAGAAACGGGGGGAAAAGGAAAGAAGTGACTCGATAGGACATCGTCGTCCTAGGCCTACGTATTCCCTCGGGAGTGGGAAAGTCAGAGTCAACGTAGTTCGGACTACGGATTTGTGGCGGGAAGGTTGCTCGCCAAGACGTCGCATCTCGTGCCTACGTATCCTTAATCTTACCGGAGAGAGGAAGTCAGAGCAGTCATAGTTCGACCTAACAGGGTCAGTTGTGTCTTTTAGTGGAATACGTCAACGTTCACGTTCTAGCAGTTTATGTGTTGCCGCTCGTTGTGGGAGTCTTACACGTTTACCTGTTTGCGGTAGAACAGAAATGACGCGTCCTTTATGAGGGAATGAAAGAGATGAGAGGAAAATGACTCAAAGGTGTAAATAAAATGGAAGTTAGTTGTTAGTGTACTGGGTGATTCGTTTCAATCGCACGGGTGCGGGAGAAAAGGGAAGTTAGTTGTTAGTGTGCTCTCCGAGATATCGCATCTCGTGCCTACGTATCCTCAATCTGAAGAGAAAGAGGAATCAGAGCATCCATAGTTCACGCTACTACGGATGAACAGGAAACAGTCTCAATCGGACGGGTGCGAGAGAAAGGTGATACTCACGAAGGTCACACAGACAGTCTAAGAGGGAAACTGAACCTACAAGTCAACATGCAATGATGGTCCTAAGTTCAGGATCAAGAGGGGAATCTACCTAATGTTGTCATGCATGGATTGCTATGCTAATGTCTCTCCTACCTCCGACTTAATAAAATATTAAGTGGAGCGAGGTATCCTACGGGATCATGTCATCAGACAAGTAAACACAGGATAAATCAATCACAAAATGAACTAAAAACAAACGAAAGAATAAACAGTGTCAGTCAACAATGATGTCACATAATCAAAGTAAGAAAATGGGGGCTTTAGCCAATGGGTCATATCAACCGAGGCAAAAAAGCTAGCTGTGGGAAATAAGGGTACTCACCCAATGGTATCGAGAACCATGGAGAGCAGAGTAAGAAAGGGGAAGATGTGAATCAGATCACATAAGCATCATCATTGGTCAATGCGAGCTATAGACAAGGCGTGGGGGTTTGATTGCTAAACCCTCCTTCCACTTGACCGACTCGATAACAAGAGTAAGCTATGTTCAAAGCATCAACATGAAATGTGAGCTAAGAACGACCTGAGACTAGAAATGGCAGGAGTCAATTGTGGACTCTCATTCTGCCTGATGCCTTCTTTGAGGTCTTACAAGGGGATATGGGAATGGGATGCCATTTTGGAGGTCTTAGGCACAATATTAAACAATCACAAACAGAGCCTCCTTTGAGGACTTCCAGCATTGCCGGCTAAGTGGCACGGGCTCCCAATCCTACTTCTCATGGCATAAAAAGGAAAAATGCGGAATTAGTAAAAGAGAAGAGAAGTAATACCGAACGGATAACAATCCGTAGCAACGCAAGCAGAGTATAAGCAAACCGGCACACTCTAGTAATCTAGCATAAATGAGCAAAAGTGTTAGCTAGCGGAATGGATCCGTGAAAGGCATGGAACCAAATGCTCTTTAAAAAAACAATAAAATAAGGCCATAAGCCATAAACAGCAGCAACAACAGCGCTCCAGCACCTGCATAGCTGTAAAAAACCAGCAACAAGTAAAAACAGCCTATAACAGCTACTATTTCCAGAACAGGGCAGGTGTGTATGCAACCAAACAAAATAGCAACATTCTACAATACACTTTGTTCACAGCAGCTATGTATATAGCAGCACCTCTTACCTTTAAACAACTTATCAAGTCAAGTGAGAATCACTACAAAACAACTCAACAATTAGTCTAAGTAATCAATGAAAATAACCAAAGTTAGCAACTAAGGTCAAATGGAAATATCAATAAGAAGTAATTGAAATCAATACTAAAATGTAGACAACAATTAGCCACAAATCTATGCAAAACATATTAAGGACTATTAACAATGTTAACTAATGAGACTACTAAGAATACTAGTCAATGTTAGCATTAAAAACTAAGCATAGTCAATATTAAAACTAAGTCAAATCAACTAATTCAATGTCAATTAGTTCAAAATTAGTTTCTAAGTCTAAAAAAAAAACAATTAGTGGACAAATAAGCCAAACACAATTAGTGAAAGATTAAGCCAAAAAATCGATTAATGAATGATTAAGCAAAAAATTCAATTAGGACAATTAAGCTAAAAATGATTAGTACGGTTAAGCAAAAACAATTAGTGCAATTAAGCAAAAACGATTAGTCAAAAAATGTTATCAAAATCCAAATCCACTAGAGGTTAGAATTAATTCTTAAGAAAATCTAATTTTAAAAATTAGAACTATTCTAAAAATAACAATTACTCTAAGGTTAATTCTAGAGAAAATCTAACTTTAAGATTATAGCTAAAATGGATTCTAAAATTATATGTTAATTCTTAAGAATCTAAAATTGTGATATCTAATTCTAATTAAAGCCTAATCCTAACACTAACACCTAATTAGAATCTAGTTAATTTCTAAAAAAAATAAAATAAAGGAAAGGGTTACCCGTGGGGTGCTGGGAGCAATACAGGTGGTGTGGATATTGATTCCATGGGATGGTATGGACATGAACAGAAGATTAGGCTTACAAACCCGGTACAGTATCAAAACACAAAGGGTTGCAAAAACCCTAAATACCTCAAATTACCAACACCTCCATGGCGCCGCTGATCCCTTCCTCTTTACTCCAATCGCACCGCCGTTTCTCTTTTCATTCTCTCCGTCGGACCTTACTCTTTCAGCAAGACCCTCTTCCCTCCAATCTGTGAGCTTTGCCGCCTTCTCTCCGATTTCTCTTTCAAAACGCCGGTGGCACACTTCTCCCTCTCCTTTCAGAATCACACATTTCTTATCAGTCTCACTGCAATATCATTTTTCTATGACTCCACGCCACCTATTCGAATCGAAGTCCACAAACGAAGAATCCTACGGCTTGAAGCGATGAAACGATCCAAAGAAAGAATCCTACGGCTTGAAGCGATGAAAGGATCCAAAGAGATATGGCTAATGCTGCTTGGGGCTAATTCTTCACAGTGGTAGCAAGCTCGTGGCGAAAGGGAGAAAACATGAATACCTTTGAAGCGAAGATTGGCTCTGGTGAAGAAATAAATTGAAGCCGGTGAACGAAATTGCTTTGAATCAGGTATGAGATCGCGTTCTTTCCTCTTTTCTTCTTTGTTTTCGTTTAGTCTTCTTCAATCTTTTTCTGTAAATTTGCGTTCGGTAGATCAATTCATATGATATCAAAGGATACGACACTAATGAGTGTTCTGAAGATACGACATTTACCGGTATCAAAGGATGATACTTACCGGTATCACAAAAAAGATACAGACACTAATGAGTATTCTGAAGATACGACACTTATCGGTATAGAAGGATGATACTTACCGGTATCACAAAAAATATACAGATACTAATGAGTGTTTTGAAGATACGACACTTACCGGTATCTAAGGATGATACTTACTGGTATCACAAAAAAGATATAGACACTAATGAGTGTTCTAAAGATACGACACTTACCGGTATCGAAGGATGATACTTACCGGTATCACAAAAAAGATACAGACACTAATGAGTGTTCTGAAGATATGACATTTACCGGTATCAAAGGATGATACTTACCGGTATCACAAAAAAGATGCAGACACTAATGAGTGTTCTGAAGATACGACACTTACCGGTATCGAAGGATGATACTTACCGTTATCAAAAGGAAGTTCAGACACTAATGAGTGTACTGAAGAGACGACACTTACCGGTATCGAAAGATGATACTTTCTGGTATCAAAAGGAAGTTCAGACACGAATGAGTGTACTGAAGAGATGACACTTACCGGTATCGAAAGATGATACTTTCCGGTATCAAAAGGAAGTTCAGACATGAATGAGTGTACTGAAGAGACAACACTTACCGATATCGAAAGCTGATACTATCCGGTATCAAAAGGAAGTTTAGACACGAATAAGTATACTGAAGAGACGACACTTACCGGTATCGAAAGATGATACTTTCCGGTATCAAAAGGAAGTTCAGACACGAATGAGTATACTGAAGAGACGACACTTACCGGTATCGAAAGATGATACTTTCCGATATCAAAAGGAAGTTCAGACACGAATGAGTGTACTGAAGAGATGATACTTACCGGTATCGAAAGATGATACTTACTGGTATCACAAGAAAGTTCAGACACGAATGAGTGTACTGAAGAGACGATACTTATCGGTATCGAAAGATGATACTTTCTGGTATCAAAAGGAATTAAGGGTATACTAGCATCCTAGTCAGACAACTCTGCTAGGGGACAAAGACCAAAAGGGAAGAGGGACTGATCTATTACCCTAAGGATCGATTAAGGTTCCTACTCGAGGGCTACAGTTACATCGTTTCTGCTGGGGATAAGAGAGGTCTGGACAGACAACTCTACAGGGGAATACCAGTATGATGAACAAGTTCATTGGCAACTTCGTCGGGGATAAAATAAGACTGGTCCTCCCAAATTTAACCACTTTCAGTTGGGGAACCGTCTGGCAGCAAGAATATCCAAACCTGGCTTATGCTTCAAATGCATAGGTTTGAATTTTTCTATGGCGTAATGCTCCATGCGAAATGGAAATGCTACGCGTTTTGAGGATGCAATGATTATTATATGCTGAATGTCGATGTATGCTCGGGCTACCGAGAAAAAGAAGGATGTGCCAAGTATGATTGGGCTTTGCTGGTGCGGATAGATGAAACCTGATAGTGATTGATTTTTTTGAAGGTGAAATTTTTCTGGGTACCAACGTGGATTGGGTTTTGGAATGAGGTGCCAATAGGCAATGGGCTTTGGAATGAAGTGCCAGGCAAGGTGGGCTTTGGACAAAGGAAGGTGCCAGCAAAGTGGGCTTTGCTTTGGATGAGGTGCCAAGCAAGGTGGGCTTTGAGATGGATGCCAAGCAACATTGGGGCTTTAAGTGGAAGGGGAGATGCCAGCAAGGTTAGGCTTTGGATATTCTATTTGGTTTTACAAGGCCATGCAAATGATTATGCAATGACAATGATTATGCAATGATGAGGCGGCTCAGCCGGTGATTCTGCGGAAGGTCCGGTACAGCTAGCGTTGGAAAGATGTCTTGTTTGGTTACAAGGTTTTAGGTTGAAAGGTTGGGGAATGGTTAACATGACTTCCCGACGTTCGTCTTTGACTTGAAGGTTGACAGAATTTACCTGAATAGCTTTGAAAGAATGGAGACATTCCATTGTTACCTGTCTTGCCCAGCCCGTGGGAGGAAACGCTTCCTGACTTGATGAGGAAATTATACAAGTACTCTGTGGAGAGAGAAACGAGTCTTTTTCCATGGATGATAATTAGCAACTCTGCTGAGGACGTGATCACCGATCCGATCTTTTGAATTTATGTGGGGAAACAGATCAACAACTCGGCTAGGAGGAAAGTTGACATATCTGGGCTCTGACTTGCGGATAACGATGGCTTTGCTGGGAAGATATCACCTGAACCAATCCTGCATGAGGAGAGCCTATAATCATAGGCCTCCGCTGGGGAATGACAACTTTCTGACCTGGCTGCTAGGGAATTAAGATCAACTAGGTCTCTACTGAGGAAGGGAATACTTCCTGAGTCGATGAGAAAATTATACCAGTACTTTATGGGGAGAGAAACGAGTCTCTTGCTGTGGATGCTAACCTGCTTGGAGAATCAACAAACCATCCATACCCTGTCGGGGCTTGAACTCTTACTAGAGAAAAGGTAAATCCATCTCTGGCTGGGGAAGCCAACCTCTGGTCTCTTGCTGGGGAGGATAATGAGGAGACGTAGCCTCTGTCGAGGGTGATACCATCTTGATCATTTTTGCTGGGGAGACATTCATTCTCTCACCCCACTGAGAAAGATACCTTGCTGAGAAATAAAAACCCTATGCTGGGAACCACTTTGGAGTTTCACGCTTTTGTTGGTCAACCGCATGCCGATTATCATAAGCAAACTCTCCACTTACCTCAGACCGCTTGGTGTACTGGGAGAAATCGTCTCAAGAGGATTTCACAGAAAACCCGACATTCAAAATGCCCCAGGATCTTCAAACTCTTAGAGAGATTTGTCTTAACTGCCCTAGATTGGATAACCTACGAAGGAATTTGGCATCGAGAGGATTCGTAAATGACTTGAAATATTCTGCCCCAGTATATTGAATCTTGAAGAGGTGCTTTTGATTAACTTCTCATGCTCTTGAGGTGGCCTGCCTCGATACGAGCCTTGAAGTGATTTTGCCCCTGACTGATTGATCTTCGAGAGATTTACTGAATCTCGACATGATTGCCCCTGGTTGGCTGAACTTCAGAGAGATTTCTTGACATGGCTGCTCCAGATTAGCTGGATCTTTGAATGGCTTGCCCATTTGGAGTGATCATTTGATGAATGGCCCCGGCTCAACGGAATCTTCTGGATTTTGCATCTTATCTTGACCAACGTTTCCACTATAGAAACTCTCCTGATATCAAGTACGTACTCACAAGTAAAACAATTCGTTTTGAAAATGATAATTTTAATGCAATGCATATGACAGCTTTGAAATCCAAGTTTGTTCACTGGACAGATGTTGTGACATATAGCGAACGAATCACTTATCAGAATGTCACATCGATACCAACATGAATGGTAAGAAAAACCTTTTAGGAGTCAGAACTGACGCGATTTTAACTGAAGTATGCTTTCGAAACAACCCTGCTTCAATTAGGTCTTTAGAAGGTTGTAACGTGGCCTGGTTCGCGGTTTAAGAAAGAAAGGATATCAGGCTCAAAGTTTTATCTTAACCCACCCATTCTCCTTGATGTTCTCCAGTCCTATGTTCAGTTAACTTGACACATACGCTCACCTTTCACAAAGGTTAATGAATGGTATGAGGATGGTGTTATGGAACCCACACGGTTTGCGGAGTGATAGTCACCCCTTTCGACTTTGGTGTCTGTAGTCACACGACTTGTTCTTTATCGAGGATTTTTCTTTTGTAATCCTTTTCACTTTTCGCTTTTCATGTTTTTGATTTCCCTGATTTTTGCCTGGACTAATTCTTTTGAATTTTTCGATTTTGAAGTCCAGCGGGATGCCTTAACTTTTGCCTAAGTTACTTGTTTTCAAGTTTTAACTTAGCGGGTTTTTCCTTTTTTCTTTTTTTTTGAACTAATCGTGTGACACAGGTTTGTCTTGACTTGTAAAGGGTTACGACCGTCTCACTCTTCGGTTGGTGAGGGATAACCGTAGATGTAATTGATCCTCGAACAGAACACTCCTTTTAAAATTTGAACGCACGGTCAAATTAACTGACACCCACCCTGCCCCGGGTTAAGATTGAGGTTTTTTAGTTTTCAGAAAGAACTCCTACTACTAGGCTCAACGGGCTTGACAAGGGATTATCTTCCTTATGTCTCTGGTGTTTAGGAATTCGAAACAATGCATGTACATCATCACCAGGGTTTTTGTTCAAAAGCATACAATAAAAAGTTTTGCGCCTTTCAATTTCGTCATCCTCCCTAAGATCCTGCTTAAATAAGCATATGATATCGATAAAAAGTATGAGTGAACATGACTGGATTTAATCAAAACATGCATATTTATTTCATTATCATTATCAATCGAAAACAACAAGTTTTACAAATGAGTTTGCACTATAACAGAAAAGAAACTACAAATGCAAAGAAATGACATGATCTAAATGATCGCCAGCTTCGAGGAACTGGGCTTTCCAAGCTTGATTTGCCACTGAGCTAGCCATATTCGGAATTGCTCGTCGAAGTCAGCCTGATAATCATCTGCCCCACTGCTCTCGGTGACTTCTTCCATGACCTGGACTAATGAACCCACCTGACTAGATGAAGGAGAATTGTTGATCTGAATACCCTAAGGCGTGAATGAGAACATATTGGAGTCAAGAAGTGTCTGAAGTTTGCTCTTGAGCACTTTACAGTCTTCAGTTGAATGCCCCTGTGCCCCAGCATGGTAGTCACAACGGGCGTTGACATCAAAACCTGGTGGGTATGGAAAAGGCACTGGGTTCAATTCCTTGATCAAGTCTGGAAGTATCTGCCTATATGACAATGATGTCATTTTTCTGCAAAACATCACCAAATGTTGCTTTGGACAACTATCCCCTCTGTGCTCTTCAAACTTTGGTGTCTTAAACTTTGGGAGGCAACACAAGGCCAGGTACCAAACACATGCTCGAAGTATTCAAATCAAGAGTATCACGTCTCTCCAGGGCTTTAAGCTTCTAATCCATCACACGGTATCTTTCGGAAAACTCAACAGATCATGGGCCCTTAGGTTTCATCTTTGGAACCACCCCTTGGAAATCAGGCACAGAAAAGGCAAAACTTCGATAGTCTGCAGCATCAAGAGAAGATGAATGTCCGCCTCGGACAATGGGACGCTCTCGTATAACAGAATTCTTAACAGGGAACCGCAAAGGCTGAGCTTGAGCAACATTGTTTACCGGAGGTGGAATGACATTCTCAGTTCTCTGAATATTGGCCTCTCCCCTTGTCATAGTGGCCACAACTTCCACAAGTTGATCCAACTGATTTTTCATCAATTCAACATCAACCCTAGTCACAAACTGGTCCTGTTCTCCTGAGTTCATGATTCTCCCCAAAATACTGATTCAAGTCCAATACAAAAATCGGGAAACCAACTGCAGGTCGAGGCAAAGGATGGATGAGCTCATTGGTCTGGCCTGGAGAAAGATATGCAAAATGATGCAAGATGCAAATGCAATGCAATAATATGAATGCAATAAGACATGGGATCAAAGCTTCCATATATCCTGAATAAGTGTTGTGCTGGTGACTGAATAAGTTCACGGGTCTGCTCTGAAAAGAAAATACTGGAATACCAGAATGTTCGAATAATCAGAATACCAGAAAGCCGGCATATTGGCATAATCAAAATACCAGGATAATCAGAACACCGGAATAATCAGGGTGCCAGAATAATCGAAATACCAGAATACCCGAATAATCATAATACCATAATACCAGGCTGATAAGTCCATACTGATAAGAAAACCAGAATACCGGGTAGGATGAAGGTTATGGTTACCTGCAAACCTGTAAACACCCATCCATTCTCACATGTGGGTACTAAAACCAAGGTTCCTCAGTCTCGGATTTTTGATTTGAGAAGCAATAGTATATTCATCCCTCGAGGTACAATACTATCGCCAAACAAAGAGGTCGTCCACTGATTCCCCAAAAAAATAAGGTAATCCTATGGCAAGTTCTCAACTTCGGGTCCTCAGATCGAGAAGCGTAATGGGTTTGCAATTTTTGGTCTGCCATTATTGATCTCGGGAGGAGTGCCTCTACTGAGTCCTCGGGAATGGTCACCATAGTCGACAGCTCATACAGGGATATCTAATGGCCTGCATAACATGCAATATCAGATACCACCTATATGGGCCTCGTCTAGCTGTGGATCTCGCGAAAACTTAACGTGATAACACCACGCAAGAGATCGACTATCCACTCTAAATCCTATGTGTATGCTTAATCCTGGGAAGTCGGCTTATCTCTCAGAACACCCTGCCCACCAAACAGAAAAACCAGCACAGTCCAGCACAGTATAATATATATGGCAACAGTAAATGAAAAGCAAGTAAATGTAATAAAACAGTAAACATGCAACAATGCCATAAATAAAGCGAGTAAAGCAAAAGATAAACACCCTAAAATAGAAAACAGACAAGCGCTAGGATTGACTCGCTTAGGGATGGAAAAGTCCCCAGCAGATTCGCCAACTGTCACATCTGCGAAAATCAACCGGCGGAAAAGAACAGAAGAGTCACCACCGAACGTTATTTATCCCGACGCAGGGAAAGGAAACGATCAAAGAAAAACTCAACAAATGGAAAGGAATGGTCATCGCAACCATCTCCTGGGCTCGGGAGTCGGTTACGCGAGTGGAAGGTATTAGCACCCCCTCGCGTCCATCGTACTCGATGGGATCCACGCTTGTTGTTATCGATCAAAGGGTGTGGGTTATCTGAATCTCAAGTGCTAACTAGAAACTGAAAACAAAAGGTGAAATGGAGAAACGGGGGGAAAAGGAAAGAAGTGACTTGATAGGACATCGCCGTCCTAGGCCTACGTATTCCCTCGGGAGCGGGAATGTCAGAGTCAACGTAGTTCGGACTACGTATTTGTGGGGGGAAGGTTGCTCGCCAAGACGTCGCGTCTCGTGCCTACGTATCCTCAATCTTACCGGAGAGAGAAAGTCAGAGCAGTCGTAGTTCGACCTAACAGGGTCGGTTGTGTCTTTTAGTGGAATACATCAACGTTCACGTTCTAGCAGTTTAGGTGTTGTCGCTCGTTGTGGGAGTCTTACGCGTTTACCTGTTTGCGGTAGAACAAAAATGACGCATCCTTTATGAGGGAATGAAAGAGATGGGAGGAGAATGACTCAAAGGTGTAAAGAAAATGGAAGTTAGTTGTTAGTGTGCTGGGTGATTCGTCTCAAACGCACGAGTACAAGAGAAAAGGGAAGTTAGTTGTTAGTGTGCTCGCTGAGATATCGCATCTCGTACCTACGTATCCTCAATCTGAAGAGAAAGAGGAATCAGAGCATCTGTATTTCACGCTACTACAGATGAACAGGAAACAGTCTCGATCGTACGAGTGCGAGAGAAAGGTGAGACTCACGAAGGTCACACAGACAGTCTAAGGGGGAAACTGAACCTACAAGTCAGCATGCAATGATAGTCCTAAGTTCAGGATCAAGAGGGGAATCTACCTAATGTTGTCATGCATGGATTGCTATGCTAATGTCTCTCCTACCTCCGACTTAATAAAATATTAAGTGGAGCGAGGTATCCTATGGGATCATGTCATCAGACAAGTAAACACAGGATAAATCAATCACAAAATGAACTAAAAACAAACGAAAGAATAAACAGTGTCAGTCAACAATGATGTCACATAATCAAAGTAAGAAAATGGGGGCTTTAGCCAATGGGTCATATCAACCGAGGCAAAAAAGCTAGCTGTGGGAAATAAGGGTACTCACCCAATGGTATCGAGAACCATGGAGAGCAGAGTAAGAAAAGGGAAGATGTGAATCAGATCACATAAGCATCATCATTGGTCAATGCGAGCTATAGACAAGGCGTGGGGGTTTGATTGCTAAACCCTCCTTCCACTTGACCGACTCGATAACAAGAGTAAGCTATGTTCAAAGCATCAACATGAAATGCGAGCTAAGAACGACCTGAGACTAGAAATGGCAGGAGTCAATTGTGGACTCTCATTCCGCCTGATGCCTTCTTTGAGGTCTTACAAGGGGATATGGGAATGGGGTGCCATTTTGGAGGTCTTAGGCACAATATTAAACAATCACAAACAGAGCCTCCTTTGAGGACTTCCAGCATTTCCGGCTAAGTGGCACGGGCTCCCAATCCTACTTCTCATGGCATAAAAAGGAAAAATGCGGAATTAGTAAAAGAGAAGAGAAGTAATACCGAACGGATAACAATCCGTAGCAACGCAAGCAGAGTATAAGCAAACCGGCACACCTCTAGTAATCTAGCATAAATGAGCAAAAGTGTTAGCAAGCAGAATGGATCCGTGAAAGGCATGGAACCAAAAGCTCTTTAAAAAAACAATAAAATAAGGCCATAAGCCATAAACAGCAGCAACAACAGCGCTCCAGCACCTGCATAGCTGTAAAAAACCAGCAACAAGTAAAAACAGCCTATAACAGCTACTATTTCCAGAACAGGGCAGGTGTGTATGCAACCAAACAGAATAGCAACATTCTACAACACACTTTGTTCACAGCAGCTATGTATATAGCAGCACCTCTTACCTTTAAACAACTTATCAAGTCAAGTGAGAATCACTACAAAACAACTCAACAATTAGTCTAAGTAATCAATGAAAATAACCAAAGTTAGCAACTAAGGTCAAATGGAAATATCAATAAGAAGTAATTGAAATCAATACTAAAATGTAGACAACAATTAGCCACAAATCTATGCAAAACATATTAAGGACTATTAACAAAGTTAACTAATGAGACTCTAAGAATACTAGTCAATGTTAACATTAAAAACTAAGCATAGTCAATGTTAAAACTAAGTCAAATCAACTAAGTCAATGTCAATTAGTTCAAAATTAGTTTCTAAGTCTAAAATAACAATTATTGGACAAATAAGCCAAACACAATTAGTGAAAGATTAAGCCAAAAAATCGATTAATGAATGATTAAACAAAAAATTCAATTAGGACAATTAAGCTAAAAGTGATTAGTACGGTTAAGGAAAAACAATTAGTTCAATTAAGCAAAAACGATTAGTCAAAAAATGTTATCCAAGTCCAAATCCACTAAAGGTTAGAATTAATTCTTAAGAAAATCTAATTTTAAAAATTAGAACTATTCTAAAAATAACAATTACTCTAAGGTTAATTCTAGAGAAAATCTACCTTTAAGATTATAGCTAAAATGGATTCTAAAATTATACGTTAATTCTTAAGAATTTAAAATTGTGATATCTAATTCTAATTAAAGCCTAATCCTAACACTAACACCTAATTAGAATCTAGTTAATTTCTAAAAAAAATAAAATAAAGGAAAGGGTTACCCGTGGGGTGCTGGGAGCAATACAAGTGGTGTGGATATTGATTCCATGGGTTGGTATGTGTTGCACCCCAAATTTTACCCTCAGATCCTCTGATCATTGTCATATCATATTTAGGTTAACTGTCGTAGCATTTGCGGTCATTTGGTCCATTAATCATAGTCGTACATTATTCGTCTAATTGTTGCCACTGTTTCTTTTTATTATTTATCCAGTTATTTTCATGAGTTTTCAGAACATTTTCTTTATTTAGAATTTTTGTTTTTTTATTACTTTTAAATCACCAATTTAATTTAAAATTTATTATTTTTTCTTTTTCTTAATATCTTTTATTTTTAGTTATTTATTTATATTATTATTTCTATTTACCTATTATTATTATTATTATTATTTTCTTTTGTCATTTTAGCATTTTCTTATTATTTTATCATTTTCATTATTATTATTTTTTATCATTTTTATTCTTATTATTTTATCGTTTCATTATTATTATTTTTTTATCATATCTTCCTTTTACTTATGTCTTTATTGATTTATCTTTTATTTTTATTTTTATTTTTATCATTTTTTTTTACTACCATTATTATTATTATTAATAGTTTTATTATCATTGGTTTTAATATTACTTTATAATTATTATTTAGTAAAAAAAAAAAGAAAAAGCCATGATCAGTGATATCCTTTCAATACCAAAGTCGTACCCCATTTACGGCGCTTGTTACAACTTTTCCATCAAACTTTTCCATGAAACCAAACAACTATCCAAAACCTCCCCTGTTTCGTTTAAGGACAGCAAAAACCACCTTTCTGCTACATAGCAGCCACCTCCCAAAATCACCTACACAAGCAACAAGTACCAACTTTCCCTCGAAAGCAGCTTCCAAAAGCTACTTTTCGCCAAGCTTCTACTATCCTATGCTATGTATAAACAACATACACACCCTGCACAACTCTGCCTCTGCCAAAACCGTATACCCTACGGACAAAACAACACCCAGAGTCCATGAAACAAATCGTACCAGCCCCGCTACTCCTTCTGCAATACGCAACACCACTTGCCAATGACAACCATAAAACCAAACGCGTAGAAAACTCACAAAAGGGGGAACCTCTTCGACACTTTTTCACAGACCTCTCCACCTTCAACATTTCACAACAAAACCTCGCTCTGAATCACCTTCAAAAGAACTCTCCTTTAATTCATCTTCATTACTCTCAATCTTAACAAAAAATTCCTAAAAAATAAGTCTTCAATATTCACAATCTCTTTCTACAATTTCACCTACAACAACCTAAACCCACCTCCAAAAAACCTTTTTCAAAAAACCGAGCACCCCAACTCAGATTCTTAAAAGACCAAATCTCAATTTTTTCCTTCTCCAATCACCGTTAACTTATCTCCACAACAAAGGAGGGGCCCTTACAACTTCTTCTTCTCTCTCTCGATTCACCATAACTTTCGCCATCCCTGTTGCTCGCCATCACAACCCAAACTCAACCGTAAAACAAGATCATCAACCATAAGCACTATGCTCCCTCCATTCAAATCTTCATCAACACCAAAAAACACCACAAATCTTCAAAACCATTCAACCTCCATTTATTCTTCACCCCAAATCACAAACAACAACAGAAACCTCGCCCTTTTAGAGAATCAGAATCGAACGCCAAACCAAATAAAAAGAGAAGAAGAGACACGATTGAGAATCAAATCAAACCTGACTTGCGCAAGATAAATTGAAGCGAACAAGAACATAAACCCAAATCGAACCCTAGGCGCGATTTCTCTTAGTTTCTATGTTTCCATGACCTTGTTTTCTTGATCTGTTGTTGATATTATAGCTTCTAATCTTTTGGTTGTTGTTGTCTCTCCATTAAACGGTCGTGTGTCATTATGGTTTTGTTTGGTAAAGAGAGTTGACCGAGTTCTGGTTGATGGTGGTGTTATGATCAAGTTTGTGATGAGAGGCTTTGTTCCTCTTTCATCTTAACTTAACCCGCGGACCATGTGGTTGTTATGGGCCCAGCCCACATTTTGTTTTCTTTTGACACCACCCTTTGATTGCTTCAATTTTGTTGCTCCGTATTCATAGGCCCATCAGCCCGTTTTTCTCTTACACAGGAATCAGTGCACCACTATTTCCTTTTTTGTTTAGAATTTTATTGGAGATTTGCTAATTTTAGTTAGTTTTTTTATTAGTTATTTTTGGATAGAAGTTTTGTCGATTTTTCTTTCATTTTTTGTTTTTCATAATATAGCATTAATTTTGGTTTATGATTTCATGATTGTTTTAATTTCATTATTTTTTAGTCTCCATTCTCGATTTTAATGGGCCTATGACATAAAAAAACTTCTTGATTTTTTTGATTTATTCAAGTCACCAATATCATGATTCATATGAGGCCATTTTTCAATTTATTTTTATTGGTCAATGAAAACCTAATAGAAAGGTATTCGATTTATCGATCTAAATCCTTATTTAGATGAGACCGATTTTATTTTCATTTTGAGCCCGTTTCTTTATTTTTGGGCCGATGATATTACAGAAATCACGACTTAGTCGATTTATCAAATTACTAAAAGTCATGATATGTATGAGGCCACCTTCATTATTTTATCGGTCGATGAAAGTCGAATATCATAGATTATCGGTTTCTCGATTAAATCATGATCGGGACGAGACCGACTTTATTTCTACTTCATTCTGTATTTTCTTATATCTTCATTTTCATTTTTGACCGATGAAGTCTTTCTATTCACGAACGTTGTTAGCGAAGCGACGAACCTTCATTATTTCAAATCTGTAGTGAGTGATCATTGAGATTTCTTTCTATACTTTGAGATCGTGACAGGTTACCTTCGACTAATCAACGAGAGTTTGTGACTCAAGACGAGGTCTCCACCTTTTATTTTCATGTGGCACGATTTCATCGGAGAATGATCTTCTATATCATTTCTCTATCATGTCTTAACACAAAGATCAAATTGTGCATCCTCCTATAGTATGGTCTTCCTCATAGACCGTACTACAACGGATCAGCACTATATTGGACCTGATTCATCGATCCAATAAATTAATCAACAATCACTAAATTTACTTTCAGTCAATATATATATATATATATATATATATATATATATGGCTTAAATAGGTTTTTCGTCCCTGTAAGTTGGCGAGATTTTGGTTTTCGTCCCTGTATCTTTTTTTTTTCGGTTTTAGTCCCTGTATCTTACTTTTTGCTGGTGTTTAGTCCTTACAGAGGTTTCCTGCGGATTTTCATGCGGATTTTCCTGCGGATTTTCCAGCGGAATTTGATTTTTAGGAAAATCTGCAGGAAAATCCGAAGGAAACCTTCGGATTTTCCTGCGAATTTTGGCTTTAGGGACTAAACACCAACAAAAAGTAAGATATAGGGACTAAAACCGAAAAAAAAAAAGATACAGGGACGAAAACCAAAATCTTGCCAACTTACAGGGACGAAAAATCTATTTAAGCCTATATATATATATATATATATATATATATCTTGATTTATTCTTTATGTCGATTATTATCCTTGTCAATATTATCATTGTTAATATTTATATCTTGTGTATATTGTTCATTTAAAATACACTAATAAATATCGAAAACCTAAAAAACTCAATTGACCGGACTGTGGTTACTATTGTGTTTTGGACTGAGGACTTAGATTTAGGACTTTTACCCTATGCTCTTGGAGTTGGTATTCTGGTCTTCGAATCTTGCTTGGCTGGTCAGTGGCCCATCAGTGGAAGTGTTTATGCATTATTCTGGTCAGATCTTTCTATCTCTTGCTCATTTACATTGATGCATTTTTTATGTCTGCGTGTATATATGTTTGCCTGACATTGTTTTTTAGCATGTTAATATGATACTATGTGGATACTATCAGTCTTTGATTTATTATCACTTGACTTTGATGTCACTGTATATACCATGTTCATATCTTGTTCATTCTATCTTGATCATATTCATGTTCATATCCTGTTCATATTATCTGGATTATATCTTTGTTCATATTCACACTGTTTATATCATATTCATGATTGTTCACACTTGACCCTCCTTCCAAAGGAAAGATCTTTACTTTGACTCCTAAGTCACAAACCTTTCCCATTTCGTCCTTGGCCTCATAAGAGCCGTTTCCCTCATAGTTTAGTAATAGGATGGAGTTATCATGAACTCCATGTGATTCTCACTATCATGAGAACTCACTTTACCTTTTACTCCGACTTACAGAGTTATCATGAACTCTGTGTGGTTCTCACTATCATGAGAATTCACTTCCTTCCTTCATAACGTAGACTTAGAGAGTTATCGTGGACTCTACGTGAGCTTGTGCTCATTCCCTTTAGAACGTTGGCCATAGTCAATGTTTCCTTTTCTTTCACCCTTAGTTAGGTGAACTACGGTTGTTCTGATTCTTTAGTCAAATACGTAGGCACAAGATGCGACGTCTTGGCGAGCAAACTTAGTGTATATACATTTAGGTCTTTACCTTAGTGTAGATTATCTTTAGCAAACATAACATGACACAAACTTAACAAGAGGTTCCTGTAGAGTACTACAGATACTTAGGGTGTTAATACCTTCCCTTTGTATAACCAACCCCCGAACCTTAGTTCTCCCCCCTTTTAGGTTTTCTTCGATCTTGAACCTTTCCTTTGGATAAATCAAAGTCGGTTGTAAAAGAAATGCGATGCAAGATAATTAATAGCTTGTTATCCGATTTTCACCGCAACAGAAATGACGACTTCACTGGGGATGAACTTCTTTTTTAGGGTTAAGCCCACCTTGTTTCGTTATTTATGATTGCTTGCTATACTTGTACATATATCTGTATATATATCTATGTGCCTGTTGTGCTTGGGTTTTCTGTATGCAGGGTTGCTACGTTTAAGTGGTGAGATAAGTCCTAACCCGGACTTGAGCGCACTTGTTATAGGACGATGGTATATTCAAGGAGGCTTTGAGGGAGTCGATTCCTGAAAAAGTTGACTTGAGACACCATCACTCAGTTGAGCCCCTCTTGAGAGTTTAGTCATGTTGAACGATTCTATTCGTGAAAACGTTACTACTCTCGACCTAGGTGCCCGTGATTCTGAGTACCATAGTTACCAAACCCCACTTGGCCTTTTAGGATGTAGTGCGGTGACCATGATGGAGTCTATTTCTGAAATGGTTGTCACGCGATACTACACTCAGACGAGATTCTCTTGAGAATATTATTGATTACCAAGTTAATTGGGAAGTCGATAATATCCGAAAGATGGATTGTCGACTCTGGGAACCTTTTTAGAACCCTGTTCTGCAGATGAAAACCCATAGTACATACCTTCTGGTATGGGTAGACCATGGCTCCATGCTCGTGATCTTCAAACCTAGGCCCTCTCTTATTTGTGTGTGCATATCTGTATATGTGTGTTTGTGCATACGTTCATCCATGCATGAGACCCCTAAATCTAGGGCTTATGTGTTGTTGTGTGTATATATATCTATGTTTTTGTGTGCCCATGTTTTGTACATTGCATACATCTCATCGCATCCTTGAAACCATTTGGCTTGCATTAGCATTGCATGCGCATTTGCATTGCATTTTCATTTCTCAGCCTTGAGTCTTATCCACCCTCTGTCTATAACCCAGTTGACTTCCCGAAGCCATCATTGGACTTGAAGTAGCTGTTGAAATTGTCTTTTCCAGACTCGTCCATTGTGACTACCATGCTGGGGCATAAGGGGCATTCAACTGAAGACTATAAGGTGCTTAGGAGCAAGGTTTAGACACTGATTGACTCCGAGATGATCTCCTTCACACCTCGAGGCATCTGAATCAACAATCCTTCACTTAATCGGGCAGGTTCATCAGACTCCGAAATGGAAGAAATTGCCGAGAGTGGATGTGAAGATGATTCTCAGACGGATCTTGACAACCAACTTTGAAGATGACTATCTTAGCTTGGCAGATCAAGAAGGAAATTCCAGTTCCCCGAAGCCAGCAAACTTTTGGCTGTTTAGCATTTTGTTGTATTTTCTTTGCATGTTTAAATTTATATTTGCTTATAAGCTATTGTTGTTTCAAATTGGCAAGATTAATGAAATGTTTGTGCACTTTTTGATTAAGTCAATTCGTTTCACTCATTTACTTTTGTGAAAAACAAAAATATATCCTTTATCTTGTTTCTTTCCTTTTATCAAACTGTTTGTTTAAACAAAGATTAGGGAGGATGACGAAAATATTATCCATAATTGCTGTGGTATGCTTTCGATTAAACCTTGCCGAGGATGTAAGGCATTGTTTCAATTCCAAAACACTGGAGAAATAAGGAAGATAATCCCTCGTTAACCCTTCGAGCCTAGAAGTAGGAGTTTCCTTTCTTTACACAAAAAAAAACCCTTAAATCTCAACCTTGGGGTGGGTAGTTCTCAGTTTAACTTGGTTATGCATTCGAACGCAAGCGCTTCATGCAAGACACCAGTCAGCTTCTCTCTAATCAAGTGAATAAGCATTGTACAAGTTGCTCTCAAAGCGAAAAATAAGGAAGGATCGTCGAAAACTCCTTAATCGAAGAATAAGCCGAGTCCCTTTCAAGGCAAAAGCCAAGAAAGATGGGAAGCCCAAAACTTCGCCTTATACAAGAAGGTTTGTACAACAATCAAGACCAAGAAGAATCTCATAATCTAACAATAAAAAAAGAGGTCATAACCTCATAAAAAAAAAGAGGTCATAACCTCAACAATCAAAAAGAGGTCATAACCTCAGCAAAGGAAAAAGAGGTATCGTGACCTCAACCAAATCAAAAGAAGAGGTATCGTGACCTCAACCAAAAAAAAAAAAGGTCATAACCTCAGCAAAGACAACCAAATTCTGCAAGGGAGCAGTGACTATGAAGGTGTCTGAATCATAAACTATCATCAATTCATTCCTAGCCTATAGGAACTTGAATGTATAGCTTGAGTTAACTGGGTGTTGGATGAAAGTTCATCACGAAGATGGGGTGGGCACCAAATAAACTTTGAGCCTTTATCCTTTGTTTCATAAACTGTGAACCAGGCCAGGTTACAACCCTTAAAAGACCTAATTGAGGTAAGGTTGTTTTGAAAGCATATTACAGTAAGGTTGATTAACCTGACTCCTAATGATCTTTGCTAATTATGTGTGTTGACCACTTCGTCTGTCATTCTATGAATGACCAGATCCACTTTGTTTTTGATTGCTTAATCATTCCACTGTGTGTGTTTCATCAATAAAATTTGTTTTCAAAAGCTTGCATGAATTTTGCATTGAAATTGCCAATTTTTAATGAACAATACTTATTTGCAAAAATAATTCAATATCAAAGAAATCCCAACAAATGCAGCCAGCTAGGGAATTTGACTTGATAAAGAAAGCTCAGTCAGGGGCAACTAAGCGGAAGGATTTGCCAATCCACCATTCCAAGAGTCATTGAATCAGAGGCAGAATTCTTCAAGTCCAGGATATTGGGGCAAGCTTTCTTGAGGTCGTCTTATGACAAGTTTTGACCCACCGACAGGGGCAAGTGTGTTCCCCATTTGTTCCTACCACAGTCTAGAGGACTTTATATCGCGAATACCGTTAATCAGGGGCAATCAGGTCAATACTCGGTAAATCTCTAAAAGGACAATCAGTCTGGGGCATCTCTTTCACAGACCAGCCAGTCTGAAGAACAAGTTCAAGGACCTTGTTGTGTAAATACAATTAATCTGGGGCAGTCATGCCAAGATTCATCAATCTAAGAGTTTGAAGATGTCAAGGCATTTCGTATGCCGATTCTTCTGTAAAATCCTCTTAGTATCTTCTCCCAACATACCATGTAATCTGGGGCAGAGAAGATTTGAAGATTACCTGTTGCAAGAGCTGTTGTTTATTATGGTGATCATCATACAAGTCAGGATGCAGAATTACCTTGTTCTTGTGATATCTTTTGCCAGTTTCCCAGTAAATTGTTACTTCGGTCGAGCTTGGCCAATCTCCATGGATCTCTTATCTCCAGTGAAGAAATCAAGCTCATGATGACAATCCTAGTGAAGTCATGATGCTATACCAAGTGGAGTACTCTTTCCCCAGAGAAGGTCATAACCTTGAAGTAGAGATGCTTCATCTGCAAGTTCATCCCCAATAATGGTCCAATCTGATGAGTTTGGTTGGGTATCCTTGTCGAGATGTTTATTTCATCTCCAGTCTCGCTTCCTTTTGTCTGTTTTGTCGGCATAAGCATAAGCATGGCATAAGCATTCATATGCATAGCATCTTAGCATTTCTGCTTCCTTCCTGGTGTCTACCTGTGTCGTTCACTTTGGCGTTTATCTCCCCAAGTGACTGGGTTTGTCTATTCTCTCCAATAGAGTTGTCAGCCCTAGGCATAAAGTGCCCATCCATTCTTGAAATCCCCACAGAGTTATACCCTCATGGATGATGGTTGGTTCAGTTATCTTTTCCACATGTGGATAAGATAAGTTCCCATTTGAGTTCATTCCTCAATTGGAGTCTTGTTTGACCATTTCTTTCTAGCTTGTTCCTAGATTGAACTTTGATCCCTGGCAGGTGTGGTTCCTGAGTCCATTTGGAACGTGCATTTATTTTGCACTATGTCTCGCAGAAGAATCTTCTACAGATCCTCATTGAAGACAATTATTCCTCCGTTAGTGTTGTAATATCAACATCTCTTTGGAATTTATACCCAACAACAAGTATCATTCTCTTGGAGAAGCTTGTTCTTTCATGGCAATAAGTGGCAGTCTCTTATGAGAAACTTATCTATCTCTGGTTTTATTCAACCTTTTTGCAACCATAATGGGTATTCCCCAGGAAGTCTAATCTTCATTGATGCAACCCCCGGTACCAATCTAGCTGATACTCAATCACCTCATTTGGATACCTAAAGTCCAGTAATTGTAACACCCCTTCTATACCCCGTACAAAAACGGAATAAACTAATCTTATAAATAAAACATCAGAGCAAAGAATAATTCATTTAGATATAAACAGAGATGTCACATCAACGTGAACTAAAACAACCTGCTCATATAGATATATAACACCTGGATAGTTTTTATAAACAAAGGAACTCCGTTCCAAAATATCGGCATTCAGTTACAGAATTAAAGCGGAACATCCATAACTGATGTCATCACAAATTATAAGTATGTCATATACATATTCATACAAGGCCACTATATACAAGCTAAAAGAAACATCTACACTCGAACCCCGACTACCCGTGTTACATATCAGAGCCGACGGAACGACAAAAAGACGAAGACACTAATCTTCGCAAAAGACCTCCATCGTCTAATCTGCAATGCCATTACAGCATTAAACCACAGCAGAAGGGTGAGAAACAGGATTATAATATAATTGCATATCATTATATAACACTTAGCAAAATATGCACAATTATTCTCACCACACAAATACGATACTTGTAAACAACACAAGACATATTAAACCCATCTCACACATCAATCACATAAGCATATACATTAACACAATGCATAACAAATCCTTCTCAAAATTCAACACATAAACATTTATGTAATGAATTATGCAAATGCACAGAGACCGACACAACGACTCTATGCATGTGGTACCATTAGTCCCCCAGGAACTCTTGGAATCATCGCTCGTTACTTAGGGTAACTCCCCGTCGGGCATACGATGTTCCCCGTCGCTACCACTTATCAACAAGCATACGACGTTATGGATCGTTTTTAGTCCTTTATAATAGGCACACGATCAATACAACAATTGCTTACACCCATAAGGGATCTACAATTCAACATGCATTGTTTACACCCACAAAGGGATCTACAATGTCTAACTGCATTGTTTACACCCACAAAGGGATCTTACAATGTCTTCATGCATTGTTTACACCCACGAAGGGATCTTACAATGTCTTCAACATGATGCATGTCATATAATGACCCATGGAAATCGAGGCTCATATATTAAATCATGCATTTCAAGTACATATAATACAATGCACATAATTGCCAAACGGCCACAAATCTTCACCACAACATCATATACCCATCAAACATCCCTCACACAAGTCATACGTTACATATCATATCCTATCGCACAATATAGAAAATAACTCAAAATTCCATTTTTACGGTTTCTCAGAAAAGTCGGCTAAAAGTCGGCCAAAAATAATATTTTCTATCATCATCAAAAAGTACTCATCGACAGCTTCGATTCGATATAAAGAACTCTTAAATACGATAAACGGTTAACAAGATATGAATATTTCAAAATAACGCAAAAACATAAACCGGACGCCCGACACTACGAAACGGTTCGTAAAAACTGTACCGATTGGACCAAGTTCAGACCTCAAGACTATTTTTCCTAGAAAGAACATCTCGTTAGCTTTCCAACGCTTCGAACGGGGGTTAAAACCGACTTACGGTTCAAGAGATATGAATTTCCGAAGTTTCCCCGACAAACCAGAATTTTATGGTTCAGCACAGTATGTATCGATACATAGGCTTATGTATCGATACAAAAAGCCACATGTATCGATACATAGCACGCATGTGTCGACACATGCTGTAGTGAAAATGCTGTTTTCCCAAATTCCTTCAGTATGTATCGATGCATAAGGGTTATGTATCGATACATAAGCCATTTCGTATCGACACATAGCTGTTATGTATCGATTCATAGCCCTGTTTTTCTCAAAAATCAGATTTTTCTCAAAATACACCTTTGCTGTCCCTTCTCCAAAATGCCCGGAAACTCGACTAAATCGAACATTTTCACCGAAACAAACATATACGCCCAACCACCAAATACATAAGAACAATTTAGAACACATAAACGAAATTTCTACGACGTTCGATTTTTCGATTAAATTTCAACCTTTCAAAAACCAGAATTTTCAAACATCACCAAATCGAATAAAAAGCACGACATACGACGACCTAACCTTACTCGATACAACTACGTAATTTATTTTGAATTCTAACCGTGAAAACATCGGTTTTTATCGATTTCCTACAATTCGACCTAAACGGACAAAACAACGGAAACATAACGAAAACTAACCAAAACATAACCAAACTTCATGAAACTTTAAACAGCAGCTCACATACACATAACCAACCAACACATGTATTTATACGACTTTTCGACCGTAAAAACATCGATTTCTATCGATTTCGTCCAATACGGCATAAACGGAAACATGTGGAAAACCAACCAAAACATCCACACAAAACATACATAATCATTCACAATGATATAATAACCGAGTTTCGCACCCTTACCCGATTTAATCGTGTTCTAGAAAGTCGGGAGATTGATTTCTTCCTTCACAAGTTTTTCCTCTCTTTTCTTCTTTCTCTTCTCTTTTCTTCTTCTCTCCTTTCTTTTGTCTCTTTTTCCTTCTATTCTTTCTATTTCTATTTTTCTTTTCTTTTCTTACTAACATAGTGAAATTAAATGTGAAATGTCCAAAATACCCCCACACTCAAATATCTCGCAAACGTTCCCAAAACGCGATAAAATATATTCCCGCCGAAAATAACATATTTTCACATAAAAGTCGAAATTAGAATAAAATAATAATAAAATAATCCAAAAAGACTCAATACAATAAAACTGGCAAAAACTGGGGCGTTACAACTCTCCCCCACTTAGAAATTTTCGTCCTCGAAAATATTACCTGATCCAAACAACTCCGGATACGACTCCCGCATCCGACTTTCCAATTCCCAAGTCAAATTGCCCTCAGCAGCGCCTCCCCACGCCACTTTCACAAGTGCAATCTCCTTGCCTCTTAACCTTTTCAACTCGCGATCTAAAATCCTCACCGGTAAAACCTCAACCATAAGATTATCTCTTACCTCAACCTCATCCATCGGAATCACATGAGACGGATCTGGAACATACTTCCGTAGCTGTGAAACATGGAACACATCATGTAGATTCGAAAGATTCGGTGGCAATGCTATCCTGTAAGCCACTGCACCAACTCTTTCGGATATCTGATATGGACCAATAAAACGTGAAGTAAGCTTCCTCGACTTCAAAGCACGTCCAACACCAGTCACCGGCGAAACCCTCAAAAACACATGGTTACCCGCTTGAAACTCAAGATCTCTTTTCCTTTTATCATGATAACTCTTTTGCCTACTCTGAGAAGCTTTCATCTTCTCCCGAATAAGTTTCACCTTTTTCGTCGTTTGTTGAACTAACTCAGGTCCAACTACTGTACTTTCACCAGATTCATGCCAACACAAAGGTGTTCGACATCTTCTTCCATAAAGTGCCTCAAAAGGTGCCATTCCGATACTAGAATGGAAACTGTTATTATACGTAAACTCGATCAATGAAAGAAAACTGTCCCAAACTCTACCTTGCTCAAGAACACAAGATCTCAGTAAATCTTCCAATGACTGAATTGTTCTCTCCGTCTGACCATCAGTCTGCGGATGATAAGCAGAACTCAATCTCAGCTTAGAACCTAACGCCTTTTGCAAACTTTCCCAAAATCTGGAAGTAAACCTTGGGTCACGATCAGAAACAATACTCAACGGAACGCCATGTAACTTCACAACCACACTGATATAAATCTCAGCCAAACGCTCCATAGAATAACTGATATCAATCGGAATGAAATGCGCCGATTTAGTCAGTCTATCCACGATCACCCAAATAGCATTATGCCCACTCGGAGAATTAGGCAAACCCGTCACAAAATCCATCGATATACTATCCCATTTCCACTCCGGAATATCCAACGGTTGCATTAATCATGCAGGCCTTTGATGTTCCACTTTTGACTTCTGACAAGTCAAACACGCATAAACAAACTGAGCCACATCTCGTTTCAAACCAGACCACCAAAATATTTTCTTCAAATCTTGGTACATCTTATTAGCACCAGGATGTATACTCATACTACTCCGGTGTCCTTCCTCAAGAATCATCTTTTTCAACTCTGCATCATCCGGTATACAAATTCTACTACGGAATCTCAAAATACCCTGATCATCCACTTTAAAGTCACCGTTCACTTCTTGATTTCCAACAAGCAACAAATCAACAAGTCTCAAGTCCAACTTCTGTTTCTCTATAACAGACAACAGAAAATCATTAGTGATCTTTAACATACTAAGCTTCACACTCTCATGTGAAAGCTCACAAACCAAACTCAAGTCTCGAAATTGTTCCAGAAGTTCCCACTCTTTCACCATCAAAGCAGATATACGCAACGATTTCCGACTCAAAGCATCAGCTACCACATTAGCCTTACCAGGATGGTAATTCAAGCTAAAGTCATAGTCCTTCAGAAGTTCCAACCATCTTCGTTGCCTCATATTTAACTCTTTCTGATCAAACAAGTACTTTAAACTTTTATGATCACTAAAGACTTCGAATCTAGCACCGTAGAGATAATGCCTCCAAATCTTTAATACAAAAACCATCGCAGCTAATTCCAAATCGTGAGTAGGGTAGTTCTTCTCATGAACTCGTAACTTCCTCGAAGCATAAGCAACCACCTTACCATCTTGCATCAAAACACCACCTAAACCAATTAGAGATGCATCACAATACACAACGAACGATTCATTAGGATTCGGTAAGATCAAAATCGGAACTGTAGTCAATCTCTTCTTCAGCTCGTTGAAACTTTCTTCACATTGAATATCCCAAATAAATGCCTTACCCTTACAAGTCAGTTGAGTCAACGGAAGTGCCAACTTGGAAAAACCTTCGATAAACCTCCGGTAATATCCAGCCAAACCCAGAAAACTTCGAATTTCAGTAACAGATCTAGGAGCCTCCCATTGTAGAACTGCCTCTACTTTGGATGGATCCACAGCAATACCATTACCTGAAATCACATGCCCAAGAAAACTCACTTCTGACAACCAGAACTCACACTTGGACAGTTTGGCATAAAGTTTCTTCTCCTTCAGAATCTGCAACACAACACGCAAATGTTCCGCATGTTCCTCCTGTGACTTAGAATAAACCAAAATGTCATCAATAAAAACAACAACAAAATGATCTAAATGCTCATGGAATATACGATTCATATACTCCATAAACACACCCGGCGCATTAGAAACCCCGAACGACATCACAGAAAACTCGTAATGCCCGTAGCGTGTCCTAAAGGCCGTCTTCTGAATATCCTCCTCTTTAACCCGAATTTGATGGTATCCTGACCTCAAATCAATCTTACTAAACACACTTGCACCCACTAGTTGATCCATCAAGTCATCGATCCTTGGAAGTGGATACTTGTTCTTAATCGTCACTTTATTCAACTGCCGATAATCGATACACAGACGCATACTTCCATCTTTCTTTTTGACCAACAAAACAGGAGCACCCCAAGGTGATACACTAGGCCTTACAAACCTCTTTTCCAACAACTCATTCAATTGTCTTTTCAACTCCACCAACTCAGATGCTGACATCCGATATGGTGCCATAGATACAGGTCTAGTACCAGGAACTAGGTCTATAGAAAACTCCACCTCTCTTTCTAGCGGCACATCTGAAAAATCATCCGGAAACACCTCCTGAAAATCACACACAACAGGAAAACTTCCAATTGCAACTTGACTCTCCACAGACAACGATGCAAATAATCCAAACAACTGAGCTTCCTCCGCCAATAGTTTCTTCAACTCTTTGGTAGATAAGAAACCAGATTCCCTTTCTTCTTCAAGAGAAGGAAATCTCACCCGCTTAAGATAACAATCAAGATGAACACGATTGAACTCTAACCAGTTCATTCCCAGAATCACGTCCAAACCCTTCAATGGCAAACATACCAAGTCCATCACAAAATCTCTACCAAAAATTGTCAAAGGACAACTTAAGCAAACGAAAGAAGTAGTTACCGGCCCCGAAGCTGGAGTATCGATAACCATCTCTCCATCCATCTTAGACAACACCAAATTCAAACATTTCGCACAATCACTCGAAATAAACGAATGAGTCGCTTCAGTATCAATAATAGCAATTAAAAGATTACTATTAATAAAACAATTACCTCTGATCAAACGATCTGCATTAGTAGGCTGAGCTCCCACCAATGCAAATACTTTCCCTCTAGGTTGAGCTTGCTTCGGTTTCATGCACCTCGTACTATAGTGACCATTCTCCCCACAATTATAACACTTGATCGCATTCCTCCTATAATCAGCAGCCACATGACCCGTCAAACCACAATTAGAACACTTGTTCATATTCCTCTTACATTCCGATATACGATGACCTAAACCACCACAATTATAACATTTCACCGAAGAATTCATTCCTCCTCCACTAGGCTTCCTATCAAAAGTAAACTTCTGTTTCCCTTTATCAACAGGGGTAGCATAAGGCCTACCTCTGAATTGCCCCTTTCCTTTCCTATCACCCAGATTCTTGTAATGCGTAGCACGTGCCTTACTATCTTCATCAAAAATCCGACTCTTGTTCACCAACACTGAAAACTGTCTTATCTCCTGATAACCGATACCTTGCTTGATTTCTGGCCTCAAGCCATTCACAAATTTCAGACACTTAGACCTCTCCGAACCAGCCGTATTATAATTAGGACAGAACTTCACAAGTTCCTCAAACTTAGCAGCATAATCCGCAACAGAGGAATTATCCTGCTTCAGTTCAAGAAATTCAATTTCCTTTTTACCTCTCTCATCTTCCGGAAAATACTTTTCAAGAAAAGCATCTTTGAACACAGCCCATGTAACCACTATCTCATCCTCCTCAAACCTCTGAGAAGCATTCGCCCACCAGTCTTCAGCTTCCTTTTCCAACATATGAGTACCAAACTGCACCTTCTGATCCTCGGAACACCTAATGAAACGGAAGATCTTCTCAATCTTCTTCAGCCAAATCTGTGCTCCCTCAGGATCATGAGTACCCTTGAAGCTCGGTGGATTATTCTTCTGAAACTTATCCATACTACGCGATTCCTCGTCCGCCGCAGCATTGGGTAAATTCTGCATCGCTTGCGCCATAGCTTGCATGGCCGCAGTCATAGCAGCAGCACCTCTTCCAGCCATAATCTGAACGTTCCCAACGATAGCAAATTATGGTTAAACAACCACTCAACAGAGTGCAACAGACCAACAAGACACAACAGACACGACAACATGGTCGGACAAACCAAACATTAGCTCTGATACCACTTAATGTAACACCCCTTCTATACCCCGTACAAAAATGGAATAAACTAATCTTATAAATAAAACATCAGAGCAAAGAATAATTCATTTAGATATAAACAGAGATGTCACATCAACGTGAACTAAAACAACCTGCTCATATAGATATATAACACCTGGATAGTTTTTATAAACAAAGGAACTCCGTTCCAAAATATCGGCATTCAGTTACAGAATTAAAGCGGAACATCCATAACTGATGTCATCACAAATTATAAGTATGTCATATACATATTCATACAAGGCCACTATATACAAGCTAAAAGAAACATCTACACTCGAACCCCGACTACCCGTGTTACATATCAGAGCCGACGGAACGACAAAAAGACGAAGACACTAATCTTCGCAAAAGACCTCCATCGTCTAATCTGCAATGCCATTACAGCATTAAACCACAGCAGAAGGGTGAGAAATAGGATTATAATATAATTGCATATCATTATATAACACTTAGCAAAATATGCACAATTATTCTCACCACACAAATACGATACTTGTAAACAACACAAGACATATTAAACCCATCTCACACATCAATCACATAAGCATATACATTAACACAATGCATAACAAATCCTTCTCAAAATTCAACACATAAACATTTATGTAATGAATTATGCAAATGCACAGAGACCGACACAACGACTCTATGCATGCGGCACCATTAGTCCCCCAGGAACTCTTGGAATCATCGCTCGTTACTTAGGGTAACTCCCCGTCGGGCATACGATGTTCCCCGTCGCTACCACTTATCAACAAGCATACGACGTTATGGATCGTTTTTAGTCCTTTATAATAGGCACACGATCAATACAACAATTGCTTACACCCATAAGGGATCTACAATTCAACATGCATTGTTTACACCCACAAAGGGATCTACAATGTCTAACTGCATTGTTTACACCCACAAAGGGATCTTACAATGTCTTCATGCATTGTTTACACCCACGAAGGGATCTTACAATGTCTTCAACATGATGCATGTCATATAATGACCCATGGAAATCGAGGCTCATATATTAAATCATGCATTTCAAGTACATATAATACAATGCACATAATTGCCAAACGGCCACAAATCTTCACCACAACATCATATACCCATCAAACATCCCTCACACAAGTCATACGTTACATATCATATCCTATCGCACAATATAGAAAATAACTCAAAATTCCATTTTTACGGTTTCTCAGAAAAGTCGGCTAAAAGTCGGCCAAAAATAATATTTTCTATCATCATCAAAAAGTACTCATCGACAGCTTCGATTCGATATAAAGAACTCTTAAATACGATAAACGGTTAACAAGATATGAATATTTCAAAATAACGCAAAAACATAAACCGGACGCCCGACACTACGAAACGGTTCGTAAAAACTGTACCGATTGGACCAAGTTCAGACCTCAAGACTATTTTTCCTAGAAAGAACATCTCGTTAGCTTTCCAACGCTTCGAACGGGGGTTAAAACCGACTTACGGTTCAAGAGATATGAATTTCCGAAGTTTCCCCGACAAACCAGAATTTTATGGTTCAGCACAGTATGTATCGATACATAGGCTTATGTATCGATACAAAAAGCCACATGTATCGATACATAGCACGCATGTGTCGACACATGCTGTAGTGAAAATGCTGTTTTCCCAAATTCCTTCAGTATGTATCGATGCATAAGGGTTATGTATCGATACATAAGCCATTTCGTATCGACACATAGCTGTTATGTATCGATTCATAGCCCTGTTTTTCTCAAAAATCAGATTTTTCTCAAAATACACCTTTGCTGTCCCTTCTCCAAAATGCCCGGAAACTCGACTAAATCGAACATTTTCACCGAAACAAACATATACGCCCAACCACCAAATACATAAGAACAATTTAGAACACATAAACGAAATTTCTACGACGTTCGATTTTTCGATTAAATTTCAACCTTTCAAAAACCAGAATTTTCAAACATCACCAAATCGAATAAAAAGCACGACATACGACGACCTAACCTTACTCGATACAACTACGTAATTTATTTTGAATTCTAACCGTGAAAACATCGGTTTTTATCGATTTCCTACAATTCGACCTAAACGGACAAAACAACGGAAACATAACGAAAACTAACCAAAACATAACCAAACTTCATGAAACTTTAAACAGCAGCTCACATACACATAACCAACCAACACATGTATTTATACGACTTTTCGACCGTAAAAACATCGATTTCTATCGATTTCGTCCAATACGGCATAAACGGAAACATGTGGAAAACCAACCAAAACATCCACACAAAACATACATAATCATTCACAATGATATAATAACAGAGTTTCGCACCCTTACCCGATTTAATCGTGTTCTAGAAAGTCGGGAGATTGATTTCTTCCTTCACAAGTTTTTCCTCTCTTTTCTTCTTTCTCTTCTCTTTTCTTCTTCTCTCCTTTCTTTTGTCTCTTTTTCCTTCTATTCTTTCTATTTCTATTTTTCTTTTCTTTTCTTACTAACATAGTGAAATTAAATGTGAAATGTCCAAAATACCCCCACACTCAAATATCTCGCAAACGTTCCCAAAACGCGATAAAATATATTCCCGCCGAAAATAACATATTTTCACATAAAAGTCGAAATTAAAATAAAATAATAATAAAATAATCCAAAAAGACTCAATATAATAAAACTGGCAAAAACTGGGGCGTTACAGTAATCGCTGGCATTGTTTAACCAGGTCAAATATGAACCTAAACTTCGAGTCAAATATGAACCCGTTGTTTGAACCCGGGTCAAATATGAACCTAAACTTCGAGTCAAATATGAACCTGTTGTTTGAACCCAGGTTAGATGTGAATCTAAACCTCAGGTTATCGTGAACCCGTTGTTTGAATCCATCATTTGAAACCAAAACTTTAGGTTATCGTGAACCCGTTGTTTGAACCTTTTTTAAAGTCCAGACATCACTGGCATCTTTTCTTTTTCAGCTCTCATTAGAACCTAAAGTCCAGTCATAACTGGCATCTTTTCTTTTTCAGGTCTCATAAGAACCTAAAGCCCAGTCATCACTGGCATCTTTTCTTTTTCAGGTCTCATAAGAACCTAAAGTCCAGTCATCACTGGCATCTTTTCTTTTTCAGGTCTCATAAGAACCTAATGTCCAGTCATCACTGGCATCTTTTCTTTTTCAGGTCTCATTTGAACCTAAAGTCCAATCATCATTGGCACCGTTCTTGTTTGAATCAAGTCAAACCTGAACCTAAACTTCGAGTTATCGTGAGCTCGTTGTTTATCCTTTGTTTGCTTCAGATTATCGTGAGTCTGTTGTCAAAACCATCTTTGTTGGAATTGAGTCAAACATTGTTAACTTCAGATTATTGTGAGTCTGTTGTCTAAAACCGTTCTTGTTTGAATCGAGTCAAACCTGAACCTGAACCTCGAGTTATCGTGACCTCATTGTTCATCTTTTTATTTCATTTTATATCTATTCTTGTTTGAATCGAGTCAAACCTGAACCTAAACTTCGAGTTATCGTGAGCTCGTTGTTTAAATCTTTTGTTTGCTTCAGATTATCATGAGCCTGTTGCCAAAACCATCTTTGTTTGAATCGAGTCAAACATTGTTAGGTTCAGATTATCATGAGTCTGTTGTCTAAAACCGTTCTTGTTAGAATCGAGTCGAACCTGAACCGAGTCTTTGTTTGAATCGAGTCAAACACCGACCATCTTTGAGTTTTTTGTTTAAACCGTTCTTGTTCGAATCAAGTCGAACCTGAACTGAGTCTTTGATTGAATCGAGTCAAACACTGACCATCTTTGAGTTTTTTGTTTAAACCGTTCTTGTTTGAATCGAGTCAAACTTGAACCCAGTCTTTGTTTGAATCGAGTCAAACACTGACCATCTCTGAGTTTTTTGTTTAAACCGTTCTAGTTCGAATCGAGACGAACCTGAACCGAGTCTTTGTTTGAATCGAGTCAAACACTGACCATCTTTGAGTTTTTTATTTAAACCGTTCTTGTTTGAATTGAGACGAACCTGAACCGAGTCTTTGTTTGAACCGAGTCAAACACTGACCATCTTTCAGTTTGTTCCTGCTTGAATCGAGTCAAGCTTGAAACAAAAGTCCAATTATCGTTGGCACAGTCTTTGTTTGAATCGAGTCAAACATTGCTTTTATTTTAGTTTGTTCATGCTTGAATCGAGTCAAGCTTGAACCAAAGGTCCAATTATCGTTGGCACCATCTTTGTTTGAATCAAGTCAAACATTATCTTAACTTCAGTCTGTTACTTTAAACCGTTCTTGTTTGAATCAAGTCAAACCTGAACCTAAACTTCGAGTTATCGTGAGCTCGTTGATTAAATCTTTTGTTTGCTTCAGATTATCGTGAGTCTGTTGTCAAAACCATCTTTGTTTGAATCGAGTCAAACATTGTTAGCTTCAGATTATCGTGTGTCTATTGTCTAAAACCGTTCTTGTTCGAATCGATTCGAACCTGAACCGAGTCTTTGTTTGAATCGAGTCAAACACTGACCATCTTTGAGTTTTTTGTTTAAACCGTTCTTGTTCGAATCGAGTCGAACCTGAACTGAGTCTTTGTTTGAATCGAGTCAAACACTGACCATCTTTGAGTTTTTTGTTTAAACCATTCTTGTTTGAATCGAGTCAAACCTGAACCCAGTCTTTGTTTGAATCGAGTCAAACACTGACCATCTCTGAGTTTTTTGTTTAAACCGTTCTTGTTCGAATCGAGTCGAACCTGAACCGAGTCTTTGTTTGAATCGAGTCAAACACTGACCATCTTTGAGTTTTTTGTTTAAATCATTCTTGTTCGAATCGAGTCGAACCTGAACCGAGTCTTTGTTTGAATCGAGTCAAACACTGACCATCTTTCAGTTTGTTCCTGCTTGAATCGAGTCAAGCTTGAACCAAAAGTCCAATTATCGTTGGCACAGTCTTTGTTTGAATCGAGTCAAACATTGCTTTTATTTCAGTTTGTTCCTGCTTGAATCGAGTCAACCTTGAACCAAAGGTCCAATTATCGTTGGCACCATCTTTGTTTGAATCAAGTCAAACATTGTCTTAACTTCAGTCTGTTGCTTTAAACCGTTCTTGTTTGATTCGAGTCAAACCTGAACCTAAACTTCGAGTTATCGTGAGCTCGTTGTTTAAATATTTTGTTTGCTTCAGATTATCGTGAGTCTGTTGTCAAAACCAACTTTGTTTGAATCGAGTCAAACATTGTTAGCTTCAGATTATCGTGAGTGTTAGTTCCTGGATTGGCTGGAATTTTGGTAAAACAAAGTATATTCAATGTTGATGTCAAGGTGCTGATGTTGCAACATTGAAGTCTTAACACTGGGCTGTGTTAAGTAATTAATTGCTGAAGTTAGATGTCTGATGTCACATGGCGATGTTGTAACATCAGATCTGCAGAATTAACAATAGCAGGCTGTGATATTGTTAGGGTTGCGTATTAGCTGGAATTGTGGAGAGCAAGCTGTCTCAATGGATGCGAATATCTTGGGATAGATATTTACTGCTGCATAGGAGATCTGGTGCAGATTTGTAGGAGATTTAAAAGGTTGAAGATTTAAAAAGATTTTAGGAGAAAATCTGTTTTAAATATTCAGTTTTAAATAACAAATCTGGGAGATATTGTAGCAAATCCAAGACCAATTCAAGGAGCTATATAAAGCGCACAAGACCAAAGGAAAAAGCGACAGAAAACATTCAGAACATCAGGAGCTGGAGGCTTAGTGTCTAGAGTTTGTTTAGAGTGCTTGTATTTACACTATTCTAGGGTTTGAATAGGTGTTGTGTTTCTGTCCTCTCTAGAAGCTGTGAAGCAATAGAGAGTGTTTTCTTGATCGAAGCTAGGAAGCAAGATCAAGGGTACTCAAAGTGGTTTCTTTGAGAGTTTGTAAGGGATTGAGTGGTGTTCTCATACCTAAGTGGTTTCTTAGGTAGGAAGTCATTAGTAGAGTATAAGTTTAGGAGATTGTCAACGGGTTGTTGAGTCTGTAAATTATATCTACAAGTAGTGAATTCCATCCCTGGCTTGGTAGCCCCTAGAGTAGGTTGGTTGTAACCGAACTGGGTCAACAATTCTTGGTGTTATTTTACTGTTATTGCTGTCCATTATGCAGAGTGTGTTGTTGTGACATCGTACCTTAACATCACACGTCTGATACCAGAATTTCAATTGGTATCAGAGCAGGCATCCTGTCTATCTCTGGGTGAGATCTATGAAAGTTACTTTCTAGTGTAAAGATGGATAAATAAGTTGGAGGATTCGTCAATAGACCCCCTATTTTGGATGGATCCAATTATGATTATTGGAAGCCAAGGATGACCACCTTCTTAAAATCCTTGGACAGCAGGGCTTGGAAGGCTGTTATTAAAGAATGGAAAGCACCTGTCATGTGTGAGAAAGATGATGCCAGCAAAGATAAAGAAGGCACCTCTAAGCCTAAGCCTGAAGAAGAGTGGACCAAGGAGGAAGATGAGCTTGCCCTTGGAAATTCCAAAGCTCTAAATGCCATCTTCAATGGAGTGGATAAGAATATCTTCAGGTTAATCAATACCTGTGAAGTTGCTAAGGAAGCGTGGGATATTTTGCAGGCAACACATGAAGGAACATCTAGAGTCAAGATGTCAAGACTTCAGATTTTAACATCAAAATTTGAAAGCCTGAAGATGAAGGATGATGAGACTATTCATGACTTCCACATGAATGTTCTGGAGCTGGCTAATGCTTCCAGTGCTCTTGGTGAGAAAATGTCAGATGAAAAGCTTGTAAGGAAGATCCTTAGGTCCCTACCTAAGAAGTATAAGATGAAGATTACTGCCATTGAAGAATCACAAGACATCAGCAAGATGAGAGTAGATGAGCTCATTGGATCTCTTCAAACTTTTGAGCTGGGGTTGAATGAGGAAGAACCAGAAAAGAAGCCAAAGAGTATAGCCTTGGTGTCAAATGATGCAGAAGAAAAAGGAAAGAGTTCTGAATCGCAGGAGGATCTATCTCAGGCCATAGTAATGTTGGGAAGACAGTTCACCAAAGTATTCAAGAGAATGAATAATAACTCCAGGCCTAATGTCAAGAACATGACTTCTGACACCAGCAAGAAGGATGAAGAGAAAACTACCCAAGATAAAGGAGTTCTGTGCTTTGAGTGTGAAGGGTATGGACATGTCAAGAAAGAATGTCCCACCTTCTTGAAAAAGCAGAAGAAGGGCATGCCAGTTTCCTGGTCTGACTCTGATAGTGAAAGTGAAGGTGAGTCAGCAAAGCATGTGAGAGCTTTAACAGGAGCTGTGGTTTCTGATGATGATTCTAGTGATGGAGATGTAACTTATGAGGAGTTAGCATCTACCTATCAAGAGATGTGTTTAAAAAGTGCTGAGATTTGTCAAGAAAACAAGTGCCACAAGCAACAGATTGCTCAGCTAGAGAATGAATATACTGATCTGGAAAATGAAGTGGTGCTAGTTAGAGCTCACCTTGATCAAATGACCAAGTCTGTTAGGATGCTGACCTGTGGTACAGACACACTTGACAAGATCCTTCAGTCAGAAAAAGCTGCTGGAGACAAAGCTGGGATAGGTTATGTGGTTGAGGATAAGGGAACTTCAGAAGAAAGCACTTCAGGTTCAAAGAAGGAAGTGTCACAACTTTTATCTCAACATCAGCCAAAGAAGCAGGATCCTACCCCTAAGAAAGCTGATGTTTCACAACCTAAGAAGATTGAGAAGAAGACTGGTCCTTATCAGAAGAGAAAGCAGCCACAAGGAGCTAGTCAGTATATGCCCCCACAATACCACAAGAGCATGCAAGCTGCTCAGTTCAAACAGCACATGTCTCATCAGGTGTCTTAACATCAGGACAACTGGTATGGTTATGGATATGGATACACCAATGTTGTTCCTCATATCTATGGAAGAAGAAAGCCACACCATCATGGGAGACAATCCAGGAAACAGCACTCTCAGCCTGCTTATGGGAGAAGATTCCAACATAATAGAAGGCAGGCCAATTATGGTAGGAGGAGACCACATTATGGCTGGCAGCCTAAGCCATCTCATCATGGAAGAAGATTCAGAGATGAAAGGGTGAGATGCTATTATTGTGGAAGGTTTGGACATATTCAGTACTCTTGTTACAAGCTGCATGGATACCCTCAACCTCAAAACAGATGGAGAGAGTACAGACCCAAAGTTATTAAACAATGGGTACCTAAGAAGAAGGTGAAGTGCTTATTGGCTCACATGGCTGATAGAGAGTTTAAAGAAGGAACATGGTATTTTGACAGTGGGTATTCCAAACACATGTCTGGATGTAGATCCATGTTTGCTGAAGTCAGTCATTGTCCCTCTCATGAGGTTATATTTGGCAATGGAGAAATAGGTGTTGTTGCAGGAGTTGGGAAGTTAAAAGGTGATGGTAGACCTGAACTTGACAATGTTCTGTTTTTCAGTGGGTTAAATGCAAATTTGATCAGCATAAGCCAGTTGTGTGATGAAGGTTACAAGGTAAACTACACTAAGCATGAGTGTGTGGTTTCTGATGAGCATAATCAGATTGTTATGAAGGGTACCAGAACCAAGGATAACTGCTATCAGTGGATTTCTCTTGAAGGAAATTCAACTAATGATGTTCAAGTTGATGTTTTAACTTCAGACTATGACATCAGGATGCTGAACGGTCACTCAGAGTTAATGAGTCCTAATGTGAACTGTTTAAAAGGAAAGTTTTTATGGAGGGAGAAAATTAGTAATTGGTCTTTAAAGAGTACTGATGTGATTAATGTTGATGACCTATCTGATGATGAAGTCATTGGAAGAGCAGTGCCTGGTCTGGCTAAGAGACTAAGAACAAGGAAGGAAAAGCAGGGTGAATCTTATCCAAAGAAGGCTTCAGATGATAAGAAGAAAAAGACTGTTGTTGGGCCAACTAAAGCTTGGAGCAAGGTCGAAGTGACTCCAAGAAAGAGGAAGATTATGGAACAATCTGAGTCTGAGCATGATGATGAGGATGATGTTCAGAACATCACTCATGTCAGAAAATCTATCACAAAAAAGATTGTAGACAAAGTCCCAGATGTGCCTGTGGATAACATCTCCTTCCACCGTGCAAGCAATGCCTATATGTGGAAGTTCATTTGCCAAAGGAGAATTGCTCCTGAGAGAGAGATTGGCAAAGAAGCCATGGAGATTAAAGAAGTGATGGAAGGAATTAAATCTGCTGGGTTAATGAAAACTGTGTGTGGATTTTCAAGGTGCTATGATGGTCTGGTAAAGGAATTCATAGTAAATCTTCCTATAAATATCTCTGACCAGAGCAGTCCAGATTATATGAAGGTTTTTGTCAGAGGAAAATGTGTTGAGTTCTCTCCTAAGATTGTCAACAGCTACTTAGGAAGAGAGGATGCAGAGTATCCAGAACTGGAGGATACAGATAATGAAGTGTGCAAGGTAATTACTGCTGGACAGGTTAGAGTATGGCCATTAAAAGAAAAGCTACCAACTAGCAAACTGAGTGTGAAGTATGCTATACTACACAGGATTAGAGCTACAAACAGGGTGCCCACGAATCATAAAACCACCCTAGATGTGGGATTAGGAAGACTTATCTATGCTGTTGGTACACAGAAAAAGTTTGACTATGGCACATACATATTTGATCAGACTGTAAAACATGCAACAACAAATGCTATTAAAATGCCCATAACATTTCCTTGTCTCATTAGTGGAGTCATTCTGAGTCAACAACCAGGAATATTGACTTGTGCAGATAAAGCATGCAAGAGGAAGTCTCCATTATCCTTGCATCAGAAATTGTTTGTGGGAAGCCATGTTGCAGATATTGTGTCAACATCAAATGCAGGTATCAAGAAGAAAACTTCCAAGGCTGAGTTACTAGCAGAGCTTAAGGCAACCCGCAAAGAATTGGATGTCGTGATTAATACCAGTCTGACTAGAAAAGAAAAGACTGAGAAGATGATCCAAATTTTGGAACAAGATGATCATGCTGACTCTAAAGATGAAGGACAAGATAGTGCAGATGAAGCAAGCTCAGAAGAAGACTAGCTTATTTACTTTTGCTTCTATTAGTTTTAGTTTTTTCTTTTGCAATGTTGTTTTGTTTGTCAGCACTTAATGTGTTTGGTTTTGTAACTTGAATTCTGTGCTGTTATAGGCACCTGTTTGTGTTTTTAGTTCCTTCTATGATTTGTTTTGCCTGGTTGCTAATTGTGAGGCTAACAATGAGAGCTAGGGTGTACTGACTATAGTTAATAGGGCTTCTAACTGAAGTTTGCCTAATTGTGGCTAAAAAGGGGGAGAAAATAGCCAAGAGAGTCAAGAGTATCAAAGAATGTTACTGCCAAATGCTGCTAATGTGATGCAGATATTAAGGGGGAGTTTTAACTGAGCTAGTAAAGATATCATAGCATTTGAAGAGTGCAGACAAGCAGACATCAAGGGGGAGAGAAGTGCTGCACATTGTGAGCTACTGAACAGCTGTGATGCTGGTTCATATTTTTGAGGGGGAGCACCAATTGGCTGTTGTCAATAATGAAGATGGTGCTGCAGCAGATCAAGTGATGAAGACTATGAAAATTGTCAAACTGCAGCTGATGAGAGTTTCAAAATTGATTGATTGAAGTTTTTCCGCTGCTAAAGTCTTTGAAGGTGCAGAGTGCAGAGATTGTTTTAGCCAAAATTAGCCAAAGGGGGAGATTGTTAGTTCCTGGATTGGCTGGAATTTTGGTAAAACAAAGTATATTCAATGTTGATGTCAAGGTGCTGATGTTGCAACATTGAAGTCTTAACACTGGGCTGTGTTAAGTAATTAATTGCTGAAGTTGGATGTCTGATGTCACATGGCGATGTTGTAACATCAGATCTGCAGAATTAACAACAGCAGGCTGTGATGTTGTTAGGGTTGCGTATTAGCTGGAATTGTGGAGAGCAAGCTGTCTCATTGGATGCGAATATCTTGGGATAGATATTTGCTCCTGCATAGGAGATCTGGTGCAGATTTATAGGAGATTTAAAAGGTTGAAGATTTAAAAAGATTTTAGGAGAAAATCTGTTTTAAATATTCAATTTTAAATTACAAATCTGGGAGATATTGTAGCAAGTCCAAGACCAATTCAAGGAGCTATATAAAGCGCACAAGACCAAAGGAAAAAGCGACAGAAAACATTCAGAAGATCAGGAGCTAGAGGCTTAGTGTCTAGAGTTTGTTTAGAGTGCTTGTATTTACACTATTCTAGGGTTTGAATAGGTGTTGTGTTTCTGTCCTCTCTAGAAGCTGTGAAGCAATAGAGAGTGTTTTCTTGATCGAAGCTAGGAAGCAAGATCAAGGGTACTCAAAGTGGTTTCTTTGAGAGTTTGTAAGGGATTGAGTGGTGTTCTCATACCTAAGTGGTTTCTTAGGTAGGAAGTCATTAGTAGAGTATAAGTTTAGGAGATTGTCAACGGGTTGTTGAGTCTATAAATTATATCTACAAGTAGTGAATTCCATCCCTGGCTTGGTAGCCCCCAGAGTAGGTTGGTTGTAACCGAACTGGGTCAACAATTCTTGGTGTTATTTTACTTATATTGCTGTCCATTGTGCAGAGTGTGTTGTTGTGACATCGCACCTTAACATCACATGTCTGATACCAGAATTTCAGTGAGTCTGTTGTCTAAAACCGTTCTTGTTCGAATCGAGTCAAACCTGAACCGAGCCTTTGTTTGAATCGAGTCAAACACTGATCATCTTTGAGTTTTTTGTTTAAATCGTTCTTGTTCGAATCGAGTCGAACCTGAACTGAGTCTTTGTTTGAATCGAGTCAAACACTGACCATCTTTGAGTTTTTTGTTTAAACCGTTCTTGTTTGAATCGAGTCAAACCTGAACCCAGTCTTTGTTTAAATCGAGTCAAACACTGACCGTCTCTGAGTTTTTTGCTTAAACCGTTCTTGTTCGAATCGAGTCGAACCTGAACCGAGTCTTTGTTTGAATAGAGTCAAACACTGACCATCTTTGAGTTTTTTGTTTAAACCGTTCTTGTTCGAATCGAGTCGAACCTGAACCGAGTCTTTGTTTGAATCGAGTCAAACACTGACCATCTTTCAGTTTGTTCCTGCTTGAATCGAGTCAAGCTTGAACCAAAAGTCCAATTATCGTTGGCACAGTCTTTGTTTGAATCGAGTCAAACATTACTTTTATTTCAGTTTGTTCCTGCTTGAATCGAGTCAAGCTTGAACCAAAGGTCCAATTATCGTTGGCACCATCTTTGTTTGAATCAAGTCAAACATTGTCTTAACTTCAGTCTGTTGCTTTAAACCGTTCTTGTTTGAATCGAGTCAAACCTAAACCTAAACTTCTAGTTATCGTGAGCTCGTTGTTTAAATCTTTTGTTTGCTTTAGATTATCGTAAGTCTGTTGTCAAACCCATCTTTGTTTGAATCGAGTCAAACATTGTTAGCTTCAGATTATCGTGAGTCTGTTGTCTAAAACTGTTCTTGTTCGAATCGAGTCGAACCTAAACCGAGTCTTTGTTTGAATCGAGTCAAACACTGACCATCTTTGAGTTTTTTGTTTGAACCGTTCTTGTTCGAATCGAGTCGAACCTGAACCGAGTCTTTGTTTGAATCGAGTCAAACACTGACCATCTTTGAGTTTTTTGTTTAAACCATTCTTGTTTGAATCGAGTCAAACCTTAACCCAGTCTTTGTTTAAATCGAGTCAAACACTGACTATCTCTGAGTTTTTTGTTTAAACCGTTCTTGTTCGAATCGAGTAGAACCTGAACCGAGTCTTTGTTTGAATCGAGTCAAACACTGACCATCTTTGAGTTTTTTGTTTAAACCGTTCTTGTTCGAATCGAGTCGAACCTGACCGAGTCTTTGTTTGAATGGAGTCAAACACTGACCATCTTTCAGTTTGTTCCTGCTTAAATCGAGTCAAGCTTGAACCAAAAGTCCAATTATCATTGCCACAGTCTTTGTTTGAATAGAGTCAAACATTGCTTTTATTTCAGTTTGTTCCTGCTTGAATCGAGTCAAGCTTGAACCAAAGGTCCAATTATCGTTGGCACCACCTTTGTTTGAATCAAGTCAAACATTGTCTTAACTTTAGTCTGTTGCTTTAAACCGTTCTTGTTTGAATCAAGTCAAACCTGAACCTAAACTTCGAGTTATCGTGAGCTAGTTGTTTAAATATTTTGTTTGCTTCAGATTATCGTGAGTCTGTTGTCAAAACCATCTTTGTTTGAATCGAGTCAAACATTGTTAGCTTCAGATTATCGTGAGTCTGTTGTCTAAAACCGTTCTTGTTCGAATCGAGTCGAACCTGAACCGAGTCTTTGTTTGAATCGAGTCAAACACTGACCATCTTTGAGTTTTTTGTTTAAACCGTTCTTGTTCGAATCGAGTCGAACCTGAACCGAGTCTTTGTTTGAATCGAGTCAAACACTGACCATCTCTGAGTTTTTTGTTTAAACCGTTCTTGTTCGAATCGAGTCGAACTTGAACCGAGTCTTTGTTTGAATCGAGTCAAACACTGACCATCTCTGAGTTTTTTGTTTAAACCGTTCTTGTTTGAATCGAGTCGAACCTGAACCGAGTCTTTGTTTGAATCGAGTCAAACACTAACCATCTTTGAGTTTTTTGTTTAAACCGTTCTTGTTCGAATCGAGTCGAACTTGAACCGAGTCTTTGTTTGAATCGAGTCAAACACTGATCATCTTTGAGTTTTTTGTTTAAATCGTTCTTGTTCGAATCGAGTCGAACCTGAACTGAGTCTTTGTTTGAATCGAGTCAAACACTGACCATCTTTGAGTTTTTTGTTTAAACCGTTCTTGTTTGAATCGAGTCAAACCTGAACCCAGTCTTTGTTTAAATCGAGTCAAACACTGACCGTCTCTGATTTTTTTGTTTAAACCGTTCTTGTTCGAATCGAGTCGAACCTGAACCGAGTATTTGTTTGAATAGAGTCAAACACTGACCATCTTTGAGTTTTTTGTTTAAACCGTTCTTGTTCGAATCGAGTCGAACCTGAACCGAGTCTTTGTTTGAATCGAGTCAAACACTGACCATCTTTCAGTTTGTTCCTGCTTGAATCGAGTCAAGCTTGAACCGAAAGTCCAATTATCATTGGCACAATCTTTGTTTGAATCAAGTCAAACATTACTTTTATTTCAGTTTGTTCCTGCTTGAATCGAGTCAAGCTTGAACCAAAGGTCCAATTATCGTTGGCACCATCTTTGTTTGAATCAAGTCAAACATTGTCTTAACTTCAGTCTGTTGCTTTAAACCGTTCTTGTTTGAATCGAGTCAAACCTAAACCTAAACTTCTAGTTATCGTGAGCTCGTTGTTTAAATCTTTTGTTTGCTTTAGATTATCGTAAGTCTGTTGTCAAACCCATCTTTGTTTGAATCGAGTCAAACATTGTTAGCTTCAGATTATCGTGAGTCTGTTGTCTAAAACTGTTCTTGTTCGAATCGAGTCGAACCTAAACCGAGTCTTTGTTTGAATCGAGTCAAACACTGACCATCATTGAGTCTTTTGTTTGAACCGTTCTTGTTCGAATCGAGTCGAACCTGAACCGAGTCTTTGTTTGAATCGAGTCAAACACTGACCATCTTTGAGTTTTTTGTTTAAACCATTCTTGTTTGAATCGAGTCAAACCTTAACCCAGTCTTTGTTTGAATCGAGTCAAACACTGACTATATCTGAGTTTTTTGTTTAAACCGTTCTTATTCGAATCGAGTAGAACCTGAACCGAGTCTTTGTTTGAATCGAGTCAAACACTGACCATCTTTGAGTTTTTTGTTTAAACCGTTCTTGTTCGAATCGAGTCGAACCTGAACCGAGTCTTTGTTTGAATCGAGTCAAACACTGACCATCTTTCAGTTTTTTCCTGCTTAAATCGAGTCAAGCTTGAACCAAAAGTCCAATTATCATAGGCACAGTCTTTGTTTGAATAGAGTCAAACATTGCTTTTATTTCAGTTTGTTCCTGCTTGAATCGAGTCAAGCTTGAACCAAAGGTCCAATTATCGTTGGCACCATCTTTGTTTGAATCAAGTCAAACATTGTCTTAACTTTAGTCTGTTGCTTTAAACCGTTCTTGTTTGAATCGAGTCAAACCTGAACCTAAACTTCGAGTTATCGTGAGCTCGTTGTTTAAATATTTTGTTTACTTCAGATTATCGTGAGTCTGTTGTCAAAACCATCTTTATTTGAATCGAGTCAAACATTGTTAGCTTCAGATTATCGTGAGTCTGTTGTCTAAAACCGTTCTTGTTCGAATCGAGTCGAACCTGAACCGAGTCTTTGTTTGAATTGAGTCAAACACTGACCATCTTTGAGTTTTTTGTTTAAACCATTCTTGTTCGAATCGAGTCGAACCTGAACCGAGTCTTTGTTTGAATCAAGTCAAACACTGACCATCTCTGAGTTTTTTGTTTAAACCGTTCTTGTTCGAATCGAGTCGAACTTGAACCGAGTCTTTGTTTGAATCGAGTCAAACACTGACCATCTCTGAGTTTTTTGTTTAAACCGTTCTTGTTTGAATCGAGTCGAACCTGAACCGAGTCTTTGTTTGAATCGAGTCAAACACTAACCATCTTTGAGTTTTTTGTTTAAACCGTTCTTGTTCGAATCGAGTCGAACCTGAACCGAGTCTTTGTTTGAATCGAGTCAAACACTGATCATCTTTGAGTTTTTTGTTTAAATCGTTCTTGTTCGAATCGAGTCGAACCTGAACTGAGTCTTTGTTTGAATCGAGTCAAACACTGACCATCTTTGAGTTTTTTGTTTAAACCTTTCTTGTTTGAATCGAGTCAAACCTGAACCCAGTCTTTGTTTAAATCGAGTCAAACACTGACCGTCTCTGAGTTTTTTGTTTAAACCGTTCTTGTTCGAATCGAGTCGAACCTGAACCGAGTCTTTGTTTGAATAGAGTCAAACACTGACCATCTTTGAGTTTTTTGTTTAAACCATTCTTGTTCGAATCGAGTCGAACCTGAACCGAGTCTTTGTTTGAATCGAGTCAAACACTGACCATCCTTCAGTTTGTTCCTGCTTGAATCGAGTCAAGCTTGAACCAAAAGTCCAATTATCGTCGGCACAGTCTTTGTTTGAATCGAGTCAAACATTACTTTTATTTCAGTTTGTTCCTGCTTGAATCGAGTCAAGCTTGAACCAAAGGTCCAATTATCGTTGGCACCATCTTTGTTTGAATCAAGTCAAACATTGTCTTAACTTCAGTCTGTTGCTTTAAACCGTTCTTGTTTGAATCGAGTCAAACCTAAACCTAAACTTCTAGTTATCGTGAGCTCGTTGTTTAAATCTTTTGTTTGCTTTAGATTATCGTAAGTCTGTTGTCAAACCCATCTTTGTTTGAATCGAGTCAAACATTGTTAGCTTCAGATTATCGTGAGTCTGTTGTCTAAAACTGTTCTTGTTCGAATCGAGTCGAACCTAAACCGAGTCTTTGTTTGAATCGAGTCAAACACTGACCATCTTTGAGTTTTTTGTTTGAACCGTTCTTGTTCGAATCGAGTCGAACCTGAACCGAGTCTTTGTTTGAATCGAGTCAAACACTGACCATCTTTGAGTTTTTTGTTTAAACCATTCTTGTTTGAATCGAGTCAAACCTTAACCCAGTCTTTGTTTGAATCGAGTCAAACACTGACTATCTCTGAGTTTTTTGTTTAAACCGTTCTTGTTCGAATCGAGTAGAACCTGAACCGAGTCTTTGTTTGAATCGAGTCAAACACTGACCATCTTTGAGTTTTTTGTTTAAACCGTTCTTGTTCGAATCGAGTCGAACCTGAACCGAGTCTTTGTTTGAATCGAGTCAAACACTGACCATCTTTCAGTTTGTTCCTGCTTAAATCGAGTCAAGCTTGAACCAAAAGTCCAATTATCATTGGCACAGTCTTTGTTTGAATAGAGTCAAACATTGCTTTTATTTCAGTTTGTTCCTGCTTGAATCGAGTCAAGCTTGAACCAAAGGTCCAATTATCGTTGGCACCATCTTTGTTTGAATCAAGTCAAACATTGTCTTAACTTTAGTCTGTTGCTTTAAACCGTTCTTGTTTGAATCGAGTCAAACCTGAACCTAAACTTCGAGTTATCGTGAGCTCGTTGTTTAAATATTTTGTTTGCTTCAGATTATCGTGAGTCTGTTGTCAAAACCATCTTTGTTTGAATCGAGTCAAACATTGTTAGCTTCAGATTATCGTGAGTCTGTTGTCTAAAACCGTTCTTGTTCGAATCGAGTCGAACCTGAACCGAGTCTTTGTTTGAATCGAGTCAAACACTGACCATCTTTGAGTTTTTTGTTTAAACTGTTCTTGTTCGAATCGAGTCGAACCTGAACCGAGTCTTTGTTTGAATCGAGTCAAACACTGACCATCTCTGAGTTTTTTGTTTAAACCGTTCTTGTTCGAATCGAGTCGAACTTGAACCGAGTCTTTGTTTGAATCGAGTCAAACACTGACCATCTCTGAGTTTTTTGTTTAAACCGTTCTTGTTTGAATCGAGTCGAACCTGAACCGAGTCTTTGTTTGAATCGAGTCAAACACTAACCATCTTTGAGTTTTTTGTTTAAACCGTTCTTGTTCGAATCGAGTCGAACCTGAACCGAGTCTTTGTTTGAATCGATTCAAACACTGACCATCTTTCAGTTTGTTCCTGCTTGAATCGAGTCAAGCTTGAACCAAAAGTCCAATTATCGTTGGCAAAGTCTTTGTTTGAATCGAGTCAAACATTGCTTTTATTTCAGTTTGTTCCTGCTTGAATCGAGTCAAGCTTGAACCAAAGTTCCAATTATCGTTGGCACCATCTTTGTTTAAATCAAGTCAAACATTGTCTTAACTTCAGTTTGTTGCTTTAAAACGCTCTTGTTTGAATCAAGTCAAACCTGAACCTAACTTTCCGATTATTATGGACCATTATTTATTTGAATCGAGTCAAACATTGTCTAAACTTCAGGTTATAGTGAACCCATTGTTTGAATCCTTTTTCAAAATCCAGCCCATACTGGTACCTTCACCAACTTAAATTGGTATCTTATTCAACCCAAATTGGTGTATGTTGACATATCACTTCTGAGTCCAATCCTTGTTGGCACTTTAATCTGGTTCCTAGCAGAAGTTCAGTCTTTATCTTTACCCCTTTGAAAGTCCTTGTGATTAATCATCATTTGGCGCACGCAGAGTTTGTCTCTGTCTTTTCTGGCTTTCCTGAAGATCCCGTTTGAACTCTTCAGTATAAGAAATCCTCAGAAAATCTTTTGTGGATGTCCACCCTTTTATTTCAGACTGATCCCCAGTGGAGATCATGTCTTCTTTATGGTTTCATGCCCAGTAAGAATGTGTCTTCATTTTTCCCCAGCGTCGTCCGGTCACCTATGAACCTGTCGTCTATCTCCCTGGATCTTTCCCCAGTGGAGAACACCACTCTGGCTCTTATCTCCAGTGAGGACCTGTAGGTTTTCCCCTCAGTTTCATTTTTCTATCCCCAGTATTTCCTCAGAGTCTTCCCAGTGAGTCTCTTTTGTTGGTTAGCCTGTATCCCCAGTGAGTTTCCCTCGCGGATACTAACCTTCATCCTTCCCCAGTGAGCTCACTTGTGGTTGTTTGCTCCTTATCTTCGGAGTCTTGTTTTTCTGCATTTTTGCATCATCATGGCATCGTACCATAATACTAGTTCACGGCATGTCTGCATCTTTGACTAGTTTTTTTTTCATATCATTGCATATCAGCGTATCTAAGGGCAAATTTTCGGTTATCTATATTTAAATATCTTTCACCATAATTTCCACTTCCCATGTCATTCGATGAAAATATTTAAATAGGGGGAACTGTTGCACCCCAAATTTTACCCTCAGATCCTCTGATCATTGTCATATCATATTTAGGTTAACTGTCGTAGCATTTGCGGTCATTTGGTCCATTAATCATAGTCGTACATTTTTCGTCTAATTGTTGCCACTGTTTCTTTTTATTATTTATCCAGTTATTTTCATGAGTTTTCAGAACATTTTCTTTATTTAGAATTTTTTTTTTATTACTTTTAAATCACCAATTTAATTTAAAATTTATTATTCTTTCTTTTTCTTAATATCTTTTATTTTTAGTTATTTATTTATATTATTATTTCTATTTACCTATTATTATTATTATTATTATTATTATTATTTTCTTTTGTCATTTTAGAATTTTCTTATTATTTTATCATTTTCATTATTATTATTTTTTATCATTTTTATTCTTATTATTTTATCGTTTCATTATTATTATTTTTTTATCATATCTTCCTTTTATTTATGTCTTTATTGATTTATCTTTTATTTTTATTTTTATTTTTATCATTTCTTTTACTACCATTATTATTATTATTATTATTAGTTTTATTATCATTGGTTTTAATATTACTTTATAATTATTATTTAGTAAAAAAAAACAAAAAGAAAAAGCCATGATCAGTGATATCCTTTCAATACCAAAGTCATACCCCATTTACGGCGCCTGTTACAACTTTTCCATCAAACTTTTCCATGAAACCAAACAACTATCCAAAACCTCCCCTATTTCGTTTAAGGGCAGCAAAAACCACCTTTCTACTACATAGCAGCCACCTCCCAAAATCACCTACACAAGCAACAAGTACCAACTTTCCCTCGAAAGCAGCTTCCAAAAGCTACTTTCCGCCAAGCTTCTGCTATCCTATGCTATGTATAAACAACATACACACCCTGCACAACTCTGCCTCTGCCAAAACCGTATACCCTGTGGACAAAACAACACCTAGAGTCCATGAAACAAATCGTATCAGCCCCGCTACTCTTTCTGCAATACGCAACACCGCTTGCCAATGACAACCATAAAACCAAACGCGTAGAAAACTCACAAAAGGGGGAACCTCTTCGACACTTTTTCACAGACCTCTCCACCTTCAACATTTCACAACAAAACCTCGCTCTGAATCACCTTCAAAAGAACTCTCCTTTGATTCCTCTTCATTACTCTCAATCTTAACAAAAAATTCCTCAAAAACAAGTCTTCAATATTCAAAATCTCTTTCTACAATTTCACCTACAACAACCTAAACCCACCTCCAAAAAACCTTTTTCAAAAAACCGAGGACCCTAACTCAGATTCTTAAAAGACCAAATCTCAATCTTTTCCTCCTCCAATCACCGTTAACTCATCTCCACAACAAAGGAGGGACCCTTACAACTTCTTCTTCTCCCTCTCGATTCACCATAACTTCCGCCATCCCTGTTGCTCGCCATCACAACCCAAACTCAACCATAAAACAAGATCATCAACCATAAGCACTATGCTCCCTCCATTCAAATCTTCATCAACACCAAAAAACACCACAAATCTTCAAAACCATTCAACCTCCATTTATTCTTCACCCCAAATCACAAACAACAACAGAAACTCGCCCTTTTAGAGAATCAAAATCGAACGCCAAACCAAATAAAAAGAGAAGAAGAGACACGATTGAGAATCAAATCAAACCTGACTTGCGCAAGAGAAATTGAAGTAAACAAGAACATAAACCCAAATCGAACCCTAGGCGCGATTTCTCTTTGTTTCTATGTTTCCATGACCTTGTTTTCTTGATCTGTTGTTGATATTGTAGCTTCTAATATTTTGGTTGTTGTTGTCTCTCCATTAAACGGTCGTATGTCATTATGGTTTTGTTTGGTAAAGAGAGTTGACCGAGTTCTGGTTGATGGTGGTGTTATGATCAAGTTTGTGATGAGAGGCTTTGTTCCTCTTTCATCTTAAATTAACCCACGGACCATGTGGTTGTGATGGGCTCAGCCCACATTTTGTTTTCTTTTGACACCACCCTTTGATTGCTTCAATTTTGTTGCTCTGTATTCATAGGCCCATCAGCCCATTTTGCTCTTACACGGGAATCAGTGCACCACCATTTCTTTTTTTGTTTAGAATTTTATTGGAGATTTGCTAATTTTAGTTAGTTTTTTTTATTAGTTATTTTTGGATAGAAGTTTTGTCGATTTTTCTTTCATTTTTTGTTTTTCATAATATAGCATTAATTTTGGTTTATGATTTCATGATTGTTTTAATTTCATTATTTTTTAATCTCCATTCTCGATTTTAATGGGCCTATGACATAAAAAACTTCTTGATTTTGTTGATTTATACAAGTCACAAATATCATGATTCATATGAGGTCATTTTTCAATTTATTTTTATTGGTCAATGAAAACCTAATAGAAAGGTATTCGATTTATCGATCTAAATCCTTATTTAGATGAGACCGATTTTATTTTCATTTCGAGCCCGTTTCTTTATTTTTGGGCCGATGATATTACAGAAATAACGACTTAGTCGATTTATCAAATTACTAAAAGTCGTGATATGTATGAGGCCACCTTCATTATTTTATCGGTCGATGAAAGTAGAATATCATAGATTATCGGTTTCTCGATTAAATCATGATCAAGACGAGACCGACTTTATTTCTACTTCATTCTGTATTTTCTTATATCTTCATTTTCATTTTTGACCGATGAAGTCTTTCTATTCACGAACGTTGTTAGCGAAGCGACGAACCTTCATTATTTTAAATCTGTAGTGAGTGATCATTGAGATTTCTTACTATACTTTGAGATCGTGATAGGTTATCTTCGACTAATCAACGAGAGTTTGTGACTCAAGATGAGGTCTCCACCTTTTCTTTTCGTGTGGCACGATTTCATCGGAGAATGATCTTCTATATCATTTCTCTATCGTGTCTTAACACAAAGATCAAATTGTGCATCCTCCTATAGTATGGTCTTCCTCATAGACCGTACTATGACGGATCAACACTACATTGGACTCGATTCATCGATCCAATAAATTAATCAACAATCATTAAATTTACTTTCAGTCAATATATATATATATCTTGATTTATTCTTTATGTCGATTATTATCCTTGTTAATATTATCATTGTTCATATTTATATCTTGTGTATATTGTTCATTTTATTTGTTCATTTAAAATATACTAATAAATATCGAAACCCTAAAAAACTCAATTGACCGGACTGTGGTTACTATTGTATTTTGGACCGAGGACTTAGATATAGGACTTTTACCCTATGCTCTTGGAGTTGGTATTCTGGTCTTCGAATCTTGCTTGGCTGGTCAGTGGCCCATCAGTGGAAGTGTTTATGCACTATTCTGGTCAGATCTTTCTATCTCTTTCCCATTTACATTGATGCATTTTTTATGTCTGCGTGTATATATGTTTGCCTGACATTTTTTTTAGCATGTTAACATGATACTATGTGGATACTATCAGTCTTTGATTTATTATCACTTGACTTTGATGTCACTGTATATACCATGTTCATATCTTGTTCATTCTATCTTGATCATATTCATGTTCATATCCTGTTCATATTATCTGGATTATATCTTTGTTCATAGTCACACTGTTTATATCATATTCATGATTGTTCACACTTGACCCTCCTTCCAAAGGAAAGATCTTTACTTTGACTCCTAAGTCACAAACCTTTCCCATTTCATCCTTGGCCTCATAAGAGTCGTTTCCCTCATAGTTTAGTAATAGGATGGAGTTATCATGAACTCCATGTGATTCTCACTATCATGAGAACTTACTTTACCTTTTACTCAGACTTACAGAGTTATCATGAACTCTGTGTGGTTCTCACTATCATGAGAATTCACTTCCTTCCTTCATAACGTAGATTTAGAGAGTTATCGTGGACTCTACGTGAGCTTATGCTCATTCCCTTTGGAACGTTGGCCATAGGCAATGTTTCCTTTTCTTTCACCCTTAGTTAGGTGAACTACGGTTGCTCTGATTCTTTAGTCAGATACATAGGCACAAGATGCGACGTCTTGGCGAGCAAACTTAGTGTATATACATTTAGGTCTTTACCTTAGTGCAGATTATCTTTAGCAAACATAACATAACACAAACTTAACAAGAGGTTCCTGTAGAGTACTACAGATACTTAGGGTGCTAATACCTTCCCTTTGTATAACCAACCCTCGAACCTTAGATCTCCCCTCTTTTAGGTTTTCTTCGATCTTGAACCTTTCCTTTGGATAAATCAAAGTCGGTTGTAAAAGAAATGCGATGCAAGTTAATTAATAGCTTGTTATCCGATTTTCACCGCAACAGTATGGACATGAACAGAAGATTAGGCTTACAAACCCGGTACAGTATCAGAACACAAAGGGTTGCAAAAACCCTAAATAACTCAGATTACCAACACCTCCATGGCGCCGTTGATCCCTTCCTCTTCACTCCAATTGCACCGCCGTTTCTCTTTTCATTCTCTCCGTCGGACCTTACTCTTTCTGCAAAACCCTTTTCCCTCTAATTCATGAGCTTCGTCGCCTTCTCTCCGATTTCTCTTTCAAAATGTCAGTGGTACACTTCTCCCTCTCCTTTCAGAATCGCACATTTCTTCTCAGTCTCACTGCAATATCGTTTTTCTATGACTCCACGCCGCTTATTCAAATCGAAGTCCACAAACAAAGAATCCTACGACTTGAAGTGAAGAAACGATCCAAAGAAAGAATCCCACGGCTTGAAGCGATGAAACGATCCAAAGAGATAGGGCTAATGCTGCTTGGGGCTAATTCTTCACAGTGGTAGCAAGCTCGTGGCGAAAGGGAGAAAACATGAATACCTTTGAAGCAAAGATTGGCTCTGGTGAAGAAATGAATTGAAGCAGATGAATGAGATTTCTTTGAATCAGGTATGAGATTACGTTCTTTCCTCTTTTCTTCTTTGTTTTCGTTTAGTCTTCTTCAATCTTTTTCTGTAAATTTGTGTTCGGTAGATCAATTCGTGCGGTCTTCTTCTTTTCGATCATGCTATGAATGGCAAAGCTTGAGCGATTCTGTGAACTTGTTACGATTGAAACTGCAATTGATTTATTGATGTTGAATATGTTATTGAATTCTTCTCCTCCTATTGTGTGCAAACTGTTGATGTTGAGTCTTGTTGTGGGGGCTACGAAGTAGTGGCGATGCTTGTAGGTTTGGATTTTGACAGCAGTGGAAGAAGATTGAAGATGATGCTGAGGAGATTGAGACCTAGGTTATGGAGTTTGAAGGTTAATAAATTGAAGATGAGAAGAATGTTGATTGATGATGAAGGTTACAGGTTTTTGTGTTTGTGAATTGATGGAGATGAAGGTGAAGATAAAGTTTTTTCTGGTGTAAAACTTCTACCGGTATGAGAGGATTGTTAGAAAAATCTCTTAGCCAATGGAATTGTTAAGTTAGTTTTCTGTTATGAGGTGAAGTTAGTTAGAAACTCTGTTAGAATTGGTTATTCTGTTAGAGGTTTTGGGGTTAGGATGTTAGGGAGGTTTTGTTAGAAGAATTGTTAGAAGGTAGGACTAGTGTTATAAGGATTTTAATTTTTTGGTTCTGACAGTTAGGAAAAATAGTGAACTATTATAGTTGAATGTACCTGAAAACTCTCATGGATTTTGGTTAGTGAATTGTTATTCATTTTCTGCTGCTATATATTTTCCAGGTTCCTTTTTCTGCTGAATTTTCTCCATTCTGTTATGAAATTTGTTGGGGAAATTTCGTTGCCATTTTCTTCTGTTATCGGTTGTTTCTTTTATCAATTTTCCTGCTATAAATGAATGTTGTGGACTTAGTACTTTTTGCTCTGTTGTTATTTGAACTGATATGGGTTTTTGTTGGACTTGAACTTGAACATGGATATTGAATTTGGAAAAATGGTAAGAAAAATGGTTATTTGGATATAGGTTGGAAACAAAATTGATGTAAAAATTGAATATGAAAATTGGTTTAAAAATATGAGGGGAAAATGGTTTAAAATGGATTTATTTGGGAAATGGAATTGAAATTAAATGGATAAAATGGTTGATGAATATAGAATTTGGATACGAATCAAAAATGGATATGGACCTTACAATTTGGATTTTGACTTGGGTAATGGAATTGGATTATGATTGGAAAAATGGATGTCTACTTGAATTTGAATTAGAATTGAAGATGGTTGGTTTCTACCTGAGTGAATCACACACTCAAAGATACAACAGAGTCGCCACCGAACTTTATTTAGTCCCAAAGGACAGGGAAAATATCGATAAAACCCAATGGGAAGAGAAACGGGAACAGGGGGTCGGTTATGCGAAAGGAAGGTACTAGCACCTAACGCTTGCTTCTAGGCTTGGATGGGTTATCTATCTAAAGGCTTCTAGCTAAAAGAAGGAGAGAGAGAAAGGGGGAAAAAGAAAAGAAAGAAAGAAAGTGCTCGCGGAGGAACGAAGTCCTCGTGCCTACGTACCCTCATAGTGCAATGAGGAAGTCAGAGCGTCGTAGTTCATGGAACCAGGGGACATAAGGGAAGGAAGAAAGGGAGAAGGAAAGAAGGGTGGAAGTGTGCTCGCCAAGACATTGCGTCTCGTGCCTACGTATCTGACATTCAGAAGAATGCAGAATCAGAGCTTCCATAGTTCGGGGAACTGAACGAAAAAGGAAAACAAGAAAGAAACAAGGAGACGAAAGAAGTGGTGTCGAAACCAAGAGCAAAAGAAAGAAGGAAATTCCACTGAGGATTCTAAAGAAATGGTGTCAAAACCAAGAAAAGAGTGTAAAGGAAAGAAATAGTAACTGTACTGAGAATAAAGTGCGAGAATGGTGTCGAAACCAAGAGAATAAAGGAATAAAGGGGAAATGGTGCCCAAACCAAGAGAATAAGGGAATAAGAGAGAAATGGTGTCCAAACCAAGAGAATAAGAGAATAAAAGAGAAATGGTGTTTAAACCAAGAGAATAAGAGAATAAGAGAGAAATGGTGTCCAAACCAAGAGAATAAGATAATAAGAGAAAAATGGTGTCCAAACCAAGAGAATAAGAGATAGAGAAAGATCCGTTGGGGATGCAAAAGAAATAGTATCATAACCAAGAAGGTGAGAGCAAAGGGAATAGGAAGGACTCCGCTAGGGATCCAAATAAAGGGATGGTGTCATAACCAAGAGAAAAAGGAGACTCGGTATATTAACTGGCTGGCAGTGGTTAACCAAAGAAAAGAGAATAGAACCCTGGCGGGGAAAAGAAGTTGGTGTCAACAGACGGAATGTGATAAACCAAGAGAGAGTGCTGAACTGAGAGAATGTGTTTGACTCTAAAGGGGCCTCGGTATATTAACTGACTGGCAGTGGTTAACCGGCAAAGAAAAGACTGCAACTCTGTGGGGGTAGAGAAGCACAGAGAAAACTGTGATCAACCAGAAGAACGGGTGTAGGACCGATCGAAGGTCGTGACCCAAAGGACAGGTGTAGGACCGAGCAAAGGTCGTGACCCAAAGGACGGGTGTAGGACCGAACAAAGGTCGTGACCCAAAATGACGGGTGTAGGACCGAGCAAAGTTCGTGACCCAAAAGGACGGGTGTGGGACCTAGCAAAGGTCGTGACCCAAAGGGGTTCGGTAAACTGACTGAACAAACAGTACTCAACCGAAGAAAGGGTATTTAAACCAAAGAAAGGTTACTAACCCAAAGGTGCAGGTATTCGAACCAAGAGGAGGTTGCCAACTACGGGGGATTCGGTGTTTACAGACGGACTGGGATTAACCGAAGAGAACAGCGAGTGATTAACCAAAAGAAGGTGATTAACTCAAAAAGGGGTTCAGTATTTTAACAGGCGGACTGTAGTTAACTGAAGAAAGTGGTGATTAACCAAGAAGAGGTGATTAACCCAAGAGGGACTCAGTGTTTTAACAGACGGACTGTGGTTAACTGAGGAGACGGGTGATTAACCAAGAGAAGGTGATTAACCCAAAAGGTGCTCAATTATTAACAGATAGACTGTGATTAACTGAAGAGGCGGGTGATTAACCAAGAGAGGGTGATTAACCCAAAAGGTGCTCAGTATTAACAGACGAACTGTGATTAACTGGAGAAAAGGGTGATTAACCAAGAATAGGTGATTAATCCAAAAGGTGCTCAGTATTAACAGACGAACTGTGGTTAACTGAGGAGACGGGTGATTAACCAAGAGAAGGTGATTAACCCAAGAGGTGCTCAGTATTAACATATGGGCTGTGATTAACTGAGTAAGAGAGCAAAATTGGTGTTTTAACTGATAAGCAGTGGTTAAACCAACAACGGGATAAGAACCAAGAATAGATTGCGAACTTCAGGGGATTTACGGTTTTAACAGACAGACTGTGATTAACTGCAGAAAAGAGATTGAGATCCTTCAGGGGAATCAAAAGGCAATGATTGATTACAAGAGGAAAGGAGTAATGAAACAAAGGGAGATTGCTAGCGCAAGAATAATGATCTTAACCAAGAAGGATGGTGATAGATCAAGAGAGAGATTGAAAGATATATGAGTGATCAAGGATCAAAAAAGATTGCAAAGAGCAAAGAGTGATCAAGGATCGACTTGACTGGTGAAAGAAAGCACACTACCGCCTGGAGATAGAGATGACTAAGCCAAACACAGGGTCATTCATCCCCTACCTGAAGTAGTCAGAATGAGAGTAGGAATTATCCCTTCTCATTCCTTCTCTAACACACACAGGGTGTAGTGCAGAAGTTGAAACTGACAGCGTAACAACTTCAAGTTGTACAGTGCTCCAGCGTGTTGTGAAGTGAACAGTGTAACAACTTCAGTTTGTACAGCACTCCAAAGTCGTGTATCGTCCATCGTATGAATCTTCAAATCCGCGGGGGGAAAAGAGAGGAAGAAACTCTAAAGGAAGCCTAAAGAGAGGGAAATGGAAGGATCAATTAATCGAAACATGGTTTCGATTAACTAATCAAAAGGGAATGTTATGCTAACAACTTTCCAAAGAGAATGGAAAATCATTAAAGCAAAAGGTGTAAATTATTGATTATGCAAGATTAAGTTCATCCATGAAGAATAAACTTAATGCAAAGAAAAGAGAGGGAGTGCAAAACAGTACCACATGACATTGAAAATACAACATAAATCATGTATCATGTAGTCAAAGAAAGGCAAGAATTAGCATGTTCAAACAAAAATCAAGAACACACATAATTGCAAGAATTGATAAATCAATCATTGAATTAATGTAAATATGCACAGAGGTTAACAACATTAAAAAACATCCATAAATATGAAGCATATCAATCCATGGAAGTTAGAATGAGAAAGCATGGCAAACACACTTGAAAAGCATGAAAATGGCATTCTGACTCAGTGTTAATCGATTAACATAATTGCACTGTAAAGTGTTAATCGATTAACACATGAAAAACAACACATTTTACACTGGTTAATCTATTAACATAATTACACTGCAAAGGTGTTAATCGATTAACACTGCAGCAGAGGCAAAAAAACAGTTTTCCAAAAGTGCTTATAACAGTTAATCATTTATTTGAACTACCACATGCTATGGTATGGACTTGTGCACAAAAATTAAAGGAAATAGGATCAATTAATCATCAATTGAAAGCATGAACATGCATATCAAAGATTAAACAATCACATGATTAATCAAAACGAAAAACTATCGAAACTACAACGTAAACGCGTAAAAAGGAACGAAGCAATAAATTAAATGAGAATCGACCAACCTACAAGCCGGAGGTTTGGCTTGGTAATTGTTGCCAATGATTCTTGATGAAGATAATCAAAGAAAACCAGAGGAATCTTCACTTGTAGCCGAATCGTATCGAAACCGAGCAAAATTGCGACAAAGCTCCGAAATGCGAATTTGAACCGTAGAATCTTGAAGCAACCACTTGAGATGAATCCAAAAGCTACTAGAACTCCAGAAACTGAATTATAATAGCAAGATGATGACGACAATCGAAGAAAACTGAAGAATCTTCAAGTATGGCCGAATCATATCGAAACTGTACAAATTGCGACGAAAACTCTGAAATAAGAATTATCACCGAAGAAGCTTGAAGTGATTACTTGAGATGAATCTAAAAGCTACTGAAGCTCCACAAAATCCAGTAGAATGGAATGATGATGAAGGTTAAGCTCAAGAAAAAGCACTTTCAAGGTGAAAGTAGCTTTTCTTCAATGGTGAATTAAGAGCTTTAGTGAGGTTTGGTGAAGAAGATGAAGAGGAATGTGTAGAAGTTGCAGAAAAATGCAGAGGGGAATGAGAGAATTGAAAGTGAAGAAAGTGTGAATTTGTGTGAATGATTGTGGAGGATTTGTGAAATGAGTGAAGCTTTGTTTATATAGACTTTAGGTATGGAGTGTGAGAGCATTGGAGCTAGCTTTGGACTTCGGTTTGGACCTAGCTTTGGGTATGGAACTAGGCTAGGAGTTAGTTACACTTGACTCACCGAGTCAAGGTAGTTAACTCGGTTAGTTAGGATCAACTCGGTAACAATCCCAATGTGAACTTCAACATTCAAAGGTGGAGATGCTTGGAAAACAAGGAATATGGTGCACTTATTTGGAAATAATGCATTGGAACAAATGTAGGTGAATTCTTGAAGGTTCCAGAATGTTCCACATGTTACTAGACCAATGTAGAATCTCAAAATGTGGAGGGAAAGTTGATGTCTTGAAAAAACAGCAAATTATGCAAAATTTGCACGTGTTAATCGATTAACATAATTGCACTGCAAAGTGTTAATCGATTAACACATAAAAAAACAGCAAATTTACACTGGTTAATCTATTAACATAATTGCACTGCAAAATGGTTAATCTATTAACCAGGCCAAAAATACCCAATTTTGCCTGAAAATGGTGTTGTGGCCACGGTTCCGATTTTCAACCTCTTGCTTTGATAAATAGGCATAGAAACCCTTGTTTTGTGCTTGTTTTGATAATGTGATAACCTTGTGATGATGCGATTAATCGAGCTTGAAAACCTGAACATTCCTGTAATCAAAACACCAAGGAAAAATGCAAATGCGTATGCTATAGATGCGAGTGCACATGCTTATGCAAAAAACAAAAAGGGAGGTCAAATTTCGGGTTACGACAGCTGCCCATATTTAATCCACTTGGACCTGAATGTACGAATTGCGCTAGCTTTTCGAGGATTCGAGGTAGAAGGGGATTAAATAAAAGAGTAGTTTGAAAATTTGGCCGACGGCGGCAAAAGGAAAAGGTGCAAATGCAGAATTGACAGGTGCAAGGTTTGGCTGAAAATCTGCTAGGAGATAAGTCAGGCAAAAGAGAAGCAGTATGATCGATGCATATGCTATGTATGGGTGATTTACATGATGCTGGATAACATGCAATGCAAGGATACTGGTTAAGGTACAATGTCGCAAGTTTGCAGGTGCTGGACGGACCAGAAAGGGTTTGGACAGGCCAAGGATTTGAAAAGGTTCTGGAAAGGTTTGCCAGAAGAAAACTGGATTTTAATTGGGACGCATGTTTAACCTGTATGGTGTAATGCTCCATGTTGATGATTATGCTATGCGTTTGAGGATGCAATGGTATGCGATGATGATTACTATATGTAGAATGTTAGCCATCAGGTTTTGAAGAGACGTCAAGCATGATCGGGCTTATGCTCCATGTTATGCCAAATGAACGATATGCAAGAGTGAAGCGACATGATCAACGCATGAGAGTGGTCTATGCAATGGTTTTTGAGAATATGCCAAGTGCTTTTATTGTGGGAGCCGGAAGAATTGAGATTAGGGTATAAGCCACAAAGACGTGATTCCCCGACACCTACTTCATGATTAGTAGTTGTTGATGCACAGTTGCTCTTGTCTCAAAGAACTTGTACCTTGGTAGTATGTCTCCGCCCCAGTCTGTTGGCGGATTGCCCCAATTACAAGGTAGGAAACAATTGGGTCACAGGATGATCTGGATTCGGCTTGCCCCCATGTATCGGAATAATATGCCCCTGATTAACCGTCTCTTAGGGAGGTCGTCTTCTTGTGATTCTTGAGGTGGTCTGCCCCCAATGTGAGCTCTGAAGTGATTTTGCCCCTGGCTGATCGATCATTGGAGGAATGCCCCTGACCAAATGAACATGGAGAGATTTGTCGAATCTCGTCGTGATTGGCTCAGATTGACTGAATCTCGAAGTAGCTAGGCCCAATGGAGTTTTCCAGGCATTTTTCCCCTTGAGGTGATCACACTTTCCATTGTGGAAACTTTCTTGATGTCAAGCGCTTGTTTGCAAGTAAAAAGTGTTGGCTTTGAAAATGATAATGTTAATTCCATGCATATGTCAGTATTGAAATCCAAGTATGTTCACTAAGATTATGACATATAGTGAATGGATCACCCTTTAGAATGCCATGTCAGTATCAACACAAATGATAAGCAAATCTTTGGGAGTCATCTTTGACATGATTTTACTGTCGTATGCTTTCGAAATAAACCCTGCTTCAATTAGGTCTTTCAGGGTTGTAACGTGGCCTGGTTCACGGTTTAAGAAAGAAAGGATATAAGGCTCAAAAATTATTTTAACCCCACCCATTCTCCTTGATGTTCTCTAGTCCTACGTTCAGCTAGCTTGACATAAACGTTCGCCTTTCAAAGAGACTTTGAATGGTGGATGTGATGGTAGAGGAACCGATAAGGGTTTTGGACCGGCAGTCGCTCACCTTTTGTTTTTGTCACATGTGATCACACGAACTTGTTCTCATTGAGGATTTTTCTCTTTTGATTCTTTATTTTGCTCTTTTTGTTTTCCCTAATTTTTGTGTAGGCTGATTATTTTGAGATTGCAGTCTACCGGGATGCCCTAATTTTTGCCTAAGTCCTTTGTTTTTGAGTTTTTGACTTAGCGGGCTTTTATTCTTTTTCTTTTTTTCTTGTGATTTTGATTTTTTCTCTCGAACAAAATCGTGTGACATGTGTTTAATTTATAGGGTGAGTTGTGACTGCCTCATTCCTTTGGTCGGTGAGGGACAACCATTATGGATTTGTGATTTTTCCTACCTCTTGCGAGGGATAGGACGTGGTTGATCCTCAGAATAAGGTGCTCCTCTTTTGAAATTTGAACGCATGGTCAAACTAGTTGAAGACTACCCCACCCCTGGTTAAGATTGAGGGTTTTTTGTGTACAGAAAGAAACTCCTACTTCAAGGCCCAATGGGGTTGACTAGGGATTATCTTCCTTATACCTCCGGTGTTTGGGAATGAAACCAATGCCTTACATCATCAACAAGGTTTTATTCAAAAGCATACAGACAGTAATCTCATGTCCTTTTGATTTCATCACTCTCTTTTGATTTTGCTTGATCAAATGTGTGATATTGATAAAAAGTATGAATGAACACGAATGGATTTTTTCAAAACATGCACATTCATTTCATTATTATTATCATCTGAAAACAAACAAAAAGAAGATTACAAATGGAAATGATGGAATGACATGATGATTGCCAGTGTTGAGGAAGTGCTCACAGGCTTATTCAAGGGATTCTTTTGCAATATTGGCTCTTACACGCACAAGGGATTTCCGTTCACCATTAGATTCTCACCTTGAACGATTAAGTGCTTCTTGTCAATCAGCTGTTGGACCTTAGCTTTGAAAGCATTGCAATCCTCAGTTGAATGTCCAGCTGACCCAGCATGATATCCGCACCGCACATTGGGATCATACCCAGGTGGGAATGGTTTTGGAGGGGGCTTCAGAGCTTTGGGAACCACCAGCAAGTTATGAACCAGATGTGGGAGAAGTTGACTATATGTCACAGAAATCGGATCTAGAGGAGCATTCCTTCGTTCTAGATTATTCTGAGGCTTGCGCGGGTACTGAAGCTTTCGGCCTTGAGCTTGCTGATTATGAGCCTGAGGAGGCTGTTGATATGGTGGTTGTTGGTATTGGGCAGCAGCAACATATGGGAATGAATAGTGCAATATAAGAGCCAGAGGTGCTTGAGGATGAATCTGCTGAGTAGCGCATTGCGGGAACACTTAAGCAGGGTGCATCAAACCAGGATTACCCATCTGATTAACATTCTGACCAAAACGGATCCCATACGGAGTGCAGGGTACCCCAGGGTAAACAAGTGGAGGTGCAACAGCAGAAGGTACCCCAAGATAAGCAAAAGGCATTTTAGAGTTAGCAGATTGATAGGGGTACTGCCCCACAGGTTGAACAGCTGGAGGAATCTGCACATGAATAGGAGGACCTCTATTCTCAGCTTCGACAGATGTTTCAGCAATCACAGGTGCAGACTTCTGGCAAGGCTTCTCTGTATAGCAAAGCAACTTCTGATCGAGGAGCTCTTGAACTTTGTCCTTAAAGACAACACAGGCTTATGTTGAATGCCCCACATATCCAGCATGGTATCCACATGTGGCATTAGGATCATGTTTAGGATGATAAGGAAACTTAGCCGGCTTGATTTCTTTAGGAATAATTGCCCCAACATGAATCTGAATAGGCAGTAGATGTGTGTAAGTCACGGGAATTAGATCATGACGAGGACGTCTCCTCCCTTGATTGTTATTCCCTTCGCTGATTTTCTTATGCTTTTGTTTCTGATTGCCTTGAGTGGTTTTTTTATTAGGCAAGGGGTGAACCGCCTAATTGTTTGCATCCACAATCATGACCTTATCCACTTTTGGTCCATTCTGGGTTGGCTCATCAATCACAACCTGATCAGAGAAGTTCATTGTCATACTGTCCAGAAGTAGTTCCACAACCATGTCAACCTTGCCTTCCTGGCGCATTGTGTTCTCATACCCAGCTTGTTCCATGATTCTTAGGCTTTCGGCGTCGGAGGATCGTTGTCTTTGGAGTTAGTTACACTTGACTCACCGAGTCAAGGTAGTTAACTCGGTTAGTTAGGATCAACTCGGTAACAATCCCAATGTGAACTTCAACATTCAAAGGTGGAGATGCTTGGAAAACAAGGAATATGGTGCACTTATTTGGAAATAATGCATTGGAACAAATGTAGGTGAATTCTTGAAGGTTCCAGAATGTTCCATATGTTACTAGACCAATTTAGAATCTCAAAATGTGGAGGGAAAGTTGATGTCTTGAAAAAACAGCAAATTATGCAAAATTTGCACGTGTTAATCGATTAACATAATTGCACTGCAAAGTGTTAATCGATTAACACATAAAAAAACAGCAAATTTACACTGGTTAATCTATTAACATAATTGCACTGCAAAATGGTTAATCTATTAACCAGGCCAAAAATACCCAATTTTGCCTGAAAATGGTGTTGTGGCCACGGTTCCGATTTTCAACCTCTTGCTTTGATAAATAGGCATAGAAACCCTTGTTTTGTGCTTGTTTTGATAATGTGATGACCTTGTGATGATGCGATTAATCGAGCTTGAAAACCTGAACATTCCTGTAATCAAAACACCAAGGAAAAATGCAAATGCGTATGCTATAGATGCGAGTGCACATGCTTATGCAAAAAACAAAAAGGGAGGTCAAATTTCGGGTTACGACAAGAATGATGAAGAAATGATGAGTTTGGGTACCAAGACGAAAACCCTTTAAAACATCTAACCACCTTAAAACCTTTAATCTAATTGAACTTATGAAATCTCTTGAATGAAACTTCTCTCCAATGAATCCATACCAACTTCAGTTCTCAAGCCCAAATATTAAGTAGTATTACACGCAACCAACAATAAGCAACTGAGAGGACAACAATGCCTTGACTACCAAATGAGTTCACAACTGGATTTTCTGTACCATGAATACCAAGGCGCATTTGTCATGTAACCCTAACCACCATCTTCAATTGATGAATATCAACCAATTCGCACAGAAGATAAGAAACCATGATCCCATGCCTCAGGAACACATGCAAATGAATAAATATGAGTTATGACCTATTGGATATGCAGATGAATGCGAAACAAAAACCAGTGTTAGGTATAAATAAGAGGTAAATTTTGAGGTGTTACACAAGGCTATGCTTTGAATGTACCAACAACATAGCTGAGTATGAAGCTTGCATCTTCGGGATTGAGGCTGTTATTGATCACAGAATAAAGATTCTAGAGGTCTATGGAGACTCAGCTTTGGTCATCAGTCAGATCAAATGCGATTGGGTAGCTTGTGATAGCAAACCAATCCCATACCGAGATCACGTCTTGAAGTTGATCCCATACTTTAATGAAATCACTTTTCACCACATCTCCATAGAAAATAATCAGATGGCGGATGCCCTAACCACACTAGCATCCATGTTTAAAGTCAAGTGGAAGAACGAAGCGCCTGTCATTCTCATTGAGTATCTTGATGAGCCAGTTTACTATGTAGCAGCTGAGGCAGCAGAACCCGAAATCTAGAAAAGAAAAAATATCCAGAAGGCATATCCATCACTGATAAGAAGTACTTGCGAAATCTTTCGGCTAAATTCTTCTTAAGTGGAGATGTGCTTTACAAGCGGAATTATGACTCGATTCTGCTCAAATGTGTGGATAGACACGAAGCAGACCAGATCATAAATGAGATCCACGAAGGTTCCTTTGGAATGCATTCCAATGGACACACGATGGTTAAGAAGATCTTGAGAGCGGGCTATTACTGGATGACCATGAAGACAGATTATTATCGCTATATGCAGACATGCCACAAATGCCAGATCTACGCTGATAAGATCCATGCTTCACCGCTTCCGCTGAATTTCCTAACATAGCCTTGGCCTTTCCCTATGTGGGGTATAGACGTGATCAGACAAATTGAACCGACTGCTTCCAACGGACGCCGTTTCATCTTGGTAGCTATTGATTATTTCACCAAATGGGTGGAAGCTGCTTCTTATGCAAACGTTACCAAACATGTCATTGTCGGTTTCATCAGAAAGGAAATCATCTGCCGCTATGGGGTTCCAAACAAAATCATTACTGATAATGGCTCCAACCTCAATAATAAGATGATGAAAGAATTGTGCGAGAATTTCAAGATTGAACATCACAATTCGACGCCATATCGTCTGAAGATGAACTGCGCTGTCGGGGCAGCAAATAAGAACATCAAGAAGATTGTTCAAAAAATGGTGAAGACGTATAAAGATTGGAGTGAAATGTTGTTGTTCGCTTTACACGGTTATCGTACTTCCATACGCACCTCGACAGGGTAACCCCATTTTCTCTAGTGTACGACATGGAAGCAATATTGCCGGTAGAAGTAGAGATTCCCTCCTTGAGGATACTCACCGACGTCAAGCTCGACGAAGCAGAATGGGTCCAAGCGAGACTTGGTCAACTTAACCTCATCGAGGAAAAGCGTATGACAGCCATCTGCCATGGGTAGCTATACCAGAAGCGGTTGAATAGGGCATTCGACAAGAAAGTTCGTCCTCGACACATTGAAGCAGAAGATCTGGTACTGAGGAAAATTCTACCAATCCATACAAATCCACCGGGCAAATGGACCCCTAACTATGAAGGTCCATACGTTGTGAGGAAGGTCTTCTCTGGAGGAGCTTTAATACTCTCAACTATGGATGGGGAAGATCTTTCATCTCCCGTGAACGCAGACTCAGTAAAAAAAATATTATGCCTAAAATAGACCCACTGGACCGCAAAAAGAATAGGTCCAGGAAAAAAGGGCATCCCGGTGGGATATAAAAAAGAAAAAGCCCAGGAAAAAATTAGGGAAAAATAAAAAGAAATGAATAACCCGCTAAGTTGAAAACCCTCAGGGGCAACTTAGGCAAAAAAAGGGTATCCCGGTAGGCTGAAAACCCGAAAGGGCGGTCTAGGCAAAAATTAGGGATTTAAAAGGCAAAAAGCTGATGTCTGCCAGATCTGTGAATCTCCCTGCAAAGCTTGAAAACCCCGAAGGGGAAGGATAGATCCAATCACATTCCTCAAAAGTAGAGTACAAAGGACCTCCGAGGACATAAGGACCATAGCAGAATTGGAACTCAATGGAATTCCGAGCTTCCTTGCCATTGTATTTTTCTTATTTTTTTGGCAATTACCTCTTTTAGGAATTGCTTCCCCATGTAAAAACACCCCTTCGCGGGTTACTTCATCATTAATAAAAAAAATCTTTCTCAAAATTGCTCCATATTTTTCTTTTTCTGTTTGTTTGCAAAGCGCAATTTTTGTTTATAATAAACGATGCATTGAAAATGTTGGGGATAACAATAAAAGCAGTGAGAGGAAACATGAAATTACTTTTCCTTCAAGTTGTCTAAAGGTCGACCACAGGTTCCAAATGACACACTTAGTTTATGGTATTGGAAAACTATGGTGACCCCTATACCTGATCAAGACAGGGACACCCCAATCCATCACCAACACTGACTTGCTCGTTAATCCAGGATAATTGTCCAGTTCTATAAAGATTCCATGATTTGCTGCAACATTCTCAAGAGATAAGAGTGTAGGGAAGTCAAACCCTTCCACCAACCCAAAAGTCCAATTTGTATTGGCAACTACCAAAAAGCCGAAGTTTATTCCCTCTTAAACCAAAGCCCAAACCATACCTGGCATTTCACATACATTTGCATACATTCTGAATCATTACATGAACGCTTAGCTAGTCGTTCTCGAAGACGCAAAATTCTTATGGACATCTCGACAGGATTATTTCAGGGTATTTACCCCGTTGCTTACCATTTTTAACTCCTTCCGCGCCTTTTGTACAAGGTCTTTTAAACTTACCTTTTGTAAGTCTTACCGTATCTCTTCCTTGCCTTTCACATAGGAGTCAACTTACCTTTTGTAAGTGCTTTCGATGCCTTTTGCACGAGAAAGAATTTCGCATATTGAATACAAATATAGGACTAGATGAATAATCCATTCATTTTTCGATCAATTTGGACACTTGACGCCTGTGTAACCAAGTACTGAATGATCTCCACACCCCGAGAATGTCATCTCCGCTGTTGTGCCTGTGAGATTAAATGATGTTCTGGTATCTCTTGCTAGTTCCCTCTTCCTTTTGTATGAGGGTGGTTATTTCCCTTTGCACTTGCCTTTTGCAAGTTATCTTTGCCTTTAGCACGAAGAATGTTTTCCCATATGTCATTGCCTTTTGCAAGTCCCCATTGCCTTTCGCTATGGATTCAGCTTACTTTTTTTAAGTACCTTCTCTACCTTTCGTAGAAGAAATTTGTCAACTAATCAAAGTCTCTCCTAACCTTTCGTTCAGGAGTCCTCGTGGCCTTTCGCGAGAGGAAATCATTATTTCTCCTATCCTTTTGATCATGAGTCCTTTCTACCTTTTGTAGAAGGAATATACCTAGTCGATCGTTGTTTTCCTGTGCCTTTAGCTCAAGAGTCCTCTCTACCTTTTGTAGAAGGAATATATCCAATCTAATTAATTATCCTATCCTTTTGATCAGGAGTCCTTTCTACCTTTTGTAGAAGGAATATCATTACCAAATTATTGTTTCTCCTAACCTTTTATTCAGGAGTCCTTTCTACCTTTAGTAGAAGGAATATACCCAATCAAATTGTTTCTCCTAACCTTTTGTTTAGGAGTCCTTTCTACCTTTTGTAGGAGGAATATTATTACTCGACCTTTTCTCCTAACCTTTTTGTTCAGGAGTCCTTTCTACCTTTTGTAGGAGGAATATTACAATCCAATCTAATTGTTTCTCCTATCCTTTTGATCAGGAGTCCTCTCTACCTTTTGTAGGAGGTATACATCAGGTCAACCAAAGTCTCTCCTAACCTTTCGTTCAGGAGTCCTCGTTGCCTTTCGCGAGAGGAAATCATTGTTTCTCCTATCCTTTTGACCAGGAGTTTTTTCTAGCTTTTGTAGAAGGAATATACCTAGTCGGTCGTTGTTCTCCTATGCCTTTGGCTCAGAAGTCCTCTCTACCTTTGGTAGGAGGAATATCATTACCAAATGATTCTCCTATCCTTTTGATCAGGAGTCCTTTCTACCTTTTGTAGGGGGAATATTGTTACCCAATCAAAGTCTCTCCTAACCTTTTGTTCAGGAGTCCTCGCTGCCTTTCGCAAGAGGAAGTTATCGTTTCTCCTAACCTTTTGTTCAGGAGTCCTTTCTACCTTTTGTAGAAGGAATATTATTACTCAATTATCATTTCTCCTAACCTTTTGTTCAGGAGTCCTTTCCACCTTTTGTAGGAGGAATACGTCAAGCCAATCATTGTTTCTCCTAACCTTTTGTTCAGGAGTCCTCGTTGCCTTTCGCAAGAGGAAGTTATTGTTTCTCCTAACCTTTTGTTTAGGAGTCCTTTCTACCTTTTGTAGGAGGAATATTATTACACAACCAAATTTCTCTCCTAACCTTTTGTTCAGGAGTCCTCGCTGCCTTTCGTAAAAGGAACATTCCAACCAAATCCACTTCTCCTATCCTTTTGATCAGGAATCCTCTCTACCTTTTGTAGGAGGAATATCATTATCAAATCATCGTTTCTCCTATCCTTTTGATCAGGAATCCTCTCTATCTTTTGTATGAGGAATACACCAAGTCGATAGTAGTCTCTCCTAACCTTTTGTTCAGGAGTCCTCGTTGCCTTTGCGAGAGAAAGCTATTGTTTCTCCTAACCTTTTGTTCAGGAGTTCTTCCTACCTTTCGTAGGAGGAATATTATTACCAAATCATTGTTTCTCCTAACCTTTTGCTCAGGAGTCCTTTCTACCTTTTGTAGGAGGAAGATTATTTCACAACTAAATCTCTCTCCTAACCTTTTGTTCAGGAATCCTCGCTGCCTTTCGCAGAAGGAATGTTTTAATCAAATCAAACTTCCCTCCTAACCTTTTGTTCAGGAGTCCACTTTGCCTTTAGCAGAAGGAATTTTTTATTACAGTTGAATAGCCGACATTTATAATTATACATGTTTCCATTCTGAGAATCCTAAGGATATGTCTCCTATTTCAGGACTGGCGAAAGCATAACACGTATTGCATATTATAGCATCTCCATCATAAGAAACTTTGTTCTCCCCAGTAAGATCATCAAGCCCCAGTAATAAAACTACCAAAAAGGTTCACCCATCACTTCATGTTCCCCAACAAGGAAATTTCCATTCCAAATACATCATTATCCCCAACAGACAAATTTTTGGATATTTTTATATTTAATCTTCTTTTACCTCGAATGCCTGAAAGTCGTTGCTATACATACCTCCAGGTGCAAGAAGATTCAATAGGGGCAGTTGTCACACACCAAAATTTGCACTCCCCTTTTCACCTACATCCTAAGACCTATATACCTCATGTCATACATATACATTTAGTCATATAGCATATCATACATTTATTAATCAACTAACTTGGCACATTGGATCAATAATCAGGGAATTAAGGTTTCATCCTCCCTTTTGCAGGTTTGACTCATTGGAAAAAACAAAGATCAGTGATCACGATTTTTCCCCTGTGATTATGGTATCAGATGAATTCTTAAAGCTTTGGCTATGCAATCATTAAGAGCATCATCTTCTGGTGCTTACCATCCACACTTGATTAGGGTTTATTTCCCTTATTTGGGTGGCCTTGAAGAGATTCACTTGCAAAGATCATCAGTGCTGACCATGGAAGTTATTTGGACTCATGGGGTCAGGTAAGATTGAGGTTCATTTTTAAGCACACAAAGATGGAATGTCAATGCGAATGGTTTACTTGGAGTTCAAGATACATGATCCAAATCATGTCCAAATTATCTACTTTTAACTTCAATATCCACTTTTAAAAACCATTTTCAAGCCCATACTAAAAAATCCTTATCCACTTCCATGTCCATTTTTAGAAAGCCAATCCAATTCCATTTTTGGCCACTTACCCTTTTTCAAACCCATGGTTAGTCCATATCCATTTCCTAGATCCATATCCGTTTTTAAATATTCAATATCAATTCAAACCCATTTATCCATACCATAGTATCCATTTGTAAATCAATTTTTTTCATATCCATATCAATTTCAAATAAAACCAATACCCACTTTTTAACCCCCAAACCATATCCATGTTCATTTCTATGTCATCATCCATAAACCCTTTTTCTTAGTCCAACTTAAATCCACTTTAGAAAAATCCATAAAATTATTTCTAAACCATGTTTCCAAAATCAATTGTCCATTTACAAATCCAAAATCACTTTTAAATTAAAAAAAACGATTATCTAAAATTCAAATCCAAACCAAAATAAGCTTAGTTCATATCCAATTGTTTTGAATAAAACAAACAAACTTTCAAGTTCATGACTATATCCAAATAAACATGTCCATTGTTCAAGTTCACTTCCATGTCCATGAATCTAATTTAAATCAAGTCCATTTAATGTCCAAAAAATCAACTAGCCCATATGCCACATCCATTTGTAAAATAATTATCCAATACCAAAATTCAATCCTAATGTCCAATTGCTAAATCCAATTCATCCATACTCATTTCTCAATTTTTCAAAGTCAGCAGGTGCACTAAGTACTTTGCATAATTCATTCAAGTCATGTTAGTATAACCATAGCAGTTCTTAACAGAAAAAGAAAAAATACATAGCAAGTCTTTATTGTGCAATGACAAAGAGTAGGCCGAGTTTTATACGCAGAATTAGAAAAGTTCCATAGCAGTTCTTAACAGAAAATTCACTGAGACAAAACTCATAACAAAAAACCATTCATAACTGAAAAAGAAGTTGCACAGTGGCAGTTACAAAGAATCCACAACAGAAAATCCAAAACAAATACAGAAAGAAAAAAATTAGAACAAAACGGAAAATCGGTTCAACAGAATTCCAACTCAGCTCAATTGATTCCCAGCTTCTTAACAGAATCCATCTCAACCTTCCATCTTATAACAAACTTTTGAAGCCAAGGGTTGGGATCTATTCATCTGTAACTACCTCAGCCAACAATATAAGTTAACTTCTTCTCTTTCATTAAACAGATTCATTCTTTCTGCAATTTCTTTTCAGAGATTCAATCCCTTCCCCTTGCATAACCGACTTCCGAACCCATATCTTGGCCGCGAGACCATCTTTTTCCCCCTAGGTTTTCTCGATGTTTTCCTTTCCCCCCTGTTGGGATAAATAACATTCGATGGCGACTTCTCTGCATTTTTCGCGTAGCGATAATATGCCTCAACCTGACCATTATGCATAAGTACACAACCTAAACACATATTGGATGCATCATAATAAACCACAAACGATTCATTTAGATATTGAAAAATCAAAACGGGCCCTGACACCTATTTCCTCATGAGTTCTTAAAAACTATTTTCACAATGAACATTCCACACATAAGCTTGACCCTTTCGAGTAAAATGAGTCAAAGGAAAAGCCAGCTTTGAAAAGCCCCCAACAAACCGTTTGCAATAACCTTCCAAACCCAAAAAACTTTTGATCTTTGAAACAGACTTAGGAGTTTCCCACTGCAACACGACATTAACCTTCGACAGATCCACTGATATACCACCATTAGAAATTACATGACTAAGAAAAACTCGCTTCTTTTAACCAGAACTCACACTTGGATAGCTTAGCATACAACTTCTTCTCTTGCAAAGTCTGCAACATAACTCTCAAATGTCCCGCATACTCCTCATCTGACTTGGAATACACCAAAATATCATCGATGAACACAACCACAAAATGATCCAAGTAAGGATGGTAGATCCTATTCATATACTCCATGAACACACCTGGCGCACGTTGAGTGCAAACTTTGACTTAAATTGAACCCTCTTTCTTTCCATTTTTCAACTCAATACTCATGTTTTAATAGATTTATTTATTGTTCTTGTGTGATTCTTCAATTATATTTAAAATACCTTTGGATTCTTTGATGTGTAAGTTATTGTGCAGAATATAGGCATAAAACATCAATGATTAAGACACAAAGGAGCGGACAAGGAAGCCAAAGAAATGAAGAAGAGTCAACATGTTCGTTGTGCGAACACCAGCGAGGGGAAAGCGAATGCTCGCTGTGCGAGGTCCTGGCAAAACCCCAGCAAACCAGCCCAGATTAGAGGTAGTAGGAAAAAAACCCAAAGTTTGTCGGGCAAAGTTGAAGCGAAGAGGTTCGCTGTGTGAAGAAGTGTTCGCACAACGAACTCAAATATTTTCCAAGGGCGGATTAACTGTTCCTAAGGCACTTGAAGTGCCCAAAAGTAGTCTTCGCTGGGCGAAGAAGGTGTTCGCTAGGCGAACAAGACATATTTTATTTTACTATATATGTACTTTTCTTGCTTTTTAGAAATAACTTTTGTACAACTTTTATAACATATATCAGAACTTTATCTCTCTTCATTCCAAGTATATTTTAGAGAGAGAAACATAAACCCTATGGGGGAGAAGGTAAGATCTTCAATCTCTTGTTGGGTTTGGATGTAATCTTTTGATACCTCATGTATTTCATCTAATCTATGTATTGTGAACTAGTTTTGTTTCAATATTGATGGTGTCTTTGATTTCTTATTCGCGGGTCTTGACAAAACCTTTTCAAATCTTTGATCTAAGATTTTCATCTATCAATTAGCAAACTTTTGACATAGTCTTGTAAGTTGATATTCACTAGTATCACTTTTATTTTATTATGTTGATTAGTAGCATGAGTAGCATGAGTAGGATCTATACGGTAAATACCACGATAATGTTTTTGACGCGAACGGTATTGTGAGGATGCGTGATAATAGCGATGAAGAACCATGTTCACATACATGTGGTAGATTAGTCAAATGCATTTAAAAAGAGTTAAGCATATGTACGTATTCTAATCATGGCGTTTTATGTGAATCAATCATGAATCTGATATAGGTGTTATCTTTGAAACCTGTTGTTAGGTGTTGAAATAGTTATCAGTGTGGGTTTTCGTTATCGTATCCGCAGGGATTGTGTGATATTACTGCCGTTCTACAATTGGAATCATTTTAAACATAATACATATAAAATGGTTGATTTGAATTTGTTTCGCAATGATAGCATAAAAATTATAATCAACTGTAAAAAGATTTCATTTTAATAGATTGGTAAAAATATGTCAAGACTAGAGTTCGTTAATCCTTTTTATACGCATATGATTAATCAAGCATATGAACTTAGTTTCGATCAATACAATCGTGTATCCTCTCAAATTTCTTTATGTCTAAAGCGACTTCATGAGTATTATTGTTTAAACCGTTAGACGATGTCTCAACCCAATAATCAAAACAATAAACATTAAGATCAATACAAAGTAAATATTAACTCCCAAATCTACATCTAGAGTTTGGTTGTTAATAGATGAAGACATTAGATCAAGATTTGGAAAATCTATGTCTAGAGTGATCCAAACCATAAATACAATATTAAAAACAAACAACTTCATCATATATTGATCATCAACCTTGTTCATATACAAAAGATCAAAAGAAATACATATAAGCAAGATAAACTACCTCTAATCTAGACACAAAGGTGTTTAGCTACCCATCACCATGGTAGCTTGCTTCACAAGTATCGGGAGGAGATGAAAAAACATCCACGTCGAATAATCAAAATCGGATGCAAATCCAGCTTCTCAATATAAAATATCACTCTTGGATGATGAAAACTCAGAAAACTAGGTTATGGAGTGTAAAAATGGGTTATGATCCCCAAAAATGAGCAAAACTGCTTAAATACAACATTTGGAATTTGTCATGTTCGCACTGCAAACAGTTTATTCGCCTAGCGAACGTTAAAATAGGTACCTGATGTGCCTCTGCATAGTTAATTCGCCTCTGAGATATTTCATAAGTTCGCAGTGCGAATGATTATTCGTCGAGCGAACTATTCGCCTACAAGTTCGCACAGCGAACTTAGGCCCATTTAGCTATTGCCTCTTTTCTGAGATGCTTCGCCAAGACTTCTCTAGAACGTTGCCACAACGAACATTCACTGTCATGTTCGCACAGCAAACTTAGGGGCTTTTTTCTAATGCCTCAAATCTGGGAGCCTTCGCTGACACCTCGCCAGATGTTCGCCCAATGAACATTCGCTAGCAAGTTTGCCTAGCGAACTTACTGACTTTCTTCTCTTCCTTTGGAAACTTTACTCACTTTCCTTGTGTCTTACTCTTTGATGACTTAATGCCTTTTTCTGCACAATAACACATAAATTAAAGGTACCAAAGGTATTTTCACATAATTTGAAGAATGGCAACTTCCAAGCAATAATTCCAATAAATTAACATAAAAGAGTTGAAAAATGCCAAGTATAGATGAGAAATTTAAGGCATAATTGACATCTAACAAAGTCTCCCCAACTAACTCTTTGGTTGTCCTCAAGCAAAGTATGCCTCTTATTGAAAACAAGAGGATTTGCTCAAACATTTAACTCAACCAAGAAGAGATTTAAGGCTCAAATAAACAACAAATGTAAACAAGCGATGATTACAAATTCCTAGAATCGAACAATGCAAAAGAACTTGGTTCTTAAACAAATATCAGACAATGTTTCAAGTAACAACTAAACTATCATGCTCATATCACTCTTACACTCCTCTTCTAAAAAGAATTGAAGGAAAAACCCGCTTACAAACGCGGGGCAATTTCGCTCATCTGACAAATGATGCAAATACAAACCAATTTATACAATATCTAAACGATCAATAAAGAAATCATGGAAGCAAAACGATCACTAAGGGATTTGAAGGTTGTAGCTTGGTTGGGTTTACAATAAAGGGACATTTCTAAAGGCCATTGAATCAAAATTTCCGATGCAAAAGAACATTCACTATACAAGGTATTTCCACATCTCAACTTCATTCACCACTTTCATTCTCTATCACAAACCTTTTCAAACTTCCATATGCACAATTATTTTGGTCTCTATTTTTCTCTTTCAAGCAAGCATTATTTTTCTTTGTTTTTCACATTCATATTCACATTTCCTTTTTATTTTCATGCTTGCTTGAAATTTTTCAAAACTTTTAGCAACTTACCATTCTTCTTTTTCATTCTCTCCAACTTATTTTCAACCAATCCTTAAGTGAATATTCCTTGCTTTTTATGGCAATGAAATCAATGAAAACAATGTTCAAAGGTTCAAGAAGAAATATTTTTAGAATCTCTAAAAATTCAATGATGAACTAAATGTTCAAATTATGTACATACACAAAGTTCATCACTAAGACGAGATCTAAATTGTTTAGGCTCAAAGGGCTAACGAATACTAACTACTCATAGGTAAATTACTGTTTGGAAATGGTTGTGCTCATTATCAACAAATGCCTTGATCATTTCTAATGCTTCCACAAAATCAAACAAATCATAAGATAAAGCATGAATCAAAAGTACAAAACAAAATTTATCAGCCATCCTATGTATTTAGTAGACAATGGAGGTTTCTCACCATTTTGGCTTTTGGACCTAAGTGATATAAGCATTCAACAAAGTTGCAATAAGAAGAAAAATTACATTTGTACCAAGAAAAGAAGTTCTTAAACATTCTACATTCTAGAAAGAGGTAACCATGTACCTTGCCAACATTTACATGCTTAAATATTATCATTGCCATCCAAACTTGGAAGAATATTCCTTGATGAACTATCATCACCAACCTATAAATTCTTACATTTCCACACCAAAAATGGAAACATTAAAATTTCCACAAGCATACCAACAATACACCATAATAAGCATACCAACAGTAACACTTTAAGAGTTGAACATTCCTAACTGAAGAATTCAACTCTTAACAACATAAAAAAAACGAAAGTAAAAACGAAAGCTGAACATTTGAAACTGAAAAATCCAACTGAATAACAATATAATAGTGTGACATGGTGTAGAAACACCAACAAAAGTATTTGTACCCCAAAATGGTATATAGTACAATAATATCCAAAATGCTCCACAAAGTGGTTAAAGTACAACAAAAACTAATACAATAATAATAAATATCCAACAACGATCAAATGAAAAACAGAAACTTCACTTTGTAGATCAAAGGAAGTTGCATAGGATCATTGCTCAGAATGACATCCACATAAAAAAGAACTAGTCTTCCTCGGACTCAGTCTCCTCCATCTCGACTTCATCACCAGAACCAGACACCTCAATAGATTGAGACTCAGAACCATCATCACTAACAGCATCATCATCTTCGGCCTCCTCAGCAGCATCCGCATGACCTACATCTACCCCCTCGCAAAAATGTGGCCTGACCTCAGGCCACACAACATGTGCTAGGAACTGCTCCCTAGACATCATCGAGTGCTCCACTGTAGGTTCCCTATACTGTAGCTGACGTACCTGCATAGAGTCATGTAAGTCAATCATGTCGCGCTGAGTTGCCTCCATCCAATCACAGTTATAACTGCATACATCCCTCTAAAAGGGGTCAAAACCATGAGATTCTGCTAAGCCTGAACCAGATGCACCGCCAACATCAGTACCGGCGCTAGAAGTCTGGCCTCCCTTCCATCTTTTTGGCTTACAAAACTTGTCCACATAACGATCATCAATAGCATCCAGAACCGTCACCTAACGACGAGAGGGTTCTTTCACCCTCGCATGCACACAAAGCGACATAATCAAACAAGGAAAAACTAAAGGGCAGTTCTTCCTAGATCCAGAACCAAATCCGCTTTCCACTACTGAGCGCATCTTGTCTGCAATGATTCGGGCCACATCAATCTGCACATTTATTAGAATACTATAGACAAGGTGGACAATGGGGATAGACACAGTGGAGAAGTGCGACTTTGGCTTAATATTGGTCAAAACCAATAACAGAATAAGTTGGGACAAAGGACGCGTGTCCTCCCTGTGATACCTCTTAGGAACCCCAGATGGGTTCAATTAAATAGTCTTTCCTTCCAGCAACAAATCACGAGTCATCGTATCGATATCTCGATGAAACCTTAAAGTATGGTGATAAGCATTAATTTCATTCTCTCCTAAAGTCAGAGGGTTACCTAGAACCGTGTTGATAGTGTCGCGGTCAAACTTTACCTCTCACCGGCACACCAAAGTAGTCCATGTGAAATCCTCATCATCATTCAGGAGTACGTTCGCGTAGAACTCTCGAACCAGCTCCACATTATACCTATCACCAGGGGTGATCAATTTCCCCACTTCTTGTTGTCCAGGATTACCGCTACCGCCCGATAGGATCCTTGTGGGTTTAGGTTGAAGCATTTTTCTGGCAGGATGCTCCTCCTCTCAATCGTGAGGTATCGAGCAGCTTGCTTTTCTCCTTTAAACCGATCTGAATCAAACTGTATTGGCGCTGGATATGATGCACTTCCGACTTTTCGTTTCTTGTAAGGAACAATCTTAGGAGCCATATGCAAAACCATCAGCAAAAACCAACCAGCCAAAACACAGTTTTCATTAGTAAGGAAACAAAACAATTAATATCAGAACCAGACATTAACATCACAAAACAAATTGAAAAATCTGCCTTGTTCGCCCAGAAGTTTGCAGGGCGAAGCCCTGGCGAACTCTCGCCACAGATTCACTAGGAGAAGTCTTGGCGAAGATTCGCCCCAGGTTCGCAAGGAGAACTACTGGCAAACCCTGCGAATTTCTGATTCTGCAGGTTCTGCCTACACTCATATTAACAAAAAAAATTTCCACAAACACATTCTATTCCTTTCCTTTTGATAGAACCCAATTGTAAAAACACAGAATCAACAAGAACAGAACATGCATTGGCAACATTTTAACCTAGAATCAAGTTTTTGATCTATGTTCTACACTAACCCTAACCACATGTTACTATAAAGAATCAAGAGAGAATGAAATCAAACCTGTGATATTGAAAGGATTTGTTTGGAAATTTTTTCAAAAGGTTGCAGAATCTTCAAAGCTCGTGAGAGTTGTGAGAGTGAGAGTAACCAAGTTTGTGAGAAATGTGAAATGAGAGTGGCAAGAGAGGTGGGGTAGGGTTTCCTCACTAAGTCTTAAAAAATGGGTCTTGGGCCCTAACATCTGGCCCACCCACTTCCTTTTTGACACTTTTTAAGTGATGTGGCAGCAAACAAATTAAGTCGGTCTCGCTACGTTTGTCATGCGAACTGGCCAGCGAATGCTCGCTCCAGGTTCGCAGCGAAGCTGACAAAAATTTGAAAAATTTTCTGTCTTCTAACACATCTTTCACACTCCTTCTCAAACACTTATAAACACAAAAACGTAAAAATGCAGGAATACTTACAATGTTGGGGTGCCTCCCAACTAGCGCTTTGTTTAACGTCATTTGAGCTCGACGGTACGGAGGCTTGAAACCTTGAAACTAAAAGCTCGTGGATTAACTTCTGAGAAAAACACTCCAACAGCAAAAACTTCAACCATTATCATAACCTGCTCTTGATCCCCTTTTCCTTAAGAAGGAAAAGTCCCAACATGACTTCATCATTGTCAATTTAGCGTCTTCATCCTTCTTTTTCCGCAAAACCTCTCTTGCAAATTCTTTTTCCTTATGAGTGTCTTCTTTCACTTGACTTGAATACACCACTCCTTTGAAGAGTGTCAAACATGCTTCTTCCTCTCTTCCACTATACTTAATCCTCACCTTCATGATGCCTTTATCAATATCTACTAACATTTTTGCAGTTTTCATGAAGGGTCTTCCAAGGATGATTGGAGTATCCTCATCTTCGTCCATATTTATGACCACAAAATCAACCAGAAACAAAAATTTGTCCACTTTTAACAACACATCCTCCACAACACCATGAGGACGAGTCCTTGACTTGTCTGCAAGTTGCAATGTCATGGTGGTTGATTTCACGTCCATGTTCTCAAGTCTTTTGACCACGGACAAAGGAATTAAATTGATGCTAGCACCCATGTCGATCAAAGCTTTACATTTAAAATCATTACCTATAGTGATAGGTAAAGCTACTCTTCCCGGATCTTTTTCCTTCCGCGGAAGTATACTTTGAACAATGACACTACAATTGGCATTGAGATCAATGTTCTCCTTATCCGTGTACCTCTTTTTTTCGTAAGTATGTCCTTCATAAATTTGGCATACTTAGGTATTTGTTCGAGAGCCTTAGAGAAAGGAATGGTCACTTGCAACCAACTAAATAAGTCCAAGAATCTCGCATAATGCCTATCGTTTTCTTTTTTCTTACGAGCAAGAGGATATGGTAACCTTCTTTGTAAAACTTCTCTCTCATACTCCTTTCTTTTTGTCTCTTTTTTCTTCTTCTCCTCTACATCATTTTTTTCAACTTCAACCTCTTCATCATGTTTTTCAACTTCCTCTTCTACAATCTCATTCTCATTTTCTACTACCACCTCATTTTAAACTTCTCCACCTATTGTTCTTCCACTTCTTGTAAAAATGGCCTTGCAATGTTCCTTTGGATTTGTTTGAGTGTTAGCGGAAAAGGATGGCCCCGGTTGTTGCTTGGCTAATTGCTTCACAAGTTGCCCAACTTGAGATTCAAGATTCTTTATTGAAGCTTCAGTACTCTTTTGAGTGGCCATTGACAATTGCATGAATTGAGTGAAAGTCTCTTCCATCTTTGAACTTCCACCTTGATCTTGTGTTGGTTGATAAGGATTTTGACGGTAACCTTGTTGATAACTCGAATTATTCCCTCTTGGTTGGTAACCTTGATTGTTTTGGTAAAGTTGTTGACTGTTTTGGTAAGGTGGTCTTCCTTGATAGCCTTGATTTGGATTTCCAGGATAATTCACTTATTCCACAACCGGAGGACAATACCCGGTAGGGTGATCTCCTCTGCATAATTCACAAATAGCTACCTGAACACTCTTGATTGGAAATTCTTGCATCTCTTTTAATTGTTGTGGAAGCTTTGACATTTGTTGAGTCAACAACTCCACTTGTTGGGATAATAATTTGTTTTGAGCAAGAATCGCATCACTAGTTCCCAATTCAAGAATTCTCGATTTCTTTTGCGTAATGCCACGATTATGATTCCCTTGATGATCGTTGAGTGTCATCTTATCAATGATAGAAATTGCTTCTTTGGCGCTTTTGGTCATTAAAGAACTGCCCGAAGTAGCATCCAACAAGGTCTTGTGAACCGGTTGGAGACCATTTCTGAAAATATACACTTGTGTAAGTTCATCAAAACCGTGACCCTAGCATTTTCTTAGCATGGATTTGTATCTCTCCCAAGCTTCGTTGAGAGATTCATTTTCGCCTTAAGAGAAAACCGCAAGTGCCGTTTTCGCTTCCATGAAATGATTATGTGGAAAAAACCGTTCTAGGAATTTTTCTTCTAACACATTCCAATCTGTCATAATCACAGTCAATTGATCAAGATACCATTCCTTCGCCTTCCCGATTAAGGAATGAGGAAAGAGTCTCTTGAACAATGACTCCTCTTCAGCTTCTGGCGCTCGCGTTGCACCCGCAATTTTGTAAAATTTTGTGAGATGAGTGAAGGGATCCTCATGATCCATACCGGTGAAAGGATTTTGGTATAGAAGAGTAAGAATTCCGGTCTTCATCTCAGAGTGCCTCCCGTTGTGGGCATTATGCGCAAACTGAGTCGTGTGCCTCGGACTGTTAGTGCATGGTGTTGAAATAGGTGGTGGTGCCATGTTTGGCGTAAACTGTGGTGTTGGTGTATAAATAAAACTTTCTCATCTCTCTCGTCTTTCTTTGGCAAGTTTCCTCCTCCGTCTATTTTTTCTATTCAATTTACGTGTAATTCTCTCAATCTCAGGATCGAAAAGAAGTTGATCTGCAGGTAACTTTCCTCGCATAAATAGGGTCTGTAAAACTTAACCAAACAAATTAAGAAGCTCAAGAAAAAGTAACAGAGATAAACAAAGTTTAAAATGTATCAACTATTGAAATTCTTGCAATATCAAACAACAATCCCCGACAACGAAGCCATTTTGTTGAAATAGTTATCAGTGTGGGTTTTTGTTATCGCATCCGCAGGGATTGTGTGATATTACTAACGTTCTACAATTGGAATTGTTTTAAACATAGTACATATAAAATGGTTGGTTTCAATTTGTATCGCAATGATCGCATAAAAATTGTAATCAACGGTAAAAAGTTTTGGTTTTAATCGATTGGTAAAAATATGTCAAGACTAGAGTTCGTTAATCCTTTTTATATGTATCCGATTAATCAAGCATATGAACTTATTTTCGATCAATACAATCGCGTATCCTCTCGAATTCGTTTATGTCTAAAGCGACTTCGTGAGTATTATTGTTTAAATCGTTAGACGATGTCTCAACCCAACAATCGAAACAATAAACATTAAGATCAATATAAAGCAAATATTAACTCCCAAATCTATGTCTAGAGTTTGGTTGTTAATAGATGAAGACATTAGATCAAGATTTGGAAAATCTATGTCCAGAGTGATCCAAACCATAAATACAATATTAAAAACAAACAACTTCATCATATATTGATCATCAACCTTGTTCATATACAAAAGATCAAAAGAAATACATATAAGCAAGATAAACTACCTCTAATCATGACACAAAGGTGTTTAGCTGCCCATCACCATGGTAGCTTGCTTCACAAGTATCGGGAGGAGATGAGAAAACATCCACTTCGAATAATCGCAATCGGATGCAAATCCAGCTTCTCAATGTAAAACATCACTCTTGGATGATGAAAACTCAGAAAACTAGGTCATGGAGTGTAAAAATGGGTTATGATCCCCAAAATGACCAAAAGTGCTTAAATACAACATTTGGAATCTGTCATGTTCGCACTGTGAACAGTTTATTCGCCTAGTGAACGTTAAACTAGGCACCTGATGTGCCTCTGCACAGTTAAACCGCCTCTGAGATATTTCAGAAGTTCGCAGTGCGAATGCTCATTCGCCTAGCGAACTATTGGCCTACAAGTTCGCACAGCGAAGTTAGGTCCATTTAGCTACTACCTCTTTTCTGAGATGCTTCGCCAGGACTTCGCTGGAGCGTTGCCACAACGAACATTCGATGACATGTTTGCACAGCGAACTTAAGGGCCTTTTGGCATTTTAGTTTGATTTGGTGATTTATGGAAAATCACTCAAAAACATTCATCATGTTTTTGAGTGTTTTTCATCACATTCAAGTTTTTCTGGAAATTTTGGTGTGTTTGATCTAAAAAAGTGTGAAACGTGTGAGTTTTTAATGTTAGTGGAGAGAGATCGAAGAGAAGAGGAGAGAGAAAATCAAAAGAAAAATGAGAAAAGTGGGGCTCAGAGGTCTCTTTTGATCTCTCTGATGCTCCACCCCTGATGGCCACGTGGCGTCATCAGGGTCGTGTGATCTCTGATCAAAGAATCCCTATGTGTGACACCCCACCGTAGTCCCATTCTTTTGACCATCAGATTTATGGCTCAATTCATCAGACGCCCCTCATTCATTTAGACTGTGATTAAATTTTAACCACTAAGTTTAGATCAGATGGTCACACGCTAAGGAGATGATCTTCCTCTCTTGTGGATCACTGGGCCTCCAATATTCTAGGCCCATTTCTCTTATCTTAGAAAACACCCATACTAGCCTCACACCCCTTGATAGTGTGAGGTAGTTGATGTTGGGCCTCCTTTCTGGCCCAGGAACCTATTTGGGAGCGCCACCCCCTGTTTGGGTTACGAACCCTCATTTTCACTTTTTTTTTTATAAAAATTTTCTTATATCTTGTTTTGGGCCTTAAGTCCATTTAGTGTTTTTTTTTCTCTTTCACACCATTTTATTGATAGTGCACCCCATCTCTTTTTATTATATTTTTTATGTTGTTTTATTTTATTTGTATTAGTTAATTGTTTAACTGATATGTGTTTATAAAACATGAAAAACCATTAAAATCAATCTTTCTAAAAAAAATTGATCAACATCAAGTTAATTTTCAAACACTTCACCATCAAATCAATAAACTTTTCAAACCATTTTTAACTTAAAAACCAAAAATAATTGATCAACATCAAGTCCCTTTTTTTTTTTCCAAACTTAAACATTTTCGAAATCAAATGCTTGATCAACATCAAGTACTTTTTCGTTTAATCAAAAACATTTTGAAATATTTTTTCACAATAAAACCGGATGAAAAGGACTACTTGGATGTAATTATCCATTATGGTCCTCGAGTATTTGAATGCTAGCTGTAACTAGCTTGTTGTTTGAATACTCGTCTTCCATTCAAAACACGATAATTAATCAAATTCAGTTCGGTCCTTATTGGATGGAAAATGATTATTTATACGTAATTATCCATCCTTTTCCCTGAGTATTTGAATGCTAGTTGTAATTAGCTTGTTGTTCGAATACTTGTTTTGTGTTGAAGACTTATAACTTAATTCGTCTCACAAATTTCATAAATGATTCGGATGAAAAAGGATTAGTTGGATGTAATTATCCATTATTTGCCCCGACTATTTGAATGCCAGTCGTAATTAGCTTGTTGTTCAAATACTCGTCATCCACCTAAAAACAATTCAACCAATCAAACTATATTTTCCCGCCTTAGTGCGACCATAAGTATTTCACAAACGAATAATGGTTTATCCATTATATCGTGATATATACAAACACTTAAGATTCTCACGCACGAGCATACAAGCAATGTTTAACCGCTACAATGCGAATTAAACATCGTTCACTAAAATCAACCAACATACAAATTTTTGCTACAAAGAACTATGTAACTTTGAATTCCTCACCGCATCCGAGGATACGTAGTAGCAAGACTCGCAATCTTATCAAGCACCTTAATAAGTCTGTTTCTTTTTCCTTTCAATTTTTTAATAATTAGAAGAAAATAAATAAACATACGCTAACTCTCTATTTGAAAAACTAACTAAATGACTCTCATTGATTACAGCGTATGTGCAAGGTGTTAAGCCTTCCCCTAGAATAACCGACTCCCGAACCCGAATTTGGTTGCGACGACCATATTTTTGTTCTTTAAGGGTTTTATCGATATTTTCCATTTCCTTGTGGAATAAACAAACTTCGGTGGCGACTCTGTTATATTTCGAGCATTCATACGCTCGAGTATTTTTTGCTCTACGACACTGTGTCACACAAGGCTTGATCTAGCATACAATATAGGTATGGTGAGCAGGTTCATGCAAAAGCCAAAGGTATCTCATCTTGCAGCCACCAAGAGCATACTAAGGTATCTCAAAGGAACACTAAATATTTATATTTTGTTTCCTGCAACAAATAAAGAAAAGGAATGCAAACTAGTGGGATACACTTACTCAAATTGGTTTGGTGATGTTGAGGATAGAAAATCCACAGTTGATTATGTGTTTATGCTAGGTGGTGCATCAGTTGCTTAAAGCTCAAGAAAAGAACTAGGTGTAGCTCTGTCATCATGTGAGGCTGAGTACACACATGCCTTTCTTTGTGCATGTCAAGCAACATGGATGGTGAATCAGATTGTGGAGATTGCAGGTAAGAATCATGGAGTAATGATCATGAAGATTGATAACATGCCTACTATTAATTTGGCTAAGAATCCGATAATACATGGAATAAGCAAACACATAGAAATAAGATTCTATTATCCTAGACAACAAGTAACAAATAGAAAGTTGAACTTGGAACACTGCAGAACAAAGAATCAGATTGTAGACATCATGACAAAAGTTGTGCAGGTAGAATTATTCAAGAGATTGAGAACTATGATGAATGTAGATATTTTAGACACAATGAATTAGGTGGTGTGTTAAATATGTAATTCTTTGTGTTAAATATGTTTGTAAAATGCGGGATTCGGCATAGTCAAAGTTATATCTATTCAATAGAGTCGAATATAGTTTGTAGTAGTTGAATATGCATGTATTCGACAGAAAGACAACTACAACTTGTAGTAGTCAAAGTTGTGTGTATTCGACATAGTTGAATATAGTATGTCGAAATTAGTTAGTTAGTTAGTTTGAGATTGTTTGATGGGTAAATAATCTCATTATAAATAGAAAGACACCATGTGTTTGTATAATAGTGCAAACACACATAAAGTTTAGAAAAGAGTTTTTGACATATTGGTCGATAAACATTCTTCCTTTCACTTCCATATAACATTCCTCTTTTATCTTTCAAAATTATTATTTTCTCAAATTTTCTTCTTTTACAAAATCGTTGTGCAAAGGGAATCATCTTACAACTAATGTGTGATCGATTCACTCAAATGAATAGTTAAGAACAAAGATCTTGAATTAATCAAGAAAGTGATTAAATCTTATTCTATTAAAAACTATTTCAACAGTGAGTAACAAAATAAAATGAAATTTATATCTCTACATTATGGTCCACTTGATTTTAATTGGCTATATTACATCTCATATTTCATTAGATTCCACCAAATCCAAACAACTCAAACATATACTAACACAAAATATTCATTTTTTAATTATTTTAATAATAATAACATTTTTAAATTATTTCCTTTCTATCTTTTTTCCATTTGTATGTCTAAATTGATTGGTTTAAAAAGTAGAAATTCACATACCAAAAGCCTACAAAATTACTTAAACTTATTGAACTTATTTACCCCACCACCCCCACAATTTCCCTTATCATTTTCTTCTCTATAACCAATAACATCCTAACAACATATAAGACGTAAGATATAAGATTTATTAAACAAAGATGAAGATTCCCTAACTTGAAATAAAAATTAAGCATATAATATAGTGATAGTAGCAACAAATAAATAAGATAATGAAGCTTTCACTATCAATCAATTACCTACTCACAAGTTGCAATAATAAACAAAATAATAATTATAGTTTGGATAATGTCATGATCCAAAACTCTAGAAAGGCCCACTCACCACCTTTCACATTTTTTGTAGTGAAATTTGAGGAACAAGTCAAGTGTCCTGTCTGTGTCCATACGCCTCCTCACCTCAACCATTCTACCCGGAACCTCCTCTCTCACACTCACTCTCTCTCTGGTACTCATTTTCCCTTTATCTATTCATTTTCCGCTTGTTATTTCATTTACCATTTCTGTGTACACCCTTCTTGAATTTGAATCTGAATGGTTCATAAAGTTAAGATCTTGATTTGTTTTTGAGCTCTGATCCTGAAAATTTTGACTGTGAAACTGAAATCAGGTTGTTATGTACTTTTGGGGTGATAGTTAAGTATATGGGTCCCTTGTTTGGATTTGGTTTATAGATGTAAAAAAATAGATTTTGATATTAAATGAAGGTTTTTTTCATGGATTTAATTGTGTTGTGTTGATGCTGATGTATGTGGGGATGTGATCTGTTGTGAAGGACTATTTTGATTGATTTGGTTTCTGGGGTCCATTTGTTAATTTGGGTTAAAATCAAAGAAAATGAAAAGGGAAGTTGGATTTGTGATGTAGTAATTTTTTTGTGATGATTTTGGGTTTGATTAGATTCTGGATCTTCTGCATATGTTTCTGTTTGTTTTTCTAATTTTGGATATTTTTCGGGTTATGATACTTGTTTGTTTCATATATCAAGTTTGATTTGTTCTTTTTAATGTTCTAAATGAAGTGAGTCAAAGACTTGATGGATTCGGTTATTATTGGTAGTACTAGGATGCAAAATAACCTATGAAGGACAGACACATACATCTGAGATGACACTGACATGGATACGGACACCCCTTTTTCCAGAGGTGTCAGTGCTACATGGAAAATAACTGTTATACAAATACAACTAGTTTTGGTGAAGAACATGTGGTAAAATTGATTTATGTATTTAGATTTGATGAAATCTTTGTGTTTTGTGTGAAAAGCTTGACGCGATCTAGCTTTTTCAATCTGAAATTTTAGTAATTGATAAGTTTTTTTGTCTTCATTAGTACAATATTTTTTGTGTGGAGGGATTTATGTGCATAATAGACTTAAAATTCTAAAAGGTGCTATTTGGTTTTTCAGACAGCTAAAATGCAAGGAGCATTGCGATCATTTTTGTCGAACGGGAACGTCATAAAAAATGCTGTTTTGCAACGAGTTCGCATGGTGAATCCCCTGTTGCAGCCAGCTGCCTTTTCACGGTTTGAGTCTGTTACATCTGCTCGTATTGAGGAACATGGTTTTGAGAGCACTACGATTTCAGACATCTTGCAAGGAAAAGGTAAAGGCGCAGATGGCTCCTGGCTTTGGTGCACCACAGACGACACTGTCTATGAAGCTGTGAAATCGGTAATGCATTTAATTGGAATTATTTTTCGAAACAAATTTGTAAGTGTTAACACAAAATTGATAAAGCTCACTAAAATCATGTCCGTTGCAGATGACGCAAAACAACGTCGGAGCTTTGGTGGTCGTGAAACCAGGCGAGGAGAAATCAATTGCTGGAATTATAACAGAGAGGGGTATCCACTGTCCATGCACTTCTTCTGTTCGGTATTGTTATTTGTTGTCTAATTGAGATTGTTCATGTGCTGCTTTTTTGTGATCTTTTTATCCAGATTACCTGAGGAAGATCATCGTGCAAGGAAGATCATCCAAGTCCACCAAGGTTGGCGATATTATGACTGAAGAGGTATGAACCGTTGTACTTTTTGACTATTGTGTTGGGAAATGTCGTTGCAAATTGTCGGTTTCACCATTCATGGTATCTAACGTTCCACGTTGGCTGCAGAACAAACTTATCACAGTTACCCCTGATACCAAAGTTCTTCGAGCAATGCAGCTGATGACAGGTATTTATATGCTTTTTGGTCCTTTGGATTGAAACACTTATAGCATGTTTCAGAAGGCCCTGTTTGGATGAATATCTTAATGAAACACTTATAGCATAAGCACTTCTCAGATAAGTACTTATGTCTGAGCTATTAAAACAACCAAAGAGAAAGTTAACTCAAACTGTTTTCATGCATGCTATAAGCTATTTTCATAACGTGTTTTCATAAGCTCTGGCAAATAGTCTCATAAGTGTTTATGCTACTAAATAAGCCCAAATAAGTCTCTTTTCCACTTTTTCTTCTTCTTCCAGATAACAGGATCAGACACATCCCTGTCATAAGCGACAAAGAAATGCTCGGTATGGTGTCCATTGGAGACGTCGTTCGTGCTGTTGTGGGCGAGCATCGTCAAGAGCTTGACCGCTTGAATGCTTACATACAAGGGGGTTATTAGTCTATTGTTAGATGCCGATAAAAATCCCTGGAACAACACTCAGGCTGACTCGAATCATGTAATAAGCTCGAGTGTTTGTAAATATGTTTTGGTCAGAGAGCCATCTTTGTCTGTTTCGTTGTAATTTCGGGTTTTGGTTCTGTGGAACATTAATCCATGGAGTAGCAATATGTTAATAATAACTACTGGATGCGTCTTGTTTCTGTTGCTTAACTAGTAAAGATGCAATGATCTTTAACTTTCAGTGTTGTTTGCAATTGGTCTCTTTTAATGCTACAAGTTATAGAATATCATTATGCAGTTGAAAGTATGGTCTTGAGTATAGGCATAAGTATGGTTTGCAAATTCGTGTGCTTCTAATCATTTTACCTCATTTGATTTTCTTATACAACATAAGTCTACCTATTTAGGAAATGATAAAATGCAAATAGGTAATGGTCAAAGTCTCATTGGCTCGTCATGTTTCAATTCACAGTCTACGCCTTGTGAGATTTGAGTCGAACTCATGCTGTGTCGAAGGAGAAGCTTTCATGTATTTCGACAGGAGGCTAGCATGCAGTCGAAGCTTATTCACATGTTGATGTTTTATTGTTACATACTATAGTCGAAGTCTGTTATAGTATGTATGTATTGTCGAAAATGTTATTTTGTCGAATTAGGCATTGTGTTAAGGATCCAATTGTTTAGGCTTCTTGGACTGTAAGTTACCTAGTTAATCTATAAATAGGCTAGTATACTCAGTTTGTTGAGTGTGTTAAATTGTGATATTCACTTGTAATCATTTGTGACTGTTGTATCTCAAATTTTACCCCTTAGATGTCATATTTTCTTGCACCCGCATTTAGACCTCAATCATGTATGCATTGTTAACTAACCATTTCTTTTTGCAAGTTGTTTCTTTTTATTGTGGAAGATAGGGTTTACATAAAAAGGACAAGGTCTCCCTAATACATCTGTTGGCCAAATGCAACCATTTGAATCTACATACATCCAAGAAGACTTTTTCGACAAGAAATCAAATGTTTCACCAAGACAAGTCGACCATTGCCTTTCATGTCAAGCAAAGTGTGATCCCAAGTCTTGAGAAATTATGCCATGGGTTAACAAACATCTTTGGAATCCACCTTTGAGCCTTAAAGATTTTTTTCTCTTAAGTGCAAGAATTTTTTCATGGAGATAAAATATTCACCAAGGTGTAACATATCAAAGTGGTGCCATGGGAGGATTTAATTTTGTCATTTCCTAAAGTTTGTTCCCGTGACATTTCTTTGTTCATGGACATATGGTTTATCTCAAATTTCTAATGGGCCCAAAATGTGTCATTTGGATCAAACGCCATAAGGTGGTGAAAATTCAAAGTAGTGCCCCGTATTGGTTAAGCAACAAGGCCCCATGCATCTAGTTTAATTCTTGTGCCACTTGTTATTTGAAAAAATCTGAAGATGCTTTGCTTCAAAAACAAGTTTCGTGGAGTCACTAAATGTTACCTTTTTGAGCCTACTCTCTCTTGACGAAGCCAAAAGGTTGCTGAGATATCATGTTGGATTAGTGAAATAAAAGGGTTCAGCATAAGGTGCCTATGTTCATACTCAGGAATCCGTAATGTCCAAATTCAATTTATTACCTCTTTCCACCTTTTTCTCCAATGACATAAATAAAGAAGTTTTTGGAGTGAATACTGAAGAGTGAAAATAACAGACCGCACCACCACCTCCTCCGCTGCACTTGTTCTGCATAGTGATCTCTAAGATTGACTAAGATCAACGGCTGAGGGGAGTGAGGCACAAACCCTAATTCCTTACCCAGCAGGCCATGCAAACCCGAATTCCTTACCCAGCAGGCCATGCAAACCTTAATTTTTTTCTCCTACGGGTAATGCTTTGGTCCACTGTGTCTCCAGTACCCGGATCAGTTTGCTTCGCCTATAAAAGGAGACCACTTCTCCTTTGTTCAAACACACCAGAAATTGCCAAGAAATTTCTCTCTACTTCTCCCTCCCATAATCTTGCAAGCAATCCTCAAACTTGCAAGGAACTCATCACTTTCCATTCCCTCTGTAAACACACAGAAACACCACAAAAAAGGCACCGAGAAAAATACAAAGAAATTCTCTCAAAATCTCTCCACTTTTCCATTTCTTGAGTTCTGCAAGTAACCTTCGAAGCTTGCAAGAACTTATCCTTTTTATTCCCTCCTGTAAGCACTGCAAATCTCCAGTACCTTAACCACCAAAAGCTCGTGTTTCTTTCTGAGGGTGTTGACGCTGTAGCAGTTGAGGAAGGAAAGTACACCCACCACTTCCAGAAACTCTCACCGGTGAAGAAGCAGTGGACTTTCTCTACTAGGTATCACTCTATCTCACTCTGTTTTTTTATACACGATGATCATGTGATACATACTTGCACCATACTGTTATCATATTTGTTATCTCATTATCGTCTGAGCATGTGTTCATTCTGCTCCATTTGGTTATCATGTTTTCTATATTCCTGAACGTCTACTTAGTACTTGTTCTTGTGATAAAATCATTAACATGATTGTTTCATTTTGTTAATCGTCAACTGGATTTGTATTCGTATTCGAAAACTGAACAAAAATAAAAGAAGTTTGTGGTGGCACTCGCCACATTAGAAATATGGCACCCGCCACCCACACAAAATAAATAAAAAAATGATAAGACCCACATACACATGGCGCCCGCCATGCATATAGTGGTGTCCGCCACACATCCCTAACACCCTAAAAACACACACCACATAATAATGAAAAAAAGAAAAAGAAAAAAGAAAAGAAGAGTATACATGGCGCAAGCCACACTAGGCATGGCACCCATGGCGCCTGCCACACCATGATAGTGGCGGGAGCCACCACTGTTCCTTTATTTTATTTTATTTTGTTTTTTTGTTTTGCTTCACATTTCTAATTAATCTTGGAAATATAATAAAAACATAAAAGGTAAATGTACATAACCTCGTTTTTATCCTTAAATCTTTTTCTGTAAATAAGATCAACCATTTTTCTTTTTTGTAAATAAATCAACCACTTTTCTTGAAAACATTAAAGAACTTTATTGGAAATATTTTGTAAACTTGTGAAATTTTGTTTGAGAATTATTCACTGATTTTGAACAAAGCTTTATCATGAGAAAGTTTGTTTGTTTTCTGGCTTCTGATTGTTAAGCTTGCATGACTTCAAATACATTTGTTTTCAAACCGTAAGAGTACCTTTTCTGCCATACTTGGTATATGGATGTGCTCACTGATTTTAAAATAAGTCATTTCGGAAGTATGCTGTGATTCATGAAACTTTGTTCTTCCGATTTTAACAAACCTTACCACGAGATTGCTGTTTGTTTTCTTTTTCTCTGTTGAAGTTGCATGTTTTAAATACGATAGTTTCTTGTGCCTTCCCAACCATGCTTGACATATTCATGTGACCACTGATTTTTTTAATTAAGTTTTCTGTGAAATGTACTTGATTTGTAAAGTTTTGTTCCTGACTTTAACCAAATCTTGCCATGAGAATGTTGTTTGTTTTGCTCTCTGTTAATGAGTTGCATGGCTCCAAATGTATTTGCTTCAAATTGTGAATGCTTTCTCTGCTATGCCTGTCACATTTACATGATCATGTACTCTTGTTGATTGCTATGTTCACATTTAAAAATTCACTTCACGTGTTGACTAAATGCTTACTGTTTGGAATTATTAAACCCATATGTTTCATTATATTTCAACCCCACTATAACTCTTGTTTACAAGATGTTATTCTCCCCCTTCCTTCCAAAGGAAAAGTTTTTCTATTGATTTCAAGGTCATAGAAAACACAATGCTACCTTGGACCTCATAGTCTTAGGCAACCTTACCCCATTGACCTCATAGTCAATATGACCCCTCTTGACCTCATAGTCATAGAGTAATCTCTTCAACCTTTGACCTCATAGTCATAGGAACCTCTTGGCCTCATAGTCATAGAGTTACATCTTTAACCTTTGACCTCATAGTCATAGGTAGCCCTTGACCTCATAGTCATTGGCAATATCTTTAACCTTGACCTCATAGTCATAGGTAACCTTTGACCTCATAGTCATAGGTAAGCTTTGACCTCATAGTCATAGCCATCCTCCATTGACCTCATAGTCATGGAAAAGTCTCTCTATTGACCTCATAGTCATAGATAGCTCATTACCTTCCTTTGACCTCATAGTCATAGGATTCCCTCTTGACCTCATAGTCATAGGGCCATCTTTAACCTTTGACCTCATAGTCATAGGCAAGCTTTGACCTCATAGTCATAGCCATCCCTCCATTGACCTCATAGTCATGGAAAAATCCTCTTTGACCTCATAGTCATAGAAAGTCTCTCTATTGACCTCATAGTCATAGATAGCTCTTCTTCAACCTTTGACCTCATAGTCATAGGAACCTCTTGGCCTCATAGTCATAGAGTTACATCTTTAACCTTTGACCTCATAGTCATAGGTAGCCCTTGGCCTCATAGTCATTGGCAATATCTTTAACCTTGACCTCATAGTCATAGGTAACCTTTGACCTCATAGTCATAGGTAAGCTTTGACCTCATAGTCATAGCCATCTTTAACCTTTAACCTCATAGTCATAGGTAACCTTTGACCTTATAGTCATAGGTAAGCTTTGACCTCATAGTCATAGCTATCCTCCATTGACCTCATAGTCATGGAAAAGTCTCTCTATTGACCTCATAGTCATAGATAACTCATTATCTTCCTTTGACCTCATAGTCATAGGATTCCCTTTGACCTCATAGTCATAGGTAGCCTTTGGCCTCATAGTCATAGGTTAAGCTTTGACCTCATAGTCATAGCCATCCTCCATTAACCTCATAGTCATGGAAAAATCCTCTATTGACCTCATAGTCATAGAAAAGTCTCTCTATTGACCTCATAGTCATAGATAGTCATCTTACCATCTTGACCTCATAGTCATCTTACCATCTTGACCTCATAGTCATCTTACCACCTTGACCTCATAGTCATAGGTAGCATCTTCTCTAGACCTCATAGTCATAGGCCTCATATCCATTCACCTACAACTTAGACTTAGAGAGTTTCTTTAACTCTATATGAGCTCATACTCATTCCCGTTGGAACTTTGGCCATAGTCAATGGTTCCTCTCTCACCCTTAGTTAGGTGAACTACGGTTGCTCTGATTCTTTAGTCAGATACGTAGGCACAAGATGCGACGTCTTGGCGAGCAAACTTAGTGTACATACCCTTAGGTCATTACCTTTACCTTATCAGATATCCTTAGCAAGCAAACATAACATAACACAAACTAAACAAGAGGTTCCTGTAGAGTACTACAGATATTAAGGGTGCTAATACCTTCCCTTAGTATAACCAACCCCCGAACCTTAGATCTCCCCCCTTTAGGTTTTTTTTCGATCTTGAACCTTTCCTTTGGATAAATCAAAGTCGGTGGTGAATTCAAAGTTTTCTGATGCAAGTTAATTCATAGTTTGTTATCTGATTCTCACCGCAACAGTGACGTTATTGAGAAAGTGAATAGTAAACAGAATTATATTTGCCCAATCCTTGTTGTTCTTTTCTTCTTCTTGGTTTCTTTTTCGTTAAACCCTAACCCTTGTTTTGGTTCTTGTTCATCAAGAAACCATTTATACTTTCTTTAAAGACATCGTTTTTCACAACAAATTGGTGCGGTAAGCGTGGAGAAGATGTCTTCAACAAAGTATGAGATTGAAAAGTTCACCGGAGTGAACGATTTCGGTCTGTGGCGCTTGAAGATGAAAGCCCTACTGGTGCAACAGGGTTGTTTGGAAGCCTTGAAGGGACAGGAAGCCATGGATGTTGCGTTGATGGAAAGAGAAAAGACGACAATGATCGAGAAAGCACACAGCACGATATTGTTGAGCCTTGGCGATAAGGTTCTACGGCAGGTATCAAAAAAGACGATGGCGTCAGGATTATGGGTAAAGCTTGAAAGCTTGTACATGACCAAATCGTTGGTAAATCGTTTCCCTTTTGTTGGACGCGAGGGGGTGCTAATACCTTCCTCTCGCGTAACCGACTCCCGAACCCAGGTTATGGTTGCGATGACCATTCCTTTCCCTTTTGTTGAGGTTTTCTTTGATCGTTTCCTTTCCCTGCGTCGGGATAAATAACGTTCGGTGGCGACTCTCCTGTTCCTTTCCGCCGCTTGATTTTCGCAGATGCGACAGCTGGCGACTCTGCTGGGGAAAAGAGCCCAGAATCTCTGGTTCCCTAAGCGAGTCAATCCTAGCGCTTGTGTGATCGCGGTTATTGGGTGTTTATCTTTATGCTTTACTCGCTTTATATGTTTTATGTATTTGCTTTATCGCCTTTTATTTACTGCGTTATCGCACTTTACTTATAACATTCATCATTATTGCCATATATGTATACTGGATTGCTGTACTGGTGTTTTCTGTTTGGCGGGATGGGAATTTTGAGTGAAAAGCCCATTACCAAGGCTTGAGCACATACTTAGACTTTAGCGTGGGCTCTTGGTGGTACGCGTGGCGTGTGACACATGTTGCTAACCTGAGCTCAAAAACCAGATGAGATCTTTCCGAGGATGCTTGGTCATTACATGCGTATGTGGTGGCTAAGCGGTCCGAAGAGGATTGTCGACTCTGGTGACCATTTCCCGAGGACTCAGCGTAGGCACTCCTTCAGGGAGCGATAATGGAAGACCAAAAATGGCAAACCCATTACGTATCCTGCTGAGGACCCGAAACTGGGAACTTGCATAAGATTACCTTATTTTTGGGGGAATCAGTGGACAACCTCTTTGTTTGGGGATAGTATTGTACCCTGAGGGATGAATGTACTATTTCTTCTCAAATCGAGAATCCGAAACTGAGGATCCCGCCTTTTAGGAACCACATGTGAGGGGGGATGGGTGTTTACAGGATTGCAGGTAACCTTGACCTTCCACCTACCCGATTCTATGGTAGTCCTATGGAAATAAGTGGTTCTAGTGTATCTGATCAGGTGTTAATGAAACAGCTCAACACAGACACTTATCACACGATCCAGCACAAACACGTGTGGCAATCCTGATATCATGCCTGCATTTCATAACATCATCACATTCATGTCTTAACATTCATGTTTCTCATTTCCAGGATTTTTTCTCATCCTTGATTCCAGTCGGTGGGTATTAGCAGATATGGAGCTAGTCAAGTGAGGCAACATCACTTACAGTTTTCCAAGACCAGAGGTGGATATGATACGCAGTTTGATGAATAAGTCTACTCCAGAGAACAAGGCAACTTTCTTAGATGAGCATGGGTGGATTTGGTCTTTGGTTCGCCGTATTACTGAAGATGAGCACTGGGCTATTCACACCCTATTACAGTTCTATGACCCTCCGCTCAGATGCTTTACTTTAGTAGATTACCAGTTGGCTCCTATGTTGGAAGAGTTCTCTTATCTGTTGAATATTCTGATCAAGAATGAAGTGCCGTTCCATACCACTTTGGACATTCCTAAAGAAGAACAAGTTGCCGCCGCTCTTTATTTGAGCGCATCTGAAGTGAAAGATGGTCTTAAGAAAAAGGGAGGTTTACTAGGGTTTCCGCTAAAGTTCTTAGTCAAGGAAGCTGAGCCTTACGCATGTGATGGGGGTTGGAAGACGTATAATGCTGTTTTAGCCCTGTGCATCTATGGCGTTATCTTGTTTCCTAATGTGCCAAACTTCGTGGATGTGAATGCTATTCGGATTTTCGAGTCGAAGAATCCGGTGCCTACTCTACTAGGTGATGTTTATTATTCAGTGCATTCCAGGAATCATAGAAGCAAAGGTGGGCTTATTTACTGCTGTGCCCCTCTGTTGTATAAATGGTTCACCCACCATCTCCCCCGTGAAGGTGCTTTTGTGGAAGCCAAAGGTATGAAGTGGTTCGAGCGAATAATGGGACTAGAAGCAAAAGACATCCGTTGGTTTGACAGAGACTTGATGGGTAGAGACGTGATTTACAGATGTGGGGAGTTTCCCAATGTGCCTCTTATGGGGGTAAGAGGAGGCATCAACTATAATCCAACTCTCGCTCGAAGACAACTAGGGTATGCGATAAGAATTCCTCCAGCAGAAAGGGACTTGAAGGAATCTGTGTTTTATGATGCAAGTGTTGATACTGATATGCTGAAAAAAGTTGTAGCAGCCTGGGGCACTATCCGATACCAAGGAAAGGGCTACCTAGGCAAAAGTGATTCAACTGCCTAACCGGCTCACATGGAGTGGGTGAAGGCTAGAGCTGAAGCTATAGGGATGCCATTCCCTAAAATGGATCTCCTATATCCTAGGGCTGCTGGACCCGCTACTATAACTACTGAAGAGTACAGTAAACTAGAAGTTCAAGTGCGTGAACTCCGTGTGAAAAATCTTGACTTGGAGAACCAACTGCAAAGTGCTTTAATGATTAAAAGAGAGCTTGAAATCAAAGCCCAAAAGGCGCTGAAGTTGGTTGCCGAAAAGGAGGAGGATCTGATGGGAAGAGTCCAGTATTGTAAGAAAACTAGCCAATCCAGGGATGCGACCCTAACAACATACAAGGAAACTCAAAGGCAACTAGTTGAAGCCGAGTACGAGCTGAGACGGTGGAGTGAATCCTCAACACACTTGAAAGAAGAAGAGCGCAAAGTTAAGGCTGAGAATGTGGAATTGAAAGAGCGACTAAAGGCCAAAGATGGTGAGCTTCAAAGAGCGCACGAGCAGTGAAGAAAACATCGTGAAGACTTTGGTAAAAGTCAGGAGCAGCTGAAGAATGTCAGAGCTGAGTTGGAATTCACCAGGGTGGAAGTTGAAGATGCCAGAGTAGAGGTGGATGGACTTAAAATTCAAGCTGGTGTGAAGAGGCCCAAGGAGGTGAGTAATGATGAGGCTCTTTTGATGCACATTGATTCGCTAGCTGAAGCTCTGAAGAAGAAGGATGTTTTAATCAGGGAAATGATTGAAAAACTAAGCCATCAGCGCACCAGAATACTCTTTGAAGAAATCAGGCATTCTAGCGAGCAGTTGAAAGATTTGGAGCTAAATGATTGATAGTTCTCTCTTCATTTCCTAATATAGTTTTTGTTGATGTACTGTGGTTACCATCAGGCTTGTTGATGGAGCCACTTTCTTGATGTATTTCCAGTTTACAAACTCGTTGTAGAATGCTTCAGCACTTTTTGGCTCTCTGTTAATTCAAATGATTGGTTTACTCAGAAATGGTTCCTTAAGCAGTGTTCTGTTCACCAACACACTATCACAACACTTTATCACATCACGTTTCTTCTCAAAGAATTTCTCTTAACAATTTCGCTCCCAGGATTTTCATCTAGGTTCAAACGCGAGAGTGGCGCGGAAAAACAGAGTCGCCAGCCGTGTAAATTTATCCCAAGAGAGGGAAAGGGAACACCGCATAAACCTGAGGAAGAGGGAAAGGAATGGTCATCGCAACCATAACCTGGGTTCGGGAGTCGGTTACGCGAGGGGAAGGTGCTAGCACCCCACGCGTCCATCGTACTCGATGGGATCCACGCTTGTTGTCTAATCTAAGGGTGAGTTATCCTATCATCTATGGCTGTACTTAGATGGGGAAGGGAAAGACAAAGACAGACTCGGTAGGACGTCGACGTCCTAGGCCTACGTACCCCCTTTGTGCATGGGGAATTCAGAGTCAACGTAGTTCGGACCAAGTTCTTTTTGTGTTTTTTATAAGCGACGTTAAGTTCGCGTCCGGCAGTTAGGGTCGATGCCTGTTTGCGACTCAGACGGAAGGTAACGTGCCCTTTTTGAAAATAGCCTTTAGTTTGACGATCCCGAAGGACAAAAAGGTTTGAAGTTTGTTTGTATTTTTTAGGACAGAAGTGACTTGAGTTAGTTCATAACTTGCATTGCACCAAAGTCTAGGGCACAGGGGCGAATACTTAACGCATCGTCCCAAGACAGGACGCTCGCTAAGCACTCTAGAAAGATGAGAGGAAGCCCCTCATTTCTCATTCCCCACGCTTAAGGCTCGTGTGCAATATAATTTATCCTTATTAAGTATTTTCAAGAAATTTTGAGATGAGAAGAGAGAAGACACAAAGGAAACTCTAAGGGGAAACTAAGAGCCCTAATGTTATCATGCATGGGTGACCTACGGTTAGTGAGGTTTGACGAAAACCTAAGCCTAAAGAAAGGAGAAAATGAGAGAAGGAAAGAGTAAGGGTGAATATGGATGATTATCCACACCCTTAAATAACTTACCTCGGTCCCTGCGTAAAAGGTTAGTACGAAACAGGCACAAGTAATATTAAGGCAAATGAAAACCAAACAATGACATATAATAGTGATTAAATGACCTAAAACAATCCAAACATGAATTAAAAAGTCAAGAAAGAAGTCCCAAACAATGGCACAAGTGCCTTTTCAAACAAGGTAACCAGACGTGATCAGAAATATGCATACAAGAAGATTTCACATAAATGGCACTTAAACAATTAGCAAAACATGTTGTAAAATCACCAAATAAATTATCAACATTTCTCAACCAGAAACAAACCAAATACCAAAAACTCCTGCAAAAATTCAAGATATTAGTCACTCAAACAATTGTGCCAAGTCAGATGAGAAACATAGTTCAATGTGCAAAAGAGGAGGACTAAAATGCAACATGAAATGATTTTAAAAATGAGAGAAAAATAATTTAATGCATTTTAGTGTATTGGTGAATGAATGCAAAAAGAATGGATTCAAAATGTTTTATGGATGCAGAGAAATAAAATAAACAATGCAATGTATGCATAATGAAATAAATTCAAAGAGAAGTGATTAAAATAATTATTTCAGATGAGGAAAATAAAATAAAATAATAAAATAAAATTTGTGAAAATTTTATAAAATTATAAAAATGATGCATGAATTTTCTTGTAATTTTTTAATGCAATTAGCTATTTTTAATAATTAAAAATGAAAATGTAATAATTAAATAAAAATAAAATGAAATGCGCATGGGGGTGTGAAAAGTAAATAAAACACGTGAAAAGTTGAAATGGGCTGAGAGGGGGTGTGTGAATAGCAGACCCAAACTTAAACCCAGTCAGCGAAAATAAAAAAACAAAAAAAAGAAGTGCACATGGGCTTCAGTCAACCCAGTTGACTCACCATCACCATCGGATCAATCCTGCGTTCATTAATTAGTCAACATAATCTCAAAGTAGTCAAGATCTAAGGCCATGATAAAAAATACACCGTAGTAATGATACGCACGCACGCACCCAATTGGTCAGCACACAATACCCTCCCATGTGCCAGGCACATGCCTTTTTTAATTTGTTGGCAGCTTACCAACCGTCTGATCATTTCAACGCACACGATTAGGTCAATTAAATAAAAAGTAAATAAAATAAAAGAACATGATTGGATGCACACGGTAAGTAGCGTGGGGTAATGTACATGTAATCATCAGAATAAAAAACAAAAAAACAAAAACGTGGCGAAGCAAGGACCACACGATGAAAGGAATGAATGGTGGAGATTTCATCTCCCACCTCCAGCCACCCCACCTCGTCGGAACCCTCACCAGCCGTCGGAGCTAGGGTTTCGGCCACCTCCTCCGTTCACCTGCAACAAAAGAGAACCCAAAAAACGCAAAAAGATACACCTTCCTGTCCAGAATTTTGTGAGGATTCCAAATATCCTATTAAAAATTACAAACAACCAACACATAATGGGATTCGCATGAAATAAGGTTTGTGTTCAAAACTTTAAACACAACATACAACCAATACACACGTCCAAACACAAAACAAATTATATCAGGGTTATCAGTGACAATCACACATCAATATGCGCATAAAAAAGGAGAGTTCTATGATCATGAAAATCATCACTAACCTGAGATGGTGCAACACGTATCTCCACTGTTAGCTTCAAAGGGTGGTTGATTCGTGCTCTAGAGATCCCAAGGGTTCTGATGGTGAAAGAATTTTGTGAAAACTCCTTGTAGATTGAGAGATACAAATGTGAGATGCTTTAGGGTTCAAGCTTTGGTTATCCTCCAAAATCACGTGTTCTGTAACCTAACCAGTGCATGAATTGGCTTAAATACTCTAGGGTTTCTCACTGATAATGGTTTGGGCCTTGGAAATTCTCCACTTAATGAGTTTTGGACAAATTTGGAAATTTACATTATGTGAGATACACCTCCTTCCATGCATGTATATCCAAAAATTCTATGATGGATCACCCATGTTTGAATTGCTAATTACACCTGAGTTTGATTTGGGCCTTGAAACCATTTGATTCATGAGTTTTTAGTAATTTGGCAATTTGGCATAATGGAGAATAAGTGAAGAATATACCATGGATTCACTTGATTCAAAGGCCTATAATGACCCTTGAGAAGTGTCCTTTGATGTTAGCATGTGACATGAAGCAATGGAATAAATTATAGGTCACTATGCCAAAGTTGTGAAAATGGAATCATGAGAAACCCTAAAAACCACTTTGCCTTCTTTTGATCATAACCTGAGTTTCACAAATGATATGGAGACCCACTAGTACTTGTTGGAAAGAGGAGAAAAAGATATTCAACTTTCATGTTGGAGAAAAATTCATTTGAAGCTTCTTTGATGATGAAAAGTCAAGTTGAATGTAGTGTAGGAACTTGCCCAAAAAAGAAAACTTTCAAATTATAGGTCATTTCCATATTTAGTAACTTTTGCACCAACCCTTGATTCTTGATAAATGGCATGAAACTTGACTCTTGGAGACCATATGAGGGTGTGAGACCTTGAAAACCTTGGAGAGAACCTCAAAAATCCCACAGTTGACTTCCCCTCTCACTGTTGACTTTTCCCCAATTCACCTGATTCCCAATCCATTGGCCAATTGAATCTCTCCTGAATCAAACTGATGGACAATCTTCCATTCCTAGATACCTAGGGACCCAAGGAATACCATGGAATCAAGTCTTTCCCAAGAAATCAGAAATAAACTGACTTTATAGTAAACCCTAATTTAGGTACCCTTAGTCTAGGAGGAAATAACACAGTCTCCAAATCCAAATTCCTCTGAATATGATGTGTATCCTCTCCAACAAAGATAAGATATGCCATTTGGTGATGATAAAAACCCAAGGAGCTTGCCCATTGGAGCAATAAACCCAGGAATTTCAAAACCCTAATTTCTGCACTGGTTAGGAGAAAGTGATCCACTTGAACTCTCTTGCTTGACCCTCTGAAGAACATCTTCTCCTCTTGAACTTGCCTCAGGCACCTTGACCCCATGCTAAGAACCAATGATATGCACACATGATAATGCAAAAATGAAATGAAACATAAGCCAGTTAGTACTAAAGGTAAGAGAGCAAATTTTGGGGTGCAACAAACAATATATGTATATTGTTCAGGATCTTGTGATTAAGACTGGAATCAAGGTGTGAAATGCCCTGGAAGTGGTTAAACATGACATTTGCATGCATTTCATAACATATCATTTTGCATAATAGGTACTCGTCCCAGAGAGTTTCTAACCTTTATTTGGTTGCAGGCAGAATAGCTGATCTCAACATTCATCGCTACACGACTCGACAAAATCAAGCCAGAATCATAGAACAGGTGCAGGCAGAACTCACTAAAATGAGGACTCGTATGGAGCAGTTCATGAACCTTATGCAGGGCATAGCCCAGGGGCAGCAAGATTTGAGAACTGCAGTTCAAAGGTTGGAAGTGGAAATCCCCAATGTTAATCCTCCTAGCAGAGCGACAGTTAATCCTCCCGGCGGAACGACAGTTAATCCTCCCGGCGGAGCGACAGTTGATCCTCCTGACAGAGTTCCTGGTGGCGTTGGCCATATTAATCATCAACATGTGGAGGACCATCAAGATGATCAGTTCTTGGTGCTGAATGCTGACATGGGGGTTCATAATGATGGTAATGACAGAAGGTATGAAGAGTTGGCTGAGAAGGTAAGAGCCATGGAATGTCAAAACTCCATGGGAATTGATGTTGCTGACATGGGGCTGGTGCAAGGGGTGAGGATCCCTCCAAAGTTTAAGCCCCCAACCTTTGACAAGTATAATTGCAGTACCTGTCCTAAGACTCACATTCAGGCGTATTTCAGGAAGATTTCTGCATATTCTGACGATGAAAAGCTGTGGATGTACTTCTTTCAGGATAGCCTGTCAGGAGCTTCATTAGAATGGTACATGAAGCTGGAAAGAGCTTATATCAGAAACTGGAGGGACTTGGGTGATGCTTTCTTGAAACAGTATCAGTATAACATTGACATGGTCCATAATCGTACCCAACTGCAGAATATGACACAGGATCCGAAGGAAGGTTTCAAACAATACGCCCAAAGGTGGCGTGAGCTAGCAGCTCGAGTACAACCCCCGATGATGGAAAGGGAAATGGATGATATGTTTATGAATACTTTACGGGGCCCATATCTGGATCGCTTGGCCGGATGTCCATCCACTAGATTCTCTAACATTGTGATAGAAGGAGAGAGAATTGAAAATCTATTGAAATCGGGGAAAATTCAAGATGGAAGCGGGGCAGGCTCTTCCAATGCAAAACGGCTTTTCGGGAATGGCTCGAAGAAACGTGAAGGTGAAACTAGTACTACCTATGGATAGGGGGGCGAAGGTAAAGGACGTCAGGGCTCATACCATCAAGCAGCAGCTGTAACTATTCCGGTTCCAGCTGCCGAATCTCAGTCATAATCTCAAAGATAATACTAACCGAGGCAGAGATTGAGTGATCGCCACTTTGACACTTTACCTATGACATATGCCCAGATGTTGCAGAATTTGCTCCGCTTAAAGTTGGTACAGTTGAGAACGCTGGCACCACCAACAGGCAGGCTACCTTATGGCTATGATGCAAATGTGAAGTGTGAATTTCATTCGGGTACGCCCGGCCACCATATAGAGAACTGCAAAGCTTTTAAGCACGTAGTTTAGGATCTGGTTGATTCGAAAGCTATCAACTTCGCTCCTAATCCCAATGTGATTCAAAACCCCATGCCCCCGCATGGTGGACCAAAGGTCAATGCAATAGAAGAGGACAGAGGCTTGAATCTGGTGTCAGATGTCAACAAAGTCAGAACATCTTTGGGGATCGTGAAAAAGCATTTGTTGAAAGGTGGCGTGTTCCCCGGTTGTATGGAAAATTGCTCAGAATGTTTGACAGTGATGAATGGTTGTGATGAATTGAGGAAGGACCTTCAGAAGTTAATAGACGAGGGTTGTTTACAGTTTGATCAAATGAGAAAGAAGGATGATACGGTCTCAACAATTACCATTTACTTTACTCCGGCAGAGATTCCCGTGCATATGCCAGTACAGGCCCCCGTGCCTGAGCAGTTAGCCCCCGTGACTATAACTGTTCCGGGTCCTATGCCATATGAAAGTACAAAAGCGATCCCATGGCATTACGGGGCTGATGTTTATTATCAAGGGCAGAAACAGGGAGTGGAGGTTCCCAAGGAAACTGGTTCAAGTGTGGGGAATGTAGGAGGAATGGGTGGTTTTACCCGTAGTGGAAGGCTCTTTGCTCCACAGACGCTCCGAAACGATGATGCTGAAGCTTTGGCGAAAGCTAAAGGCAAGCAGGTAGTGAACGAAGAGCCCGTGCAAAGGGCAGAGCCTGGTAATTCCTTTGAAAAGGGCGTTGAAGAGTTTATGAGAATTTTCCGAAAGAGCGATTATAAAATAGTGGATCACCTGCACCAAACTCCTTCCAATATTTCTATCTTGTCACTACTGTTATGTTCCGAGGCACATCGTAATGCTTTACTGAAGATTTTAAACATGGCATATGTTCCACAGGAGATATCGGTGAACCATCTCGAGGGTGTTATTGCCCATGTCAATGCTAGTAACGGGTTAGGGTTTACTGATTTTGATCTAACGCCGGAGGGAAGAAATCATAACAAAGCTCTCGACATCTCCATGGAGTGCAAGGGTGCAGTCTTGTCCCATGTGTTGGTAGATATGGGCTCGTCTTTGAATGTACTGCCGAAGAAAGCTTTGGCGAAGTTGGATGTTGAAGGGGTTGTGCTCCAACCATGTGATTTAGTTGTGCGCGCTTTTGACGGCTCCAAAAGATCAGTTTTCGGGGAGGTAGAGTTGCCTGTGAAGATTGGACCCCAGGTGTTTAATACAGTTTTCTATGTGATGGATATCCAGCTGGCTTATAGCTGCTTGCTAGGGTGCCCATGGATACATGCTGCAGGGGCCGTATCGTCAATGCTCCATCAGAAGATAAAGTTTGTCATGGACGGTCAGGTGGTCACAGTATATGGAGAGGAGGACATATTTTTTAGTCATCTATCGTCATTCAAATATGTGGAAATGGACAGCGAGATTCATGAAACTCTTTGCCAGGCATTCGAAACAATGAATATTGTGAAAGATTCTGCTTCTAGTGAAACAAAAGCAGGGACTTATTTAGTTTCTTACAAGCAGGCTCTTGAGGTAATACAGTCAGGCCATGCTGAAGGTTGGGGTCAGTTGATTGAGTTGCCTTTCAAGGAAGACAAGTACGGAATTGGTTATCAGCCTCCTCAAACTTCCCTGCCAAAAAGCCAAGAGCATCAGGGACCTGTCATTTTTTCTAGTGGGGGAATCATTGACCATGCTCAAGTCTTTGCTACGAATGAAGACGATGGGGACAACGACTATGATATGGACAATTAGGTGCGCCCATGTGTCCCGGGGCAGAAGCTGAACAACTGGTTTTCTGAAGACCTCATCCAAGTTACCCTGCAGAAAGAGTAATTTTCTTTGCTTTTTCATGTTGCATGTAAAATCCTATGCCCTGCCCAAGGTTTAGTGATTTTATTGTAGGGCCACATTTGTTTCATATGCAAGTTTATCATCAATAAAAGGACGTTTTTGTATTCAAAATTGTGTTCCCTATCTTTCATTTTACACTTTTTATTTCGTTTTATAAAAATGGCAATGTTTTTCTTTCTTCGTAGTTTGTTTTCTTTCTTTTCAAAAAAGGATATTTCTAAAATAAAGCATGAACCATCATTCATGCAGAAACAATCCTCCGGATTCTATTGATAACGGTCCTGCTATGGTTCAATATGACTTTGATAATCCAATTTACCAAGCTGAAGAGGGGGGTGAGGAAGATTGTGAACTTCCCGAAGAATTGGCCAGATTATTGAAACAAGAGGAAAGAGCTATTCATCCTCATCAAGATTCAATAGAAGTTATCAACCTTGGCACCGAGGTTTTGAAGAAAGAGGTCAAAATAGGGGCAAGCCTAGCAGAGAATGTGAAGAAATAGCTGATTGAGATGTTGCGCGAGTATGTCGATATCTTTGCCTGGTCCTATCAAGATATGCCGGGGTTGGATACAGATATTGTTGTGCACAGGTTGCCTCTTAAAGAAGGTTGTTCTCCCGTCAAACAGAAGCTTCGCAGAACTAAACCCGAAATGGCAATCAAAATCAAAGAAGAAGTACAAAAGCAATTAAATGCAGGCTTCCTGGCCATCACCAGCTATCCGCCATGAGTTGCGAATATTGTACCGGTACCTAAGAAAGATGGCAAGGTCCGGATGTGCATTGACTACCGTGGTTTAAATCGAGCAAGTCCAAAAGATGATTTTCCGTTACCTCACATTGATGTGTTGGTGGATAATACAGCTCAATTCTCGGTATTTTCCTTCATGGATGGCTTCTCCGGCTATAATCAGATTAAGATGGCACCGGAGGACATGGAGAAAACAACGTTTATTACCCCATGGGGCATGTTCTGTTATAAAGCGATGCCTTTTGGTTTGAAGAACGCAGGGGCAACTTATCAGCGTGCTATGGTGACACTCTTCCACGACATGATTCACAAGGAGATTGAGGTTTATGTGGATGATATGATTGCCAAATCGCAAACTGAAGAGGAACACCTGGTGAATTTGAAAAAACTATTTGTACGGTTGAGACGATTCAGACTGAGGCTGAACCCGAATAAATGTACTTTTGGAGTGAGATCTGGTAAGTTACTGGGCTTTATTGTTAGTGAAAGAGGAATCGAGGTTGATCCAGCGAAAGTGAAGGCTATCCAAGATATGCCCGAGCTAAGAACAGAAAAGCAAGTCCGTGGGTTCTTAGGGAGACTGAACTACATTGCTAGATTCATCTCTCATCTTACCACCACTTGCGAGCCAATTTTCAAATTGCTACGATAAGATCAATCCATACGGTGGAATAATGATTGCCAAAGGGCATTTGACGAAATAAAAGAGTATTTACAAAAGCCTCCGATTCTTATGCCTCCAGTTCTAGGGAGACCACTGATAATGTATCTATCTGTACGTGACAATTTAATGGGTTGTATTCTCGGTCAACACGATGAGACAGGTAGGAAAGAACATGTCTTATACTACCTGAGCAAGAAATTCACAGATTGCGAGTCTAGATACTCAACGCTTGAGAAGACATGTTGTGCACTGGCATGGGCTGCTAAGCATTTGAGACAATATATACTGACTCACACAACTCTATTGATATCAAAGATGGATCCAGTCAAGTACATTTTTGAAAAGCTAGCTCTCACCAGAAGGGTTGCCCGTTGGCAGATGGTGTTGACAGAGTATGACATACAATATACTTCCCAAAAAGCCATAAAGGGTAGCATTCTGTCTGACTATCTTGCTGAGCAACCAATTGATGATTATCAGCCAATGAAGTTTGAGTTCCTTGATGAAGACATCATGTACTTAAAAATGAAAGATTGTGACGAGCCACCAGTGGATGAAGGACCAAATCCTGATGACAAGTGGAAATTGATGTTTGACGGGGCTGTTAATGTGAATGGTAGTGGCGTTGGGGCAGTTCTCATAATCCCGAAAGGTTCCCATATACCTTTCACTGCCAGACTGACTTTTGATGTCACCAACAATGAAGCCGAATATGAAGCTTGCATTATGGGTATTGAAGAAGCCATTGATTTAAGGGTCAATTTGGGGATTCTTGATGCGTGTTTTTTTCGCAAGTGCACGAACGCGTCAGAGTAATATAAAAGATTATCGTATCCACAGAGACCAAGTGTCAATCTATCGCTATCTATTGTTAAGGTGTGTATCTAAGGTGATTGAAAATAGTAGTTTTGAAGAGTGCACGGTAGTAAATAAAGTAATTAAAATTAATTGATAAAGACGGGTTCGAATGCAATTCACACAACCAATTGATAATCCAAGTACTTGCTAATAGAACTACTTACGGGCAATGTTTTCTACTTTGAAAAGAACTAATTTGACAGGAACTGTCACTTTCGCGTATTCAGAACCGAGTTGTACCCCCTAATCAAACCCTCTTATTGTCACGGATAAAAAGGCGCGCATTGCGTTAGAGTAGTAAACCTATTTTTAAGAAATATAGTATCTTGACCAAGTTGAAAAGTATTTTAACCTGGATTTTCTAAAAAAAAAAGAGGTTCTTACGAACCAGACTTTAAACTTCTTAACGCGTCCGAAAATGGTTTTAAAATCTCTTTTCCTTTTAAATTAAAAACTCCTAATAAACTAAACAAAGCGCTTTCGCTGTTTTTGAAATAGTTTAAAAACAATTAAGTTTAGATAGGCGTTGGACGACTTTCGATCTTACCCAACGGAATTTAAGAACAGGAAAACTTATATTGAAAGTTAAAATAGCCCTTAAGTGTTTCCACTAACAATTGTACAGATTATCGGTTCGGTTATGATCTTCACATTCTAACCTTTATAAAATTAGCCAGACATGGTAAAGTAAAAGTTCATTTTTAGATTTTTCATAAAAAAGTATTTAAGTGCGAGTGCGGAAAGTAAATGAAAGTAGTGCGAGTGCGGAAAGTAAATGAAATTAAAGCGAGTGCGGAAAGTAAATGAAATTAAAGCGAGTGCGGAAAGTAAATGAAATTAAAAGACAGTGCAAGAAATAAAGTTGACAAAAGGTAAAGTAATAAAAACCTGCTCCAATCGGAGTGGTTGAATACAATGCGAACTGAAAGTAAAATGGCGGCAGGATTAACTTCCTTCCAGAGTGCTCCAAGACTTAGTCTCACAGGCTCTTACAGACTCGATCTCTCGAATGTAGTACCACCTCGATGTGAAGCGATTACCACTATTACACTGATATATGCTTATGAACAACTAAACTTGGATGAAGAAAAACGAAAATCTAAAGTCCTATTTATAGGCAAGGAAACATGTGGAAAAGACAAGGATGCCCCTAGCATTTGAATTTGGGAGGGAACTCGTTTTGTTCTTGTGGCGCCCGCCACAACACCATGGCGCCCGCCATGAGTGTAAACTTGCTTGGGCAGTTGGAGATCGTGGGGAAAAACAGTTGGGAGGAGTTTGAGACATGGCCACGTCATGGAAGACCCTGTGGCGGCCGCCATAGTGGATGCCATAAGTGTAAAATGCTGATTTTCTCTATTTTAGCTCATTTCAACTTCCTTTTCGCTCCTTTTCTCGCTCGGGGCTCTGATTAGACTAAAAACCTGAAAACAAAGAAAAACATAATAATAACATAATAAAATGACATTAAAAGACTAAGAATGCATGCGAAATCGGAGTCAAAAATACGGTGAAATTCAGTGTCATCAAATTCTCCCACACTTAGACCTTTGCTTGTCCTCAAGCAAAACATTTAAAGCTCAAAGTAAGAAAATTAGTGCTGACACGTGATTCGGGCAAAAAGGGCTTCTAAGTTCAAGTCAGGATGCAGTGACAGGTACTAAGTGAACCAAGGGTATCGTAATGACACTTATCCGCAGAGGCGGACATAAACTTCATTCTTATATTAATCAACCGTACCATCCCACAATAACTAGGCCTACCTCTTCATCTCTTTTTTTGGGTCCTTTTCATTCAGGCGCAATCACATTAAGCCCGTTATCCGTACATGTTTCATAGTAGAGTGACCTGTTAGTGATTCTGATCCAAAACATAGGGTTTCTGGCACATAAGACTGTGTAAACCCTTTTATTTAACCCAAATGCAGTTGTGGGGGATCGGATCGTAATCCGCCCTACCGAGTTCAGCGCCAGATACCTCTGAACCAACTAACAATGGGTGAGCTAAAATTATATATATATATATATATATTTTTTTTTTGTGGCAACAATTCAACTTTTTGGTTTAAACGACCTTGTGAGGGTCATCTATCCGGAGTTTGCCTTTTTCTTTTTTTATTTTACTGGATCATTCACTTATGTTCATCAGTCCCCTACGTAGAACATGCTTAGGCCGGAGCTGACTGCTGAAATAAACTACTTAGGACAAATTTGGAAATGATAATTAAGGCCATGGTACATGGGGTTTTGGAATGATTCCTATATTCGTGAAGTCTACGGTGCTAAAACGATACTAATGTTTCTAAAAGTTCACCTAAGTCACCACATCCTAATCCAAACCTGTCTTAAAACCCAAAAAACGTGTAGAACAACAATGTTTTCTTTTTGCAAAAAATTTTTTGTAGGGCTAAAGAAATGGGGAAAAATGAGGGTGCACTAGAGATACACTGTACTGGTGACTCGTCAGACTCATGCATTTTCTAGAAAAAAGACATAGACAAAAACAAGAAATAAACAACTAACTAAAAATGGAAATAGAAAGCAATAAAATCCCCTCCCACACTTAAATCGAACATTGTCCCCAATGTTTCGAAATAAGATAAGGAGAGTAACCTGTAAAACACAAACATTTCAAACATTAGTCCTGACAAAATATAACAAGAAATAAAATAAAACAAAATGTAGAAAAAGTAAATAAGGTAAGAAAATCATGGGTTGCCTCCCATGCAGCGCTTGTTTAACGTCGTTAGCTTGACGACTGGAACTTATACATCTCTTGTCGAGATTGGTGGATCACTTAGAGTGTGGCTGGAGTAGGTTGTTGGAATGTCTCCTCCTTCGTAGAGCTTCAGTCTTTGTCCATTGACGATGAATGGTTTACATGTCTCGTTTTTGATTTCAACAGCTCCAGACCTCAGAATTTTTGATACTTTGAAGGGGCCAGTCCATCTTGAACGGAGCTTTCCTGGGAAGAGTCGTAGCCTAGAATTGAACAGGAGAACAGGGTCGCCTAAGTTGAAGTCTTTTCTTACGATTCTTTTGTCGTGCCAAGCTTTTGTTCTTTCTTTGTATATTATGGCATTCTCGTAGGCTTGTTGTCTGAGTTCTTCCAATTTGTGGATGTCAAGGATACGTTTCTCACCAGCAGTTAGGTAATCCAAATTCAAAGTTTTAATGGCCCAATAGGCCTTATGCTCTAACTCAAAAGGTAAATGACAAGATTTTCCATAGACTAGTTGGTAGGGGGTTGTTCCTATAGGGGTTTTGAAAGCGGTTCTGTAGGCCCATAAAGCCTCTTGAAGCTTTTGCGACCAATCTTTTCTGGATACAGAGACAGTTTTTTCTAAAATTTGTTTAATCTCCCTATTAGATACTTCCACTTGGCCACTAGTCTGTGGGTGATATGGTGTTGCTACTCTATGCTTAACTCCATACTTGCTTAAAAGCTTATCAAATATTCTTGATATGAAGTGAGATCCTCCATCACTTATAACTAAACAGGGTGTTCCAAATCTGGGGAATATATAATTTTTAAATAATTTAATCACTACTCTAGTGTCGTTTGTGGGTGCAGCTATCGCTTCAATCCATTTAGACACGTAGTCTACTGCAACTAAGATATACTTGTTTCCTAAAGATGGTGGGAATGGTCCCATGAAATCTATACCCCATACGTCGAAGAGTTCTACTTCTTGGATGTTTCTTAAAGGCATTTCGTCGCGTCTTGATATATTTCCTGTGCGTTGGCATCTATCACATTTGACAATGTAAGCATGGACATCACGCCACATGGTAGGCCAGAATAGGCCAGCTTGAAGAATCTTGGCGTAGGTCTTAGAGGTGCTTGCATGTCCACCATAAGGTGCAGAGTGACAATGCTGAATTATACTTTCTACCTCGTCTTCTGGAACGCAACGGCGGAAAATGCCATCTTTACCTCTCTTGAAAAGAAGTGGCTCATCCCAATAGAAATTTCTAACATCACTTAAGAACTTCTTCTTCTTGTGGTAATCGAGATCAGGGGGTATGATATCAGCGGCTAGGTAATTAACAAAATCAGCGTACCAGGGCACGTTACTTACAACTAAGGATTTTTGGAAGTGCTCATGAGGGTCTGGTTCTTTATCTTCAATGGTTTCCAACTGGGCTATCAATCTATCATAGGCAAAATCATCATTTATGGGTACTAATTCAGGATTCAGGTATTCTAGCCTAGATAGGTGATCGGCTACTACATTTTCTGTGCCTTTTTTATCTCGGATATCTAAGTCGAACTCTTGTAGCAACAAAATCCATCGAAGTAACCTGGGTTTAGCATCTTTTTTACTTAGTAGGTAACGGATGGCAGCATGATCGGTGTAAACTATAATTTTGGCTCCTACTAGATATGATCTAAATTTGTCTATAGCGAAAACTACAGCTAGGAGTTCTTTCTCGGTTGTTGCGTAATTGAGCTGGGCGGCGTCTAGGGTTCTACTGGCATAATATATTACATGTAATCTTTTATCTTTTCTCTGACCTTGAACGGCTCCTACAGCGTAATCACTGGCGTCACACATTATCTCAAACGGTTCAGACCAATCAGGGGGTTTCATAATGGGTGCTGAAATCAATGCTTGCTTCAAAAGGTTGAATGCTTCATTGCATTTTTCATCAAAGATGAATTCAGCATCTTTCATTAACAGGCCAGTTAAAGGTTTTGTTATTTTGGAGAAGTCCTTGATGAAACGGCGGTAGAATCCAGCGTGTCCAAGGAAACTTCTAACTTCCCTGATAGTCTTGGGGGGTTTTAGGTTCTCTATAACTTCTATTTTTGCTTTATCTACCTCTATACCTCTTTCGGAGATTATATGTCCTAAAACAATTCCTTCAGTCACCATGAAATGGCATTTTTCCCAATTCAGCACAAGGTTCACCTCCACACATCTTTCCAGGATTTTCTCAAGGTTGATAAGACAATTTTGGAAATCAAAACCGCAAACCGAGAAATCATCCATAAATACTTCCATGATTCCATCTAGATAATCTGCAAAGATTGACATCATGCAACGTTGGAAAGTAGCAGGGGCATTACAGAGTCCAAAAGGCATTCGTCTGTAGGCAAAAGTTCCAAAAGGGCATGTAAAGGTAGTTTTTTCTTGATCTTCTGGATGTATAGGTATTTGAAAGAATCCCGAATACCCGTCTAGATAGCAGAAGTAAGAGTGTCTGGCAAGACGTTCTAACATCTGGTCTATGAACGGTAAAGGGAAATGATCCTTCCTAGTTGCTTTATTTAACTTTCTATAGTCTATGCACATACGCCAACCTCCTTCTATCCGCTTTGCTATTTGTTCACCTTTCTCATTTTGCACAACTGTGATGCCTCCCTTCTTGGGTACCACATGCACAGGGCTCACCCACTTACTGTCCGAGATCTGATATATTATACCTGCTTCAAGCAACTTCAGAACTTCCTTTTTGACAACATCACTCAGTATAGGGTTTATCCTTCTCTGGTGCTCTCTGGAAGGTTTTGAATCTACTTCGAGCGAAATCCGATGCATGCATACGGATGGACTTATACCTTTCAGATCAGAGATATTATATCCTAAGGCTGAGGGATATCTTCGTAAAACGTCCAAGAGTTGATCTGTTTCTTTTTGTCTCAAGGCAGCACTAACTATAACCGGACGATTCATTTCTTCATCAAGAAACTCATATCTCAGGTTCTTAGGTAGTTCCTTAAGTTCCAAGGCTGGTTTAATAGGGCAAGGCATAGGATCTGGGGTAAGGGATAAACATTCGTAAAGGTTATCATCGATGTAGGGTTTCTTATAATTGTCATCTTCCAAAATAAGAGTTGATGGCAGCTTAATTGTTTCAATGACTTCTTCTTGCTCTAACTCCCTAACACATTCATCAATGATATCTATCGCATAACACGCATCTCCTATCACAGGTGCCATAAGAAATTTTGAAAGTATAAATTCTATCTTCTCGTTCCCTACCTCAAAGGTTAGCTTCCCCTTTTTGACATCTATTATGGCTCCAGCAGTCGATAAGAATGGTATACCTAGAAGAATTGGTATGTCATCATCTTCTTTAATGTCCATGACAACAAAATCAGTAGGGATAAACAGCTGACCTATCCTAACAGGGACGTCTTCAAGTATGCCTATCGGATATTTAACAGATCTATCGGCTAATTGAAGTGACATCTTGGTAGGTTGCAACTCTCCTAAATTTAACCTTTCGCAAACCGCTAAGGGCATTAAGCTCACACTAGCTCCTAAGTCTAGAAAAGCTTTTTCGATGACATGACTCCCCAAAGTACAAGGAATGGAAAAGTTTCCAGGATCTTTATCCTTTTTTGCTAATTTATTTTCGGCAATAGAATTACATTCCAAGGGTTTCGGATCATCAAGTCTACGTTTATTGGTAAGGATGTCTTTGAGAAACTTTGCGTAGGATGGTATTTGGGTAATGGCTTCTGTGAACGGGATTTCTACGTGAAGTTTTTCTATAACTTTAATGAATTTCTGATACTGATTATTGATCTGGGTTTGTTTAAGTCTTTGCGGATATGGTATTGGTGGTTTGTATGGCGGGGGGTGGTATATAGGTTTTGTTTTTGGGTTCTTCTCCTTTTTCTTGACTTTCCTGGTTTACAGATTCCTCTGGTTTCTTCTTTTTATCTGGGATGTTGTCATCTTCCTTAGAAGTTTTGGGATCACTCAACCTCGGGTTACAAGGTTCATCATAAGCGGTCCCACTTCGTAGGGTAATGGCATTTGCTTGTCCTTTCGGGTTTTGTTGAGGTTGTCCAGGGAATTGTCCTCCAGGTGTGGTCTGAGGGGCTTGGTTTAAAGCTACCTGCGAGATTTGGGTTTCAAGCATCTTATTGTGAGTGATTATTTGGTCAACCTTGGTTCCTAACTGGGTAATTAGTTCGTTAACATGAACGTTTTGGTTCATGAACTCCTTGTTTTGTTGGATTTGAGCAGCGACAAAATTATCCACGATTTTCTCAAGGCTCGGTTTTGGTGGTACAGGTTGCATAGGTTGATTTGATCTTGGGGCTTGATAACTTGATTGTCTCGGAGGGGCAGTATTTTGGATAGGGTTATTATTCTTATAGGAAAAGTTTGGGTGATTCCTCCATCCAGGGTTATAGGTATTTGAAAATGGGTTTCCTTGGGTGTAGTTCACTTGTTCAGAGCTGGTCTCGTTTAACAGACTGCATTCTGCGGATTGGTGTCCTTTCGTCCCACATATCTCACAATCTGACGAAACTGCGGCTGCAGTATTCGGGGTTGTACACATATGCTCAACTTTTAGGGCTAATGCGTCCATTTTAGCTTGCATCATGTCTATAGAGCTTAACTCATGTATTCCTCCTTGGGCTTCCTTCTTTTCCACTGTCGCTCGTTCTACTCCCCACGATTGATGGTTTTGGGCCATATCTTCGATAAGGGCACTAGCTTCAGGGTAAGGTTTGTTCATCAGTGCGCCACCTGCGGCGGCGTCGATGGTCATCTTAGTGTTATAATGAAGTCCATTATAGAAGGTTTGAATGATTAACCAATTTTCTAAACCATGATGTGGGCATGCTCTTAACAGCTCTTTATATCTCTCCCAGGCTTCGAACAACGATTCTCCTTGGTTTTGGGTAAATCTAGTTATTTGGTTTCGAAGAACAGCGGTCTTACTCGGGGGAAAATATCTGGCAAGGAATACTTTTCTAAGGTCTTCCCAACTTGTTATGGAATTTGGTGGAAGGGAATCTAACCAAGATAGGGCCTTATCTCTGAGGGAAAAAGGAAATAATCTTAAGCGAATCGCCTCAGGAGGGGCTCCATTGGTTTTAAAGGTGTCTGCTAGTTGGAGAAAGTTTTTCAAATGTTGGTTTGGGTTCTCTGTAGCAAGACCTGCGAATTGTCTCTGCTGTACTAACTGCAGCAGGGATGGTTTAAGTTCAAAATTGTTAGCTGGTATGGCCGGATTTACTATACTAGAACTAGGTTCCTCGTTGGATGGTTGGGCGAAATCCTTAAGAGGTCTTTGATTTTGATCTTCGGCCATAGCTTTCCTAAGTTTACGGAAATATAAACGTGCGCGAGCGTAACGTTCTGGTTCAGCTAGAGGGTCTACTAAACTGCCGGTACTACGAGTTTTTCGCATTGACCGGCGGGTAACTTCCTTAGTCTAAACGGTATAACAACAGGGTACGAAATTTGACGAAATTGGTCCCCGGCAACGGCGCCAAAAACTTGATGCGTGTTTTTTTCGCAAGTGCACGAACGCGTCAGAGTAATATAAAAGATTATCGTATCCACAGAGACCAAGTGTCAATCTATCGCTATCTATTGTTAAGGTGTGTATCTAAGGTGATTGAAAATAGTAGTTTTGAAGAGTGCACGGTAGTAAATAAAGTAATTAAAATTAATTGATAAAGACGGGTTCGAATGCAATTCACACAACCAATTGATAATCCAAGTACTTGCTAATAGAACTACTTACGGGCAATGTTTTCTACTTTGAAAAGAACTAATTTGACAGGAACTGTCGCTTTCGTGTATTCAGAACCGAGTTGTACCCCCTAATCAAAGCCTCTTATTGTCACGGATAAAAAGGCGCGCATTGCGTTAGAGTAGTAAACCTATTTTTAAGAAATATAGTATCTTGACCAAGTTGAAAAGTATTTTAACCTCAATTTTCTAAAAAAAAAAGAGGTTCTTACGAACCAGACTTTAAACTTCTTAACGCGTCCGAAAATGGTTTTAAAATCTCTTTTCCTTTTAAATTAAAAACTCCTAATAAACTAAACAAAGCGCTTTCGCTGTTTTTGAAATAGTTTAAAAACAATTAAGTTTAGATAGGCGTTGGACGGCTTTCGATCTTACCCAACGGAATTTAAGAACAGGAAAACTTATATTGAAAGTTAAAATAGCCCTTAAGTGTTTCCACTAACAATTGTACAGATTATCGGTTCGGTTATGATCTTCACATTCTAACCATTATAAAATTAGCCAGACATGGTAAAGTAAAAGTTCATTTTTAGATTTTTCATAAAAAAGTATTTAAGTGCGAGTGCGGAAAGTAAATGAAAGTAGTGCGAGTGCGGAAAGTAAATGAAATTAAAGCGAGTGCGGAAAGTAAATGAAATTAAAGCGAGTGCGGAAAGTAAATGAAATTAAAAGACAGTGCAAGAAATAAAGTTGACAAAAGGTAAAGTAATAAAAACCTGCTCCAATCGGAGTGGTTGAATACAATGCGAACTGAAAGTAAAATGGCGGCAGGATTAACTTCCTTCCAGAGTGCTCCAAGACTTAGTCTCACAGGCTCTTACAGACTCGATCTCTCGAATGTAGTACCACCTCGATGTGAAGCGATTACCACTATTACACTGATATATGCTTATGAACAACTAAACTTGGATGAAGAAAAACGAAAATCTAAAGTCCTATTTATAGGCAAGGAAACATGTGGAAAAGACAAGGATGCCCCTAGCATTTGAATTTGGGAGGGAACTCGTTTTGTTCTTGTGGCGCCCGCCACAACACCATGGCGCCCGCCATGAGTGTAAACTTGCTTGGGCAGTTGGAGATCGTGGGGAAAAACAGTTGGGAGGAGTTTGAGACATGGCCACGTCATGGAAGACCCTGTGGCGGCCGCCATAGTGGATGCCATAAGTGTAAAATGCTGATTTTCTCTATTTTAGCTCATTTCGACTTCCTTTTCGCTCCTTTTCTCGCTCGGGGCTCTGATTAGACTAAAAACCTGAAAACAAAGAAAAACATAATAATAACATAATAAAATGACATTAAAAGACTAAGAATGCATGCGAAATCGGAGTCAAAAATATGGTGAAATTCAGTGTCATCAATTCTGCTCTAGTGATCAATCAGGTCAACGGAGATTGGCACACCCATCAACCCAATTTGATCCCTTACAGAGATTATACGAGAAGACTGTTGACTTTCTTCAAAATAGTAAAGCTGTATCATGTACCTCGTGATGTGAATCAGATGGCAGACGCTTGGGCAACGTTATCTTCAATGATTCAAGTGAATTGGTGGAATCATATACCCAAAATTGATGTGATGCGGCTTAATAGACCTGCTCATGTGTTTGCAGCTGATACATCGACCGATGATAAACCTTGGTATCATGATATCAAGCGTTTCTTGGAGAGTCAAGAGTATCTGGCTGAGGCATCCAATAATGACAAGAAGACTCTGAGAAGATTGGCGGGCAGTTTCTTCTTGAATAAAGATGGCGTATTATACAAAAGAAATTTTGACATGGTCTTGCTCAGATGCGTGGATAGACATGAAGCAGACGTGTTAATGCAAGAAGTGCACGAAGGTTCCTTCGGTACCCATGCTGGTGGACATGCCATGGCAAAGAAGTTGTTGCGAGCTGGTTATTACTGGATGACCATGGAGGCTGATTGTTTCAAATATGCTCGAAAATGCCACAAGTACCAGATTTATGCTGATAAAGTGCATGTGCCACCGAATCCTTTAAACGTGATGAGTTCTCCTTGGCCCTTTGCCATGTGGGGCATTGATATGATTGGGAAGATTGAGCCCACCGCCTCTAATGGACATCGTTTTATTCTGGTGGCCATTGATTACTTCACCAAGTGGGTTGAAGCTGCTTCGTTTGCAAATGTCACCAAGCAGGTGGTTGCCCGGTTTATCAAGAAAGAGATTATTTGTCGATACGGGGTGCCCAAGAGGATCATCACTGATAATGGTTCTAATCTTAATAATAAGATGATGCAAGAGCTATGCCAGAGCTTCAAGGTTGAACATCACAATTCTTCTCTATATCTCCCAAAGATGAATGGTGCCGTCGAGGCAGCCAATAAAAATATCAAGAAGATTGTACAAAAGATGGTCGTGACGTACAAGGATTGGCATGAGATGTTGCCTTTCCCTTTGCATGGGTACCGTACATCAGTACGCACGTCTACTGGGGCAACCCCGTTTTCTCTTGTGTATGGTATGGAAGCGGTCTTACCGGTTGAAGTTGAGATTCCTTCTCTGAGGGTCATGATGGATGTCAAGCTTGATGAGGCTGAATATGTTCGAACGAGGTTCAACGAGTTGAGTCTCATAGAAGAGAGGAGATTGGCAGCAGTATGCCATGGGAAACTGTATCAGAGAAGGATGAAACGAGCATTCGATCAGAAAGTGCGTCTTCAGAATTATCAAACAGGTGACTTGGTGTTGAAAAGGATTCTTCCTCCTAATACAGATCACAAGGGCAAATGGACTCCGAATTATGAAGGTCCATATGTTGTCAAGAAGGTTTTCTCGGGCGGAGCCTTGATGCTTACAACTATGGATGGTGAGGATTTTCCGTCGCCTGTGAACTCAGACGCAGTCAAAAAATACTTCACATAAATGGACCCGCTGGACAGTAAAAAGAGAGTCCAGGTGAAAAAGGGCATCCCGGCGAACCATAAAAAAGGGAAAAAGGTTCGGGCAAAAATTAGGGACAAAATAAAAAAAAAATGAGTACACCCGGTAAATTGAAAACCCGAAAGGGAAACTTAGGCAAAAATGGGTATCCCGGTGGATTGAAAACCTGCAAAGGACGATCCAGGCAAAAGAGGGATTTAGCGAAAGGCTGCAATCTGAGTAACCTGTATCCCGTCTTGTTTCAACAAGAGGCATTCCGAAGGATAGGAATCAGTTCAATCATCCCCCTCGGAAAGTGAAGCACTTGGAGAGTCTTGAAGACATATGAATCATAGCAGGATTGAAACTCAATGGATTTCCGTTTTCCACATTGCCATTAGGATAGTTTCTTTTCTCTTTCAAGCAATTACCTCTTTCCCGGAATTGCCTCTTGATGTAAACGCCTATTTTCGGGCTTTTCCATCAATAAAATTTTCTTTATTCAGAATATGCATTTCTTGTGTTTTATTTTACAGTTTGTTTTGATTGCAAAAAACGTCCGAGTTTTTGATAAACATAGCATTTGAAAACATCGAGGTTTTACAATGACATGCGTGCAAAAGAAAACAATTAAAATTGCTTTAAATTCCACGTGTTCAAAACTCTGTGATACCCTGGGGCATATGTGTACACCATTTCGTTTGTAGGTGTTAATGTTCGCTGGTTAGCCCATCAAGGGCAAGTGATGTCTTCAGTGTCTTTGCCAGCAGGACTCAGATAATAGTTCCCCCCAAGCAGAAGCGGTTACCTCAACAGGAATTTTCTTCCTTAAGGTTGTCATCCCCAGCAGGAACATGGTGAATCTCAGTCTCTCAGCAGGTATTTCCTTCCTCAGCAAGAGTTCGTTTGATCTCAACTCCTTAGCAGCCAGGTTAGAAAATTGTCGTTTCCCCAGCGGAGTTCTATGGATATGGTTCTTCCCCAAGAAGACTGGTTCAGATGATGCCTCCCCAGCAAAGTTATCATTGCCTACAGCAACCTCAACAGGTTTGTCAAGTCAGAGCCCAGATCAGGAGATCAAGTAATTTTTCTTCCTCAGCACGGTTTGCGACCACAAAGTCAATCCAGCTTGTTATCCCCATCGGAGTTGCCATCTTTTCCTCAGCATTTATTTTGCTGAGAGGCCTCCTTGCATTTTGCATATAGTAATCATTGCATCCTCAAAAACGCGTAGCATTTCGATTCGAGATGGAGCATTACGCCATGGAAAAATTCAAACATATGCATGCGAAGCATAAGCAAGTTTTGGTACCTCGTGCGAGAGCCCAAAATTGTTTCCCTTCTATCATATTGACAAAACCAAAAAGAATGCCTCGTTCATTCCCCAACGGACATTTCAAAGCAGTACCAGGGTTTCACCTCTTTCCTCCTCACCAGAGTCCCCATTTTCGGTTTGTAGATCCTTTTTGATCTTACATCTTGACCGTATTTCAGGAACCATTCCCGATAAGATTCCTTTAGCCATTCCCGACAGGCGACCTTTGAGTTTTAAACCTAGCCACTCACGACATGCCCATTTACTGTTCCCGACAGGTAAGCCATAGGTTTTCAACTTTAGCCATTCCCGACAGGTGACCTTTGAGTTTAAACCTAGCCGTTCCCGACAGGGTCATTTACCATTCTCGACAGGTAAGCCATAGGTTTTCAACTTTAGCCGTTCCCGACAGGCGACCTTTGAGTTTTAAACCTAGCCGTTCCCGACATGCCCATTTACCGTTCCCGACAGGTAAGCCACAGGTTTTCAACTTTAGCCGTTCCCGACAGGCGACCTTTGAGTTTTAAACCTAGCCGTTCCCGACAGGCCTATTTACCGTTCCCGACAGGTAAGCCATAGGTTTTTAACTTTAGCCGTTCCCGACAGGCGACCCTTTGAGTTTTAAACCTAGACGTTCCCGACAGGCCCATTTACCGTTCCCGACAGGTAAGCCATAGGTTTTCAACTTTAGCCGTTCTCGACAGGCGACCTTTGAGTTTTAAACATAGCCGTTCCCGACAGGCCCATTTACCGTTCCCGACAGGTAAGCCATAGGTTTTCAACTTTATCCATTCCCGACAGGCATACTATAAGCTTTAGACCTTAGCCGTTCCCGACAGGCGACCTTTGAATTTCGTTTGTTCCGGACTTTTTTCCACCAACATCCATCACCACAACTGTTGTGTTTGTCATATATCCATTCTTTTTACCCACAGAGCGCAAATTTTCTGGTTATTTTTGTATTCAATCCCTATGTACCTTGAATGTCTGATAGCCGTTGCTCTGGTCCCTTCAGGTCCACAGTTGATTGAATAGGGGTAGCTGTAATACCTCAAAATTTTCCCTCTTATCTCTCTCCAATAATTGGCTTATGTTTCATTCATTTGCATTTCATAATAGGTCATACTAAAAATCATACACATCATTGGTTCCAAGGCATGAAATCAGATATTGCCAGGGCATTGATCATTTAAAGCAAGAGAAAAGAGTTATGTTCGACCAATCAAGTCAAAATGGCTCCCCATACTTTAACTCATCATGCTTGGTTCTTCAAATCACCAGAAAATTGGAATTTATAAAAATTGGAAGGAATCATTACCTCCTAGTAGGGGAGGACCAAATTAGGGTTTAGAGGAAAAAGCAATATATTTCTGGTTTTGTGGTCATTGATGGATCTCAAGAGTCTCCATGTGTCTTCAGGCTTCCAAGGCTAGGGTATTGGCCTTTGGTTTCATTCAAAAGGTTTTCAAGTGGTCAAAGGATCAAGAATCAGCTGATTAATAAAAAAGTCAACAAAAAGTCAACTCCTGATTTTTGAGAGAAATTTTTCCCCATCATGTCAAGTGTGTCCAATGGGTGAAATTTGGTCAATAAATGTCAAAAAAAAAAATCATCAAAGAATTAAGATTGAGTGGAAGGTTGCCATTTGTTGAAATAGTACTATTTTTGGAAAGTCTCTTTTTAGAACTTTCTTTTTATAGTAAATTTCAAGTAACAATGTGTTAACTTCCAAACCAAATTCAACCATGATTTAGACTTCCAATCTATTTCCTTCCAACATTAATCTTGTTATATCAAGTTCAGTCTCTCCATAGAGCCAAGAATCATGCCATTTGAACAAATGTCCATGGAGTTATACTCACTCAAAAATATAATCTCCAAGTTGAAAAAGGATGAAAAACAAAATCTTTCTAAGTCCCATAAACCAGTTTTGAGCCCAGGACTTTAACACTATTTCTTTCATGTCCAAGACTTTCAATCCACTTGATTTCAACACAAAAATTATAGTGTCAAATACACTCTTGAAGTGGATGCCAAGATCACCCAATTTGGTTCATTTTTGATGAAATTCAACCTCACCAAAGTAAGCCATTTTAACATGTGTCAAAGGCTTCAACCATGCCAAACTTGGATTATCACCAAAGCAAAACCTTGCCATGCGCATAGCATCTCGTTTTCATCAGTACAATATTTCCTCTTTAAACCATGCCATTTCTTACACCATACTCCATGCATGACACCATTACCTCATACAAATGAAAAGAAAAAGAAATAAAAACTTGTCATTTTTTTCTTTGATTCGTACCCGTTCATTATCAATATCATCACCATTCACCACCTTGTGCACACAATAACAACTATATGTCTCATATATAGCCAATCCGTGCCACCATTTAACAACTCTCATAATCGTCATTTCCTGAGATTTCACTAACCAAGGTCTTAACCACACCCTAACCCTGGTTAAATCCCTCTAACTGCATATATAAACTCTCTAACCCTCAATAATAGATTCGGTTACAACCCTTTTCACTCACTCTCTCATTTTCACCTCAGATTTCTCTTTCATCGAATCTCTCTCCACAAACGTTCTCTCGGCAAATTCTTCTTGGATTCTTCATCTACACGATTGACAAGATCTTCTGTATGCAATAGAATGGAACTGTGGTGAATCTATTACCGAATCTGAGTTTCAAAATCATCTTCATCAGTTTCAGTTTTGCGCAAGATTTATTGGATTATACACGTTTATTTCGTGTTCAGAAGCAGTTTGAAGAAGATTGGAAGTTTTCTCAGAGTTTCTTGAAGGATCTGTGAAGTTTTACATTGAAGGTTAGTTGTTTCCTTTCGAGTTTTCAGTTATGCTGTATTAAGTGCTTAAAAGGATGGAGGAGTGATTATTTGAAGTCCTATGGAGTGTAGGCACTGATATCTGGAGAAAAATGTAGCTATGGCATAATTTTCATTTTTAGATCTTGATTTAGTTTGCTTCGATTTGGCTTGTATGTGCATGATACGTGAAAAATAGTTGTAGATTCAGAATCTACGTGAAAAACCGTGCGAAATGATGTACTCATGTGACTTTTTTGGTTAGGCTTGCAATTAGCTCCGGCGAGGTTGGTCGGAGAAGACGACCGGAGCTAGGGCTCTGGCGTCTGAGTCATAACGGTCAACACATGCGTGTAGTATTCTGATTCGTTCATGAATTTTTGAGTTAGCCAATAGGAATGCGCCACTGAAAAAAATTTGATTCCATTTAGCACATGTTTTATTTCTGAATAATAAGTGATGATGTGTGTCATACCCCAAATTTTGGCCACTAAGATTTCCCATCATTGTGCAAATCATCATCACAATATGGATGAACCATCATGCCTCATCAAATGCCTCAAGGGTTGTTGAGCATTCACCACAATCAAAATTAGGGTTTCAAGCCCTCTCGGAGCCTTAGACAAAGGATCAATCAAGGAATGACTTGATCTTCAACTTGTCTAACCTCTAAAATATCCACAAAGGATCAAAAGGACTCCCACTTCAAGGATTAAGCACAAGGCTGCTCCCTTCTAGGTGGGTCAAGTCTCAAGATCGACAGTGTCACCAAATTAGGGTTTTGGTCGACCAGGGCCTCCAGATGGAAATTTTCCTCTGGGCATGAGCCAATGATCCAAAACATAACCTAATATACTTCATGGAACCTCATGGACCCAAGCATCAAGTTAATTTTGCCTCAGGGGATGCATTCATAAAAAATCAGGAATTAGGGTTTCTTGACCTAATTCACCCCTAAGTTGACTTTTGGGACAAATCATGAGCCAAGACCTCAAGACGTGATTTGAGGGTCTCCAATATGCCATATTGATCCATTTGCAACAATGGATTAATCCAAGAAGCTTGAGCAACAAGTTTCAATTTCATCTGCACCACAATTAGGGTTTCGCGAGGAAAGTCAACTGTAACTTTGACTTTTGACCAGGACATGCTCCCAAACCCTAAGACATGATTCAATATACTCTATGACACCCATGGAACATGTCCATCAAGTTTGATTTAGGTCAAGGACATGATTTCCTGAAGAATTGCACAGTTTGGAATTCATCTGATAAAAAGTCAATTGTGCACAAAAGTCAACTTTGACTTTTTGAGATTTTTCACCAAAATGGATTTTTAACCCTAAAATGATGTTAATGTATGATTTGAATCATCATTCATCAAGAAAAATCAAAGAAAGTGGGATAACTTGTAAAAGGGGTAACCATAAAAACTTAGAAAAATTTCTAAGTTATGGAAAAAGTGACACTAATGTGCCAACTTTGGAGGACCATAACTCCTAAACCACAAGGCCATTGCTCCCCATTCAAAGCTTGATTTGTAGATCACATTGCCCTCTACAAAAGCTTCATACTGACCTATGTCCAAATTCCTCATGGATTTTGAGTTATGGAGTGATCAAAATCAAGAAAAGTCACTTTGTTCCAACACTTGGTGAAAATTTCACTAAGTCAGAATCTGCCTTTACTTTTTTCCAAATGTAGGGGGATTTTTCACTTGGATTCAAAAGAGATCAAAACCAAACATGTTCAAACAGTTGTTGTATCATGTGAGGGCTTTCCAAAATGACCAAGAACATTACCAAATTCAACTTGAGCCATGAGATATGACATTGGCAAGTTGCCTTGCTGAAATCTGCCAAGGCAAGGCAGATTTTTACACTTTTGGTCGATTTGTCAAAATCAACCAAATCCAAATGCTCCTATCCACTTGGACACCTCTGAGGATTGAATCTAAAGGGGGACAATCACTGAGCCAAGCCTCCAAAGTCTTTGGAACAAGAAATAGCGTGTTGAACCTAGAATTGCCAAAATGGAAACAAGACTCCAATTTTGGATTAGAGCATTCAATGGAAGCATCAAGGTGGCATGAACTGAGCTCTTAGCAACTGAATTCAGTCAAGACTTATCCAAGACCAAGGGGACCAGCAGCCTGTGCCCTAACCTCTAGTCAATGGCTAGAGGAGACTTGGATTTTCATTTGCCAACATTGGCCAAACCTACTCAGCAGTTGCCATTCACTATTCCTTGCAAAACAAACTTGCTCTACTATAAATAGAGCTCAATTGTGATCAGTTTGAGTACACCAAAGCCATCAAACAGATGCTTTCCTCAAAATCTCTTCTTTCACTCCAATTTTGCCTTCTATGGCAAGTCATTATCGGGTTTTGAGTTTGAGAGCTTATCCAATCAAACCAATCACTCACACACCTCATATACACCATATAGAAGTGATCCAAACACTCACATAACATCTGGAACACTCATTTCACAAAATCACTAGCCAATTGCTCAAGTTTTTGAAGGTTTGGCAATTGAGGTACCATCTTCAGCTCCAAACCATTTCAATCCATTCCAAGCATCCAGATACACTCCATGGCACCTAGGGAAGCTATCCAGATCATTGGAACCTAGCTGTAACACCTCCAACACAAAACACGATCACCAGCTGCAAGAGGTAAGCATGAGCTCTTCTAACTCTATGATCCATGCAATTTTTGCTGCATAATAATTTGGCCATATGTTCATAATCATGCATGGAATATTTCCCCTCAATTAATTACATTGTTTGAATCGTGTATCAAAAATCCCAGCCTTCATGCAGAATCTAGGGTTCTTGAGGATTTTTCGTGATTTCTTGTTTTATGCTTAATTTAAATGAAATTAATTGCCACAGACATGATCGTGAGGTTAAAACGAGTTGATTGGTATGTGGATTACATGATATGATCAAGTATTCAGTGAGATTGAAGAGAAAATGCAAATCTGGGCAAACCCAGAACACGCGCGTGTTCTTGGTGTGGTCTTGGCGCCATTTTTTGAAAATTCAAATATTTGAATTTTGTGATTTTATTTAATTGATTCAAAATTTAATTTCTCTCTGAGTTTTAATGATTTTGAGTTGGTTCTTTTTTTAATAATTCACAAAAATGTTAAAATATTTTATTTTCCCAAAAAATCCCAAAAATATTATTTATTTTATATAATTGATATTTTTGCAAAGAATTAATGTTTTAATTGTTTTTGACATTTAAAATATTTTTTCCACCTTGATTTTGCAACTTTTAATGCCTTCTAATTATTTTGTAGGTCAATACTTAATTCTTGAAGCGTTAATCCAAGATCACAATTTGTTTTTCATATGTTAAACAATTTTGATCATTTTAATTGAATTTTTATTCAATTAAAACACATTTTGAAAACAAATTAGGGTTTTTGGATTAATTCAACCCTCATAAATCATTTTCAAAACACTTTGGGCCTCTAATAGAGTGTAAGACCCAATCCTTTTTTGACCAAATCATTTTTGGGCCTCAGTGCATTGTATAAGTCCCGATACCGTCAAAAAGTTCGACGTGGTCATCATCCGTTGAAAAACAAACGTTCTGGGCCTCTCCTTGAGCTATAAGACCCATTCAAAACTTTTGGGCCTCTAATAGAGTGTAAGACCCAATCCCCTTTTAACCAAAACAATTTTGGGCCTCACTTATTGTATAAGCCCCTTTGCGTTAAAAGAAAATCTCGGCGCGATCGCCATTTTAAACGAAAAAATCATCTGGGCCTGCCCTCGTGTTATAAGCCCCACTCTTTTTCTTTAAAACTTTTTGGGCCTCTTGAGAGAGTGTAAGACCCATCCCTTTGTACATAAAACCTTTTTGGGCCTCAGTCACATGTATAAGTCCCTCTGTACAAATTCAACAGTGCAATCACTGATAAAACCCTGGGCCTCTCCTTGAGCTGTAAGCCCCAAATCTTTCTTTTCAAAGCACTTTCTCCTTTGATTTTGAAATATACTGTTGTTTTCAATCTTTCTTTGTTGAACAACTAACCAAACAGCATGGAAGCTCTATAACTGGGTAAGTGTTTATCCGCTTTCATTTACCGCTTTCATATACATATAACTGTATTGTACGGCTGTTTCGCTGTAAGTCTTCTTTCATAAACTCATATCAACTATGTAATAATAGTATAGATATTTAGAGTTTCCCCGGCAACTACGTCTAGCATTAAGCCCGTTGATCACTCTTAAATAGTCAAAACTAGATCCCCATAGGATTACCAGACACAATCTTCCCTCCTCTTGGGGTTAAACAATATGGAGATATGAAAGGCAGCATTCTCAGTGAACCCTTTCATAGACTGTCACTCGTAGAAGTTGTTAAAGAAACTCTACTCCCCAGAGATGATCTCTTCTCCGTGAATTGCATCTCTTGAGTTTCTTCCAAATTCTCGGACTTTATTGGCTTGATCTATTCTCGGTGAATGGTATGTCTTGAATTTCTCGGGGTTTGGGGACCCACAGGCTTCTTAAAAGTACTTGTCAAGAAACTCTATTCCCCAGAGATGATCTTTTCTCCGTGAATGGCATCTCTTGAGTTTCTTCCAAATTCTCGAACTTTCCTGGCTTGATCTATTCCTCGTGAATAACCTATCTTGAATTTCTCGGGGTTTGGGGACCCATCGGCTTCTTAAAAGCATCGGCCTCCTCTTGGGCATTGTTCAAGGACCCGCAGGCTTCCTAAAAGCATCCCCGCCTCCTCTTGGGAATTGTACAAGGACCCATCGGCTTCTTAGAAGTATTCACAGCCTCCTCTTAGGCTTCGTATAATGATCTCTTCCTCCAGGAATGATAGCCCCCTCTTGGGCTTCATACAAGGACCCGTCAGCTTCTTAAAAGCTTCCAGCCTCCTCTTGGGCTTCGTACAAATTGTCCCGACGACCCCCTAGAGGTATAGGAACAGAACTTAGTCATCTGCATAGAACAGTCCTTTCAAAGAGTCTACTACTATTTCTCAAAGCATAGTACAAAAGATAAAACTCTAGACACGGACATTCTAACATCCTTAAGTCTCAAAGACATTCTCAAGTGACCCCTTCAAAAATAGGAAGGAACCCCGTGGACTAGGACAATCTCAATGCCCTTCGAATTTCCCATTTCCTTAAAGAACAGGAAATATCCCTGATCCTCGAATCAAAATCCTTGAGTACAACATTACTCATATAAAAACTGATTTTCTCTTTAAATCAGCATACTAGACCTGTCACTCAACTGAAACAGTAACCATAGCCTCCTCTTGGGCTTTATACAATGATTCTCCCCAGCGGAGCTAACAATTTTAGCCTCCATCTCGAGCTTCGTATGAGATACCAGAGACTCCCTCGTTGAGTCAATCACCCCTTTCGCCTCCATCCCGGGCTTTGTACGAGATACAAAAACTCTCTTGTTGAGTCAAATAGCCTCCATCTCGGGCTTTATACGAGATACCAAAAGATTCCCTCGTTGAGTCAAAACCTTTTGGCCTCTCTCTCGGGCTTTGTACGAGACACATATTAGCCTCCTCTTAGACTTTGTATAAGAAAACCACTGGTTGATCCAATCAACCTTTTAGCATCAAAGCTGTGCCTCGTTCACAGTACACAAACATCAACAACTCCTTCCCCTTCATCTAATTGCTGTAAGCGGCAGGCCTCTGGATCATCTACATCCATGCCAATGTCCCTCCTTTAGCATGAGAAATTCCTAAGGAAAGATAGCATTGCTCTACACTGAGTTAAAGTCTTCTCCTTCAGGTTGGAAATCCCCTATAAAGGAAATTATGGCATTTCCGGATTCACAAATCCCGGTTAAAGTAATTCTCCCTTATAAACGGTTGTCACAAACAAACCCCTCTTTAGAGATGACAAATTCTCTCTAAAGTTGAGACCTTTCAGCTTCACATCTTGGGCTTTGAACAAGATACAAACTACCTTTCGCTTCACATCTTGGGCTTTGAACAAGACACCAAAACAACCATTTCCTCCCATAGAATAGGAGGAACTACGAACGCTCTGATTTCCCTGTTTCGGTAAACGGGAATACGTAGGCATAAGATTGAAAGAAAAGATCTTAGCGAGCACACTAAACAAAAACCCTAAATCCCATACTCTCACATATCTATCAAAAAGCATCAGTCCTAACATCCTAATCCTTATTCCCCGCCAGAAACCTGTCATTCTGTCAAAATAACACAAGAAAGGCCCCACCACATTGATCGCATCCATAACCTAACAGACCGCTGTTTAAACTCAGTATGCAAGCAGGGTTAATTGGAGACATCTATTTCCCTTCCTTCATCAGCTTTAATAGGATAAAAAATGAATCGACCTGTAGTAAACTAACCCAGAGAGCGACAGCGCTTAAGAACCGCATCCAAAATCGCTCGCTACAGAAAAGTGGCGCCCACCGTGGGGCCCCTCTAACCTTTTTTCTCTTCACTTGTGTGAATACCACAGATTGGGGCTTCCGCCGGGGAACCCATTTTCCGTCAGGAACTTAGGATTCATAGCTTTAAAGGTCTAGGATGTTTAGGACAAATATATATACTGCTTTTCCTAATTGCTATACCTGTTTATTTTTCTGCTAATGGGAATGCGTGTGATGCCGCATGTGGAAAGATTGAGTATACACTTAAGATAAGTGATGGCGACGAAGTCGACCATCAACCTCAGTGGAGGCTGACTAATGCAACCCATTCCCTCTCATAGGTAATGGCCAGATTGTGATGTCTGAGAAGTTGAGGAGCCAACCCTTTTGTAGTGCGGAAGCTATCGGAAATAGTTGTCACGCGATACTACCCTCATTTGAGGCTGGTGATCTATTCTCGGTGAATGGCACTTACTCTAAGATTGCTCTACAACTCGCTGGCGATCCGCTTGTTGTTTTGCTTTCCTGGGAAGAGCTGATGATAATGAGTACAGGTACAAAAATCACCCTAGTATAAACCTTTGGGGATGGGTAGAGCCTTGACTTCATGACAACGACCCTTTGACCCCATGTTTTTTCTATGTTTTTGTGTGCTGCATTCATGCATTCATTAAAAAAAAACATTAAAACATTAAAAAAAATTTCTCTTCTAGTCTCTCTGTTTTTCAAATTAAACTAAGACTGTGATTGCAAATATCAGAGAAAAGGATTGTGCTAATGGATTTTGGTAGAAGGAGAACTCATAAGTACATCTTTAGGATTCCAAAACTAGAGGATTTAAAAGGTTTGACGAGGATGATCACAAATCAAGATGCTTTCAGAGCCAAGTACGGAGGTCTACTCCCTCTGTTAAGGGTCCATGTGATTGAGGGAATCATGGACGCGCTCGTTCAATTCTGCGATCCGGTTTATCACTGCTTTACATTCCCAGATTACCAGCTAGCACCAACGCTGGAGGAGTATTCTCATCTGATCGATTTACATATCACTGATCGAGCTCCATTTTCTGGACTGGAGGAAATTCCAAAGAATCAGACCATTGCAAGAGCAATTCATTTGGACGAGTCTGAGGTCAGGATTCACATGACCACTAAGGGTGGCATACAAGGTTTGCCAGCTCAGTTCTTGACAAAGAAAGCTCTGTACTTCGCTAGTATAGGGAACGGGACTGCTTTTGAAAGCATCTTCGTTTTACTCACTTACGGGTTATTTCTATTGCCCAACATTAATAACTTCGTCGATATCAACTCCATTAAGGTTTTTCTCATTGGAAACCTTGTGCCGACTTTGCTCGCAGATGCGTATCATTCTGTACACTTAGGGAATTTGTACAGTGGAGGGGAGATCACATGCTGTGTACCTCTGCTTTATAAATGGTTTATCTCCCATTTACCTAAGTCTGCTGCTTTTTGGGATCACAAGAGTGCCTTACGTTGGTCGCAGAAAATCATGTCTCTCACCAACTCTGACATTGATTGGTGTAATAGGATTTATGATGGGATCGGGATCATTGAACGTTGTGGAAACTTCCCCAACATACCCCTTATAGGAACTAAGGGAGGAATCAATTACCATCCAGTTCTCGTTCGTCGTCAATTTGGATACCCGATGAAACATGTTCCCCGGAATGTTCATCTGGAAGGTCTTTTCTTCAAGGAAGGAGAAAGTGACAGAGCACTAAAGACATAAATAGTGCACGCTTGGAAACAAGCTCATAAGAAAGGACGGGAGTCTCTAGGAAGACCGGACTATGTTTCGGTGGAGCCTTACCTCCACTGGGTACAAACTAGAGCTCTCAAGCTAAAGATGCCTTATCCTCTTCTTGGAGTTCTTCCACCGAGGGAGTCTGTCATGTACTTCATGACTGAGACTGAAAAGCTTCAGGTTACTCTCAACAAAGTTCAACGGGAGAGGAGGTCTTGGAAGAACAAGTACCGTACCCTCAACGTGGAGTGCATCAAAATACAGCAGCTACTGAAAGATAAGGATGCTCTGATCGATATTTTGGAGCAACATGCTGTAGAAAATCAGGATGACCAAAGGAATTTGCTCGCTCCTTTCACTTGGCAAAGGAATGACAACCCGACAACGGCCCAAGAGCCCCGGTCAAAGAAAAGGAAAATACCAGAATCAGCACCCGATTTCTCTTCAGAGAGGACTCGGGACCCATTAGCTTAGGTTTCTGTTTCTGCACTTTGTAATCTACTGTATTTTCGTTTCCGCAATCCTTTGAATTTCAATAAAAAAGGGTTTCCCCACCGTTTGATATTTGCAATCTAATTGTCGAAGTTTATTTTGATTAAACCAAAAAACAATTAATATAATCATTGCATTCATCATTCTCACACCGCGTATTCTTCTTACCTACGAATCTCACGTTTGTGTCTCGGTTCTAGAGTCAACATGTCTCATTCGTATAATACTCGGGCCAATCGTCAGAAAAAGATGGATGATCTTGAGGAAGAAAACAGAGAGTTGAAAGAAGAGATCGATGCTCTGAGAGAGGATATGAGAAAGCTTCGTAACGACATGCAAGCCATGACAGAAGCTCAGCTACAAAGGACTGTGATCTCAGAGATCATCTCAGCACCTATAGTGGAGAAGTCGGATCCTAGGTATCAGATGCCAAAAGATCGTCCCTGGGGCATGCCTGTTAACTATATCCCGGAAGGATATGTTCCGCCGATCACTGAAGATCAGGGAATCATAGCAGAAGCTGCTGGGCCTGAAGGTTATAAACTTCGGGAAAGCGAAGATGCCAGGGGCATACTGAAGACTCCTGAAGGTTACAAACTTCGGGAAACGCCAAGATTCACTGCCGTAGTCACGGTCCCACCCCCTGTGGTACACACTGTCCCGGAAGGACAGATTCCGCCGATCCCTTCTGATAAGAAGGAAACTATGTTCGATAGAATGGATGAATTCCAGGAACAGTTCTTGGAAATGCATAAGGAACTGCAAGCCATTCGCGGTCAGGATCTATTTGGAAAGGACGCCGCAGACCTTTGTCTGGTCCCCAATGTGAAAGTTCCGCACAAATTTCAAGTGCCCGACTTTGAAAAGTACAAGGGTAACTCTTGCCCTCAGAGCCATCTGGTGATGTACGCTCGGCGAATGTCAGCTCAGACGGAGAATCAGGACCTACTGATTCACTACTTTCAGGATAGTTTAACCGATGCCGCACTCAAATGGTACATGGGTTTAAACCGTGCTACGATTAGCACATTCAGAGATCTTGGTACTGCCTTCGTCCAACAATACAAATACAATTTGGACATGGCACCGGACAGAGATCAACTCAGATCAATGTCACAAAAGGACAAGGAAACCTTTAAGGAGTACGCTCAGAGATGGCGTGAAATTGCCGCTCAAATTTGTCCACCTCTTAAGGAAAAAGAGATGACAAAGATCTTCTTAAAGACCTTAAGCTCATTTTACTATGACAGAATGGTTGCCAGTGCGCCCAGTGATTTCACCGAGATGGTGGGCATGGGAGTTCGTCTTGAGGAAGCCGTCCGAGAAGGACGTTTGGTAAAAGACGCTGGATCATCAAGTAGTACAAAACGATACGGTAGTGCTCTCCCTAAGAAAAAAGAGCAGGATATTGGGAATATCTCTCTCGGAAAGCAAAGGCGACGTTATCAACCAGTAGCAGCTGTAATTCATGCTATCGGCCCTGTGCCTATTCCTACGTATCAACCTCAGGTTGCGCAGAGCCAACCTAATCAGCAAAGGACACAACAACCTCTTCAGCAGGCTCGTCCTCCATATAACAACAACCGTACAACACGACCATCAGGGTTTGATCCTATACCCATGTTGTACGCAGAATTATTTCCGTTACTACGGACTAAGGGGCACATGCAGACTAAGTCTCCTCTTACAGTACCGGAAAATCCACCTTTTTGGTTTAAGGTGGATCAAACATGCCCTTATCATCAAGGAGGATCAGGGCATAACATAGAGAATTGTCTCAATTTCAAATCCGACGTGCAAAAGCTTGTTAGGAGCGGGCTCTTATCTTTCAAAGATACGAATCCTAATGTTCTCACGAACCCGCTGCCTCAACATGAGAAGGCTGCAGTCAATTTGATAGAGGGAGAGTCTAACAACATTTATCAAATTCACGATGTACTCTTGTTGAAAACCAATTTGGTCAAGATGCATTGTAGACAGAGTGGGTACGGCCATGTGCCACCTCATAATTATCACCAGTGTGATGTCTGCTCTAAAAACAATCAAGGATGTTCTGTGGTGCAAACAGCTCTACAGGAACAGATGGATCTCGGATGGATCCAAGAGCACCGAGTTCGTTTAGTTAACATGGTCTATACGAACTCCAACGTCATTCAGAACCACGACATCTGTGTAATGAATGTCAATTTGGTGGCGACGCACTTAAGGCAAAGCTAGTATCATAATCTGCCGCAACACGATTACAGTTTCTGTCTGACTTGCTCGGTAAACAAACAGGGATGCTCTTTCATACAAGAGGCCCTCCAGCGTCAGATGGATCTTGGATGGATCCAAGACTACCATGATAGGAACCCTTATCAGATCAACATGGTTCAGATCTTCGATATTCGCGTGATGAATACCAACCTGGTAGAGTTACATGCTGAGCAGGTCCGACTCGGATTCTTAATATCACACGACTATCAAAGTTGTAAAGCAAGTTGCGAAAACGATCGAGGTTGTACCCTTGTCCAGGAGGTACTTCAGCACTTGTTGAATCACTGGTGGATGCCAATCTATATGGATGAAGATACTCAGCACATTAGTATCAATAACAGGAATCCCACTCGATGTCAAAGTCAGGATGTCCGATCTGTGAAAGCTAACCTAGTAAGGTTACATTGTATTCAAAGTGGGCGTGGCCAGGTGCCACCACACAACTATGAACGTTGTAGTGTCTGTTCGGAAAGTAACCAAGGGTGTTACCTTGTGAGAGCAGCTCTTCAGGGTCAGGTGGATCGTGGAGAGATTCGCCCATATCCGGGTTCTGGACCCATCAACTGGACGCCGAACTACCTTGCCAATCAAGTCGAGGATGTTGTCACAATCTCTGGTCGTCACCAGACCAGGGATGTTTTTGCCATCATCCCTCTATTTGAAGAATCTAGAGCTCCCAACCGGGAACAGATCGAGATTACTTATGATGGTCAGAAAAATCAAAAGGTTCCCATAGTTATCTATCTACCAGGACCACTACCGTATAAATCAGCTAAGGCAATCCCTTACAAATACGGTGCAACGATAATTAAAAATGGAAAGGAAATTCCATTACCCTCCGTTGTGAATATTGCAGACATAAGTCGTGTAAAAAAGAGCGGTCGAATCTTTAACCGAGGAGTTGGAGAACCTAACAAGGAAAAGGAACTTCAGACGGAAGCTCCCGATCCATCAGTCGGTCAATCCAGTAATCCCGACCTTTCGAAAAATAATGATGAGATGCTGAAGCTCATCCAAAGGAGTGAATATAACATTGTGGATCAGCTGTTACAGACTCCTTCAAAGATCTCGGTATTATCACTATTACTCAGTTCAGAAGCCCACAGGGAGGCTCTACAGAAAGTCTTGGAGCAAGCCTTTGTGGAACAGGATGTAACAATCAGACGGTTCGATAGTATTGTCTCTAACATCACTTCTTGCAATAATTTGGGATTTAGTGATGAGGAATTACCCGAAAAGGGTCGCCGTCATAACATGGCGCTCAACATTACAGTTAACTGACAAGATGATGCTTTAGCCAGCGTACTGGTAGACACAGGGTCAGCCCTGAATGTTATGCCGAAGTCCACTTTGACTCAATTATCATTCAAAGGCCCTCCGATGAGAATCAGCGAGGTCGTCGTCAAAGCGTTCGACGGATCCAGAAAAACAGTTATCGGCGAAGTTGATATTCCCATAACTATTGGTCCTCACACTTTCCAAGTCACTTTCCAGGTCATGGACATCCGGGCAACATACAGTTGTTTATTAGGAAGACCTTGGATACATCAGGCTGGAGAGGTCACTTCGACCCTCCACTAAAAGCTAAAGTTCGTCCAGAACGGCCAACTTGTCACAGTCTGTGGAGAACAGGCCTTGCTCGTGAGTAACTTATCATCATCTACTTGTGTAGAACCCGAGGAGATTATTGGAACTCAGTTCCAAGCACTTTCGGTGAGCAAGGACAATTAATCCCAAGGAGGAACTTCGATTTCCTCATACAAAGATGCTATCAAAGCGGTCGAGAGTACCGATACAACCGGATGGGGACAACTTATCATTCTTACTGGAAATACAACAAAGAAGGGTCTTGGTTTTTCTGCAACCTGTACCCGGACAGCTGCTAATGATGAAAGTCTTCATCCCATTCAGGGCTTCTTCCACAGTGGAGGTTTTCTTCACCCAGTCCTTCAAGCAGTCCATGCTATCAATGAGGAAGGTCCCTCCGACACAGATGAAGAATGGAAGTCCTATCTTAACGAGGACGGTTATATGTCTCAGGAAAAGGTGCCTACACCATTTTACTTTCCTACACAGAGTCCGAGATTTATACCAAGGTCAGACATCGAAATGATATACGGGGATTGTGATCCAGAAGGATGTCGTGCTCTGCCAAATTCATTAGAGGAAGACACTCCGATGAAAGACAACTTTGACCACAATTACTATGGCCCGATAGATGGCCTGCCAATGTGGCAGCCTTACCCAGAAGACTTGGAGCCAGAAAGTCAGCCGAGCAATGAAAATCAGCTGACCATCATTGAACAGAATACCTGTGTCCCCACCATGTCATGGGATCAACACTCAGGTCATTCAGAAACTACTCAACATGACGATGAATTTGCAATGTTTGCAGGACTTGAATTCATCAACTATGCTTTTCCCGAGGTCAACGTCATTGAGAGAGATGACTCCTCCAGTTCGAAAGAAGTGTGGGACACCTTGGGACAACCAAGTGGAAAATTTGACTATACGGTCAAGTACACCGCTCCCGAAAGCTTTCGTATCAGGCTCGAAGATATCCAGCCAACTGGATGGGGAGATACAGCTGAGAGCACAAATGCTATGCAAAATGTAACAGAGGAATTCTCCTACGACAACTCTGCCTGGGAGACAGATTCCAATGATCCCGCTCCACCAGAAATCAGCGTCATTTCTGAAGACAAATCGAGGAAGGTGCCAGACTTTGTGATTCACCGAGGAGTTCGCCGTCAATGGGTTGCCGTCGAGGTTCCGAAGATCGTTCGTCAGTCAAAGTAATTGCCATCTTTAACCTTTCACCCGGCCCAGGTGAAACATATGTTTTGATAGGGCTCACTTTCAGTAATTTTCCCTCTTCGCTTTGCCCAAAGCGACAGAGTTTTGTTTTATAGGGCTGTAGTTTCAAGGATCGACTTGTTCATTAATAAAATAACGTCGTTCTATAATTTCCGCATTAATTTCTGTTTTCTCTTTTTGCTTTTTCAGAAAATGGTAATCCTAAAAAACAATTAAAAATAAAAACAAGCAGTAAAATAAATACACTGCACACACTCGCATTTTCTCTATCTCTTCTAAACACGAATCATCACATCATGCAGATTGCTTGTTTTAAACCCAGTTGAAACATACGATCCGATGCCTTCTCCCGACTTTGGGTTCCCGGTATTTGGGGCTGAAGAAGAAGTTGACAACGAAATTCCAGAAGAGATCTCCCGATTACTCAGACAAGAGAAAAGGTCCATTGAACCTCACAAAGTGCCGTTGGAAACGGTAAACTTAGGTTCAGAAAAAGAGAAAAAAGAAATCAGGATTGGGGTACTGCTCAGTCCAACTGCCAAAGAGAGTTTGATAAAGCTTCTCAAAGAATTCCCCGATGTATTCTCTTGGTCCTATCAGGATATGCCAGGGTCGGATACCAGCATCGTGGAACATCACTTACCTTTAAGATCAGAATGTCCGCCAGTAAAGCAAAGGTTGAGATAGACTCACCCGGACATGGCCATCAAAATCAAAGAGGAGGTACGGAAACAGATCGACGCAGGTTCCCTCACTACCTCTGAATATCCTCAATGGTTAGCCAACATCGTACCCGTTCCCAAAAAGGACGGAAAGGTCTGAATGTGTGTTAACTACAGGGATCTGAACAAGGCAAGTCCAAAGGACGACTTTCCTTTACCACACATTGACATGCTGGTAGACAGCACAGCAAAGTTCAAAATTTTCTCCTTCATGGATGGATTCTCGGGCTATAACCAGATCAAAATGGCGCCGAAAGACATGGAGAAAACTTCGTTCATTACCCCATGGGGTACCTTTTGTTACAAGGTGATGCCGTTTGGCTTGAAGAACGCCGGGGCAACCTATCAAAGGGCCATGACTACTCAGTTTCATGACATGATACACAAAGAGATAGAGGTATATGTCGATGACATGATTGCAAAATCTAAGACAGAAGAGGAGTATGTGACCCACCTGTCAAAACTATTCGAGCGTTTGAGGAAGTACAAACTCCGCTTGAATCCCAACAAGTGCACCTTCGGTGTCCGTTCGGGGAAACTCTTAGGGTTCATCGTCAGCCAGAAAGGAATTGAGGTTGATCCTGACAAGGTCAAGGCCATTCAAAAAGTGCCTTCTCCGAAAACTGAAAAACAAGTCAGAGGATTCCTGGGACGTTTGAACTACATTTCCAGATTTATATTCCTTATGACCGCGACATGCGCGCCAATCTTCAAACTGCTCAAGAAGATACAATCGTTTCTCACTGACTCTCGGGGCAAATGGACCCCAAATTATGATGGCTCCTATGTTGTCACGAAAGCTTTCTCAGGCGACGCCTTGAGACTTGCAACCATGGACGGAGAGGAATTTGCCTACCCCACGAATGTTGATGTAGTCAAGAAATACTTCGCCTAAACTAAAAAAAAAAGAGAAGAGAAAACGTCTCAGTGGATTGAAAACACGAAAGGGCGATCCAGGCAAAAGTTAGAGACATGAAAAAAATCATCGCGATGGATTGGAAACATCATAGTACAATCCAGGAAAAAATTAGGGATAATGGCAAAGTAACTATGTTCAACAGAGGAAAGTCCCTCAGCAGCAGTTACATCATCCATCGGAGGAAAACTCCAGTCAAGGTCATCTTCGACAGAAGCTCAGGATGTCCCGAATTCAAAGTTGGTAGAAGGGTAGTGGTCGTTATGTTTCAACGTAGCCCTTTTCCCTGTAAATTACCATTTTCAAACTTTGTATATACTCTTTGGAATCATGCGTTTGGTTTATCTCCATCTTATCAATAAAATTTGAGCCCTTGTGCTTTTGTTTGTAATTCTTATTTGTTTTAGCTTTACGGAATGGCGTTTTAACATGATTAGCGATCCTTGAAATGAAACAAAAATGAATTTACTTGTTAAAACTTTTTTTTCTTTTTAATTAAAGATGGCGATTGGTTTTGACTGCTGAACATCAGAAAAACGTCGATTGCGTCTCCAAAGGCGTTTGAATTTCAAAGTGCAGAATCAAAGTACTCCTTCTAGGCCAGTACGCCTGAACAAAGGATCAACTGTATGAGATGCGGTTTTTCCATCTGACCTCTTCGGACGAGTTCTTATCTCCTAAGCCCGACCAACATAGCTCCCAACAGGGATTATCTCTCCTAAGCAAGGTGGAATTTCTATTCTGAACCAATGGTACTTCTTCGCCCCGCGATGGCCGAGTACCCAGTCGTGTTCACCTGTCAGTTTGTATGTCGCGTCAGTTTTGTCAGCATAAACATACATACATCATGCATTTGATTTGCATTCATATTCATATTGCATCATTATCACTCTAGTCGGTCTTGTCCCCTAGTGATAACAGTCCTCTCAATCGAGTTGTTAGTTCTTGCCTCGTCAAGAAATGCTGCGTTTGAACAATCTCGCTTCCGGTGTATCTCTGGATTAGAGTCGGCACTCGACCACTTTGATAACTTGAACCTCTGAAACGCCAGAGAACTCTCGACAAATGTCACTCTTCGCCATTGAAGATGATATCCTTGCTTTCTCGGATTAAGGAAAAATCCCTAGAGAAAGCCCCTTAATCGGAACTTCGGCAATACGGCAGTTTTTCTCCGAAAGAACCGCTGATGAAAAGGTCATCGGCACCTCAAAATTGGAGCCCATCATATGGCCTTTCTCCGGGAAGATCCCGAGAAAATTATGATGTAAGACCCCAAGCGGAAGCAGTCTCTCAAGAGACTCATTTTCCCCAGATAGAGTCGACAAATGGCGTCTCCCAAAACAGAGAAGTTTGTGTACCTCTACAATTCAGACGATTGGGCTCCCCAGCGAGTCTAACGTCAAACTTTTTCCCATCAAATGGCATCTCCCCAGGAAGATTCAGCGAGAAGTTTGAGGAAAACCGCTAAGAATAGCGTCCGTTGTCAAGAAAGTTTATTGACAAAAGAAACTTAGACCAGTTCCCTGGTAGGAAACCAGGATCGAGGGGAAGTTTAAATCAGAAACCAAGACCAGTTCCTTGGTAGCAAACCAGGATCGAGGGGAAGTTTAAATCAGAAACTGAGACCAGTTCCTTGGTAGGAAACCAGGATCGAGGGGAAGTTTAAATCAGAAACTTATACCAGTTCCTTGGTAGGAAACCAGGATCGAGGGGAGGTTTATTTCAAAAGAAAACTGAGACCAGCTCCTTGGCTGAAGACCAGGATCGAGGGGAAGTTTACCTTTTCTAAGCATCATCGCCTAGCTAAAGAAGATGAATGCGTAAGCTACCATTCATAACCACCATCAAAATTTCGGGTATTCCGATATTTAATCCTCTTGCACCCCGAATGCCCGAATACCTTCGTCATTCACACCTTCGGGTCCAAGAAGATTAAATAGGGGCATCTGTCATACCCCAAATTTTGACCACTAAGATTTCCCATCATTGTACAAATCTTCATCACAATATGGATGAACCATCATGCCTCATCAAATGCCTCAAGGGTTGTTGAGCATTCACCACAATCAAAATTAGGGTTTCAAGCCCTCTCGGAGCCTTAGAAAAAGGATCAATCAAGGAATGACTTGATCTTCAACTTGTCTAACCTCTAAAATATCCACAACGGATCAAAAGGACTCCCACTTCAAAGATTAAGCACAAGGCTGCTCCCTTCTAGGTGGGTCAAGTCTCAAGATCGACAGTGTCACCAAATTAGGGTTTTGGTCGACCAGGGCCTCCAGATGGAAATTTTCCTCTGGGCATAAGCCAATGATCCAAAGCATAACCTAATATACTTCATGGAACCTCATGGACTCAAGCATCAAGTCAATTTTGCCTCAGGGGATGCATTCATCAAAAATAAGGAATTAGGGTTTCTTGACCTAATTCACCCCTAAGTTGACTTTTGGGACAAATCATGAGCCAAGACCTCAAGAAATGATTTGAGGGTCTCCAATATGCCATATTGATCCATTTACAACAATGGATTAATCCAAGAAGCTTGAGAAACAAGTTTCAATTTCATCTGCACCACAATTAGGGTTTCGCGAGGAAAGTCAACTGTAACTTTGACTTTTGACCAGGACATGCTCCCAAACCCTAAGACATGATTCAATATACTCTATGACACCCATGGAACATGTCCATCAAGTTTGATTTAGGTCAAGGACATGATTTCCTGAAGAATTGCACAGTTTGGAATTCATCTGATAAAAAGTCAACTGTGCACAAAAGTCAACTTTGACTTTTTGAGATTTTTCACCAAAATAGATTTTTAACCCTAAACTGATGTTAATGTATGATTTGAATCATCATTCATCAAGAAAAATCAAAGAAAGTGGGATAACTTGTAAAAAGGGTAACCATAAAAACTTAGAAAAATTTCTAAGTTATGCAAAAAGTGACACTAATGTGCCAACTTTGGAGGACCATAACTCCTAAACCACAAGGCCATTGCTCCCCATTCAAAGCTTGATTTGTAGGTCACATTGCCCTCTACAAAAGCTTCATACTGACCTATGTCCAAATTCCTCATGGATTTTGAGTTATGGAGTGATCAAAATCAAGAAAACTCACTTTGTTCCAACACTTGGTGAAAATTTCACTAAGTCAGAATCTGCCTTTACTTTTTTCCAAATGTAGGGGGATTTTTCACTTGGATTCAAAAGAGATCAAAACCAAACATGTTCAAACAGTTGTTTTATCATGTGAGGGCTTTCCAAAATGACCAAGAACATTACCAAATTCAACTTGAGCCATGAGATATGACATTGGAAGTTGCCTTGCTGAAATCTGCCAAGGCAAGGCAGATTTTTACACTTTTGGTCGATTTGCCAAAATCAGCCAAATCCAAATGCTCCTATCCACTTGGACACCTCTGAGGATTGAATCTAAAGGGGACAATCACTGAGCCAAGCCTCCAAAGTCTTTGGAACAAGAAATAGCATGTTGAACCTAGAATTGCCAAAATGGGGACAAGACTCCAATTTTGGATTAGAGCATTCAATGGAAGCATCAAGGTGGCATGAACTAAGCTCTTAGCAACTGAATTCAGTCAAGACTTATCCAAGACCAAGGGGACCAGCAGCCTGTGCCCTAACCTCTAGTCAATGGCTGACTTGGATTTTCATTTGCCAACATTGGCCAAACCTACTCAGTAGTTGCCATTCACTATTCCTTGTAAAACAAACTTGCTCTACTATAAATAGAGCTCAATTGTGATCAGTTTGAGTACACCAAAGCCATCAAACAGATGCTTTCCTCAAAATCTCTTCTTTCACTCCAATTTTGCCTTCTAAGGCAAGTCACTATCGGGTTTTGAGTTTGAGAGCTTTTCCAATCAAACCAATCACTCACACACCTCACATACACCATATAGAAGTGATCCAAACACTCACATAACATCTGGAACACTGATTTCACAAAATCACTAGCCAATTGCTCAAGTTCTTGACAGTTTGGCAGTTGAGGTACCATCTTCAGCTCCAAACCATTTCAATCCATTCCAAGCATCCAGATACACTCCATGGCACCTAGGGAAGCTATCCAGATCATTGGAACCTAGCTGTAACACCTCCAACACAAAACACGATCACCAGCTGCAAGAGGTAAGCATGAGCTCTTCTAACTCTATGATCCATGCAATTTTTGCTGCACAATAATTTGGCCATATGTTCATAATCATGCATGGAATATTTCCCCTCAATTAACTGCATTGTTTGAATCGTGTATCAAAAATCCCAGCCTTCATGCAGAATCTAGGGTTCTTGAGGATTTTTCGTGATTTCTTGTTTTATGCTTAATTTAAATGAAATTAATTGCCATAGACATGATCGCGAGGTTAAAACGAGTTGATTGGTATGTGGATTACATGATATGATCAAGTATTCAGTGAGATTGAAGAGAAAATGCAAATCTGGGCAAACCCAGAACACGCGCGTGTTCTTGGTGTGTTCTTGTAGCCTTTTTTTTGAAAATTCAAATATTTGAATTTTGTGATTTTATTTAATTGATTCAAAAATTAATTTCTCTTTGAGTTTTAATGATTTTGAGTTGGTTCTTTTTTTAATAATTCACAAAAATGTTAAAATATTTTATTTTCCCAAAAAATCCCAAAAATATTATATATTTTATATAATTGATATTTTTGCAAAGAATTAATGTTTTAATTGTTTTTGACATTTAAAATATTTTTTCCACCTTGATTTTGCAACTTTTAATGCCTTCTAATTATTTTGTAGGTCAATACTTAATTTTTGAAGCATTAATCCAAGATCACAATTTGTTTTTCATATGTTAAACAATTTTGATCATTTTAATTGAATTTTTATTCAATTAAAACACATTTTGAAAACAAATTAGGGTTTTTGGATTAATTCAACCCTCATAAATCATTTTCAAAACACTTTGGGCCTCTAATAGAGTGTAAGACCCAATCCTTTTTTGACCAAATCATTTTTGGGCCTCAGTGCATTGTATAAGTCCCGATACCATCAAAAAGTTCGACGCGGTCATCATCCGTTGAAAAACAAACTTTCTGGGCCTCTCCTTGAGCTATAAGACCCATTCAAAACTTTTAGGCCTCTAATAGAGTGTAAGACCCAATCCCCTTTTAACCAAAACAATTTTGGGCCTCACTTATTGTATAAGCCCCTTTGCGTTAAAAGAAAATCTCGGCGCGATCACCATTTTAAACGAAAAAATCATCTGGGCCTACCCTCGTGTTATAAGCCCCACTCTTTTTCTTTAAAACTTTTTGGACCTCTTGAGAGAGTGTAAGACCCATCCCTTTGTACAGAAAACCTTTTTGGGCCTCAGTCACTTGTATAAGTCCCTCTGTATAAATTCAACAGTGCAATCACTGATAAAACCCCGGGCCTCTCCTTGAGCTATAAGCCCCAAATCTTTAGAGTTTCGCTGTAAGTCTTTTTTCATAAACTCATATCAACTATGTAATAATAGTATAGATATTTAGAGTTTCCCCGGCAACTACGTCTAGCATTAAGCCCATTGATCACTCTTAAATAGTCAAAACTAGATCCCCATAGGATTACCAGACACAGTCTTCCCTCCTCTTGGGGTTAAACAATATGGAGATATGAAAGGCAGCATTATCGGTGAACCCTTTCATAGACTGTCACTCGTTGAAGTTGTCAAAGAAACTCTACTCCCCAGAGATGATCTCTTCTCCGTGAATTGCATCTCTTGAGTTTCTTCCAAATTCTCGGACTTTCCTGGCTTGATCTATTCTCGGTGAATGGCATGTCTTGAATTTCTCGGGGTTTGGGGACCCGCAGGCTTCTTAAAAGCACTTGTCAAGAAACTCTATTCCCCAGAGATGATCTTTTCTCCGTGAATGACATCTCTTGAGTTTCTTCCAAATTCTCAAACTTTCCTGGCTTGATCTATTCCTCGTGAATAGCCTGTCTTGAATTTCTCGGGGTTTGGGGACCCATCGGCTTCTTAAAAGCATCGACCTCCTCTTGGGCATTGTTCAAGGACCCACAGGCTTCCTAAAAGCATCCCCGCCTCCTCTTGGGCGTTGTACAAGGACCCGTCAGCTTCTTAGAAGTATTCACAGCCTCCTCTTAGGCTTCGTATAATGATATCTTCCTCCGGGAATGATAGCCTCCTCTTGGGCTTCATACAAGGACCCGTCGGCTTCTTAAAAGCTTCCAGCCTCCTCTTGGGCTTCGTACAAATTGTCCTGACGACCTCCTAGAGGTATAGGAACAGAACTTAGTCATCTGCATAGAACAGTTCTTTCAAAGAGTCTACTACTGTTTCTCAAAGCATAGTACAAAAGATAAAACTCTAGACACGGACAGTCTAACATCCTTGAGTCTCAAAGACATTCTCAAGTGACCCCTTCAAAAATAGGAAGGAACCCCGTGGACTCGGACAATCTCAATGCCCTTCGGATTTCCCATTTCCTTAAAGAACAGGAAATATCCCTGATCCTCGAATCAAAATCCTTGAGTACAGCATTACTCATATAAAAACTGATTTTCTCTTTAAATCAGCATACTAGACCTGTCACTCAACTGAAACAGTAACCATAGCCTCCTCTTGGGCTTTGTACAATGATTCTCCCCAGCGGAGCTAACAATTTTAGCCTCCATCTCGGGCTTCGTACGAGATACCAGAGGCTCCCTCGTTGAGTCAATCACCCCTTTCGCCTCCATCTCGGGCTTCGTACGAGATACAAAAACTCTCTTGTTGAGTCAAATAGCCTCCATCTCGGGCTTTATACGAGATACCAAAAGATTCCCTCGTTGAGTCAAAACCTTTTGGCCTCTCTCTCGGGCTTTGTACGAGACACATATTAGCCTCCTCTTAGGCTTTGTATAAGAAAACCACTGGTTGATCCAATCAACCTTTTAGCATCAAAGATGTGCCTCGTTCATAGTACACAAACATCAATAACTCCTTCCCCTTCATCTAATTGTTGTAAGCGGCAAGCCTCTGGATCATCTACATCCATGCCAATGTCCCTCCTTTAGCATGAGAAATTCCTAAGGAAAGATAGCATTGCTCTACACTGAGTTAAAGTCTTCTCCTTCAGGTTGGAAATCCCCTATAAAGGAAATTATGGCATTGTCGGATTCACAAATCCCGGTTAAAGTAATTCTCCCTTATAAACAGTTGTGACAAACAAACCCCTCTTTAGAGATGACAAATTCTCTCTAAAGTCGAGACCTTTCAGCTTCAGATCTTGGGCTTTGAACAAGATACAAACTACCTTTCGCTACACATCTTGGGCTTTGAACAAGACACCAAAACAACCATTTCCTCCCATAGAATAGGAGGAACTACGAACGCTCTGATTTCCCTGTTTCGGTAAACGGGAATACGTAGGCATAAGATTGAAAGAAAAGATCTTAGCGAGCACACTAAACAAAAACCCTAAATCCCATACTCTCACATATCTATCAAAAAACATCAGTCCTAACATCCTAATCCTTGTTCCCCGCCAGAAACCTGTCATTCTGTCAAAATAACACAAGAAAGGCCCCACCACATTGATCGCATCCGTAACCTAACAGACCACTGTTTAAACTCAGTATGCAAGCAGGGTTAATTGGAGACATCTATTTCCCTTCCTTCATCAGCTTTAATAGGATAAAAAATGAATCGACCTGTAGTAAACTAACCCAGAGAGCGACAACGCTTAAGAACCGGTTCCAAAATCGCTCGCTACAATGTGTACGGTGTACGCGTGGGGTATCATGTTCCTTCGCTCCCAAGCCGTTTGATTGAATTGCCTTTGACCTTGACTGGATCGTGAGGTCTATGTTGAGTCAATTAAATTGACTGATCCTTATGGTATGCACCTTCAGGCCTTATGCGCGTTGGGCTTAATCCAACTACTTTCAACACCCCCCTTTTTTATGGCCCAATATATATTAAAACGGGAAAACTGCTATGTTTGCACCCCCAGCTTGTGTTATTATTTTTTGTTCTTTTCCTTTAATACATGTTAGAAATTGAGTTGTTAAAAATAGTTTCTGATGGATAAAAATTCTTAATTAATTCAGGTGTGTATCTAAAGAGGTTAATGAATTTTTATCAATTTTTAATTTCATTTTTGGTGAAGTTTAATATTTTTCCTGAATTTCTTGTGAGATATACTCTTATGATCATAGTTTGTGTTACTAGTAGCATACCTGATTTGTTAGGAGGGGTTGTGAGTTGAAATTTTACATGAGACTTGGTACATAATCTTAGGACATATTGAGGGACTTGGTCCATTTTGTTGAGATTTTTAGGCCATTTCTGTGTATGCTTTGGAGGTGATTCTTTGAATGCCTTAAGATTGAGAGTTTAGGCAATACTTGGTGTAGTTTGAACATGATGGAAGCTTATTTTTGGGCTCATCTTTTTGGTGTGTTTATTCACTGACTTCACTAGTTATGTTTCAAATCATGAAATTTTTTAAGGTTCATAACTATTTTTCTCATGCGTTGCCATTGATGATTATCATACTTGTTCATAACTTGTTCTCTTAGACATTTGATGAGAGGGCATTTATGCCATGACTTGGAAGCTTATGTTGATCTTGTATGCTTGGAATGTGACACAATTGAGAAGACCTGTAATCCATTCCAAGTTATTTTTGTATGTTCATAGTGTGCATGGAAGCTTGTTTGTTTTAAGCATCTTTTTGCATCAACTTTGTTGTATCCTACTTGTGCTTGTGAGACTCCTTATTGTCAATCCCTTTTGATACTTGTGAGTATGATGAATGAGTACTGACCTATAATGTTTTCTTTCATTTAAACTTGACCTATAACTCGCCTTTGCATGATTAAGTTTGCTTTGGCTTCTAAGATTGAATTAGGGTGTGAAGTCGCACTTACTTGCCTAGTTTGCTTAACTCTTTGAGCTTCATTTGTGTGCATTACTTATATGCTTTGAACATGACTTGTGGCTGCCTTCTCTACTGACCTAAACTTGCCTCACGTGTATTCACATCTTCATGATATCATTTCTTACTTGTGTTGCTAGTCACTAGTTTAGGAATTGATTGAAGTTAACTTGTGGTAGTTTTGCTTGAGTGATTGAAATATGTGATAACTTGAAACTTCTTGAAAAGTGTAGGATGTTTTAGGTGTTCAAAACTTGATTTCATTTCTGACTTTGAGCTTTATTAATTGCCTACATCCATACTCATTTGTTCTTTGCATAAATGAATGTGAAATGTTGCATTTTAATGAACTCAAGTGTGCATAACTTGTTTGTTCATTGTGAATGCATCCATGTGCTATCTCTATGTTAGTTTAATGATATTCTCTTGCATCAATGAAGGGTGCACGTTCTGACCTTGATCCATTTTCGCGTTTTAATTCAATTCATCTAACTTGTAATGGCTTTCTTTTGTAGTTTACGATTAACTTTGAAGTAGACTTTAGGTTTTGCCATAGTTCGTAATTGTTTAATTTCTTTTGGTCCATTAACATGGAAAGGGTTTAACCAAAGGTGTTTATCAACTAAGGCCTTGTTCCTTTGTTTGTTTCATTGTTGCTTTTCCCTTGTGATTTCTAACTCACTTGTTGATTTGTGCAAGGTGCTTCAAGGAAATCTCCAAGAATGGCATAGTTTGTTTACTTTGTAAATGTTCATTTCTAACTTGTTTGTTCATTAACATTAATAGGTGCTTATGTTGTATTTACTTGCGGTGCTTTGCTACGGATCTATATCCGTTTGGTAGGACATCTCATCTCTTTATATTCCTCGAACTTAACCGCTTTCGAATACCATGAGAAGTAGGAATAGAGATGTATGACTGGGAGTCCCTACTTTAGGTGGGCAAGGTTGTTTATTTGTTGTAAGCTCCTCCAGAGAGGCCCTGATTGTGATTGCTTAAATTTTGTGCTGAAGACCTCTATAAGGCGTCCCATTCCCATTTCCCCTTTGTAAGACCTCCAAGGAGGCAATTGACTGAAGTTAGGGTTCATAACCGACCCCCGTTATTCTAGTTGAGTCGTTCTTAGCTCTCATTACATGATTGAAGCTTTGAACATCACCTGCTCTTGTTATCGAGTCGGTCAAGTGGAATAAGGGTTTAGCAATCAAACCCCCACGCCTTGTCTATAGCTCGCATTGACCGATGCTGATGCTTATGTGATCTGATTCACATCTTCCCCTTCTTTACTCTGCTCTCCATGGTTATCGATACCATTGGATGAGTACCCCGATTTCCCATAGCTAGCTTGTTTTCCTCGGTTGATATGACCCCTTGGCTAAAGCTTCCCCTTTTCTTACTTTGATTGTGCGACATTATTGTTGACTGACACTGTTTACTCTTTCGTTGCTTTTAGTTCGTTTTGTGATTGATTTATCCTGTGTTTACTTGTCTGATGACATGATCCCTTAGGATTCCTAGCTCCACTTAATTTTTGATTAAGTCAGAAGTAGGAGAGACATCAGGATAGCAATCGATGTATGACAATATTAGTTAGATTTCCCTCTTGATCCTGACCTTAGGACCATTTTGCATGCTAACATTAGGACTACAATTAGTCTCCCCTTAGATTTTACTTTTACAACTTGAGTATCTCTTTTCTCATCTCAAAACAAAATCTCAAAACACTTAATAATTAAGAGTGTGCTTCGTGTGCCATGAGCCTTAAGTACATAGTATACTTTGTTGCGTGAGGCGTGTGACTCGTTACGCAAAGTACTTACTACGTCATAGACTTTAGCACAAGGCATACTGCGAACAACAATCAAAACACTTCTTCAAAAAAAAAATCAACAAATAAAAAATTCTCTCCTCACCTTCCTCACTCTATTCGTGAAAGATGCGTCACTTCCATTCTACCGCAAACAGGTAAATGCCTAAGACTCCGTACAACTAGCAGCGACACCTAACTGCTGGAACGTGAACCTTGGCGTCTTCCGTTAAAAAACACAAACAAAGCAAAGTCTTCCCTAGTGAGGGGAACTACGTCGCTCTGATTCTCGCGTGCGAACGAGATACGTAGGCAGGAGATCGGGCGAGATCTCTCCGAGCACAATCCTTTCACCCTTCCCCAATCCGTAGTCCGAACTACGTTGACTCTGATTCTTCATTGGTTAAAATGCGAAAGTGGCACGGAAACAGAGTCGCCAACAATGTATATTTATCCCAAGAGAGGGAAAGGAAACACTGCATAAACCTGAGAGGAAGGATAGAGCATGGTCTTGCGACCAAGAGAACTGGGTTCGGGAGTCGGTTACGCAAAGGGAAGGTATTAGCACCCTCACGCGTCCATCGTACCCGATGGGATCCACGCTTGCAGCTTCAATTAAAGGGTGTAAGGAAAGGATACTGGAAAAGGAACAGCTAACTGGAGATCTGGAAAGGGAAGAGAAAGAGAAACAAATGTAGGGAAAATAAAAGAAGTGCTCGAATGGGCCCTACCCCACTGCCTACGTATCTCACCGGGAACATGAGAATCAGAGCTACGTAGTTCCCCTCAATGAGGGTCGCTTCGTTTGTGTTTTTTAGTGGAAACGTCAGAGTGCGCATTCCAGCAGTTAGGTGTTGCAGCTCGCTGTATGGAGACTTAGGCGTTACCTGTTTGCGGTAGAACGGACTTGACGAGTCCTTAAGGAAGGAGTGAATAGATTAGAAAAGAATTCCCGAAGGAAAGACGTTATTGTTTGTTTGAAGTTTTTTTAGAAAGAAGTGTTTTTGAAGTTGTTTGTAACTTGCATTGCACCCAAGTCTACAACATAGGAACGAATACATCACATATCGTCCCCCAACAGGACGTACACTAAGTACCCTAGAAGAATGAAGGGAAACCCCCCCCCCCCCCTCCCCCCCCCCCCCCCATTATTCACTTCCCACATTTAAGGCTCATGCGCAATACACGTTTCACCTTTATTAAGTGTTTTTTACTTTTGTTTTGAGATGAGAAGAAGAGACTCAAAAGGAGGAATAAAGGTAAAAATCTAATGAGGGAGACTAAGACTCAATCTTAATGTTATCATACATGGTAATCCTATGGTTAATGAGGTTTAAAGAACCTAATCCTAAAAGAAAGGAAGAAGGAGATAGAAAGCAACTTACTTCCAAGATGGAAGTTAAGTTATTTCTAAGAGGGAAGAAAGAAGATTATGAAAGCAAAGCATCATTAAATGCCTAAACAACACAAATTGAACGATTAAAAGATGAAGGAAGGAATTAGAATATGGATGCATATCCACACTCAAGTGACTTACCATTAGCCCCTGAAATAGTTAGTACAATTATTTACATGTGAAGAAATAAGTGGAGATGAACAAGTAAGGCTTAAACAAGTCAAGAACCAAAGTAAAAGCATCTTAAAGGTTAAGGAAAGCATAAGGTCAGAATGCACATCATAAGAATGTTCTATAATACTATGAGATCAAACACAAATCAAATGTCCACAAACAATACCTTAAACCACAAAGAAATGCATTATGAAAGAAGTAGATGAAGAATGAGTGGATATGCAAAGTGATCATGCATTAATGCTTCATGAAAGGTTAAAGTCAGAACCAATGTCATTTAAGGATGGTTTTACAAAGCTTATGAATCATCATGTAGTTCATAGATGAAATGATGTAAGAAGAAAAGATGAGAAAGAGAAAAGAAATGAGAAACAAGTTCACTAAGACACAAAGTTACATATCAAAGATGTATATCATGTAAAATGATTGATGAATGCACATGGGCAGTAGCATATCATTGGTGAAATGCAAATGAAACATGTAAGATGGCATACCAAATGCATACATGCAACACATAGAGCATAAGGAAAAGTGGGAGATGAAAGCATGTCAAAGTTCAAATCATAACACACAAATTCATATCAAATAAAAACATAAGTCAAAGTGACCTATAATGAAACTAAGATGACCTATAATATCATGCAAATGACCTATAATTGATGCACAAACAAACATCAAATGGTGGCACAAATGCCTCCTCAAAATATATAAGAATGAGATAGAACAATGAGCACAAAAAGTAACTTCACATGCAAGGCATCAACCATTATCAAAACACAAGATAAAATTGTGAAAATGATCCACAACCACCCTTAGTCAGAAGAGAATCACATCTCAAAAGTATGGTGCAAAACTCAACAAGAAACACGCTCAACAAAGTTCACAAATCCACCTTGAAACACCTCAAGAGAAAGCTCAAATAAGAACATCAAAACACATGCTAAAATGATTTTAAAATTCAAATGAAAATTGATTTATATGTTTCAATGTGTTATTTAACAAATACAAAAAGAATGGATTAAAAATATTATGTGAAATGGAAGAAATAAAATGGACAAATTTGAGTGTCAATGATGAACATCAATTAAAAAGGAATTAAAAGAAAATTATGCAATAATATGTAAAAATCCACAAAGTCAGAATTAAAAATAAAAGAAAATTATTTAAATGTGTTAAGATCACACATGAATTATTTTGGGAATTTTAGAGATGATTTGGTATTTTTAAAATAAGAAAAATAAACAAATATGGAAAAGAAATTAAAAAGCAAGGAAATAAATGGGAGGGGGTGCAACGAAAGCAAATTCCATGTTCAAAAATAGTTTGGGCCCAGACAATGGGGTGCAGATATAAAATATAACCCAGTCCACTTAAACATGTGATTGCGTGTGATAGAGCGCATCATCAGTCAACATGCGTAATCAATAATAGCCATAATATGACAGCAATCACAAACAATCATCAATCTAACGCTCCACAATTCTGGCACATGGCAATTATCACGCACACACCCACATGTACCCTCTCAGAATTAAAAAACAAAGCACGTGATAAGCCACATACTATTTTAATGTGCTAGCAATATAATGTACATTGGATCAAAGTCAAGGTGAGATCATCACACAAGTAAAACAATCATGTGGATGAGATGCAAGGATCATGGTAACAATGATGCACACCTGTACACGTAATCAATTCAGATATCAAAATGAAACACATGAAATGCACATGTTTTTTAATGTGTTGGCACCATATTAACCACACGATGAGAATGATCCAATGGCCATGGTTAAAACTGAGTATTAAACCCTAAAACCCCTCACCGGCCGGAGAAGGACCTCCGGTCATCTTCTCCGGCCACTCTCCGGCCACCTGCAACCTCAAATATTCCAAAAATACACAAATTGCACACCAAAATGCAGAGGAACTTACGTACAACACCAATCCACAAACATTTTCCACATATCAATCATATATATAGAGAACCGAGGAGATTAAAGTTGCCCTAGGTTTTGAAACTATGCCTCTACGAGACCTATCAACTAGCCAGGACTCACGCAGCTTCTAATAAGCTATAAATGCCATGAAAACAAGCTGAATTTAGTAGAAAAAGATTGAGGAAAAAAACCTGAAAATATGATGAACTTTGAAGTATTGCGAAAACCAGAGATTGTGATATCTTGAGCTTGTAGAATTTCAACTTTTAAGTAAAATAAATGCTACTGATTCTTGAGTATGTGAAGAGAATTGATGACTGCAGTGATGTTGAGCTTGAAGAGATGAAGTTGTTCTTGAATGTTCTTGATTGATAGTCAACAAATGATGAAGATGATTGAGGAAAATGATGAAATCGTGAGAGATCTGAGTGAGAGAGCAAAGAGAATCTGAGAGTGTTTGGAATGAGAATGAGGAAAAAATGAAGTTGAAATTGAATTTGAGAGTGAGATTTCAATTTATAGATTGGGTTAAATATGAACCATGGTGTGGTCAACTGAGTTGGTTAAGTGAGTTAATGGTGGTTAACTGAGTTGTCCCTAACTAACTGAGTCAAGTTAGTTAGGGCGAGTTGGCTTTGGTTGTGATATGGTGAGGTTGATTCATGGTATTATGGTGAGGTTAATGGAAAAGAGTGGTGGTGATGTAGTTATCCTGGTGTAGCAGAAACTTGTTGCACAAGCTTTTATTCCTTTCCTTTCTTGTGTATGATATAACATGGTGAAGATAGTGTAAGGAAAATGTTTGGCTTAAAGAAGAAAAAGAAGTGACTGATGTAAGGATGCGTGGCTGGCTGATGTGAATTAACAACAACATTGTAAAACAATTCCAACTTGGCCAGCATGACCTCAATGCAACCATGGGTGTTTGGTGATAGATTTCTCTATGTTTGGTACATGAAATCATGAGCTTTTTATGTCACTGGAAAGAGGAGATATCATGGAACAAGTTTGATGTTGGTTTTGGATTGAAATGTGGTTTGGAAGAGGATGGAGAATTGCTTGGAACTCAAGAATGTGGGACTGGTTCATGGGCGAGGCAAGGTTGTGGCATGGCATGGCAACATGGCGCATGGAATTCAGCATGATCATACCAACTTTGAACCCTTATAACTCCATCATAACTTGCTCAAATGAAAATTTTTCCAACATCAAAGTTGAAGAGGACATTGAGATGAACAACTGTGATGTTCAATATTTTTTCATTTGGAGCTTCCATCATTGATAAAAGTGGCTGGACTTTTGGCACACCATGTGTTTGACAAAGTTATGGCCGGTGGGCCTAAGCTTGCCTTGCCATGACTTGGTTTTTGCCTTGATTTTACCCAACTTTGATTGATCATAACTCCCTCAATTTTGATCCAATGGAGGAGTTCTTTATATGGATTTGAAGCTTATAACATGAACTTTAATTGGCCCAACTTGAGCCTGAAGTTTGGAGCCTTTATCATGGAGAAAGAGAGCCTCAAAGTAGGGTGCAAAATGGTCAAAACTTGCCATTTTTGGAAACCCTAAAGTTTCTATTTTTGGCAGTTTTGTGATTTCTTGATTTTTCATAATTCATCCATCATTTCTTGATCAAATCTTGTCCTATGAACATATATAACTTGAATTTCATGATTTTGACCTCAAAAAAAAGTCAGGAATTAACTTTTTCACTGCACAGTTGACTTTTTCCCCAATTTCTTGACTATCAAGCAACTGATCAATTGAACCTCTTCTGAAATGAATCAATGGCCAAGCTTCCATCCTTAGACACTTAATATCATGTAGAAAACATTGAGATTAAGTTTGAATCAAAATTCCCTCAGGAGCATGCTTGAATCCAAAACCCTAATTTTGACTGTTTTTTATAGGAGGTGATACACTGTCCAATCTTCTTGATGCATTCCCATCTTCCCATGCCTTGTGAGATCAAATAGGGTGATATATGATGTAATAGACCCTTGAGACTTGTTAAGAGACCCTTGACTCTTGTTCTCTTGCTTTGTATGATCCACCTCTTTGAGAATCAACTGATCCCATGCCCTTATGCAAGATGCAATGCTAGATGCTTAATGTTTATTTTTCTATGCTTGAATGCAATGCAATGAAATGAAAGCTCATGCTAAATAATATGAAGAAATGAGAGGGCAAATTTTGGGGTATTACAGCTGCCCCTATTCAATCACTGTAGACCTGAACGGATGATAGCGATTGCTGTCAGACTTTCAAGGTATGGAGGGATTGAATACCGAAAATAACCAGAAAATTTGCACTCTGTGAAGAAGAAGAAAAGGGACATAAAACCCAACCGAATGAACTCTGCTTGGATAAAACTCTGATGGGAAGAAAAGCATTGGATAACTATCTTTTGGCACGCATGCATGTCAGCCATCTCTGCTGACTATGCTGAGGAACAATGATCAATGATTTGACATTAGAGACTCCTGAAAGGATGGTATCTCTGCTGGAGAATGAGGGAACAATCTGTCTGCTCTAAATTGCCACGATTGCAAAAAATAAATTGGACTTTGAGATAAGGGAGTGATGACTCTACCAGGAATTACTTCAATTGACTGGGACGCATTATGGTCATAGCAACTCCGTTGGGGATGAGAATTTTCTGACTTGGCTGGGGAAAGAATGTACTAACACTCTGCCGAAGAAGACAAGTCATTAAAACTCTGCTTGGGGATCTATCAAACCCAAGGAGAATATGCTAACACTCTGCTAAGGAAGAGATTCTGTTGATTTGATAAACCTCTGCGGGGAGAAAAACAACTCAGCTTAGGAGTATTACTGACAAGATTCAATGCTGAACTCTATGGGGATACAACTATCAGAGATACGATCTTGCTGGGGATCGGAGCTACTTTGTCGGGGATACACAAATCCTGGTTAGAAGACCTTCTGTCGTGACTTGCTGGGAAAGAGTCTTTAGATCTTCTGCTTGACGACTCCACTGGGGATAATGAGTTGACGAAAAACTCCGCTGGGGAGAGCCGCTTCAAAGCGTCTCTCGTTGGGGGGAATGTCCCTTAAGAGGATTTTACAGAAGACCACACATCTTCAAACTCTTGGGCAAATGCCGAGACTTGAGCTAGACACTCTACTGGAGATAATAGATCTGGAACGCATCTCCCTGGGGAATTTTATGATGCCCCATGTTTAGGAGGGTCACCAACTCACTTTTGCGGCGGATCCGAAGAAATCATCCCAAGAGGATTTTACAGAAGACTTGGCATCTTCAAACTCCTGGACACTCGTTGAGGCTTGAACATTAACTGTGAGGTCTGCGAATTAACTCTACTGGAGAATTCACAACCGTTATCGACACAGAAAAGCTTGTAGCTGTTGGAAGTACTGAATAGGAGAATCGACTTAATAAGATACAACACTACCCAGTTGATATTAACTTGTTGATATCGAATCGTCGTGAGCGACCGACGACCGAAGATGGACTCAATCAGTAAACATTGTGACAAAAGGTGACGTGGGGACCCTTCTTGAACTTGACTGCCCCGGTATCCTGTATGGGAATAAGTGATTCCTCGTCTAGAAGACATGATCCATGCTCTTGGAATACTTGTACTTGTTACCTGCAACAAAAGAATATGCATACGTGCCCCAGGATATTGCGTGGTTTGAATCCACCATCCAAGACTACTCAATATTCAAAGTGATTTTAAATGCTTTTCTGCGCATGTTATTTGTAAGGTCACAGTGTTTTCAAATGCAATGTTTTTTCAAAAATTCGGACGATTTTACAAACAAAGTAGTAAAAAAAAAAAAAAGAAACTGTTGACTGAAATTCAATTTATTGATTGAAAAGGCCCAGAATAGGCAAGTACAATTGGGAAGCAAACCCTGGAAAAAGGAGATTACTGTAAATTGAGAAAAGAAGCTATCCTAATGGCAATGTGAAAACAGCATTCCACTGAGTTTCAATTCTGCTATGGCCAGTATGTCTTCAAAACTCCCCGACCTTGCCTTCTGAGGAGTAATTAGACCGATTCCTACCCTTTGGAAAGTCAGTTGCTGAAACGGTGATGGAGTACAGATAACTCATACCGTAGTCGTTCGCTTAAATCCCTCTTTTGCATGGACCGCCCTTCCGGGTTTTCAATCCATCGGGATAACCTTTTTTGCCTGAGTTGTCCTTGCGGATTTTCAACTCACCGGGTGTACAATTTTTATTTTATATCCCTAATTTTTGCCCGAACCTTTTTATTCTATTTTTGTGGTTCGCCGGGATGCCCTTTTTTTGCCTGGACTTTTCTCTTTTTTTTTTCAGCAGGTCTATTTATGCGAAGTATTTTTTTGACTACGTCTGAGTTGACAGGGGATGAAAAGTCTTCGCTGTCCATGGTTGTAAGTAATAAGGCTCTGCCCGAGAAGACCTTCTTTACCACGAATGGACCTTCATAGTTGGGAGTCCATTTGCCCATGTGATCTGTACTAGGAGGAAGGATCCTCTTGAGTACCACATCTCCAACCTTGTAAACCCGAGGACGCACCTTTTGGTCAAATGCTTGCTTCATCCTCCGCTGGTATAACTGCCCATGACACACAGCCGCCAGTCGTTTCTCTTCAATAAGGCTCAACTGATTAAATCTGGCACGAATCCATTCAGCTTCGTCTAACTTGACATCCATCATGACTCTGAGGGATGGAATCTCAACTTCAACCGATAGTACTGCCTCCATACCGTATACAAGTGAGAATGGTGTTGCCCCAGTGGACGTGCGTACTGACGTTCGGTACCCATGCAAAGAAAATGGTAACATCTCATGCCAATCTTTATATGTGACAACCATTTTCTACACAATCTTCTTAATATTCTTGTTGGCCGCCTCCACAACGCCATTCATCTTCGGGCGATACGGAGAAGAATTGTGGTGTTCAATTTTGAAGTCCCAGCACAGCTCAGCCATCATTTTGTTGTTCAGATTAGAACCATTATCAGTAATGATTCTCTCGGGCACTCCATAGCAACAAATGATATCCCGTTTCAAGAAACGAGCTACCACCTGCTTAGTGACGTTGGCATAAGATGTTGCCTCAACCCATTTAGTGAAGTAATCAATGGCGACCAAGATGAAACGATGGCCGTTTGAAGCAGTAGGCTCAATCTTTCCGATCATGTCAATGCCCCACATGGTAAAGGGCCAAGGAGAGGACATGACACTCAACGGATTTGGAGGAACATGCACTTTGTCTGCATAAATCTGGCATTTGTGACATTTGCGGGCGTACTTGCAACAATTTGCTTCCATCGTCAACCAATAATACCCCGACCTCAATAGTTTCTTAGCCATCGCATGTCCTCCAGCATGGGTACCGAAAGAGCCTTCATGTACTTCCTGCATTAACAGGTCTGCTTCGTGTCTATCCACGCATCTGAGCAGAACCATGTCAAAATTCCATTTGTACAACACGTCATCTTGATTCAAGAAGAAGCTACCAGACAACCTTCTCAACGTCTTCTTATCTTTAGTAGATGCCCCAGGCGGGTACTCTTGACTTTTCAAGAAACACTTAATGTCATGAAACCATGGCTTGTCATCAGACGTTGCATCAACAACAAACACAAATGCGGGTCTGTCAAGACGAGACACTTCAATCTTAGGTACATGATTCCATCTTTGCACTTTGATCATAGAAGACAATGTGGCCAAGACATCAGTAAACTTATTCTCATCTCGAGGAATATGGTACAGCTTCACTGTCGTGAAAAATGTCAATAATCTCCTTGTATAATCTCTATACGGAACCAGATTCGCTTGGTACGTGTACCAACTCCCTTTCACTTGGTTGATTACCAAAGCTGAATCACCGAAGATATCAAGGGTTTTAATTCGCAAATTAATCGCCTCCTCAATCCCCATTATACAAGCTTCATATTCTGCTTCATTGTTGGTGCATCCGAAAGTTATTCGAGCAGTGAAAGGCATATGAACACCTTCCGGCGTGATAAGAACTGCTCCAACTTCGCATCCATTCATGTTGACAGCCCCATCAAACATCAAACTCCATTTGGATTCAGGGTCTGGCCCCTCCTCCGGGAGTGGTTCCTCGCAATCTTTAGCTTTGAGAAACATGATGTCCTCATCAGGAAAATCAAACTTCATGGGTTGGTAATCATCAATCGGCTGTCGCGCAAGATAGTCTGACAAGATACTTCCTTTGATGGCCTTTTGAGAATTATACTGAATATCATATTCTGTCAAAACCATTTTCCACCGTGCAACTCTGCCTGTTAGCGCTGGTTTCTCGAAAATGTATTTGATAGGATCCATTTTTGAAATCAACAAAGTTGTGTGCCTGATCATATACTGCCTCAATCGCTTAGTAGCCCATGCAAGTGCATAATATGTCTTCTCAAGCATTGAGTACCGAGACTCGCAATCATTGAACTTTTTGCTCAGGTAGTAGATATCATGCTCCTTCCTACCTATCTCATCTTGTTGACCGAGAACACAACCCATAGAACCTTCAAGCACTGTCAAATACATTATCAAAGGCCTTCCTGAAACTGGAGGCATGAGAATTGGAGGTTCCTGCAAGTATTCTTTTATTTTATCGAACGCCAATTGGCAATCGTCATTCCACCTGACCGTTTGATCTTTTCTTAGCAGTTTGAATATTGGTTCGCATGTGGCTGTTAGGTGAGATATGAACCTTGCAATGTAGTTCAATCTACCCAGAAAACCATGAACCTCTTTTTCTGTTCTCGGTTCAGGCATATCTTGTATTGCTTTCACTTTGGCAGGATCAACCTCAATCCCTTTTTCACTCACAATGAAACCCAGCAGCTTTCCAGAACGTACCCCAAAAGTGCACTTGTTCGGATTCAACCTTAAACGGAACTTTCTCAACCTTTCAAACAACTTTTTCAAGTTAATCAGATGTTCTTCTTCAGTCCGCGACTTGGCAATCATGTCATCCACATAACATTCAATCTCCTTGTGAATCAAGTCGTGGAATAATGTTACCATTGCCCGCTGATACGTTGCCCCTGCGTTTTTCAACCCGAAAGGCATCACTTTATAACAATATGTACCCCATGGAGTAATGAACGTGGTCTTCTCCATATCCTCAGGCGCCATCTTAATTTGGTTGTACCCGGAGAAACCGTCCTTAAACGAGAACACTGAAAACTGAGCTGTATTATCAACCAGCACATCGATGTGGGGTAGTGGAAAATCATCTTTCGGACTAGCTTTGTTAAGGTCTCGATAATCCACGCACATTCTCACCTTTCTGTCTTTCTTCGGTACCGGCACGATGTTGGCAACCCAGGGAGGATAATTGGTCACAGCAAGAAACCCTGCATCCCACTGCTTCTTACTTCTTCTTTGATCTTTATGGCCATATCAGGATGAGTTCGACGAAGTTTCTGCTTGACTGGCGGGCATTCTTCTCTCAATGGCAGCCTGTGCACAACAATATCAGTATCCAACCCTGGCATGTCTTGATACGACCAGGCGAAGATATCAACATATTCACACAACATCTCAGTCAAAGCTTTCTTCACATCTGCTTGCAGGCTGACGCCAATCTTGATCTCTTTCTTAGCATCCTCGGTACCAATATTGATGATCTCTATGGCCTCTTGATGAGGCTGTATGGTCCTTTCCTCTTGTTTTAACAATCTGGCCAGTTCCTCAGGGAGTTCACAGCCCTTTTCATCCCCTTCCTCGGCTTGATAAATCGGTTTGTCAAAGTCATACATAGCCATAGTAGAACCGTTATTAATGGACTCCGGAGGATCAAGTCTGCACGAACGGGTTCATGCTTTATTTTAGAATTTATTTTAAAACAAAAAGAAACAAAACATTGCCATTTTTTTATTTTTGTGCAAAAATAAAAATGAAAGACAGAGAACGAAATTTGAGTGCAAAACGTCCTTTATTGATGATTAAAATTGCAAATGCAAACAGGTGGCCCTACAAATGAATCTATACGCCTTGGGCAGAGCGTAAGATTTTAACATGCATTATGTTAGAAAAACAAAGAAAATTACTCTGTTTGAAGAGTAACTTGAATGACTTCTTCAACGGACCAGTTCTGCAGCTGTTGTCCCAGAGCACGTGGGCGTACCCAGTTGTCCAAGTCACAGTCACTGTCAACACCATCTTCTGTAATTGCACAAGACTGATCTGGGTAAATGATTCCCCCACTACTGAAAGTGATGGGTCCACTGTTCTCCGTAACTGAAGTCATAGATGTTTGATAGCCAATACCAAACTTGTCCTCCTTCATTGGAGTCTCTATCAGCTTGCCCCAGCCTTGGGCATTACCTGCTTTGACAACCTCGACAGCTTGTTTATAAGACGAAATGGATGTGCCGGTTCTATCCGGTGTAAGGGAAGATTTAGCCACTTTATCAATATTCACCGCTTCAAACGACTGGCAAAGCATTTCGTGGATTTCCCCATCCATCTCAACATACTTGAACGTGGACAAATGACTGACAAAAATGTCCTCTTCACCACACACAATCACCACTTGTCCCTCGAACTCGTATTTCAGCTTTTGGTGTAAGGTGGATGTAACAGCCCCGGCCGCATGAATCCAAGGGCGGCCTAATAAGCAGCTATAAGCAGGCTGTATATCCATCACGTGGAATGTAGATTTGAACACTTGCGGTCTAATTTGCACGGGTAATTCCACTTCACCAAACACAGATCTTTTCGTCCCGTCGAATGCTCTAACAACCAAATCACTTGGCCTTAGAATCAAACCATCAACTTCTAGCTTCATCAGCGCCTTCTTAGGCAAGACATTGAGCAAGGAACCAGTGTCTACCAACACGTGAGACAACACTGCCCCCTGCACTCCATTGTAATGTGCAAAGCTTTGTTGTGGTTTCTACCTTCAGACGTCAAATCTCTACTTGTGAAACCCAATCCATGGCTGACATTGACATTAGAAATCGTACCTCAAGCTGATTGACAGTAATTTCCTGTGGAACATAGGCTCTCTTCAACACTTTCAACAAAGCCTCTCGGTGCGCATCAGAACACATCAACAATGACAAAATTGAAATCTTCAAGGGCGTCTGGTTCAATTGATCGACAATCTTGTAATCACTTTTCTTTATTATCCTCATGAATTCTTCTACCTCGCTGTCAAAGGTAATCTTGGTTTATGTTTCAGGCACAGGCACACTCTCAACCACCTGTTTTCCTTTAGCTTTTGCCGTAGTTTCAACTTCTTTATCACTTCGCAAACTTTGAGGAGAAAACAACCTTCCGCTCCTAGTAAAGCCACTTACACCACCCACATTATCAATATTTGAACTGGCGGATGTCCCGACTTCCTGCTTTTTCCCTTCATAATACACGTCTGCCCCATAGTGCCATGGGATTGCTTTCGTAGATGTAAACGGAACTGGTCCTGGCATCGTGATGGTAACAGGACTGGATCTTTCTGGCACAACACTTGCCACAGGAGCTGTACTTGCAGGCACTTGAATTTCCGCAGGAGTATAATAGATGGTCACAGTTGACACCTCATCAGTATCTTTCACAACCCGGTCAAACTGTAAATGTCCTTCATTGATCAGAGTCTGCAAACCAATTCTCAATTTATCGCAGCCATTCTCTTGGCCCATACACTCAAAACAATCTTGATCACAACCTGGGAACACCTGTCCCTTCAACAAACAATTCTTTACCACTAACAATGAAGTCCTCACATGATTGATGTCTGCCACCAAGTTCAATCTCTTTCCATCCTCAATAGCGTGCACATCTGCCACACCATGATTAGGCATGGGCTTCTGGATAACATTAGGAGGTAGCGAGAAATTGATTGCTTTAGCATCGATCAAGTCTTGCACCTTATTCTGAAATGCCCAACACTTCTTAGTGGTATGCCCCTGAGCACCCGAATGGAAATCATAGCGAGCGTTGACATCAAAATTAGGTGGCAAGTTGCCAGCGGCAGGAGGTCTCATAGTACGAAGTTCAACCAACTTCAGTTGTAGTAACTGAGGTAACAATGCTGAATAAGTCATAGGGAGAGGGTCAATCTTACGGTCCCTTTGCCTAGACCTCTGCTGGAAAGGAGGTTGCTGCTGTTGCTGTTGAGCATGCTGTTGTGGTTGTTGTTGCTGAACAGATGGTGCTGGGATTGTCACTGCACCTACCTGGTGATAAGCCTGAGAACGTCCTCTTCCCCGTCCTCTATACACAGCGTTCGTATCACCTTATCTTCTTTTCTGACCACTAGTAAATGGTTTCTTCGTTCCAGAAGAGCCAGCCCCACTTACATCTTGGATCTTCCCAAGCTTCAACAAACTCTCGATCCTTTCTCTAGCAATCACAATATCAGAAAATCCGGTCGATGGACACGCAGCCAATCTTTCAAGAAATGCCCCTTGCAGGGTGCCCATAAACATATCTGCCATTTCTCTATCCAACAAAGGAGGTTGAACCTGAGCAGCCATTTCCCTCCACCTTTGAGCGTATTCCTTGAAACTTTCCTTAGCATTCTGGGACAACCCTTGCAGTTGAGTGCGGTTGGGCGCCATGTCGATATTATACTGGTACTTCTTTAGGAATGCTTCTGCCAGATCTTTCCAACTTCTCACAACAGCTCTGTTCAATTTCATATACCAGGTCAAAGAAGCTCCAGCCAAACTGTCTTGAAAGTAATGCATCCATAACTTCTCATCATCAGTGTGGGCTGAGATCCTCCCAAAATAAGCCTGAATATGTGTCTGGGGACACGTATTGCCATGATATTTGTCAAAAGTGGGCGGCTTGAACTTTGGAGGAATTCTGACTCCAGGTACCAGACCCAAACTAGTAACATCAATACCCATAGAATTCCTGCACTCTATAGCCCTGATCTTCTCAGCCAGCTCATCATACCTTCTGTCACCAGGATTACCCATATCATCATCCAGTAGGGTGAATTGGTCTTCCTGAACATCTTCCTGAACACCACCAACGTTTCTTACATTTCCATTACCTAGATTACCAACAGGAGGAGGAGTGCCCCTTGTCTGTAAATTGTCCACCTGATTACCTTCAGGCGTGGCCTCCGGAAGCTCGACCAGAAGTCTCAATCTCTGTTGAGTCTGTGCCATACCAGTCATGAGAGTCATGAACTGGTCCATGCGTGCCCTCATCTCAGCCAAATCATTATGCATTTGATCCAATATCCTTGCTTGATTTCTTCGAGTTGAGTATCGGTGAATGTGATTCTCAACTATAATGCCTAAAACTGAGTAAAGTTTAGAAAGATCGGAGCAAGTACCTGTTATGCAAAAATGCTTATGATTATGAGGATGCAAATGCAAAAATGCAAACAATCATATTTAAACATTTCTCGGGCATATCTGCTTTGATTCCAGCTTTGAAATAGGGCAAGGGATCAGACACACCATCAGAAAATAAATCTGAATCCAGAAATATTGCAGAATCAAACAACTGAAGACACCTTTCAAAAAAACTGAGAGCTATTGAGATAGATACAGATGAACCAAATATTGTAATATCATATCATTAGAAAACATACAGATAGGTTCGATACAATCAAAAGTGATTCCATCAACAATCCTGATGGTAATCATAGCAAAATACAAACAACAGAATCACTACAAATCAATTCCAAACAAGCTGGCTTCAATCTCTTCAAGAAGTTCCACAGTGTCTGGATGAGTAGGTTTCTCTAGCAACCCCTTGATCAGTCTGTTTCTCTTCTCGACATCCTGATTCAGCCTAGTAATCTGCTCTTCAACATCGTTGCCTTCGCACCTTGACTTCTTGACTCCCGCTTGCAGCTTGAGCTCTTCAATTTCCTTCTGGGATTCCTTCCATTTACCAGAGAAGTGATTCTTGTCTTCTTTCCTTATTTGAAGCTCTTCTTTTAACTCTCCATTCTCAATCTTAAGCTCTTTCCACATCTCCTTATATCAGCGGCCAAAGTTGACTTACTCAAATAAAGAGCACCAGCCACAGCTTGGAAATCAAGATCTGCCTTCGACCCACAGAAAGGAGCGCCTTCTTTGATGGAAATTCCCAGGAGGTTAGAATATTCCTCCAGAGTAGGAACCAAAACATAACCCGTCAGTACAAAGCACCTCAAGGCAAGATCATAAAACTGCATCAGGGTGCATAAGCCATCAACTTCATATTCACTGAGGTTACGAGCAAAGGATAAGATCCAACCGTACTTCTCTCCGAACATTCCTAACACTTCCGGACTGACCATCTCTTGCAATTTACAAATCTGACCCAGGATGAGCTTCGGGAACTTGTACACAATGGTGTTCTTCTTGCCTCTTTTGTTGTGCATCCCTATCACTACCCGTTAACTGGAATCAAAATCAGATACTACCTGGAAAATGAAAAAATATGAATGTTAGAGAAAAAGATGCAATGCAGGGCATGAGATCAAAGTGCCACGTGTCTGTGTTGGACTGTAATAGTTGCATAAATTCAAGGCTCAAGTTCTCCAGAATTCCAGAACAACAGAATAACCACACAGATAAACCATACTGATCAGAAATCCAGTATACCAGGTATGTTGAAAGTCAAAGTTACCTGCAAACCTGCAAACAACCCGTCCCTCTCACATGTGGGTACTAGAAAGGTGAGGATCCTCAATATCACGGGCTCTCAGGTCGAGAAATGATGATACGTTCACCATTTCTGATTTGGCATCATCATCAATCGAGGAGGCCTCAACTGATTCCCCTAAAAAAGGATATCCTATAACAAGTTCCCAGCATTAGGTCCTCGGATCGAGAATGTGCAATGGGTTTGCCACAAAGTGTGGTCTGCCATTGTCACAACTCGGGAGGAGTGCCGCAACTGAGTCCTCGGGGATGGTCATCAGCGTCGACAGTTCCTCCAGAGAATATCTACTGGCCTGTATAGAGCATACAGTAGCAGATAGCTCGAGATAGAACCTCGTCTGATTGTAGGTCTCGTGAACACCCACACATGGCAAAACACCACGGGAGCGACACGCCCACCCACACTAATACCTGTGTATATGCTCAAGCCTGGGTAGTGGGCTTATCTCTCAGAATACCCTGCCCGCCAAACAGAAAACAACAGCACAATCCAGCATAATAATGATATGTAAATGCAGAAATGCAGTAAAATCAGTAATACAGCAATATACAATAAGTAGTAATAGAGTAAACAGCAATACAGTAAACACCCAATGAAAGAAAAATAGACAAGCGCTAGGATTGACTCGCTAAGGGATGCCTCTTCCCCAGCAGAGTCGCCAGCTGTCGCTCCCGGGATTTTCATCCAGGTACAAATGCGAAAGTGGCACGGAAACAGAGTCGCCGGCAATGTGTATTTATCCCAATAGAGGGAAAGGAAACACTGCATAAACCTGAGAGGAAGGATAGAGCATGGTCTTGCGACCAAGAGAACTGGGTTCGGGAGTCGGTTACGCGAAGGGAAGGTATTAGCACCCCCACGCATCCATCGTACCCGATGGGATCCACGCTTACGGCTTCAATCGAAGGGTGTAAGGAAAGGATACTGGAAAAGGAACTGCTAAATGGAGAACTGGAAAGGGAAGAGAAAGAGAAACAAATGTAGGGAAAATAAAAGAAGTGCTCGAATGGGCCCTACCCCACTGCCTACATATCTCATCGGGAACATGAGAATCAGAGCGACGTAGTTCCCCTCAACGAGGGTCGGTTTGTTTGTGTTTTTTAGTGGAAACGTCAGAGTGCGCGTTCCAGCAGTTAGGTGTTGCAGCTCGATGTATGGAGACTTAGGCGTTACCTGTTTACGGTAGAACGGACTTAATGAGTCCTTAAGGAAGGAGTGAAGAGATTAGAAAAGAATTCCCGAAGGAAAGACGTTATTGTTTGTTTGAAGTTTTTTTAGAAAGAAGTGTTTTTGAAGTTGTTTGTAACTTGCATTGCACCCAAGTCTACAACATAGGAACGAATACATCGCATATCGTCCCCCAACAGGACGCACACTAAGTACCCTAGAAGAATGAAGGGAACCCCCCCCCCCCCATTATTCACTTCCCACATTTAAGGCTCATGCGTAATACACGTTTCACCTTTATTAAGTGTTTTTTACTTTTGTTTTGAGATGAGAAGAAGAGACTCAAAAGGAGGAATAAAGGTTAAAATCTAATGAGGGAGATTAAGACTCAATCTTAATGTTATCATACATGGTAATCCTATGGTTAATGAGGTTTAAAGAACCTAATCCTAAAAGAAAGGAAGAAGGAGATAGAAAGCAACTTACTTCCAAGATGGAAGTTAAGTTATTTCTAAGAGGGAAGAAAGAAGATTATGAAAGCAAAGCATCATTAAATGCCTAAACAACACAAATTGAACGATTAAAAGATGAAGGAAGGAATTAGAATGTGGATGCATATCCACACTCAAGTGACTTACCATTAGCCCCTGAAATAGTTAGTACAATTATTTACAAGTGAAGAAATAAGTGGAGATGAACAAGTAAGGCTTAAACAAGTCAAGAACCAAAGTAAAAGCATCTTAAAGGTTAAGGAAAGCATAAGGTCAGAATGCACATCATAAGAATGTTCTCTAATACTATGAGATCAAACACAAATCAAATGTCCACAAACAATACCTTAAACCACAAAGAAATGCATTATGAAAGAAGTAGATGAAGAATGAGTGGATATGCAAAGTGATCATGCATTAATGCTTCATGAAAGGTTAAAGTCAGAACCAATGTCATTTAAGGATGGTTTTACAAAGCTTATGAATCATCATGTAGTTCATAGATGAAATGATGTACGAAGAAAAGATGAGAAAGAGAAAAGAAATGAGAAACAAGTTCACTAAGACACAAAGTTACATATCAAAGATGTATATCATGTAAAATGATTGAGGAATGCACATGGGCAGTAGCATATCATTGGTGAAATGCAAATGAAACATGTAAGATGGCATACCAAATGCATACATGCAACACATAGAGCATAAGGAAAAGTGGGAGATGAAAGCATGTCAAAGTTCAAATCATAACACACAAATTCATATCAAATGAAAACATAAGTCAAAGTGACCTATAATTAAACTAAGATGACCTATAATATCATGCAAATGACCTATAATTGATGCATAAACAAACATCAAATGGTGGCACAAATGCCTCCTCAAAATATATAAGAATGAGATAGAACAATGAGCACAAAAAGTAACTTCACATGCAAGGCATCAACCATTATCAAAACACAAGATAAAATTGTGAAAATGAGCCATAACCACCCTTAGTCAGAATAGAATCACATCTCAAAAGTATGGTGCAAAACTCAACAAGAAACACGCTCAACAAAGTTCACAAATCCACCTTGAAACACCTCAAGAGAAAGCTCAAATAAGAACATCAAAACACATGCTAAAATGATTTTAAAATTCAAATGAAAATTTATTTATATGTTTCAATGTGTTATTTAACAAATACAAAAAGAATGGATTAAAAATATTATGTGAAATGGAAGAAATAAAATGAACAAATTTGAGTGTCAATGATGCACATCAATTAAAAAGGAATTAAAAGAAAATTATGTAATAATATGCAAAAATCCACAAAGTCAGAATTAAAAATAAAAGAAAATTATTTAAATGTGTTAAGAACACACATGAATTAATTTGAGAATTTTAGAGATGATTTGATATTTTTAAAATAAGAAAAATAAACAAATATGGAAAAGAAATTAAAAAGAAAGGAAATAAATGGGAGGGGGTGCAACGAAAGCAAATTCCATGTTCAAAAATAGTTTAGGCCCAGACAATGGGGTGCAGATATCAAATATAACCGAGTCCACTTAAACGTGTGATTACGTGTGATAGAGCGCATCATCAGTCAACATGCGTAATCAATAATAGCCATAAGATGACAGCAATCACAAACAATCATCAATCTAACGCTCCACAATTCAGGCACATGGCAATTATCACGCACACACCCACATGTAACCTCTCAGAATTAAAAAAAACAAAGCACGTGATAAGCCACATACTATTTTAATGTGCTGGCAATATAATGTACATTGGATAAAAGTCAAGATGAGATCATCACACAAGTAAAACAATCATGTGGATGAGATGCAAGGGTCATGGTAACAATGATGCACACCTGTACACGTAATCAATTCAGATATCAAAATGAAACACGTGAAATGCACATGTTTTTTAATGTGTTGGCACCATATTAACCACACGATGAGAATGATCCAATGGCCATGATTAAAACTGAGTATTAAACCCTAAAACCCCTCATCGGCCGGAGAAGGACCTCCGGTCATCTTCTCCGGCCACTCTCCGACCACCTGCAACCTCAAATATTCCAGAACTACACAAATTGCAAACCAAAATGCAGAGGAACTTACGCACAACACCAATCCACAAACATTTTCCACATATCAATTATATATACAGAGAACCGAGGATATTAAAGTTGCCCTAGGTTTTGAAACTATGCCTCTACGAGACCTATCAACTAGCCAGGACTCACGCAGCTTCTAATAAGCTATAAACGCCATGAAAACAAGCTGAATTTAGTAGAAAAAGATTGAGGAAAAAAAACCTGAAACTATGAAGAACTTTGAAGTATTGCGAAAACCAGAGATTGTGATATCTTGAGCTTGTAGAACTTCAACTTTTAAGCAAAATAAATGCTACTGATTCTTGAGTATGTGAAGAGAATTGATGACTGCACTGATGTTGAGCTTAAAGAGATGAAGTTGTTCTTGAATGTTCTTGATTGATAGTCAACAAATGATGAAGATGATTGAGGAAAATGATGAAATCGTGTGAGATCTGAGTGAGAGAGCAGAGAGAATCTGAGAGTGTTTGGAATGAGAATGAGGAAAAAATGAAGTTGAAATTGAATTTGAGAGTGAGATTTCAATTTATAGATTGGGTTAAATGTGAACCATGGTGTGGTCAACTGAGTTGGTTAAGTGAGTTAATGGTGGTTAACTGAGTTGTCCCTAACTAACTGAGTCAAGTTAGTTAGGGCGAGTTGGCTTTGGTTGTGATATGGTGAGGTTGATTCATGGTATTATGGTGAGGTTAATGGAAAAGAGTGGTGGTGATGTAGTTATCCTGGTGTAGCAGAAACTTGTTGCACAAGCTTTTATTCCTTTCCTTTCTTGTGTATGATATAGCATGGTGAAGATAGTGTAAGGAAAGTGTTTGGCTTAAAGAAGAAAAAGAAGTGACTGATGTAAGGATGTGTGGCTGGCTGATGTGAATTAACAACAACATTGTAAAACAACTCCAACTTGGCCAGCATGACCTCAATACAACCATGGGTGTTTGGTGATAGATTTCTCTATGTTTGGTATATGAAATCATGAGCTTTTTGTGTCATTGGAAAGAGGAGATATCATGGAACAAGTTTGATGTTGGTTTTGGATTGAAATGAGGTTTGGAAGAGGATGGAGAATTGCTTGGAACTTAAGAATGTGGGACTGGTTCATGGGCGAGGCAAGGTTGTGGCATGGCATGGCAACATGGCGCATGGAATTCAGCATGATCATACCAACTTTGAACCCTTATAACTCCATCATAACTTGCTCAAATGAAAATTTGTCCAACATCAAAGTTGAAGAGGACATTGAGATGAACAACTTTGATGTTCTTCATTTTTTCATTTGGAGCTTCCATCATTGAGAAAAGTGGCTGGAATTTTGGCACACCATGTGTTTGACAAAATTATGGCCGGTGGGCCTAAGCTTGCCTTGCCATGACTTGGTTTTTGCCTTGATTTTACCAAACTTTGATTGATCATAACTCCCTCAATTTTGATCCAATGGAGGAGTTCTTTATATGGATTTAAAGCTTAGAACATGAACTTTAATTGGCTCAACTTGGGCCTGAAGTTTGGAGCCTTTATCATGGAGAAAGAGAGCCTCAAAGTAGGGTGCAAAATGGTCCAAACTTGCCATTTTTGGAAACCCTAAAGTTTCTATTTTTGGCAGTTTTGTGATTTCTTGATTTTTCATAATTCATCCATTATTTCTTGATCAAATCTTGTCCAATGAACATATATAACTTGAATTTCATGATTTTGACCTAAAAAAAAAGTCAGGAATTGACTTTTTCACTGCACAGTTGTCTTTTTCCCCAATTTCTTGACTATCAAGCAACTGATCAATTGAACCTCTTCTGAAATGAATCAATGGCCAATCTTCCATCCTTAGACACTTAATATCATGTAGAAAACATTGAGATCAAGTTTGAATCAAAAACCCTAATTTTGACTGTTTTTGATAGGAGGTGATACACTGTCCAATCTTCTTGATGCATTCCCATCTTCCCATGCCTTGTGAGATCAAATAGGGTTATATATGATGTAATAGACCCTTGAGACTTGTTGAGAGACCCTTGACTCTTGTTCTCTTGCTTTGTATGATCCACCTCTTTGAGAATCAACTGATCCCATGCCCTTATGCAAGATGCAATGCTAGATGCTTAATGTTTATTTTTCTATGCTTGAATGCAATGCAATGAAATGAAAGCTCATGCTAAATGATATGAAGAAATGAGAGGGCAAATTTTTGGGTATTACAGTAGGCATAGGATTGCGACGATCCTTGTGAGTCCTTTGTGTATTTTTTCTCTTTTCTTCCTCGTTTCTTCGTTCTTTCCCGTACCTGTTCCTTCTCGTGTCCAGTAGCAGCGGAGCTCCAGAAGACTACACCTTTTGATCGATAACAACAAGCGTGGATCCCATCGGGTACGATGGACGTGAGGGGGTGCTAATACCTTCCTCTCACGTAACCGACTCCCGAACCCAGGTTATGGTTGCGATGACCATTCCTTTCCCTTTTGTTAAGGTTTTCTTCGATCGTTTCCTTTCCCTGTGTCGGGATAAATAACGTTCGGTGGCGACTCTTCTGTTCCTTTCCGCCGGTTGATTTTCGCAGATGCGACAGGTTGCTAGGGGGTTCACTCAAAAAGAAGGAGTCAACTTCAATGATGTGTTCTCACCTGTTGTAAAGCATAGATCCATTCGAATGTTGTTGGCCATGGTGGCAAAGTTCGACTTGGAACTTGAGCAAATGGATGTGAAGACAACATTTCTGTATGGTGATCTAGATGAAACGATCCTGATGCGTCAACGTGAAGGGTATGCAGAAAAGGGTAAAGAAGATTATGTGTGCAAGCTGAATAGGTCTTTGTATGGTCTGAAACGATCTCCTCGACGGTGGAACAGGAGACTCGAAAAGTTCATGGCACACATTAGTTTCACTAGAAGTCAGTTCGATCACTGTGTTTACTTCAAATTTCGCCCTGGAAACTCACTTGTTATGTTACTGCTGTATGTGGATGATATCCTCATAGCTAGCAACAGTGTTGAGGATGTAACTAAGGTGAAGGCTGAACTCAGTAAGGAGTTCGAAATGAAGGATCTGGGAGCTGCAGCCAGGATTCTTGGGATTGATATCCGGAGAGAAAGAAAGCAGTCGAAGTTGTGCTTATCTCAAGAGACATACCTACGAAAGCTTCTCGACAAGTTTGGTATGTCGAATTCAAAGCCTATTGTGACACCTACAAATCCTCAGTTTAAGCTTAGTACTACTCAAAGTCCGAGTACTGAAGCTGAAAGAATCTATATGAATAACATTCCATATGTTAGTGTAGTGGGTTCTTTGATGTATGCTATGGTCTGTACGAGGCCAGACATAGCATAAGGAGTGAGCAGGTATATGGCCAATCCTTGAAATGCGCACTGGCAAGTTGTAAAGTGGATTCTCAGGTACATAAATGGGTCTCTGAAAAGAGTCTTGATTTATGGTGGAGCCTGTGATGGTGATAGCATAGTCGAAATCGAAGGTTTTGTTGACTCTGATTATGCAGGTTGTATGGATTCCAGAAAGTCTATTTCTGGATATGTGTTCACAATGTTTGGCACAAAAATCAGTTGGAAAGCGACGTTTCAGAAGGTTGTTGCCTTATCAACCACTAAAGCTGAATATATTATCCTCACTGAAGCTGTGAAAGAAGTAGTGTGGCTTGAAGGTTTTGCAAAGGAGCTGAAATTCAAGGTTGAAGTATCACTGTTAAATGTGATAGTCAAAGTGCAATACACCTGTCGAAGAATTCAGCCTATCATGAGCAAACTAAACACATTGATGTGAGGCTGCATTTCGTCAGAGAGATAATCGAGCGTGGTGGAGTCCAGGTGCTGAAGGTTTCTATTGAAGACAATGCTGCTGATATGATCACCAAGACGTTGCCAAGTTGCAAGTTTTTCCACTGTATGCAGTTGATAAAGCTGCATGATGAAAGCTAGTTGACTCTCTTGTTGCTGAGCTAGATCCAAGGTGGAGATTTGTGAGATTTGGGTCGAACTCATGTTGTGTCGAAGGAGAAACTTTCATGTATTTCGACAGGAGGCTAGCATGCAGTCGAAGCTTGTTCACATGCTGATACCTTATTGTTGTATACTGCAGTCGAAGTCTATTCTAGTATGTATGTATTGTCGAAAATGTTATTCTGTCGAATTGGGCCTTGTGTTAAGGATCCAATTATTTAGGTTTCTAGGGCTGCAAGTTACCTAGTTAATCTATAAATAGGCTAGTACACTTAGTTTGTTGAGTGTGGCAAATTGTGATATTCACTTGTAATCATTTGTGACGTTAATGAGAAAGTGAATAGTAAACAGAATTATATTTGCCCAATCCTTGTTGTTCTCTTCTTCTTCTTCTTGGTTTCTTTTTCGTTAAACCCTAAACCTTGTTTTGGTTCTTGTTCATCAAGAAACCATTTATTCTTTCTTTAAAGACATCGTTTTTCACAACACGTCTAATACTAGACTGACACTTAAGTAAATTCTTCATATCTCTAAGATGACTAGGAAATTATTGTTTGTTTCAAAGTTTGCAAAAGATAATGATAATGATGTCGTTTTTTAGTTCCATGCTAACAAAGTGTTTTTATAACATCCGAGCTTTCCAATCAAATTGTTCTTGATGCTAACGACTTGTATTGCTTCCCACACATTCAATTGGCAACATCATTTGTCTATGGCTTAATTTCCATTGCTTATAATAATTATTGTACATCTACTATAAGTCTGGTTTAGTTTGTTATACCTCATATGATGATATGTCTATTTGGAATTAGGCTATGTCATGTTTGAAGGTGAGAAAAATATATAAGAAGGAGGGTTGAATTGTGTATGCCGAAAATTCGTTTCACTTCTGATTCTAGAACTTCAGAATATAAACCATGTTCAGAGTCTGATATCAGAATAAGTAACAACAGCGGAAATAAAGTGATCAAAAGTAAAAGCAAGCAACACACAAAGATTATCCCAGTTCCTCTCCTCAACTGAGAGTAGTCCAGTCCCCTTGTCTCAACAAGAGCTTTTCACTATAACCAAATAGATAACAAATTGCTCAAGCACACTTGCAAGAGACTTTAATGCTCAATCAATTTAGAAAGAGGCTTCTACTCGAGAAATCTTACAAGTGACTTATGTTTAATCAACGTAGAAAGAGACTTCACTACTCAAGTACACAGACAAGAGACTTCATTGCTCAAGCACGCAACAAGAGACTTCCTCTACTTTAAACAAAGAGTTTATTAGAAAACATACTTACTATACTTTGATACAAAATCAAAAGTATAAAAGTTGTGCAACAATCACAAAGGTTCTTAACCTCTTAAGATTTCTAAGATATATAAAGATAAGAAATCTTAAGATCTTATGCAATAATAGTGAAAAATAACAGCTCAGAGTTATGCCAAAGATCTTTAAATGCGTTGGGTTACTATAACATTCCTTCAAATTTTTAGCTTCTTTTTTATAGAGGTAAAGAAAGAGTCGTTGGAGGGTTTGAATATAACAGTAAACTTAGTGAAGAAGTATGCCAGGAGAGACGTTAGAGAATGCATCTGGTTAGAAATATTGTCCATTGAATAATGACATTGTTCACAACACCTTTCGAAGAACTAAGTATCTACTAAAAGGTAGAACAAACTAAAAAGGCCACATTACCATTCCTTGAGCCTTGCAGAACGAAACTCTAGTTGTCTCTTCTCAAAAATCTAGCGCTTGACAAGAGTGGTCTGCTTTTCGTACATAGTAAGGATCAGAGGCACATTTTGCCTTCAGAGTCTGAGTTGTCATTAGAGGCAAGAACAATTTACCAAAGTTTGATCATTCAGATGTTGATGAACACATTCATACTTACCAAATTTTGATCATTCAAAATCTGAGTAACATTGCTTCTCCACATATGCTTTCAACATTGTTAGTTCTTGCATTGATTGGAATTTTGGTAAAACAAAGTTGAACAATGTTGATGTCATATGTCTGATGTCTTAACATTGGTTCCTAACATTAGTTGTTGCAGGGTTGAAGTTTTATATGCTGATGTTAAACTTGATGTCTTGACATCAGTTATCAGAACATCAGAACATCAGGCTGTGATGTTTTAGGGCTGCGCGTGAAAGTGTGTTTTGAGAAGATCTGGTGGAGAGATTGCGGGCAAATATCATGGGACAAATATATTCTGTTGCAATCTTATATTGAGCAGATTTTGTTACTATTTTCATGCAAAAAGATATGGAGAATAATTAGATTTAATTGAAGATTTGATTGAAGATCTATTTAGTAGCAGAATCTTTTGCAGATTTGTAGCAGCTGATTTGTTGTGATTTGAAGGCCCAAATCCAGTTTGGAAATAGGTTATAAATAGAAGCATTGTAACCTAGTTTAAGCAAGCCAGCCATCGTGTAGATTATAAGGGCTGTGTTGGTTGATGAACCACCCGGTTTGTGGGATGGTCATCGTGTTTATCTCGAAGCCTGTAGGTAAGAGATGTATTGTTCTTGGAGGAAGCTGTTAAGCAACTCTAAGTATTGTTCTTTGTCATGTGTGTCATGTCTAGGTATTGTCATGGAAGTATGTCTTCTACTTTTCTGTGATGGAAGAGTTGTTGGAAATCAGGCTGTTGATGCAGTGGCTAAGGTGTTGACTGCTAGACATCATTGCGATGATTGGAAGTGAGATGGAGTCTCTTACCTAGGGAGGAATTAGGTAGAAGGGTCATTGGGTAGTTATTAAGTTAGGAATATTGTCAACTGGGATTGTTGAGTCTGTAATTTGATACTACTAATAGTGGACTTCCTTCCTGGCTTGGTATGCCCCCAGATGTAGGTTGTTAGACCGAACTGGGTGAACAAATTCTGTGTGTTGATTTACTGTTATTTTATTGCCTTGTGTCATATAGCAGATTGTGTTGTTGTGACATCACACTTAACATCACACATCTGTTACCAGAATTTCAATTGGTATCAGAGCTGGCATCCTGTCTGTTTCTGGATGAGATCTAGGGAAGATACTTTCTAGTTCATGAGCAAGGAAGATAGTTTTACTGAGTTATGGACTTGGTCAGTTCATATAGTTGTTTGTTTGATCCCTTGAAGTGACGGATGGACTATTCATGACAGGGTATGTATTGGACCTGTCTGTTGTTATCAGGTGTGTAGCTTTGGTGGAGAACTGCTGTTGTGAGTTTGATTTATTTTCAAACCTTTTTTGGCTCTTGGATTATGGTGATAGTGTGCAAGGATTATTGAGTAGTGCCTGAAGGGTGTTGAGGAGTTGTTGTGTGTTCCGCTGCAAGGTATCTGATGTAACCCTGGTTGTTTCTTGTGTCTCTGGTGGTGAGACTTTAGGAAGGTATTTTCTTGGAAAGACTTTAGAGTTTAGTCTCCTCAGCAGAAGAAGAATATATTTCAAATCAGGTATTGAAGACCAATTTGTCCAGAACATTGATGATGAAAGAAGAGGGTGGAGCCAAAGCAAAAGAGTATCACTGTCAAATCTTTCATGCGAGAGTGAAGATCTTGATAAGTTATCTCTTAAGCGTATTTATGGTGACCTAATTAGGAGATCTTCCTAGTTATGGTGTCCAATGTAGTTCTGGTATATCTGTAGATGAATTCTCTTGTGAAGATACATGTTTCTGATTTTCAAAATCATGAACTGGAGGAAGTTTCATCAAGAAAGAAGCTGAGCTTGATATGTCAATCCTAATGTCTCGACATCGCGCTACACATCAGCAGTTTATGGTAAATGCTGAGTCAAAGTCCTTTTAAATTGTAGCTGTTTTGAAGGATCACTGAAGCTGTGAAGTTGAACAATTTTTTAGATGCTGTTCATAATGTCATAGCATCTCAGCTGTGCTGGTTGAAGAAAAGGTAGTAATCTTGATAGCAGAAGAGAAGGAGATGATCCTTGTTTAAGCTAAAATGTCTGAGGACAATTTTATAGGGAAAATGCATCCAAGAGTTTGTGTGCAGTAGCAGTGTAAATCAGCCTGTGGTCAATTGGTGTATGCATGAGCTCATTCAATTTTGTGGCTTGAAGGATTGGAAGTAGCAGATTGTCTATGGTATGTTATCACTCTTAAGTTAGACGAGAGGTCTGAACCTTGTGCTTATAAGAAGAAGCTTCTGGAAGAGTGTGTTATGCAAGTTACTGCAGTTTTGTTGGTCTGATCTTGGAAGTTGATTAGATGTTGATATGTTCTCGTGTGTTCGCTGCAAGAGATATGTGTGGATTACTATGGTTGTAGTCTCCAAATCCTAGTAGATGTTTAATGTGATTTAGACTGATGTCGGAACTGATGTTGAAACATCACTTTAGTTCTTTGCTCAGGGTGGAGTGAAAGATCAAGACACTGACCTAACCTGGAAGGCTTTTGTGGTATGAATGGTTGTCATAATGGTTGTCATGAAGAAGATTCAGAAGATGCTAGAATCTGAAGAAGGGTTAAACCATAGGGATTTAAGATCAATTGCTATTTGTGATATTCACAAGTATTTAATTGATTATCCTTGAAAGACAAGATTAAGGATGTTCGTCAATTGTTTTAACATCTTTTCATCAGAGGTTTGGAGAATCATGGGAGGGGTTCTACATTCGCTCACAAGTCACCTAGGTGTTGACCTGGGATTATTGCTTAGCATCTGTTCCTAGAAAGTATTGTGAATGACTTGTCCAGATGGTGGTACTGTTGAAGATGAAGACGGAAGACTATGAAGACATCATAATCTTGTTGGTTACAACTTGGATCAATTTATTTCTGACCTAAGTGGTTTGGAGCATGGTGTTTGCTCTGGTTGTGAAGGCCGAGGATAAGTGGCAGTTATCTCTAGCTTTCTACTGATGGCTCTACTAAGGGAAGTGACATACTTTAGTATTGCTATGGGGTAGTCTTGAACTACTTATTTTCTAAAGATTCAGATGTGGTAGGTTTGAAGTCTTTGGAGTTTCTAAGCAGGATGGAGGTTGTCTACTCAAACTTGATTGTTGAATCAAGTCTATGAGAGCATGGAAATCTGTTTCTGCAAAGGGAGGAGGTTCTTCTAAGTGGTAGAAGGAAGAGCTGAATTCAACAGTTGGATGTCATAATGTTCTGACATCTAGCTTAACATCAGAAGTCTCAGTTGGTGATGTGGCACATCAGCTTATGATAGGGTGATCTACATGAATGAACAATAGGATGTTTCAAAAAGATCGTTCTCATGCCAGTTTGTGGGAGCTGTAGGAAGGAGAAGATGTTACATGACCATGGCTTAAGGAGTCTAAGTGTGTTTGCTATTGAGCAATTGGAACATGTGACTTGAAGATCAATTTTCCTTGGTGGATCAGGATATCTTTGTGAGAGTTCTGACAAACGTGAATGAGGTAATCAGAGTGTGGCAGCTGGTTATTATTGAGGATTATCTTGGAACAAGTTACTCTTGGGCAGAAGGGTGATGAGTTGAAGACTCAAGGAGATTATTTTTCTTGAAGGTGGATGAGAGTTTATTTCTCTGGTTCTTTGGATTACTATGCTAGAGTAAGTCCAGTTGGTGGAGCATATCAAGAATCATGGTGTTGATGTTTTGGTTTGTGGAAGATGTTCTAACTTGTGATAGGACATTATCTGGGATGATTACCTACATTGTATCTAAAGAGAATCTACCTAATCATATGGGAGAATGATGAAGTAGAAGGTCTGCTTTGGAAGGAGAATGTAGAGAAGACTGAAGTAGATCAGGTATTGATTGCTTGAAAGTCTGAATGTGGATATTCATCAATTGATCCAAATGTCAAAGATAGATGATTGGATGTGTATCGCTAAAGGTAGAAGAAAATCCTGTGAAGGGGACATAGCCCTATTGTCAAGTCATGCTAGAGAGTAGTTGATCAGCCTGGCAAGATGTGGAGTTTTGGAGCATGTGAATATAACAAACCAAGAGGGAATCATGTGAGTATACTAATTTGCAGTCTGAACTCTTTGCTTCAAAGAGGGTGTGTGAGCTCATGGTATTCAGGTGTGTATGTTAACCTGAATAAGCTGCTCTGACTGTGTTTTATTGGGAGCTTCTTGAAGGACTTCTATACGAATGAGTCCTCTGAATGGTAATGAGAAGCTGATGTCCCCAAAAGATGTTGTTGAATGGTGATGTTGTAACATCATGATTGCTGATGGTTATATTTGGAAGATGATTGAGAGTGTGCGTGTGGAGTTGGATGCTCACGCATTTTTGTCAGAAGAGATGTTTCTGACTATGTGAATTAGAATATGGAGATCCTGGTCTTGTTTTTAGTAGTTTGTTCTGGCAAAGCATGACTACTAATTTTGAAGACTTCACTAGTATCAACAACTACTGGTGGATGTAATGGTAGAGGGATTGTGATGTGACCTAATCAAAACATTTTTTTAGAGAGTTGTTTCTTCTTCTGCTACAAGTAAAGCAGAGAATTTGTGGAGTCTGTGAGCAGTGTCAAACAAGTCAGGATACTTGGTTGTGTTCTCCAAAAGTGAAAGTACAGTATGTGAATGTGCTCAGCAAGTGTGCTCAAATGTTCATCTCCATCTAGAGCATTAGTTAACCATGACAGGGGGAGTACTTGTCTATGGATTCTGCAGCAAAGGTGCATATATTGTGAAGCTTGCATGCTGATCAAGCTTGTGGAGATTGGTTGCCTCTTATGAGGAGATAATGTCAGATAACATGTTATGACATTAGGCTGTTGGATGGCATGGTGGTGTGGACATGAATGGTTCTAGCCATGTGAAGCTAATTGTTTGTATCCTGTGCGCACATGCTTCTGAGAAGAAGTCTGAAGACAATTTTTATGCAGTTTTGGAAAAACTTTGTGAGGGTCTTTGTTGATGGGAGATGTCACACTTGTCTTGATGTGTGTTATTAATTCTAAGTAAGAGGAGTTTACTTAGAGTTCAGTGGAAGGCATTGTAAGTGTGCTTCAAAACTTGTGGATAATTGTGTGAAGCATTCCTGACTGGATGGATGAAGACTGTGTCTAGATTTTCTAAATGCTATGCTGTACTGGTCAAGGAGCATCAGTTGTGAAATATAAGGGGAGAACTTCTGTATGTACTAGTGTGGTACTTGGATTGTTTGAGGATTAAGCATTTTGTGAATGTGTTCAGCAGGTGTGTTGAACAGAGGGTGCGGTCTTGAAGACATGAAGATGAGTCTTATGTTTTCCATTCATTTAAGGTGTTCTTCTTGCAAAGGAGCACTGGTTATCTTAGATAGAGAGAGTTGATCTTTTGTTGAAGAAGTTGTTTATCCAGATTGTAATGTCAGACAAGATGTCGTGACATTGAGTTACTGGTGAAGTCCATGGTGTACTTGACAGTTTAGACCTGGTTCAATAGATTTGTGTGTCAATGGATTGAATCAGAAGTATACATTTACACCAATGTTTGTCAATTTTTGGCTAAAAAGGGGGAGAGAATATACAGTAGTAGATGTTAAGTCTGGATTTTGTTCTGAGTATGTTGGTTGGCAGATTCAAAGTTTGTTCAATTGTGGCTAAAAAGGGGGAGAGTTAGCCTAGATGTTGCCTAGTTGTCTGTTGTGGTTCTAGGCTTGAGGGGGAGTGTGTAGTTTGTGCAGCTGTTTTGCTGGTTGCAGTTTTGAGGGGGAGTTGCTGCTGCTAGTTGTGTGCTGATGTTAGTTTGTATGGTGTTTTTCTGCGGCTGATATCTCTGATGTTGGCAGAGATTGTTTTAGCCAAAATTAGCCAAAGGGGGAGATTGTTAGTTCTTGTATTGGCTGGAATTTTGGTAAAACAAAGTTGAACAATGTTGATGTCATATGTCTAATGTCTTAACATTGGTTCCTAACATTAGTTGTTGCAGGGTTGAAGTTTTATATGCTGATGTTAAACTTGATGTCTTGACATCAGTTATCAGAATATCAGAACATCAGGCTGTGATGTTTTAGGGCTGCGCGTGAAAGTGTGTTTTGAGAAGATCTGGTGGAGAGATTGCAGGAGAATGTCATGGGACAAATATATTCTGTTGCAATCTTATATTGAGCAGATTTTGTTACTATTTTCATGCAAAAAGATATGGAGAATAATTAGATTTAATTGAAGATTTGATTGAAGATCTATTTAGTAGCAGAATCTTTTGCAGATTTGTAGCAGCTGATTTGTTGTAATTTGAAGGCCCAAATCCAGTTTGGAAATAGGTTATAAATAGAAGCATTGTAACCTAGTTTAAGCAAGCCAGCCATCATGTAGATTATAAGGGCTGTGTTGGTTGATGAACCACCCGGTTTGTGGGATGGTCATCGTGTTTATCTCGAAGCCTGTAGGTAAGAGATGTATTGTTCTTGGAGGAAGCTGTTAAGCAACTCTAAGTATTGTTCTTAGTCATGTGTGTCATGTCTAGGTATTGTCATGGAAGTATGTCTTCTACTTTTCTGTGATGGAAGAGTTATTGGAAATTAGGCTGTTGATGCAGTGGCTGAGGTGTTGACTGCTAGACATAATTGCGATGATTGGAAGTGAGATGGAGTCTCTTACCTTGGGAGGACTTAGGTAGAAGGGTCATTGGGTAGTTATTAAGTTAGGAGATTGTCAACTGGGATTGTTGAGTCTGTAATTTGATACTACTAATAGTGGATTTCCTTCCTGGCTTGTTATGCCCCCAGATGTAGGTTGTTAGACCGAACTGGGTGAACAAATTCTGTGTGTTGATTTACTGTTATTTTATTGCCTTGTGTCATATAGCAGATTATGTTGTTGTGACATCACACTTAACATCACACATCTGTTACCAGAATTTCAAACATGACTAATTCATAGTGAATTCTGAGCTTGTGATCCTGCACACTTGAACAAATATTAGTATAACCATTTGTTCTCTAAATACTTTGTTATCATCAAAACTCAAGGGATATGAATAATTTTGTTCCAACAATCTCCTCCATTTTGATAATGACAAACAAATGTATTTAAAAACAATGGTTGGTCAGTTTTAACTAATTTGAAAACATGAAATTCTGAGGTTTATAAGCTAACCCTGAGTCTAATAGTCCATAGGTTGAGTTTTGTAAGCTCCCCCTAAATTCTATCCAAGTTTATTTAAACATATCTTGATAGTAAAAATTGTTCAGAAGAAAGCATTACCAAAGTAACTGAATAATTATGGTTCAGGTATATTAAAAAGCATTAAAAAATACTTTTATTCTTCTTAAATACTCCTATGAATTTCTCCCCATTTTGTAATCAAGAAAAAGATAATAAATACATATACTCAGATAAGCATATGAACCACATTTTTGAAGATGGTCAAAGGTAGACTTTGACAGCATGGTTTCCAAGAAACAATAAGTTCAAAGGCACAAGACTCAAAACACGCAGTCTTCAAGATAGAGGATATTCTAACCAGACCCATATAAAAGTAGATACTGAAAACAACACCAACTCACACAGCTCTAGAGATTCATAAGAATGGGTAAGAAGAAGACATTCAAGGCAGATAAGTGATTTTGCAAAAGACTATCGCAATCTGATGAGAAAGGAAGCGAGAGAAGAGAGAAAGAAGAAGAAGGAGAAGAAGAAGGAGGATATGGAGACTTAATAATTGGCAAAGACTCAGAAATCCACAACAGTAGATGAAGGAGGCACATCTGGTGGAGTTACTGATGAGAGCAAGATTCCAGAGGCAGAGGAGGAGTATGATGAGAAATGGAAGACTTTTTTAGTGACTTACAAGGGGACAAAAGATCAAGAAGATTATGAGTGAAGACATATGTAATAGTGTTTAGGAATTGATCTTGTAATGTCTTATGAATAAAGTTTTCATTTCTTTTCCAATAGTCACAAATTGCTTATGAGATCCTACAAATATGATTATGTTGATGAATCAGTCAGTAAGAGAAAGAAGTAAGATAATATAAAGAAAGAAAATAAAGAACTCTTTATTGAAAAGAACGTATAAGCGACACATACCAAATAAAACAAACAAAACAAACAAACCGAACAAAACAACTAGGCAGAAGAAGAAAATCCATCCACAGAGACCACCTTGACCCTAAACGGTCAACAACTTTCAAAGCTTCTGTAAGCTTCAACTTATCTCCCCAGACTTGTGATTTAACCCTAGTCATAGTTATCCCAACTCTTTGTTGAATGAAGAGTTCAGAGAGAACCTTTCCATTAGGAATTAAGCGTGACTTTTCCTCTTTAAAGGAATTGATAGTCATTTTCAGATAATCAAAAATAACATGAGGGAGGTTAATTTTCATATATGAGTTGAGAAGCAACATAAAATCTTTTTCATCAATATCCAAAGAAGTCAGATCCTTGTTCTTTGGGAAGAAGTTTAAAATCAGCAGGTGATACCAGACTAATGGTTTGGAATTAAGACTTGAAACTTCGGATAGGCCGGAGAGATCTTCAAAGACATGATAAGGAGACAAATAAGATTCCCAAAATAACATATCCAGAACCACACCTTCATCCCCACAGTTGATTTCATTAGAAATAGATGTGAGGTGATGGTGATAAGAACACCAAATACAGCTGAAAGAATAACAGATTCTAGATGTAGATCCTGGATGGAAGCATTTACCCCAAAATCCTTGATCAGGTTAGGGTAAGTAAGGCCATAAAGCATATAAAATAAATTATCCCAACCATTTTGGGAGACAGTGCTTTAAAGATCAAGACCATGAGCCATCATCTCTTCAAAATCAACTAGTCATTCAATGATGACAACCAATTGGTTTTCCATTCCAAGGGTAGATCTATAAAACATCTTAGACAAGAAAAGACTTAAAAAGAAAAGATGCAAGTAAACAAAAAGATGTTTCCCAAGTTATAGAAAATTATTTGTCAAAAAGATTCAAGACAACAGTCTTTGCTTTAAGACCACTTAATTATTATCTTTAAAAAACAAAACAATAAACACAAATAAATAAGTAAGCAAACATGAGGTGATAACAGAGGGGTAGTTTTACAGAAATCAAGAAGTTTCACATCATTACCCAACAGTCTTTACCCAACAGCTACTGTGCAAGATAATTATCAGACATATGAATGCAATCTGAAGCAAATAATCCACCTCTAGAGTCTCAGAGTCTGATATTTTCCAGAAGCCACTTTTCAACAGAGGCAGTTTCCTAACCTCTGATTGAAGCTACTTCTGAGCAACATCAGACTTTGATACTCTGACCAGACACAAACATTATTCTTCAACATATATTATGTTCAGATTCTTCTTGAAGAAATCAAAACTTTCAATAGCCAAGGGTTTTGTAAATATGTTAGCCCATTGGTGATCATTATCAATGAACTTAATATATATAACTCCCTTCTGAACATAGACTCTTATGAAGTGATGCTTAATCTCAATATGCTTGGTTATAGAGTGTTGAACTGGATTCTTTGTTAGACAAATAACATCAGTATTATCACAGAAGATATGGATATTGTTTCCACAAATATGATAATCCTCTAACCGATATTTCATCCAGAGTAGATGTGTGTAGCACTTAGCAACAGAGATGTATTATGCTTCCGTTGTAGAGAGAGTAATAATTGCCTGTCTCTTGCTAGCCCAGAATATTAGGTTTTCATCTATTAATTGACAGTTTCCACTAATGGACTTTCTCTCAATTCTAAGCCCATCATAGTCAGCATCACAGAATACAACCAGCTTGTTATCTAAGGATTTATTATAAAGAAGTCCCAGATTTGTTGTTCCTTTCAGATACCTAAAAATTCTCTTAACAGTAGTTAAATGAGTTTCTCTAGGATCTGATTGTAACCTTGCACACAAACACACGCTCAATAATATATCAGGCCTATAAGTTGTGAGACAAAGCAAAGAACTGATCATACCTCTGAAAAACATTTGATCCACCTTGGAGTTGGCTTCCTCTTTGTTCAGGCTACAGGTAGGATGCTTAGGAGTTGCCATAATCTTTAAATCTTCAAGATTAAACTTCTTCAAAAGCTCCTTTGTATAATTGGAATTATGAACATAATTTCCATCTTTACCTTAATTGATTTCGATTCCCGAGAAGAATTCTGATTCTCCCATCATGCTCATTTCGAATTCAGCCTGCATAATCTTAGAGAATTCTTTACACAAAGAGGCATTAGTAGAACCAAAGATTATGTCATCAGCATAAATTTGAACAATTAAGATTTCCTTGTTCAAAGTATTTTTGAACAGTGTAATTTCAACTTGACCCTTTTCAAAACCAATTTCCATCATGAAATTGTTCATTCTATCATACGAAGCTCTAAGAGCTTATTTGAGTCCATAGAGTGATTTCTTGAGTTTAAACACAAAATCTGGGCGGACTAAATCCTCAAACCCAAGGGGTTGTTTGACATACACTTCTTTAGAAATGACTCTATTCAGAAAGGCACTCTTAACATCCATTTGATAAAGAATAATATCATGATTGACAACACAAGAGAGAAGAAGTCTGTTTGCCTCTAATCTTGCCACAGGGGCGAAGGTTTCATAGAAATCTATACCTTCCTACTGACTGTAGCCTTAAGATACCAGTCGAGCCTTATTTCTTACCACTTCTCCTTGCTTGTTCAGTTTGTTTTTGAACAACCACTTTGTTCCAATAATGTTCTTCTGACTTGCTCTTGGAACCAAATCCCAAACACCATTCCTCTAGAACAGGTTCAACTCTTTTTGCATGGCCACAATCCATTCATTATCTAATAAAGCCTCATCCACCTAAGTTGGCTCAATCAATGAAATAAACCCTAGCATGGAGTTATCATTTCTGAAATCTCATCTAGTTCTCAAGAGATCATTCTTATTTCCAACGATTAGATCTTATGAATGAAAATCTTTATATTTGAAGGACTTCTTGGGTTGAGCATACGTTTTTGAACCATCTTGGGCTTCTTCTGAATCCTCTACTTCTGGAAGAGCTTCAGACACATGATCAACTTCTAAACCTATGACTTCTGAAATCCTAACTTCTAAGGATCCAACTTTTAGACGTTCTTCATAAATCTACATATCTGCAAAACTTTCAACAGACTCTGATGTATCATGGTCAAGCCTTTTGTCATAAAATTTTACATGTATAGACTCTTCAACCATTTTGGTTTCAGAGTTATGCACTCTATATGCTTTAGAGCTATCAGAGTTATCGTCTCTGAAAGCTTATCTAGTTCTCAAAGGATCATTCTTATTTCCAATGATTAGATCTTATGGATGAAAATCTTTATATTTGAAGGACTTCTTGGGTTGAGCAGACATTTTTGAAGCATCTTGGGCTTCTTATGAATCTTCCACTTCTGGTAGAGCTTCAGACACATGATCAGCTTCTGGTTCAACAACTTCTAAACTTCTGACTTCTGAAATCCTAACTTCTAAAGATCCAACTTCTGGATGTTCTTCATAAACCTACATATATGCAAAAACTTTCAATAGACTCTGATGTTTCATGGTCAAGCCTTTTGTCATCAAATTTTACATGTATAGACTCTTCAACCATTTTGGTTTCAGAGTTATACACTCTATTTGCTTTAGAGTAATCAGAGTATCCTAAAAAGATACCCTTTTGAGCCTTAGCATCAAACTTCTTTATGTAGACTCATATTATGCTTCACATTCTTCCTTTAAACAACTCATATCATGTTTTGTTTAGAATAGGTCTGAGATAGATCCTATTGTGAACATAACAATAAGTATTAATAGCTTCTTCCCATAGATATTAAGGAAGATGGTTTTCATGGATCATGGTCCTAGCCATTTCTTTCAATGATCTGTTCTTTCTTTCTACAACTCCATTTTGTTGTGGAGTTCTAGGATAAGAGAACTCATGGATAATTCCATGTTCATTTCAAAAAATCTCAAAAGGCTCGTTTTCAAACTCACCACCATGATCACTTCTAACTTTTAGAAATTTTAGTTCCTTGTCAGGCTGAATTTGTATGCATAAGATGCTGAATACTTTATATGATTCATCTTTGGATCTGAAGAATTTAACCCAAGTCCACCTGCTGTAATCATCAACAATGACCAAACCATACCTTTTCCCATTGATTGGAGAAGTACCAACAGGACCAAATAAGTCAATGTGAAGCAATTCTAAGGGTCTAGAAGTTGAGACAAAAATTTTGGATTTGAAAGAAGTTTTGTCAATCTTTCCTACTTGACATGCTTCACATAGAGCATCTGAGTGATAATCAAGATTTGAAATCCCTTTAACAATTTTTAGATTTTTAAGTTTAGAGATCAACCTCTAGTTAGCATGACCTAATCTTTTGTGCCAAACCCATTTTTCATCACTCACTGATATAAGGCAAACAACCTTTTAGTCAATCAATTCATAAATGTTAATTTTATAAACATTTCCCTTCCTCTTACCTTTGAACGAGATGATTTTGTCACACTCGTTGATTACAGAACAAAAGTTCATATCAAACACAACTTCATAACCAATGTCGCAAATTTGACTTATGCTCAGTAGGTTATGTTTGAGTCCACCTACTAACCAAACATTATTGACAGAGATTAGAGAGTTACCAATAGTGCTCCTACCAATAATCTTCCCTTTTTTTCCTCATCCAAACTCCCCATGCCTTCCTCCTTTAGAGTCAGGGTTTAGAACATATGATTTTCTCCAGTTATATGACGTGAGCAGCCACTGTCCAGGAACTAAACTTGTTGCCTTGTTTCTCCCCTTAGGCAAATCTGCAGCAAAAACAATTTGGGATTTGGGTACCCATACTCTTATGGGCCCTCTATTGTTAGTTCTAACATACATTTTTTTATTTTGAGCCCTTTTCTAATAGAAGGGTCTATACTCATTCCAAACTTTTTCTTTATAATTTTTTTATCTTAGATGAGCTTTGACATCTGAACCCTTCTAAACCTTTGGTCCATAGGTCTTGGTTTCTACTTTCTTCAGAACCTCTGACTTTGGATTTTTAGGTTCAGGATTCTTCAAAACATTTGATTTTTGAATGTTAGGTTCTAATTTCTTCATTACCTTTGATTTTGACATCTTAGGTATTATTTTGTTCAGAACCTTTGATTCAATTATCTTGGGTTCTGATTGGTTCAGACTTTTACCTTTATCAGAGGCAGGCACAAAACAAGTTTTTAGCACTCTCTGAGTACTGCTTCAAGCAGAAGCTTCTGAGTTTTTCAAGAGTTGAGCTTTAGACTTAGCACATTTCTCATTGTAACCCAGACCTTTTACTTTGCTCTTGCTTACTCCATATATCATGGAATCAATTTTTGTTCTCTTAAGACCTCTTACAATAAAATCTTGAAGAGTTATCTCATGCTTACTAAAGGTTTTATCTGCCATTTTATTTGTTGAGTAATGTGATCTTTCTCCAAAGATTCAACTTTGTTTTGAGAAATTTTCATTTCTTCTTTCAGAATATCACATTCCTTTTTCAAAGTTTTCATGTGTCTTGCTTTATCTTGGCAACGACACATGAGTTCTTGAATAAAACAAATTAGATCAAAGCGAGATAAATTAGAAAATACCTCGTTTTTTCCATCAGAATATGAATAAGAGGTTGATTCATATTCGGTATCTGAGGGTGTGAGAGCCATTAGAGCTAGATTATCTTTTCCCTCATATTTGTATGAACCGCCTTCATTATCAAGTTCATCCCATGTTTCCATGAGACTCTTCTTGAACGTGTTTCTGAAACTTTCCTATTTAAAGTTTCATTTCTTTGGTCTTTCTTTTTATAGATCAAGATAGTCATCCCTGAAATGACTGGGCTTCTTACAATTAAAGCAACTCTTCTAGTCATATGTATTATCTTTGGAACTACACTCTCCGAAGCTAATGCTTTTACTAGAGAATATTTTGTTCCTTCTCGCCAGTTGCTGAAACCTTCTGATGATAAAGGCCATTTCCTCCTCATCAGAGTCATCATTAGAAACTTCTTTATCAGAAGCTTCTTCTGATTTCCAGACTTTAGAGGATTTGACAGTTTTACCATCAGATCTTTTAGCCACAGATTTCAACACTAGTGTTTTAGATTTCATTACTACCTCATCTCCATTCAGTTCCATTTCATGGCTCTTAAGATTTCTAATTAGACTTTCAAGACTCAGCGTATTCAGATCTTTAGCCTCCTGAATAGCCGTGACTTTAGGTCTGTATTTAGCAGGGAGACTTCTCAAAATTTTCTTAACATGGTTAGCACTAGTGCAACATTTGCTCAAGATCTGAAGGCCTGATACAAGAGTTTGAAACCTAGAAAATATGGTTTGAATGTCTTCATCATCCTTCATCCTGAATAACTCATAATGTTACACAAGAAGGTTTGCCTTAGCTCCTTTCACTTGTTGGTTCCCTTTATAAGTGGAACATAACGATTCAAAGATAATCTTAGTAGTAGACCTATCAATGATTTTTATATATTCCGAGTGAGGTAGAGCCTCAATAAGAATACCTCTTACTCTGTGGTGTTTTCTGTCTTTAACCATCCTAACACCATCGACAACCATGTCAATGCCATCTTTTAAGAATATCCCATAACTCATCGTCAAGTCCAATGATGTAAGTATATATTTTTCTTTTTCTCCACTCAAATTGAATGGAATCTGTAGCAAGCGATTTTTGTCGGTGACGCAACCACCTTATCACTGGGTTTTCTCCTCACTGCAATGAGGATGAGTGGGGTGCTATTTTCTGATTTCTTATTTATCCCATGAAGCTGAAAGGGAAAGGGAAACTATCTAAAACTAACCTTACACACGAACTGTTTAACTGAACAAAACGCTTTTAAAGAGATTGGGGGGTCCGGGGCCAGGTTATACAATGGGAAGTTGTCAATTACCCATCCTATATGTGGTTATCCACAGGATATTAGCTTTAGGTCTCGCTTTGTAATTGATAGTGTTTATCTATTAATGGGTTGGGAAAGTTTCTTGGGAAGTATGAGTGAGTGAGTGGGTTTTTGTTGATGTTCGGGTTTTCCCGATGTTTTTGGTAAGGTACTGGACCTAGGGTTTGATTGGTATGAAGGTACTGGACCTAGGGTTTTTTATTAGTGTGCTCGCTAAGATTTTGCAATCTTATGCCTACCTATTCCCATTTAAACGAAACAGGGAAATCAGAGCAATCATAGTTCCTTCTATTCTAAGGGAGGAAAAAGATATTTTGGTGTCTTGTTCAAAGCCCAAGATTGAAGCTAAAAGGTTTATTTGTGTCTTGTTCAAAGTCCAAGATTGAAGCTAAAAGGTTAATTGACTCGGCTAGGAGGTTTCTTTATACAAAGCCTAAGAGGAGGTTGGATAAGACCGACTCAACAAGAGAGTGTATATATTGGTGTCTTGTACAAAACCCAAGATTGAGGCAAAAAAGAGACGGACTCTTTGGGGATATCATTATACAAAGCCTAAGAGGAGGCTAGAAGTTTGACTTTTTCAGGGGAAGATGTTATATCTGTCTTGTATAAATCCCGAGATTGAGGCTAAAATGGATTTTGACTCCGTCGGGGAGGTTGATATGTGTAAAGCCCAAGATTGAGGCTGAAATGAGAAATTTAACTGATTCTGGTGAGGATATTTTATGTGTCTTGTACAAAGCCCAAGATTGAGGCTGAAATGAGTTTGACTCTTCTTGGGGAACATCATTCCTCAAAGCCCAGAAGAAGGCTGGGAGGAAATGACTCTGTTAGGGAAGATATATGTCCCAAGCTCAAGAGAGGGAGATTTATGTCTTGTACAAAGCCCAAGATTGAGGCTGAAGGGTTTGACTCAACAAGAGAGTGCTTTAATCTGTCTTGTACAAAGCCCAAGATTGAGGCTAAAAAAGGTTGACTCAACAAGAGAGTCTGAAAAGGTGATTCACTCAACAAGAGAGTCTGAAAGTTGATTGACTCAACAAGAGAGTCTGGAAAAGTGATGAAATCAACAAGAGAGTCTGAAAAGGTTAGCTCCGCAGGGGAGAATCTTTGTACAAAGCCCAAGAGGAGGCTGACTGTGCTGAGGAAAAGATCATTATACAAAGCCTAAGAGGAGGCTAACTTTTGCTGGGGATTGTTAAGATCCCAAGGCAGGTCCAAATGGGGAATCAACTCTTGCTGAAGATTACAGAAGAGTTGAGATATCAGAGACCTTGAGGTTCTGATTTGGGATAAGCTGACCCTGGTTGGGGAACTCTCAAGAGAGAGGCTGGGTTTCTGTTGGAGATTGATCCAGAGAGCCCGGGGTTTCTTCCTATGTTTGTAAGGAACTTGAGAATGTCTTTGAGACTCAATGGGATCAAACTGTCCAAGTCTACTGGTGAGGAAGAGTTTTATCTTTTGTATGATGCCCAAGAGGAGGCACGGGTATTAAGGTATGAGAATCAACCCTAAAGTGGCTTGAGGTTTGACACTGGAGAGACTGCTCTAGCAAAAGATGACTAAGTTCTGTCTTATACCTTTAAGAGGTCATCAGGGTCCTTGCATTAAGCCCAAGAGAAGGCATGAGAACTTCTAAGAAGCCGGAGGGTCCTTGTACAAAGCCCAAGAGGAGGCGGGGATGCTTGTAGGAAGCCCGTGGGTCCCAAACCAAGAAAAGTTCAAGAAATGCTATTCACCAAGAATAGATCATTTAGTGAAAATTCTGAGGTTTGAAGAAACTCAAGAGATGTTATTCACCGAGAATAGATCAACTCTGGGGAGTAGAGTTTCTTTGACAATTTCTAGGGGTGACAGTCTGAGAAAAGGTTCACGAAGAATACTGTCTTTCTCTTTGTTCCATATTATTTAAGCCCAAGAGAAGGCAAGACTGTATCTGGAAACCCTATGGGGATCTAGTTTTATTTGTATTTAAGAGCGACCAACGGGGCTTTACCTAGTTCTAGACCTAGTTGCCGGGGAAAACTCTAAATAACTATACTAGTATATATACAGTTGATATATGACAAGTATTTTAAAAGGGTATGAAAGAAGACTAACCATGCGTAGCTTCCCACAATACAGTTATATATAAATGAAAGCTGTTTAAAACTTACAGGTGAGCAAGCTTCCCTGCTGTATTGTTAGTTATTTAAAGAAATTAAAGAAATTTTTGATAACACAAGGAAGGTGTTTTGAAAATATTGGTGGGGCTTATACTTAAGAAGAGGCCCAAGGTTTTAACAGTGATCGCACCGTTGTTTTGAATACCGTATCGGAACTATACAATGTCTGAGGCCCAGAAAGGTTTATTTACAAAAGGATGGGTCTTACAACTCAAGGAGAAGCCCAAAAGGTGTTTTTAAAAAGAAAAGAAATGGGACTTACAACACGAGGGTAGGCCCAGATGATTTGATTTTGAACTGGCGATCGCGCCGAGATTTTTGGAAAATGTGTTGGGACTTATACAACGTCTAAGGCCTAAAAAGGTTTTGGTTAAAAGGGGATTGGGTCTTACACTCTATTAGAGGCCCAAAGAGTTTGAAAATGACTAAAGATGGGTCTTATAGCTCAAGGAGAAGCCCAGTTGATTTTGTTAAAAAGGCGACGATTGCGCCGAACTTTTGAAACTATATAGAGGGACTTATACAATGTGTGAGGCCCAAAAATGTATTATTTACAAAGGGATTGGGTCTTACACTCTATTAGAGGCCCATGAGTGTTTGAAAAAGATTGATGAAGGTGGAATTAATCAAACCCCTAATTTTGTTTAAAAATGGAATTAATTTTGTTTTAAAATGAATAAAAATGTTTGAAAACATGTGAAAATGAGTGGTGATCTTGGATCAATGTTTCAAAAATCATGTTTTTATCCACAAAATGATTGAAAACCATTTAAGTTTGGAAAATCAAGAAGGAAAAAATATTTTAAATGTTAAAAAACAAATAAAAATTAATTCTTTGCAAAAATATCAAGTATATGAAATAAATAATATTTTTGGGAAATCTTTGTGAATTATTAAAAAAGAATCAACTCAAAATCATTAAAATTCAGAGAGAAATTAATTTTTGAATCAATTAAATAAAATCACAAAATTCAAATATTTGAAAGTTTGAAAAAGGGCGCCAAGAACACCTTGGTTTTTGCCTGCGTGCTCTGTTTTGCCCAGATTTGCATTTTCTCATCAATTTCACTGAATACTTGATGAAATCACACAATCCACATATCAATCTACTCGTTTTCACCTCATGATCATGTCTATGGTCTTTAATTTCATTTATTTTAAGCATGGAATAAGAAATCAAAGAGAAACCTCAAGAACCCTAATTTCTGCATGAAGGCTAATAAATTCCATACACGATTCATACAAAGCAACTAATTGAGGGGAAACACTCTATACATGATTATGAACATATGGCAAAATTATTGTGCGAGGCAGCTTCCCTAAGTGCTATGGAGTGTGTCTGAATGCTTGAAGTGGATTGAATTGAGTTGGAACTTGATTTGGCACCTCAACTGCAAATCTGTCAAAAGCTTGTGCAGATGGCTGGTGATTTTGTGAAATTGGTGTTCCAGATGTTATGTGAGAGTTTGGATCACTTCTATATGTTATATGCGAGGTGTGCGTGTGATTGGTTTGGTTGGAATTGCTCTCAAACTCAAAACCCGATAGTGACTCGAGTTAGAAGGCAAATTTGGAGTGAAAGAGGTGATTTTGAGGAAAGCATCATATTGGGTACTTTGGTGTACTCAAACTGATCAGAAATGAGGTCTACTTATAGTGTGTCAAGTTTTTTTTGCAAGGAATAGGGAATGACAACTGCAACAGACCTTTGGCCAATGTGGATCAAATGGAATCTTAAGTCTCCTCTAGCCATTGACTTGAGATTAGAGCACAAGCCTATAGTTCTCTGATTCAAGGATAAGGCTTGACTGAAGTGTTCATCTTTACTCTGATACATGCCACCTCTAAGCATCCATTGAATGCCTCAAAACAAAATTGGAGTCTTGAGGCATCTTTAACTTTTAGGGGTGCCAAACCTATATGTAGTTCCAAAGACTTGGGAGGCTTATGGATCAGTGCTTGTCCCTTGGTTGTTCCCCCTTGAGGTGTGCATATGGATAACCATGCTTGAAGTTGCACAATTTGAGCAATTTGAGCACTAATGCACAAATCTGCCTTGCCAAGACAGTTTGCAGCAAGGCATGTTGCAGTTGTCATAACTCCTGGCTTATATGAAGTTTGGTGGAGTTCTTGGACATTTTGGAAAGCTGACATATCCTATTTCAACATGATGTCCAACTTTGGTTTTGAGTCAACCTGAACTATAATGAAAAATGCCTCTAGATTTGGAAAAAAATAAGGCAGATTCTAACTTAGTGAAAATTTCACTAAGTGTTGGAAAAATGTCACTTTTGTGTTTTCAGCCATTTTGATCAATCCATAACTAAAAATCCATGAGGAATTGGAATGAGCTGTAGTTGACACTTTTAAATTATGCCATGAGATCTACAAATCCAGCTTTGGACCATCCAAAATGGTTGCTTGGATCTCAAGTTATGGTCCTTGGAAGTTAGTACCCTAGCCACTTTGTTCCATCACTTAGCAAAATTCTAAGTTTTTTATGGTTACCCCTTTTACAAGTTAACTCACTTTCTTTGATTTTTCTTGATGAATGATGATTCCAATCACACATTAACATCATTTTAGGGTCAAGGAACCATAATTGTGAAAAATCTCAAAAAGTCAAACTTGACTTTTGTGCAGAGTTGACTTTTTATCGGATGAATTCCAAACTGTGTGATCCTTGTTGAAATCAAGTCCTTGACCTAAATCAAACCTAATGGATACATTCCATAGGTGTTATAGGGTGTATTGAATCATGTCCCAAGGTTTGGGAGCATGTTTTGGTCAAAAGTCAAAGGTACAATTGACTTTTCCCTCGAAACCCTAATTGTGGTCCTGATGAAAATGAAACTTATGAGTCAAGCTTCTTGGATCAATCCATTGTTGAAAATGGATCAATATAGTTTGTTAGAGACCCTCAAATCATGACTTGAGGTCTTGGCTCATGTTTTGTCCTAAAAGTCAACTTAGGGGTGAATTAGGTCAAGAAACCCTAATTCCTGATTCTTTTGTGAATGCATCCCCTGAGGTAAAATTGATTTGATGATTGGGTCCATGAGGTCCCTTGTAGTATCTTGGGTTGTTCTTTGAAGCATTGGCTCATGACTTCATGAAAATTTCCATCTGGAGGCCTCAGTCGACCAAAACCCTAATTTGGTGACACTGTCGATCTTGAGGCTTGATCCACTTGGAATGCTGCAACTTTGTGCTTGATTCTTGATGTGGGAGTCCTTTTGATCCATTGTGGGTGTTTGAGAGGTTAGAAAAGTTGAATATCATGTCATTTCTTGATTGATCCTTTGCCTAAGTGCCCTGATAGGGCCTAAAACCCTAATTCTTGTTAGTAGTGAATGCTCAACAATTCTTTGAGGAGATTGATAAGACATGAAAGTATCTCCATTTTGTTATGAGGATTGGCACAATGATGGGAAATCTTAGTGGTCAAAATTTGGGGTATGACAGATGCCCTATTTAATCTTCTTGGACCCGAAGGTGTGAATGGCGAAGGTATTCGGGCATTAGGGGTACAAGAGGATTAAATATCAGAATACCCGACATTTTGATGGTGGGTATGATTGGAAGCTTGCTCATCCATCTTCTTTTGCTAATCAATGATGCTTAGAAAAAGTAAACTTCCCCTCGATCCTGGTTTCCTACCAAGGAACTTGTCTAAGTTTCTGATATAAACTTCCCCTCGATCATGGTTTCCTACCAAGGAACTGGTCTAAGTTTCTGATATAAACTTCCCCTCGATCCTGGTTTCCTACCAAGGAACTGGTCTCAGTTTCTGATATAAACTTCCCCTCGATCCTGGTTTCATACCAAGGAACTGGTCTCAGTTTCTGATATAAACTTCCCCTCGATCCTGGTTTCCTACCAAGGAACTGATCTCAGTTTCTGATATAAACTTCCCCTCGATCCTGGTTTCCTACCAAGGAACTGGTCTCAGTTTCTTTTGTCAATAAACTTTCTTGACAAGGGATGCAATTTGTAGCAGTTTTCCTCGAACTTCTCGCCAAATTTTCCTGGGGAAATTCCATTTGATGGGAAAAAGTTTTGATTTCAGACTTGTTGGGGAAACCCATCTGTCAGAGCGGCAGAGGTGTTCAAACTTCTCTGTTTTGGAGATGCCATTTGTCGACTCTACTGGGGAAAACGAGTCTCTTGAGAGACTGCTTCCTGTTTAGGGATATTACATCATACCTTCCCTCGAGATCTTCTCGGAGAAATTCCATGTGATGTAACCCAATTTTGAGGTGCTGATGACCTTTTCGTCAACGAATTTTTTGGAGGAAAAACTGTTGTACTGCCGAATCTTTGATTAAGAGGCTTTCTCTAGAGATTTTCCTTAATCCGGGAAAGCGAAGATATCATCTTAAATGGGGAAGAATGACATTTGTCGATGGTCTTCTTGCTTTTCAGAGGTTCAAGTTATTAAAGTGGTCGAGGATCGGCTCCAATCCAGAAATAAACTGGAGGAAAGGTTGTTCAGACGCAAGATTTCCTGACGAGGAAAGAACTGACAACTCGATTGATAAGAGGACTTTTATCACTTGGGGATGAGACTGACCAGAGTGATAGTGATGCAATATTAATATGCATGTGAATCAATTATGCATGATGTATGTATGTTTATGCTGACAATACTGACGCGACATACAGACTAATAAATGAACACGACTGGATACTCGGCCACTGCGGGGGATGAAAAGTATCACGGGTTCAAGATAGTAATTCTGCCTTGCTTAGGAGAGATAGTCCCTGTGGGGAAAACCGTTGGTTGGGCTTAGGAGATAAGAACTCTGCCGGGGGGTGTCAGATAAAACATGGCCTCTGACACAGTTGATCCTTCATTCAGGCGCACTGGCTTTAGAAGGAGTACTTTGATTCTGCACTTTGAAGCTTGATTCCTTCTGCAGAAGCGACCAATGTTCTTTTGATGTTCAACAGTAAAAAAAATTGCCATCTTTATTTTAAAAGCAGAAAAAAGTTTGACAAGTGAATTCATTTTTGTTTTATTTCAAGAATCGTTAATCATACTAAAATGTCATTCTGTAATGCTAAAACAAATAAGAATTGCAAACAAAAGCACTAGGGCTCAAATTTCATTGATAGGATGGAAATCAGCCAAACGCGTGATTCTATAGAGTATTTACAAAGTTTAGAAAATGGTAATTTAAGGGATAAGGGCTACATTGAAACATAACAATCGCTATCCTTCTACCAACTTTGAATTCGGGACATCCTGAGCTTCTGTCGAAGATGACCTTGACTGGAGTCTTCCTGATGGATGGCATGATTGCTGCCGAGGGATTTGCCCCTTTGTTGGACGAAGTTACTTGCCATTAATCCCTAAATTTTTCCTGGATTGTACTTTGAGATTTCCAATCCATCGGGATAATTTTTTTATCATGTCTCTAATTTTTGCCTGGACTGCCCTTTCGGGTTTTCAATCCACCGAGATGTTTTTTTTTTATTTTTTTATTTAGGCGAAGTATTTTTTGACTACGTCAACATTTGTGGGGTAGGTAAATTCCTCTCCTTCCATGGTTGCGAGTCTCAAGGCACCGCCGGAGAAAGCTTTCTTGACCACATAGGGGCCATCGTAATTCGGAGTCCACTTGCCCCGGGAATCAGTGAGAAATGATTGTATCTTCTTGAGCACGAGATCTCCTTTCCTGAAGATGCGAGGTCGGACCTTTTTGTCAAACGCCTTCTTCATTCTTTGCTGATACAACTAACCATGGCATAGTGCTGTTATTCGCTTCTCTTCGATCAGATTCAGTTCGTTGTGTCGACTTTGACACCATTCAACTTCTGTTAGCTTAGCTTCCATCAATACCCGGATCGATGGTATCTCGACTTCTATAGGGAGCACTACTTCCAAGTCATATACTAGAGAGAAAGGGGTTGCCCCTGTTGAAGTGCAGACAGATGTACGATAACCGTGAAGAGCAAAGGGTAGCATCTCGTGCCAGTCTTTGTAGGTTACAACCATCTTTTGAACAATCTTCTTGATGTTCTTGTTAGCCGCTTCTACCGCGCCGTTCGTCTTAGGCCGGTAGGGAGATGAGTTATGGTGTTCGATCTTAAACTCAGCGCATAACTCTTCCATCATTTTATTGTTCAAGTTAGATCCATTTTCAGTAATGATCTAGCTTGGAACACCATAACGACAGATGATATTGTTTTTGATAAAACGGACTACCACTTGTCGAGTTACATTGGTGTATGATGCTGCTTCGACCCACTTGGTGAAGTAGTCAATGGCTACCAGGATAAACCGATGTCCGTTCGAAGCTTTGGGTTCAATCATGTCAATCATGTCGATTCCACATATGGAAAAAGGCCATGGGGAAGAGAGAACTTTGAGATATGTTGGCGGTACATGGATCTTGTCTGAGTATATCTGACACTTGTGACACTTCCTCATGTACTTGTAGCAATCGGATTCCATTGTCAACCAATAGTACCCTGCTCTTAGAATTTTTCTCGCCATTGTGTGTCCGTTGGCATAAGTGCCAAAGGATCCTTCATGAATTTCTTTTATCAGCATGTTTACTTCTGGTCTGTCTATGCATCGGAGCAAGACCATGTCGAAGTTCCCCTTATAGAGTGTATCACCTCTCAGGAAGAAGCTGCCTGCCAATCTTCTGAGGGTCATCTGTCTTTTCTTAATGCTGCAGGTGGGTACTCTTGTTTTTGAAGGAAGTATTTGATATCGTGATACCAAGGTTTGTCATCTATGACTGCTTCAACCGCGAAGACGTAGGCAGGCCTTTCAAGGCGCATTATGTCAATCTTAGGTATGTCATTCCATTGACCTACACTAATCATGGAAGAGAGAGTGGCTAATGCATCAGCCATGTGATTCTCTTCACGAGGGATGTGATGAAACTTGATTCTGTTGAAGAAGGGTAACAACCTTCTCGCGTAATCTTTGTAAGGAATCAGTCCTGATTGGTATGTGTTCCAATCTCCTTTGATCTGATTGATAACCAGGGCTATGCCGCCATATACATCAAAGTTCTTGATTCTCAAGTCAATCGCCTCTTCGATACCCATGATACAAGCTTCGTATTCGGCCTCGTTGTTTGTACATTTGAATGTCAGTCGGGTAGTGAAAGGAATGTGGGTACCCTGCAGTGTTATGATGATTGATGCGTCCGCAAGTGCACAAAAATTTCGAAGTAAGATAAAAGATTGTCGAACCCACAGAAACCAATGTCAACCTACCGTTATCTATCATTGCTTTGTAAAGCTAAGGCTAATGAATGATTGATTAAGGGGAAACTAAGACTAAAACTAAAAATGAACTTAGAAAATATGATAATAAAGAGAGGTCGTAATATGGATTCCACGTTCCTAAAGGACTTTGTAGAATTCGGGTGCTAATTACAACTATAACTTAGTTCTGTAGAATATACCGACTTAAAAACTCCGCCTCACGCTCTCGCAGTATTAACTAAAGTCATGTTCCCTAATCCTAGGATTTTACTCTCGCTCGCCCGGTTACTAGGAAATATATTTTGAAAGCCAATAATATCCTAAACGTATCTAAAGCGCTCTCGTTGTATTTAGATATGCTGCCTAATTTCCACTATCCGGTTCGATCCCCACGCTCTCGCAGTGCCAGCTCTAACCTTAATTAATTTCTCACTCTCGTGACAAAATCGTGTTAAATAACCTCTACTCTCATGACAAAGCTATTTAAATTAGACTTGGAAATTAAGACCAAAACAGAATTTTAATCATAAGTTCGCACCTATTATATTCTACCGAGTCCCGTCGGTAACGACGGTCCTCATACGCCGGACTCAAGAATGTTAAGAAAGACATAGATAGGAAAATAAACATGCTATTACGAAAATTAAATATAAGGCAAGGCATAACTAAGAAATTAATTGAAAACATAAACAGCAAAGTAAACAATAAAAATAGAACCTGTAATTAAATGGGAACGGGAAACAATGCTCGAACTGAATTCTTAATACGCCGACATGCTTTGAATCAAATACATAGATTAAACTACAGAAATAAATCCTAAAAATAAATCCTAAAACTATATTTGTAATAGTCCTCTGATGTGGAGAACTATTACTTTTACAAAGTAAATCAAAACTGCTTAAAATCTAAAGAAATCAAATCTGGCGAAGAGAAGAGTCGACCCCGTTAATGGAGGCCTTCGGTTGATTTTATACTGAGTTGGGCTACGGAAGAAGTGGTTTAGTGGCGTGAGAATCGGGGACCGAAGACTTGGTTTTTGCTGAGTGTGAAAGTCTGAAGAAGTGGAGAAAAATACGGAAGGTTGAGATCTTCTCTCCTAAAACATAGGTGGCTCACGCCACCTATTCTTCTAAGTGGGCAAAGTGTGGGCAAAGTGGCTGGTGCCACATTTAAGGTGGCTGGTGCCACATTTGTGAAGTGGCTGGCGCCATGAATGAGGTGGTGGGCGCCACTCCCATGTGGCTTGCGCCACATGTGTGATGGTGGGCCCCACCCCTTTATATATATTTTTTTCAATTTTCTTTTCTTCATTTTCTCTCTCTTCTTTTTCCTTCCTCCTATTTTCTTTCCATTCTTCTCTTTTTCTTCAATTAATTCTTTTCTTTTCTTTCTTTTGTACTTTAATCCGATTTAATCCAAGCTACCTGAAAACATAATAAATGAGACATAAATCAAAGCAATAGTCAAATAAAATAAAGGAAATCATAACTAAAATTCATGTAAGTCAAGCCAAATAAACGATATAATTTAGCGTTATCAAACTCCCCCACACTTAAACCTTTGCTTGTCCTCAAACAAACCTTGACTCACAAGAAAAAAAAGGGTATACGGATACTCATCCTATGCTACCAATTCTACTTCAGTTAAGTTTGTGTTGATAGGTACTTGCTCACACACTAAGGATATCGTAACAACACAATTCTGATTTTGCGGTCATTAACCTTCCTCCTATATAAACCAATCTGAATCATGTCATTATACCTAAGCCTAACTCACTCATCCTTCTTTTGTCCCTTTTCATTCTGGCGCAATCACATTAATCCCGTTATCCTTTCACACTCATGGTTGGATAGCCTGTTAATGACTATGATCTCATTATCATCATTCATTTTTTTCTTTTTGCACATTGGCTTAAATATCAATAAAATAAAGAAGTTTGCACTGTTGGGATAAATGATCGAGTGAGGATCACCTAACTTAGAAGGAGCATTTCTTTTCATTCATTCTTTTTTTTTTCTTTTCTTAATTTACCTTTTAAGCCTGAGATCATACACTTATTTGCATCGGCTTCCTACTTAGTGCGTGCTTAGGATGGTGATGACTGCTAAATAAACTACTTAGGGACTACTAAAGGGGTGAGAACTTAAGGCTATGACATAATAAGTACTCAAATTGATTTCCATAATTTAGAGGCTCACCGTGTTAAAACGATACCGATCTTGCGGAATTTTCCCAAGTCTCACAATCTAACCTCAATTTTGTCTGTAACCTAAGATTTTCAAAAGAAACACTGTTTTTGACTAAAAAATTTTCAAAATATTTGGTATGGCTCAAGAGAATGGGAAAATCGATAAACAACATAAAATCAGCATAAAGACTCGACAGCACATGCACAGACGGACGAAACATTTAAAACAGAAAAAATTTTAAAATCATGCTAGAAAACAATAAATTTAACTAGAAAGCGGTAAAATGAAAGCAGTAAAGTTCCTCCCCCACACTTAAACCAAACATTGCATGAATGCCATTGCATCCCACCACGGCCAAATTCACTATGATTCTTCCCTTGTTGTCCCTGTCTTCGCTGACCACTTCTACTCCGGCGTCAGGTACTACGAGTTATCTGAATTTGCTGAAACTTCACTTTACTGAAGCCGCTCATCATATTGCCTATTTTCGAAGGAAGTACCTGCAAAAAATGCTAGAAAAATACGGTGCGGTGTGTGCAGGTGGAATCTAACCATGCAAATAACAAGGAGGAGGTGAGTTACGAACTAGAAAGACATGCTCTCTCATATCATACTCATCATCGGTGTCACCACCAGCAGCGACATTCGTAGGAATGTCCGTGGGCACCAGGTCATTTTAAGGGACTGTCATCTAGAGATTCTTCCTCCTAAATGCAGCTGAGACGTGACAAGCGATTCAATTCTTTATTTTCTGCAAACACAAACAATAAAAGGAAAACATTAAATTAAAAGCTCGTGGGTTGCCTCCCACACAGGGCTTTGTTTAACGTCGATAGCTCGACGGTTAGGAGTGTTAATCTTCGATTTCCGTGGCCACTTATCAAGCCATCTCACATATCCCTCACCTTTTCTTTTCTTCCTTCTGTGGGTTGGTTCATTCTTTTGAACTTGTGGTGGTGGTTCTGGATCTATCCTAAGTATTAGCTTTTCAAGTTTGGGCTTAGCTATTTCATCCACCATCTCAAAGTCTAACCTAACCCTCTCAACAGTAATGATTTCCCTAGTTCCATGGTCCTCTAATTTTCTCTTTTTATACAGGACCTCAGACAAAGGTGTGTTAGTGTGGATATTTTCCAATATCTCCACATACGTTTTGGATTGGGAGTCTAACTTAGCCTCTACAAACCTTTGCGGGAAAGGAATCGGTGAGGTATAGGGATAAGGAACAACATTAGATGCTACTTTCTCTGCCTCTTTGACGACCTCCCTTTCAGGTGGTCCCAGCGAATTTTTCTCAATCTCTACTTCTTCCTCACCAGAACTCTCCTCAACCTCAATATCACTCTCCTCAACCTCATTATCACTCTCCTTAGGATTTTCGATTTTTGTTTCACTACAGGTCACTACAACATCCACATGCTCCTCGGGGGAGGGTCCTATAGGTGTCTGTGCAAGCAGGGAGATTTGAGTCTCCAATGCCTCAGTTTGAGTCACGAGGGACTCGACCATAGTGTTTATCTGCCCAAGGGTTTCATAAGTATCGAGTTGTTGTCTTCTAAGCTCTTCATTCTGGAGAGTTTGTGTCTCCACAAAGTGCTCCATCATAGATTCTAACCTAAAATTAGTTGTTGTTTCAATGAAATCCTCCATTAATGTTTTGAGGTTGGAATTAACGGATTCTTGTGGTTCCTCAAAATATTGGGAGTGGTAATTTGGGTGGAAATGAGTTAGTGTCACGTTGAAATCCTCCATTAGTATTTCGAGATTGGAACTATGTGATTCTTGCGGTTCCTCGAAATTTTGGGAATGGTAATCATAGGAAAAATTTGGTTGCGGTTCCTCAAAATATTGGGAGTATTGCGGTTGGTAATTGTAGAGAAAATTTGGGTGCGGCTCCTCAAGATATTGTGAGTGGTTATCATAGAGAAAATTTGGGTGATACATAATTTTTTATTTTTTATTTTTTATTATTTTTTTATAGGAGTGCCTTAGTCTATACAGTGCAACAACGGAATAACAATATTGACTGTTGGTCTCCGGCAACGGCGCCAAAAACTTGATGCGTCCGCAAGTGCACAGAAATTTCGAAGTAATATAAAAGATTGTCGAACCCACAGAGACCAATGTCAACCTACCGTTATCTATCGTTGCTTTGTAAAGCTAAGGCTAATGAATGATTGATTAAGGGGAAACTAAGACTAAAACTAAAAAGGGTTAATAGCATTTTACCCCCTGCCATATGAGCATACCCCCCCCCCCCCCCCCCCCCCCCCCCCCGCCGTTGCCAAAGGCAGGTTTTGGCAATGGTTTGCTCGAAAAAAACCGTTGCCAAAAGTCAGGGAGGGGGGGAAAAGCAAAATTCGCTAACATTACAGGGGTAAAATTCACTATTAACCCAACTAAAAATGAACTTAGAAAATATGACAATAAAGAGAGGTCGGAATATGGATTCCGCGTTCCTAAAGGACTTTGTAGAATTCGGGTGCTAATTACAACTATAACTTAGTTCTGTAGAATATACAGACTTAAAAAACTCCGCTTCACGCTCTCGCGGTATTAACTAAAGTCATGTTCCCTAATCCCAGGATTTTGCTCTCGCTCACCCGGTAACTAGGAAATATATTTTGAAAGTCAATAATATCCTAAACGTATCTAAAGCGCTCTCGCTGTATTTAGATATGCTGCCTAATTTCCACTATTTTGTTCGATCCCCACGCTCTCGCAATGCCGGCTCTAACCTTAATTAATTTCTCACTCTCGTGACAAAATCGTGTTAAATAACCTCTACTCTCGTGACAAAGCTATTTAAATTAGACTTGGAAATTAAAACCAAAACAGAATTTTAATCATAAGTTCGCACCTATTATATTCTACCGAGTCCCGTCGGTAACGACGGTCCTCATACGCCGGACTCAAGAATGTTTAGAAAGACATAGATAGGAAAATAAACATGCTATTATGAAAATTAAATATAAGGCAAGGCATAACTAAGAAATTAATTAAAAACATAAACAGCAAAGTAAACAATAAAAATAGAACCTGTAATTAAATGGGAACGGGAAACAATGCTCGAACTGAATTCTTAATATGCCGGCATGCTTTGAATCAAATACATAGATTAAACTACAGAAATAAATCCTAAAAATAAATCCTAAAACTATATTTGTAATAGTCCTCGGATGTGGAGAACTATTACTTTTACAAAGTAAATCAAAACTGCTTAAAATCTAAAGAAATCAAATCTGGCGAAAAGAAGAGTCAACCCCGTTAATGGAGGCCTTCGGTTGATTTTATACTGAGTTGGGCTACGGAAGAAGTGGTTTAGTGGCGTGAGAATCGGGGACCGAAGACTTGGTTTTTGCTGAGCGTGAATGTCTGAAGAAGTGGAGAAAAGTACGGAAGGTTGAGATCTTCTCACCTAAAACATAGGTGGCTCACGCCACCTATTCTTCTAAGTGGGCAAAGTGTGGGTAAAGTGGCTGGTGCCACATTTAAGGTGGCTGGTGCCACATTTGTGAAGTGGCTGGCGCCATGAATGAGGTGGTGGGCGCCACTCCCATGTGGCGCATTGCGCCACATGTGTGATGGTGGGCCCCACCCCTTTATATTTTTTTTTTCAATTTTCTTTTCTTCACTTTCTCTCTCTTCTTTTTCCTTCCTCCTATTTTCTTTCCATTCTTCTCTTTTTCTTCAATTAATTCTTTTCTTTTCTTTCTTTTGTACTTTAATCCGATTTAATCCAAGCTACCTGAAAACAAAATAAATGAGACATAAATCAAAGCAATAGTCAAATAAAATAAAGGAAATCATAACTAAAATTCATGTAAGTCAAGCCAAATAAATGATATAATTTAGCGTTATCAATGATTGCCCCAATTCCATTTCCATAATGATTGACAGCTCCGTCGAAAATAAGTCCCTACTGGGAACCTGGTTCCGACCCTTCACTGGGTAGTGGTTCATCGCAGTCCTTCATTTTCAAGTACATGATATCTTCGTCTGGGAAGTCAAATCCGACTGATTCTTGATCGTTAATTGGTCGATGAGCCAAATGATCGGCTAAAACACTTCTTTTGACAACTTTCTGAGCATGGTACTCGATGTTGTATTCTGATAACAACATCTGCCAACTAGAAATCCTTCCTGTGAGAGCAGGTTTTTCAAAGACATACTTGATTGGATCCATTTCAGAGATTAACCAAGTAGTGTGACAAATCATGTACTGGCGAAGACGTTTGGCTGCCCAAGCCATAGTACAACAAGTTTTCTCAAGCATAGTGTACCGAGTCTCGCAGTCGGTGAATTTCTTGCTCAAATAGTAGATGGCAGACTCTTTCCTTTTGGTTTCGTCTTGTTGGCCAAGTACACAACCCATAGAGTCTTCCAAGACTGTTAGGTAGATGATCAGTGGTCTTCCCTCCACTGGAGGTGATAGAATCGGTGGATTCAATTGGTATTCCTTGATACTGTCGAAGGCGATTTGGCAGTCTTCTGTCTAAATGCAGTCCTGATTCTTTTTGAGTAATTTGAAGATCTGCGCACATGTCGCGGTCATGAGGAATATAAATCTGGAAATGTAGTTCAGACGTCCCAGGAATCCTCTGACTTGTTTTTCAGTCTTTGGAAAAGGTATTTCTTGAATGCCCTTGACCTTGTCAGGATCAACCTCAATTCCTTTCTGGCTGACAATGAACTCTAGCAGTTTCTCTGAACATGCACTTATTGGGATTCAAACGGAGTTTGTATTTTCTCAAACGCTCGAATAGTTTTGACAGATGGGTCACATGCTCCTCTTCCGTCTTAGATTTGGAAATCATATCATTGACATATACCTCGATTTCTTTGTGTTTCATGTGTCGCTCCCAGGATTTTCATCCAGGTACAAACGCGAGAGTGGCGCGGAAAACAGAGTCGCCAGCCGTGTAAATTTATCCCAAAAGAGGGAAAGGGAACACCGCATAAACCTGAGGAAGAGGGAAAGGAATGGTCATCGCAACCATAACTTGGGTTCGGGAGTCGGTTACGCGAGGGGAAGGTGCTAGCACCCCACGCGTCCATCGTACTCGATGGGATCCACGCTTGTTGTCTATTCTAAGGGTGAGTTATACTATCATCTAGGGTTGTACTAAAATAGAGAGGGAAAGACAAAAACTGACTCGGTTGGACGTCGACGTCCTAGGCCTACGTACCCCCCTTTGTGCAATGGGGAATTCAGAGTCAACGTAGTTCGGACCAAGTTCTTTTTGTGTTTTTTATGAGAGACATTAAGTTCGCGTCCGGCAGTTAGGGTCGATTCCTGTTTGCAACTCAGACGGAAGGTAACGTGCCCTTTTTGAAAATAGCCTTTAGTTTGACAATCCCGAAGGACAAAAAGGTTTGAAGTTGGTTTGTGTTTTTTAGGACAGAAGTGGCTTAAGTTAGTTCCTAAGTTGCATTGCACCAAAGTCTAGGGCACATGGGCGAATACTTAACGCATCGTCCCAAGACAGGACTCTCGCTAAGCACTCTAGAAAGATGAGAGGAAGCCCCTCATTTCTCATTCCCCACACTTAAGGCTCGTGCGCAATACACTTGATACTTATTAAGTATTTTAAAGAAGTTTGAGATGAGAAGAGAGAAGACACAAAGGTAACTCTAGAGGGGACTAAGAGTCCTAAAGTTACCATGCATGGGTGACCTACGGTTAGTGAGGTTTGACGACAACCTAATCCTAAAGAAAAGATGAGAGAAGAAAGAGTTGAAGGAGAACATGGATACTTATCCATACCCTCGAAGAACTTACCTTAGTCCCTGCATAAAAGGTTAGTAAGAAACAGACACAAGTGAAAGAAGTGAGATAGATGGAACCAAAGTAAAGGCATACTATAGTGATAACAATCCAAACATGAATTAAGAAGTCAAATAAACAACCCCAAGACAATGGCACAAGTGCCTTTTCAAACAAGGTAACCATATGAGATCAAGGATGCGCATACAAGAAAATCTCACACAGAGAGCCATTAAACAAATAGCAAAACAATTTCTAAAATCACCAAATTAAATATCAAAGTTGCTCAACCAGAGACAAACAAAATACCAAAAACTCCTACAAAAATTCAAAGTGTTAGTCATTCAAACAAAAGGGCAAAGCTCAGGTGAGAAGTGGGGTTCAATGTGCCAAAGGGAAGGACTGAAATGCAATATGTACTGATTTTTAAAATGATAGAAAAATATTTTAATGCATTTTAGAATGTTAGTGAATGAATGCAAAAGGAACGGATTAAAAATATTTTATGGATGCAGAGAAATAAAATAAACAAAATTAGATATGCATGATGTGGATAATTCAAAAAGATAATGAATAAATATTTAATTTAGATGATAAAAAATAAAATTAAAATAAAAGATAAAATTTGTGAAAATTTTATAAAATGATAAAAGGTATGCATGAATTTTATGGTAATTTTTAAATGTAAAAAAACTATTTTTAATAATTAAAAAAAGAAATGCAAATTATTAAATAAAATAAAATAAAAGGAAAATGAGTGGGGGTGCGCTTAGTAGTCCAAACCTGTTGAGAATGATGATGGGCTAAGGGATGGGGGGCGCAGATAGAAGGCCCAGTGTGCAAAAATCCATCAGAACGAAAATAAAAATAAAAAAAGGTGTACATGGGCTTCAGTCAACCCAGTTGACTCATACCTGCCTTTAGATCAATCCTACGTCCATTATTTGGTCAGCACAATCAAAAGGTATTGCAGATCAGCGGTTTAGATCAAAACGCACGTGGTAAGAACGATATGCACGCGTACACACAATTATCAGACATACGATGCACATGCCATGTGAGGTGCACATGGTTATTTTAATGTGTTGTCTCACTGATAGCCACAAGATGAATCAGACGGATGAAGCACGGTCAAACATTTCACAATTACATAAGATGATTGGCATGGGTTGACTAGCACACGGTAATTGTCTTGGGGTCATATGCATGCAATCAGCAAAATAAAATCAGAAAAAAAATAATGAAAAGGACACGCGGCCGGCTGATGGCCACACGATGGAACGCATCAACGGCCCACACTTCGTCTTCTTCGTCCAGCTCTTCCCCTCGCCAGACCGCCACCGTCGCCGGAGCTCTAGCTCCGACCGCCCCTTTGCTTCATCTGCAAATCAAAACATGCCTAGAAAACACGAACCCATATACCATTCCGCCCAGATTTTTGCAAGGATTACGAATATGCTATCAAAAATTCCAAACCATTATCACACAATAAAAAATGCATGAAATATTGTTAGGGCTAAAAACTTTAAACACATAGAACAACCAATACATACGTCCAAACACCCAAAAAATTATATCAGGATGATCAGCAGACATCACACAACATTATGCACGATTAAGATTCAAGTTTTAGGATCACGAAAAATCCACCAACCTGAGATGGTGCAACTCTAATCTTTGCTTTTGGCTGCGAATGGTGGTTGATTTCTACTCTGTGGATCACCAGGAAGAGGTTTGTGGTAGAACTTTTGGGAGAGCTCCTCTTGGCCGTGAGTTTTGAATGAGAAATCCTTTTTTAGGGTTCACTTGAAAACTCCTCCAACTGCACGTCTCTAACCCTAACCAGTGCATGGATGGGTTTAAATAGACTAGGTTTTCCTCTGATAATGAATTGGGCTTGGGTAATTACTTGTTTAGTGAGTTTGGGTGATTTTTAGAAAATTTCATAATGTGAATTACACCTCTCTCCATGCGTGTTCACTTAAGAAAACCATGATGGATCACCCATATGTGATTTGCTAATTACACCTCAATTGAACTTGGGCCTTGAAAACAATTGATTCATGAGTTTTTAATGACTTGGCTTTTTTGAATAATGGAAAATAAGTGAAGAATAAACCATGGAATTTCTTAATTCTTGGGCCCAAAATAATCCTCAAGGAATGTTCTTTGATATTAGAATGTGGCATGAAGCAATGGAATTGATTATAGGTCATTATGCCCAAAGTTGTGAAAATGGAATCATGAGAAACCCTAAAAATCACTTTGCCTTCTTTTGACCATAACCGGAGTTTCACAAATGATATGGAGACCCACTAGTACTTGTTGGAAAGAGGAGAAAAAAGTCTTCAACTTTTATGTTGGAGGAAAATTCATTTGAAGCTTTCTTGATGATGAAAAGTTAAGTTGAATGCAGTGCAGGAACTTGCCCAAAAAGGAAACTTTTATTATAGGTCACTTTCCAAATTTAGAAACTTCTGTACAAACTCCTGATTCTTGATAAATAGTATGAAACTTGACTCTTGATGACCATATGAGGATATGAGACCTTGAAAACCTTGGAGATAACCTCAAAATTCCACAGTTGACTTCTCCTCTCACTGTTGACTTTTACCCAATTCACCTGATTCTCAATCTTCTGATCAATTAAGTCTCTCCTGAACCAAACTGATGGACAACCTCTCATCCCTAGGTACTTGGGGACCCAAGGAATACCATAAATCAAGTCTTGCCCAAAAAATCAGAAATAAACTGACTTTATAGCAAACCCTAGTTTTGGTACCCTCAGTCTAGGAGGAAATAGCACAGTCTCCAAATTCAAATTTCTCTGAATATGATGTGTATCCTCTCCAACAAAGATAAGATGTGTCATTTAGCGATGATAAAAACCCAAGGAGCTTGCCCATTGGAGCAATAAACCCAAGAATCTCAAAACCCTAATTCATGCACTGGTTAGGAGAGAATGATCCACTTGAGATCCCTTGCCACTTGTGAACTCTTGATAATGTGATAGACTAGATAGGACCTTCTTGAACTTCCTCAAGCACCTTGACCCCATGCTAATGATATGCATACATGATAATGCAAAAAAATGAAATGAAACATAAGCCAGTTAGTACTAAAGTAAGGAGGGCAAATTTTGGGGTGCTACAGCTGCCCCTATTCAATCAACTTGGTCCTGAGGGTATGATAGCAACGGCTCTCAGACATTCCAGAATACACGGGGATTGAATACTGAAAGAGCTTCGGAAATTTGCTAATGATGAGAATAACGAGATGGAGCGTGATGAAAAATAAGGAATATGACCTCAACCATATCCACAAGAAAAATACGAATACGACCTCAATTGTACCCAAAAAACGAATACAACCTCAATTGCACCCGCAACAGGAAGACTGACCTCAATCACTCTACCCACAAAGAAAAAAACGAATACGACCTCAATCGCATCCACAAAACGAATACAACCTCAATTGTACCCACAAAAGGAAGACTGGCCTCAATCACTCTACCCACAAAGAAAAAAAACGAATATGACCTCAATCGCATCCACAAAACGAATACAACCTCAATTGAACCCGCAACAGGAAGACTGACCTCAATCACTCTACCCACAAAGAAAAATACGAATACGACCTCAATCGCATCCACAAAACAAATACAACCTCAATTGTACCCACAAAAGGAAGACTGACCTCAATCACTCTACCCACAAAGAAAATACGAATACGACCTCAATCGCATCCACAAAACGAATACAACCTCAATTATACCCACAAAAGGAAGACTGACCTCAATCACTCTACCCACAAAGAAAAATACGAATACGACCTCGATCGCATCCACAAAACGAATACAACCTCAATTGTACCCACAAAGGAAGACTGACCTCAATCACTCTACCCACAAAGAAAAAACGAATACGACCTCAATCGCATCCACAAAACGAATACAACCTCAATTGTACCCACAAAAGGAAGACTGACCTCAATCACTCTACCCACAAAGAAAATACGAATACGATCTCGATCGCATCCACAAAACGAATACAACCTCAATTGTACCCACAAAGGAAGACTGACCTCAATCACTCTACCCACAAAGAAAAATACGAATACGACCTCAATCGCATCCACAAAATGAATACAACCTCAATTGTACCCACAAAGGAAGACTGACCCCAATCACTCTACCCACAAAGAAAATACGAATACGACCTCGATCGCATCCACAAAACGAATACAACCTCAATTGTACCCACAAAGGAAGACTGACCTCAATCACTCTACCCGCAAAGAAAAACACGAATACGGCCTCAATCGCATCCACAAAACGAATACAACCTCAATTGTACCCACAAAGGAAGACTGACCTCAATCACTCTACCCGCAAAGAAAAACACGAATACGACCTCGATCGCATCCACAAAACGAATACAACCTGAATTGTACCCACAAAAGGAAGACTAACCTCAATCACTCTACCCACAAAGAAAATACGAATACGACCTCGATCGCATCCACAAAACGAATACAACCTCAATTGCACCCACAAAGGAATACTGACCTCAATCACTCTACCCGCAAAGAAAAACACGAATACGACCTCGATCGCATCCACAAAACGAATACAACCTCAATTGTACCCACGAAGGAAGACTGACCTCAATCACTCTACCCACAAAGAAAAATACGGATACGACCTCGATCGCATCCACAAAACAAATACAACCTCAATTGTACCCACAAAGGGATAACCAACATAAAGTGGCGACTTCACTGGGGATAACGTGAAACAAAACTTCTGGTTCATACCACCCCTACTAAGAAAAGGATACTGGTAAACTGGATCTCACAAAAGAGAAAGGCCAAACAAAAGCAAATTTCTAACGGACTCAAGATCCACAGATACGATGACTCCGCTGGGGAAAGGAGAAGTCTAAATAAAAGACTCTGCTGAGGAGCACAACCACGAGGAACGCATCCCTCCAAAATCTCCTGAGTTATGCCATCTCTGCTGGGAAAGAGATCTGGCAAGGAAAGCGTCAAACCTGGCTTATGCTTCGAATGCAAATGTTTGAATTTTGCCGTAATGCTCCACACGAAGTGGAAATGCTACGCGTTTGAGGATGCAATGCAAATGCTTATGATATGCAAAAGGGGTCCCTCCAGCAAAATAAATGCTGGAGAGAAAAGACCAATTCAGCTGGGGATGACAAAAATAAATTGTCCTCTGGATCCAAGAACTCTGTTGAGAAGGATCACGCTGACCGACTCCTTTGGATCAATAACTTCTGCTGGGGATGAAATCCCGAGAGAACTACTGGGGATTATACGTGTCCTCTACTGAAAGTGACATAGAACCTGAGATTTCTCCTCTGCTGGGGGAGTTGAGAATGGACGCCAATAACGGAACCGGAAGTCTGTTACTGAGGACTGCCAATAACCAATTGGGCTCAGAACCTGCTGGGGAATGCCAATCCATACTACCATCCTGCTTGGGGATACTGCTGAACTTAACCTGCTGACGGGGAGAATGACTTTACTCCCTTCTTGCTGGGTATTAGAATATAACATCGGCGGTGAGAGCACGCTTCCTGACTGAATGGGGAAGGTGAACACCCTGATTCTGTGGGGAAATAACGTCTTGATCCGGATAAAATACTTCCCAAGTCTTCTGCTGGGGAAAGTCTGCTCTGCTGAGGAAAGGTGCAATCTCAATGTTGGGGAGAGCCAACAGCTGGGGATGTACAATCCTGTTGCCCTGCAACCTGACTTGTCTTTTATGGTCATAAGCGGCTCTTTGAACTTTTCACTTGCCCCAAACCACCAGGTCTAATGGAAGAAATTATCTCAAGAGGATTTTACAGAAGATCGGGCGTTCGCACTGCCCCAGGGTCTTCAAACTCTTGGAGAGATTTATCATATATCGAGATAACTACCCCAGTCTTCATAATCCGTGAAGTACATTACCTCGAAAGGGGTCGTAATGACTTAAAAATACTCTGCTTTAGTACCTTGAGGAGGTGCTTTCAATTAACCATTTTCAGGAGTGGACAATCTCCCATGCTCTAGAAGTGGCCTGCCCCAATATGAGCTTTGAAGTGACTTTGCCCCTGACCTTAGAATGAATGCCCCAGAATAACTGAGTTTTGGAGAGTTTTCTCGACGTGACTGCCCCAGATTGGCTACATCTTAACACGACTTACTGGGGAGAGCCCACTCTACACTGAGTCTCTTGGCAGCATGCCCTTTGATATGATTGTCTTTCAGAATTTTCAAGCATCTCAACTTGGTAGGATCAAGCTTCTTGACTGGCGTTCACTGTGTAAGCTGCTATTGATGTTTAGGCACATGTATGCAAACAGAACAAGTTATTTATGAGAATGATAATCCTAATGCAACACTCATGTTAACCTTGAAGTTTTTATTGAAAATGCGTCGCCGAGCCTTGTGAATGAATCACTTGCTGGGATGCGACCTTGATTTTTGAATGGCAAAAACAATGCGCGCATGCAATACCAACAAACCTTATTAGCACAACTCATAGGAGTCAGGAACGCTATCCTGTTGAAGTACGCTTTCGGAATAAACCCTGTTTCAATTAGGACTTTTAAGGGTTGTAACGTGGTCTGGTTCGCGGTTTCAGAAAAAAGGATTTATGGCTCAAAATTTATCGGTGCCCACCCACTCTTCGTGATGTCCTCCAGCCCTATGTTCAGTTAATCTAACCCAAACGCTCACCTCTCGAAAGGTTTATGATCTTTAAGGAACCTACGCCACTAATGGTTTGGCACCAAAGGGGGTTTTGGAATAACAGTCATCCCTTTTTTATCTTGTGTCTGTGATCACACGAATTTGTTCTTATCGGGGATTTTCTTTTGTAATGCTTTTCGCTTTTCCTTTCTTTTTCTATTTGATCCCTAATTTTTGCCTGGACCGACTCTTTTGAGTTTTTTTGGATTTTGAAGTCCAGCGGGATGCCCTGACTTTTTCCTAAGTCACTTGTTTTCAAGTTTCAACTTAGCGGGTTTTTTTTTTTTTTTTATTCCCCTTCTCTGAATAAAACGTGTGACACTGGTTGTCTTACTTGCTTGAAAGGGTCGTGACTACCTTACTCCTTGATTGTTGAAGGATAACCATCGTGGTTTCACATCTCTTGACCTCTTGATGGTGGGACAGAAGGTAAAGGATCCTCAGATGCACACTCTCTTTGAAATTTGAACGCTCGGTCAAACTAACTGACGTCTACCCTGCCCCTGGGTTAAGTATGAGGGTTTTTTCGTACGAAAGGAAACTCCTACTTCAAGGCTCAAAGGGGTTAACGAGGGTCTATCTCCCTTATATCCCCAGTGTTTAGGGGTTTGAAACAATGCCTGTACATCCTCAACAGGGTTCTATCCAAGAGCGTACCATTAGAAATCTGTGTTCTTATTTCGTCATCCTCCCTCAAGAGTTCTAAACAAAGAAAATTGGTATCGCAGTGCATATAAACATTTAAGAGTGAAAACGAATGGATTACTTCAAGAAAAACATACTCATTACATTAACATCATCATAAAAAACAATCAAGTCTTACATCCATACGATGCTTTAACAAGAAATGAAAAACTACAAATGAAAATGCAAGTAAAGAAGCTGAAGATTGCCATTGCTGAGGAAGCTTAATTCTGTCTGGACGTACTTGCAGACTGAGTGTTCGTTTGAGAAAGGAGGCCTTCATTGATGTACATATCATCTTCAGTGAATACAATGATCTCTGAGTCTACCAGGTCTTGTACCTTGTGCTTGAATACATTACACTCATCAATTGTGTGCCCAAATATTCCCGAGTGGAACTCGCACCTAGCAGTCATGTCATAATTTGGAGGAATAGGGTACGGTACGGGTGCGGTACCCCTCGTTTGAATCAGAGAGTTCTTGAGCAGACGAGTAAACAGCTGACTATAAGGGATAGGAATAGGATCAAATATCCTCTTAGGCCTTCTTGGTCCCGGTTGCCCCTGTTGCTGATAATTCTGCTGTTGGTGCTGATTTGGGCGCCTCACCTGCGCTTGCACTTTCCGTTCCACATTTGGCTGAGGCACAAACAAAGGTTACTGACGTAGAGCTTCTGTAGCGAAAGGTTGTGGAGAAAGTCCGTGACATGAGGTGGATCCTGCAAAGAGGGGAGGAGTCTTCACTTCTTTTGCAACAGTTGGGGTAAAATCACCTTGCATATTCACGTCGCCCGACGTGAACTCAATTGCCCCTGCATCAATCAAATCCTAGACTCGGTGCTGAAAGGCCCTACATTCCTCCACGGTATGCCCTGGTGCCCCAGAATGGAAATCACAATGGGCTCCTGCATCATAGCCTGGTGGAGGATTGCCGGTGTGAGGAGCCAAAGTCCTTTTCTATACCAGTTGAAACTGAAGGAGATACGGCAATAGTTGAGAATATGGTATAGGGAGCGGATGAAAAACTCTTTCAGACTTCTTCTGCCCCTGTGTACACTTTTTTCCCTTGGGCTTCTCTTGGGAGCCAATACCTAACTGCTGTTGGGAGAGTTCTGGAACTTCCGCTTGTGGAAGAGACTCACGAGGTAATCCACGATTTAAATCAAATTCCAAAGAGATGGGAGGATTAAGGATCTCTGTTGTGGAAGCGGGCACAGGACTGTCTTCCTTCTTCAACATTGTTTTCAGAATCTCCGTGATTAAACCCATCTGAGTCTTCATCTGACTGATCTCCTCCCTCAGTATCCTCTGCTCCTGGAGCATGTCTTCCTCAAATTGCCTCATCTGAACCTTCAGTTCACTCAACTCAGCTTGAACTCGCTCCATGATCAACTCTTGAATGGCCTGAGGAGTTAAATATGCAATTCTGAGAAAACCAGATCAAAATAAGAATAACCCGCCTTGAACACCTGTCATGCAAAATGACTATGCAAGATGATTATGAATATGCAAATGCAAATGAACATGTTTGAATATTAGCAGGGCGATCCACCCCTTGATTCCAGTTTAATAACAAGATAGAACGGAACTTCTGCTCATATATTAAGAAAACCAGAGGAAAACCAAATGTCAACAATCACGATCCAAGGTAACAAATCTGAACGTAAAAATCATAGAGGTCCCAACCAACAAGCCTGGTGGTGATCCATATACAATAAAAGAGAATAGAAAACTACGGCGTGTCATCAAAGTTCACAAGTGTCAATCCCCCCCCCATCCATTATGCTTTCTGCACCAGTCTTGAATCTCCTTGAACAGCTTTCTGGTGTCGGGATGCTTTGGCCTCTGAATCAACCCTTGAATGAGAAGGTCCCTCCTGTGTATGATCCCATCCAAGTATCGGCAATGTAACTCCCAAGCGTCTTCTCCAGAAACACCATCCATGCTAGGTCCCTCACGTCTAGATCTCTTCACTTCAGCTTGGACCTTCAGTTCCTCTATGGAGGCTATGGCTTCATTAAGTCGACCCTCGACTGCTTGTCTCTTGAATACCCCTGACAAGATCTCAGCGTCTTTTTTCTTGAGCGTCGACTTCAACTGATCAATCTTAGCTAGGTAGTCATCTTCCTTTCTCTTATTCTCAGCCATGGTAGTTTCTTGGTGATCAATGAACCTGTGGATTTTCAGCAAAGCCTTGTCTAATTCCTCTTTCTTAGATTTGTGAACCTTACTGATACCATCCAAAGCTTCCTTCATCTTTTGTCTGGATGTGACCATGTCCGCTAGCTCTTTTTCTGCTTTAGCAAGGAGCTCTGTCTTCAACTTGGCGGTATGAACAGCTTCACCCCGCTCATGCTTCCACTGATAAATCTCTCTTTTTAGCTCACTATTTTCTTCCCGCAGCCTTTCCTTTTCAGCCCATAATTTGTCATACTTCTCTATCTCAACCGTGGCAGGAGGCTCGATCACCAAAGGATACAAAGGTGGTTCCACCGGGAAGGGAAGAAGCTCCTCTTCTGCTCTCCTCCTGATCCACTTTTTATAGGAAGGAAAAGCTCGGTTATTACATTTTCCGAACGAAGTTTTACCCTTCTTGGTCACCTGTTTCCAAGCGCTCACAATCCTCCTCATCATCTCTTGATCCTCAATACCATTGAAGAATAAGGATTCTCTGATGTCTCTCTCATCAGGTGGACTTCTCAAAGGATAACCAAACTGTCTGATAACAAGGGAAGGATTATAGTTAATTCCACCTTTTCTCCCTATCAAGGGTACATTAGGGAATTCTACGCACTTGTAAATAATCTCCATTCCTAGCAAATCATGATTGATCCAAACAATGTTGTCAACAGTTAAGCCCATAACCTTCTTTGACCATTTCAGAGAATCTGTCGTATCAACGAAAGCGTCAGATTCGGGGAGACGACTCAGAAACCAAGTAGATAAGAGTGGTGCACAACAACTCACAGTTTTTCCACGCCCATTCTCATTCTTGTAGTGAACTGAGTGATACACATCACCTAGCAAGGTAGGTATAGGATTCTTCAAAATAAAGATTCTGACGGCATGCATATCCACCAGATCAGGAATATTCGGAAACAGGACAATCCCATAGATGCACATAGCTAGGATAGCTTGGAAAGCAGTCCAATTCTTCTCTTTGACATGCATGCAAGCTTGATCAAACAGGAACTTCAATAGGAAACCCTTAACTCCTTGTTTTTCTTCAATATTACTGTTCAGAACGGATTCACTAATATGAAGAGCAACAACCATTTCTTTTACCCCGGGGTGTTCTTCAGAAAAGAAAACTATATCATACCTGATGGGGATTCCCAAAATAAATGAGAACTCCTCCAACGTTGGGGCCAAGATGTAGTCCGGGAAAGTGAAGCAACGCAAAGACGGATCGTAGAATTGAAGAAGTGTATGGATGGCATCCTTCTCATACTTGGAGATATTGTAGACAAATTTCAGAAGTCTCCCATACCTTCCACTGAACTCTGTACGAACTCCGGAACCAGCCATATTAATCAGCTTATGAATCAATGTCAAGGTTGGATCTGGGAACGAGTAAGCAACAGTCTTCTTTCTCTGAACATCCATGCCAAGGTAACCTCAGAAAACCGGAATCAAGAGTAAGATGCAAGCCCTGAAAAATGTCAAACATGTTAGAATGCAAGAAAATGATATGCTCATGCAAACATGGGGTCAAGGCAACACTGCTGGATGTGTTGTGCTTGTTAACTGAACGAGAACCACGACCCAGAAAACCAGAATTCTGAACCACTGAGATAACCAAGAACCCAAATAATCGGACATTGATGAGAAATCCAGAAGAACAGGGTAGGTTGAAGGTTGAAGGTTACCTGCAAACCTGCAAACACCCATCCCCTCTCACGTGTGGGTACTAGGATGTTCAGTATCCCGGGCTCTCAGGTCGAGAAATGATGATACGTTCACCATTTCTGGTTTGGCATCATCATCAATCGAGGAGGCCTCAACTGATTCTCCAAAGCGGAAGGTCCTCAGCTTTGGCACTGAGGTCGAGAAATAATAGTACATTCATCCCTCGGGGTACAGTACTATCGTCAATCGAGGAGTGCCTCCACTGATTCTCTTCAAAAGGTAGGGGCCATCCTATGCGAGTTCCAAAGCGGGCCCTCGGGTGCGAATGGATTTGCCACAGGATGTGGTCTGCCACTGTCACCACTAAAGAGGGATGTTTCCACTAAGGTCCTCGATGATCGGTCACCAGAGTCGACAGCTCCCTAGATCAACACCCTAACATGCGCAAGACACACACGTCAGAATGCGACCCAAGATAGCCTCGTCTGGTTATGAATTTTGTGAACACATAAACGTACCAAGCGGGCACGTAGGTCCCACTACTTTCCACTCTAGTCCTAGGGTATAATCAAGCCTGGGTATTGGGCTTATCTCTCATACCCACCCAACCTGCAAAACAAACACAGCCAGCATAACACAGCAGTATGACAGTAATAAAAATGGAATGCAATGCAGAAAAGCTGTAAAAATAAAATACAACAAATAAAACAAACCAAACACAAAACACCCAAAGAGAACAAAGACAAGCAAGCGCTAGGACTGACTCGCTTAGGGATGGACCAGCATAGGTCAACCAGATTCCCCAGCAGAGTCGCCAGCTGTCGCTCCCAGGATTTTCATCCAGGTACAAACACGAGAGTGGCGCAGAAAACAGAGTCGCCAGCCGTGTAAATTTATCCCAAGAGAGGGAAAGGGAACACCGCATAAACCTAAGGAAGAGGGAAAGGAATGGTCATCGCAACCATAACCTGGGTTCGGGAGTCGGTTATGCGAGGGGAAGGTGCTAGCACCCCACGCGTCCATCATACTCGATGGGATCCACGTTTGTTGTCTATTCTAAGGGTGAGTTATACTATCATCTAGGGCTGTACTAAAATGGAGAGGGAAAGACAAAAACCGAATCTGTAGGACGTCGACGTCCTAGGCCTACGCACCCCCTTTGTACAATGGGGAATTCAGAGTCAACGTAGTTCGGACCAAGTTCTTTTTGTGTTTTTTATGAGCGACATTAAGTTCGCGTCCGGCAGTTAGGGTCGATGCCTGTTTGCGACTCAGACGGAAGGTAACATGCCCTTTTTGAAAATAGCCTTTAGTTTGACAATCCCTAAGGACAAAAAGGTTTGAAGTTGGTTTGTGTTTTTTAGGACAGAAGTGGCTTAAGTTAGTTCCTAAGTTGCATTGCACCAAAGTCTAGGGCACAGGGGCGAATACTTAACGCATCGTCCCAAGACAGGACGCTCGCTAAGCACTCTAGAAAGATGAGAGGAAGCCCCTCATTTCTCATTCCCCACGCTTAAGGCTCGTGCGCAATACACTTGATACTTATTAAGTATTTTAAAGAAGTTTGAGATGAGAAGAGAGAAGACACAAAGGTAACTCTAGAGGGGACTAAGAGTCCTAAAGTTATCATGCATGGGTGACCTACGGTTAGTGAGGTTTGACGACAACCTAATCCTAAAGAAAAGATGAGAGAAGAAAGAGTTGAAGGGGAACATGGATACTTATCCATACCCTCGAAGAACTTACCTTAGTCCCTGCATAAAAGGTTAGTGAGAAACAGACACAAGTGAAAGAAGTGAGATAGATGGAACCCAAGTAAAGGCATATTATAGTGATAACAATCCAAACATGAATTAAGAAGTCAAATAAACAACCCCAAGACAATGGCACAAGTGCCTTTTCAAACAAGGTAACCAGATGAGATCAAGGATGCGCATACAAGAAAATCTCACACAGAGAGCCATTAAACAAATAGCAAAACAATTTCTAAAATCACCAAATTAAATATCAAAGTTGCTCAACCAGAGACAAACAAAATACCAAAAACTCCTGCAAAAATTCAAAGTGTTAGTCATTCAAACAATAGGGCAAAGCTCAGGTGAGAAGTGGGGTTCAATGTGCCAAAGGGAAGGACTGAAATGCAATATGTACTGATTTTAAAAATGATAGAAAAATATTTTAATGCATTTTAGAATGTTAGTGAATGAATGCAAAAGGAACGGATTAAAAATATTTTATGGATGCAGAGAAATAAAATAAACAAAATTAGATATGCATGATGTGGATAATTCAAAAAGAAAATGAATAAATATTGGGTTAATTGCATGTTACCCCCCTGTAATGTTAGCGAATTTTGCTTTTCCCCCCTCCCTGACTTTTGGCAACGGTTTTTTCAAGCAAACCGTTGCCAAAACCTGCCTTTGGCAACGGTGGGGGGTACGCTGATATGGCAGGGGGGTAAAATGCAATTAACCCATAAATATTTAATTTAGATGATAAAAAATAAAATAAAAATAAAAGATAAAATTTGTGAAAATTTTATAAAATGATAAAAGGTATGCATGAATTTTATGGTAATTTTTAAATGTAAAAAAACTATTTTTAATAATTAAAAAAAGAAATGCAAATTATTAAATAAAATAAAATAAAAGGAAAATGAGTGGGGGTGCGCTTAGTAGTCCAAACCTGTTGAGAATGATGATGGGCTAAGGGATGGGGGGCGCAGATAGAAGGCCCAGCGTGCAAAAATCTATCAGAACGAAAATAAAAATAAAAAAAGGTGTACATGGGCTTCAGTCAACCCAGTTGACTCATACCTGCCTTTAGATCAATCTTACGTCCATTATTTGGTCAGCACAATCAAAAGGTATTGTAGATCAGCGGTTTAGATCAAAACGCACGTGGTAAGAACGATATGCACGCGTACACACAATTATCAGACATACGATGCACATGCCATGTGAGGTGCACGTGGTTATTTTAATGTGTTGTCTCACTGATAGCCACAAGATGAATCAGACGGATGAAGCACGGTCAAACATTTCACAATTACGCAAGATGATTGGCATGGGTTGACTAGCACACGGTAATTGTCATGGGGTCATATGCATGCAATCAGCAAAATAAAATCAGAAAAAAAAATAATAAAAAGGACACGCGGCCGGCTGATGGCCACACGATGGAACGCATCAACGGCCCACACTTCGTCTTCTTCGTCCAGCTCTTCCCCTCACCGGACCGCCACCGTCGTCGGAGCCCTAGCTCCGGCCGCCCCTTTGCTTCACCTGCAAATCAAAACATGCCTAGAAAACACGAATCCATATACCATTCCGCCCAGATTTTCGCAAGGATTATGAATATGCTATCAAAAATTCCAAACCATTAGCACACAATAAAAAATGCATGAAATATTGTTAGGGCTCAAAACTTTAAACACATAGAACAACCAATACATACGTCCAAACACCCAAAAAATTATATCAGGATGATCAGCAGACATCACAAAGCATTATGCACGATTAAGATTCAAGTTTTAAGATAACGAAAAATCCACCAACCTGAGATGGTGCAACTCTAATCTTTGCTTTTGGCTGCGAATGGTGGTTGATTTCTACTCTGTGGATCACCAGGAAGAGGTTTGTGGAAGAACTTTTGGGAGAGCTCCTCTTGGCCGTGAGTTTTGAATGAGAAATCCTTTTTTAGGTTTCACTTGAAAACTCCTCCAACTTCACATCTCTAACCCTAACCAGTGCATGGATGGGTTTAAATAGACTAGGTTTTCCTCTGATAATGAATTGGGCTTGGGTAATTACTTGTTTAGTGAGTTTGGGTGATTTTTAGAAAATTGCATAATGTGAATTACACCTCTCTCCATGCGTGTTCACTTAAGAAAACCATGATGGATCACCCATATGTGATTTGCTAATTACACCTCAATTGAACTTGGGCCTTGAAAACAATTGATTCATGAGTTTTTAATGATTTGGATTTTTTGAATAATGGAAAATAAGTGAAGAATAAACCATGGAATTTCTTAATTCTTGGGCCCAAAATAATCCTCAAGGAATGTTCTTTGATATTAGAATGTGGCATGAAGCAATGGAATTGATTATAGGTCATTATGCCCAAAGTTGTGAAAATGGAATCATGAGAAACCCTAAAAATCACTTTGCCTTCTTTTGACCATAACCAGAGTTTCACAAATGATATGGAGACCCACTAGTACTTGTTGGAAAGAGGAGAAAAAAGTCTTCAACTTTTATGTTGGAGGAAAATTCATTTGAAGCTTTCTTGATGATGAAAAGTCAAGTTGAATGCAGTGCAGGAACTTGCCCAAAAAGGAAACTTTTATTATAGGTCACTTTCCAAATTTAGAAACTTCTGTACAAACTCCTGATTCTTGATAAATAGTATGAAACTTGACTCTTGATGACCATATGATGATATGAGACCTTGAAAACCTTGGAGAGAACCTCAAAATTCCACAGTTGACTTCTCCTCTCACTGTTGACTTTTACCCAATTCACCTAATTCTCAATCTTCTGATCAATTAAGTCTCTCCTGAACCAAACTGATGGACAACCTCTCATCCCTAGGTACTTGGGGACCCAAGGAATACCATAGAATCAAGTCTTGCCCAAAAAATCATAAATAAACTGACTTTATAGCAAACCCTAGTTTTGGTACCCTCAATCTAGGAGGAAATAGCACAGTCTCCAAATTCAAATTTCTCTGAATATGATGTGTATCTTCTCCAACAAAGATAAGATGTGTCATTTAGTGATGATAAAAACCCAAGGAGCTTGCCCATTGGAGCAATAAACCCAAGAATATCAAAACCCTAATTCCTGCACTGGTTAGGAGAGAATGATCCACTTGAGATCCCTTGCCACTTGTGAACTCTTGATGATGTGATAGACTAGATAGGACCTTCTTGAACTTCCTCAAGTACCTTGACCCCATGCTAATGATATGCATACATGATAATGCAAAAAATGAAATGAAACATAAGCCAGTTAGTACTAAAGTAAGGAGGGCAAATTTTGGGGTGCTACATCATGTCATGAAACAGAGTAGTCATGGCCCTTTGATAGGTTGCCCCGGCATTCTTCAAACCGAACGACATTACCTTGTAACAAAAAGTGCCCCATGGGGTGATGAATGAAGTTTTCTCCATATCTTTTGGCGCCATTTTGATTTGATTATAGCCCGAGAATCCATCCATGAAGGAGAAAACTTTGAACTTTGTTGTATTGTCTACCAGCATGTCAATGTGCGGTAAGGGAAAGTCATCCTTTGGACTTGCTTTGTTCAGATCCCTGTAGTCTACACACATTCTGACCTTTCCGTCCTTTTTCGGAACGGGTACTATGTTGGCTAGCCATTGAGGATATTCTGATGTGGCGAGGAAACCCGCGTCAATCTGTTTCTGTACTTCCTCTTTGATTTTAATGGCCATGTCTGGATGAGTCCGTCTTAGTCTTTGTTTTACCGGAGGACATTCTAATCTTAATGGTAGATGATGTTCCACGATGCTGGTATCCAACCCTGGCATATCCTGATAAGACCAAGCGAATACATCAGGAAATTCTTTAAGAAGCTTTATCAAACTTTCTTTGACAGTTGGACTGAGCAGTGCCCCAATCTTGACTTCTTTTCTCTCTTCTTCTAAACCCAAGTTAACTGTTTCCAACGGTTCTCTGTAAGGTTTACTGGACCTTTCCTCTTGTCTGAGTAATCGGGAGATCTTTTCTGGAATTTCTTCATCATTTTCTTCTTCAGCCTCAAGTACCGGGAATTTAAAGTTGGGAGAAGGCATTGGATCGTATGTTTCAATGTGGTTTAAAACAAGCAATCTGCATGACGTGATGATTATTTTTAGAAGAGATAGGGAGAATGCAAGAGTGTGTGCAGTGTATTTTCTGAAAACTGCTTGTTTTTATTATTTGAGTTGTTTTTTATGATTACCATTTTCTGAAAAAGCGAAAAGAGAAAACAGAAATAAATGCAGAAATTACAAAACGACGTTATTTTATTTATGATCTTATCGATTCTTGAAACTACAGCCCTATAAAACAAAACTCTGTCGCTTCGGGCAAAGCGAAGAGGTACATTTATAGAAAGTGAGCCCTATAAAAACACCTGTTTCACCTGGGCAGGGTGAAAGGTTAAAGTAAAGACGACAATTACTTGGACTTATGAACGACCTTCGAAACATCGACAGCAACCCATTGGCGGCGAACCCCTCGCTGAATCACAAAGTCTGGTACCTTCCTCCTTGGCTTGCCTTCAGAAATAACGCTGATATTTGGTGGAGCAAGATCATTAGAATCTGTCTCCCAGGCAGAGTTGTCGTAGGAGGATTCGTCAGTTGTATCTTGCACAGTGTTTGTACTCTCAGGTATATCTCCCCATCCAGTGGGCTGGATGTCTTCGAGCCTGATACGAGAGCTTTCAGGAGAGGTATACTTGACCAGGAAGTCAAATTTGCTACTTGGTTGTCGCAATGTGTCCCACACTTCTTTGGAACTGAAGGAGTCGTCCCTTTCGACGACGTTGACCTCGGGAAAAGCATAGTTGACGAACTGCTGTCCTACAATCGTTGCAAATTCATCGTTGTACTGGAGATTTTCTGAATGCCCTGAGTAATGACCCCATGATTCAGTGGGGACAATGATATTCTTTTCAATGATGCTCAGCTGATATGCATCGTTCGGCTGACTCTCTTGCCCCAAGTCTCCTGGGTATGGTTGCCATATAGGCAGGCCATCCATTTAGCCATAATAGTCGTGGTCAAAGTTGTCTTTCATCAGCTTGTCTTCCTCTAATGAGTTTGGGGGAGCACGGTATCCTTCTGGATCACAATATCCGTATATCATCTTGACATCTGACCTTGGTATATATCTCCGACTCTGTGCGGGATAGCAAAATGGTGTAGGCACCTCTCCCTGAGACATATAACCGTCCTTGTTAAGGTAGGACTTCCACTCTTCATCTGTATCGGAGGAATCACCCTCGTTGATGGTATGTACTTCTTGAGACACTGGGTGAAGTAAACCTCCACTATGGAAGAAGTTTTGAATGGGATGAACACTTTCATTGTTAGTAGCTGTCTGAGCACAGTTTGAAGAAAAACCAAGACCTTTCTTTTCCTTATTGTCAGTAGGAATGGCAAGCTGTCCCCATCCTTTGGTATTGTTACTTCTGATCACTTTGAGAACATCTTTATACAAGGAAATCGAAGTTCCTCTCTTTGATTGGTTATCGTGGCTCACCGAAAGTGCCTGGAACTGGGTTCCCACAACCTCCTCTGGTTATATGCAAGTAGACGACGATAAGTTACTCACGATCAAGGCTTGCTCTCCGCAGACTGTGACTAGTTAGTCGTTCTTGACAAACTTCAGTTTCTGGTGAAGCATCAAAGTGACTGCCCCTACCTCATGTATCCAAGGTCTTCCTTACAAACAGTTGTATGCTGCCCGGATGTCCATGACCTGGAAAGTGACCAGGAAAGTGTGAGGATTGATAGTTATGGGAATGTCGACTTTACCGATAACTGTTTTTCGGGATCCGTCAAATGCTTTGACGATGACCTCACTGCCTCTCATCGGAGATCCTTGGTACGATAATCGCATCAACGTAGACTTTGGCATAACATTTAGAGCTGATCCGGTGTCTACCAATACGCTGGCTAAAGCATCGTCCTGGCAGTTGACTGTAATATTGAGTGTCATGTTGTAACTTTGGCCCTCTTCCGGCAATTCTTCATCACTGAATCCCAAGTTGTTGCAGGAAGTGATGTTGGAGATGATGCTGTCAAATTGTCTTATTGTTACATCATGTTCCACAAAGTCATGCTCTAAGACTTTCTGTAAAGCTTTCCTATGAGCTTCGAAACTGAGTAGAAGCGATAATACTGAGATTTTTGAAGGAGTTTGCAACAGTTGATCAACTATGTTATATTCACTCTTCTGGATGAGCTTCAACATCTCATCGTCGTTCTTTGAAAGGTCGGGATCATAGGATGGACCGACTGGTAGATCAGGAACTTCTTCCTGAGGTTCATTTTCTTTGCTGGGTCCTTCAACTCCTCGGTTGAAGATTCGACCACTCTGTGTTACTCGACTGATGTCTGCAATATTCACGACGGAGGGTAATGGAGTTTCCTTTCCATTCTTAATTGTTGTTGCACCGTATTTGTAAGGGATAGCCTTAGTTGATTCATACGGTGGCGGTCCCGGCAGATAGATAACTACAGGAGCCTTCTGGTTTTTCTGACCATTGTAAGTAATTTCAATCAGTTCCTGGTTGGGAACTTTTCTACTGTCCAAAGGAATTCTTGATTCGTCAAGTATAGGGATTATGGTACAAACATCTTTGGTCCTATTATGACCAGATATTACGACAACATCTCTGATCTGATCAGCGAAATAGTCAAGCATCAAGTTGATTGACCCAGAACTTGGACACGGTCGAATCTCTTTGTGGTCCAACTGACTTTGAAAGGCTGCTCGCACGAGGTAACATCCTTGATTATCTTCAAAACAAACTCTACAGTGCTCATAGTTGTGTGGCGGCACCTGGCCACGTCTGCTTTGTATGCAGTATAACCTTACTAGGTCTGTTTCCATTGATCGAACATCCTGAATCTGATGCCTAGTAGGGTTCCCATTAATCATGCCGACTTGTTGTGTGTCTTCATCTAAATAGATCAGAAGCCATCAATGGTTTAACAAGTGTTGCAAAGTTCTTTGAACGAGAACACATCCTTGGTCGCTCTTACTTCATACTGTACAGTTCTAATAATTATGAGAAGTCAGAAAACCGAGTTGGACTTGTATAGCATGTAACTCCACCAAGCTGGTATTCATCAAACGAATATCAAAGATTTGAATCATATTCACTTGATAATAACTTCTATCATGGTAATCCTAAATCCATCCAAGATCCATTTGATGCTCGAGGGCCTCTTGTACAAAAGAGCATCCCTGATCGTTTATTGAGCAGATAAGACAAGAATCGTAATCGTGTCGTGGTAGATCAAGATGTTGGCCTTGCCTTGAGTGCATTGCCACCAAATTGACATTCATCCCACGGATGTCGTGGTTCTGAATGATGTTGGAATTCGTATAAGCCATGTTGACTTCACGACTTCGGTGATCCTGGATCGATCCGAGATCCATCTGTTCCTGTAGAGCAGATTGCACCACAGAACATCCTTGATCGTTTTTAGAGCAGATATCACACTGGTGATAGTTGTGAGACGGTACATGACCATATCTACTCTGTCTGCAATGCATCTTGACCAGGTTGGTTCCCAATAAGAGTATATCATGAATTTGATAGCTATGCTTAGCCTCTTCTTCTATCAAATTTACTGCAGCCTTCTCGTGTTGAGGCAGCGGGTTCGTCTGAACATTAAGATTTGTATCCTTGAAGGATAAGACCCTGCTCCTGACAAGCTTTTGTACGTCGGATTTGAAACTGAAACAGTTTTCTATGTTATGCCCTAGTCCTCCTTGATGGTAAGGGCAAGTCTGATCCACTTTGAACCAAAAAGGAAAATTTTCCAGTACTTTAAGAGGAGACCTGGTTTAGACGTGCCCCTTGACCAGTAGTAGTGGGAACAGTTCTACGTACAACATTGGTAGAGGGTCGAATTCTGGTGGTCGCGTTGTACGGTTGTTGTTGTATTGAGGACGAGCCTGCTGAAGAGGCTGCTGTGTCCTTTGCTGATATTGTTGATGAATCGGTTGGTTTTGAGCAACCGGAGGTTGATACGTTCGAATAGGCGCAGGGTTAATAGTAGGAGTTGCAGCTGCTACTGGTTGGTATCGTCGCCTTTGCTTTCCGAGAGAGATATTATCAATATCTTGCTCTTTTTCCTTAGGGAGAGCACTACCGTATCTTTTGGTACTGCTTGATGGTCCGGCATCTTTAACTAAACGTCCTTCTCGGACTGCTTCCTCAAGACGAACTCCCATTCCCACCATTTCAGTGAAGTCACTGGGCGCACTGGCAACCATTCTGTCGTAGTAAAATGAGCTCAAGGTTTTCAAGAAGATTTTTGTCATCTCTTTTTCCTCAAGACGTGGACAAATCTGAACGGCAATTTCACGCCATCTCTGAGCATATTCCTTGAAGGTTTCCTTGTCCTTATGCGACATGGCTCTGAGTTGATCTATGTCCGGTGCCATGCCCGGGTTATACTTATACTATTGAACAAAGGCAGCGCCAAGATCTCTGAAAGTGACGATCTTAGTGCAGTTCAAACCCATGTACCATTTGAGTGCGGCACCGGTTAAACTATCTTGGAAATAGTGGATCAGTAGCTGTTGGTTCTCTGTCTGAGTTGACATCCTCCAAGCGTACATCACCAAATGACTTTGAGGGCAAGAGTTACCCTTGTACTTTTCAAATTCGGGCATCTTGAATTTGTGCGGAACTTTCACATTGAGGACCAAACAAAGGTCTGCGGCCTCCTTTCCAAATAAATCCTAACCGCGAATGGCTTGCAGTTCCTTCTGCATCTCCAGGAACTGTTCCTGGAACTCTTTCATTTTGTCGTCCATACTTTCGTTTCCACCAGAAGGTATCTGCCCTTCCGGGACAGTGTGTACTATGGGTGATGGTATAGTCATTACGGCAGTGACTCTTGGTGCTTCCCTCTCCCGAAGTTTGTAACCTTCAGGAGTTGCTATCATGCCCCTAGCATATTCGCTTTCCCAAAGTTTGTAATCTTCAGGCCCAGCGGTTCCCGCTGCAGTTTCCGGATCTTCCATGATCGGCATAATATATCCTTCTGGGATATAGTTGAGTGGCATGCCCCAGGGATGATCTTTAGGCATGTTATACCGAGGATCATACTTCTCCACTATGGGCATCGAGGTGATCTCTGAGATCACAGTCCTTTGAATCTGAGCTGCTGCCAGAGCTTGCATGTCATTGTGAAGTTTCCTCAGATCTTCTTTCAGAGCGTCAAGTTCTTCTCTCAACTCTCTGTTCTCTTCCTTGATATTATCCATTTTCTTTTGACGATTGGCTCGAGTATTGTACGAATGAGACAGTTTGACTCTAGAATCGAGACACAAACGTGAGATTCATAGGTAAGAAGAATGCGTTACGTGAGAATGATGAATGATATGCAATGATTTATATTAATTTAATTTTTTTGTTTAATCAAAAGAAACTTCAACAACTAGATTGCAAATATCAAACAGTGGGGAAACCTCATTTTATTGAATTCAAAGATTGTAGAAATGGAAATACAGTAATTTACAAAGTGTTGTAAAAGGAAATGTCTAAACTTATGGATCCTGATTCCTCTCCGAAGAGGGCTCAGGTGCTGGTTCTGTTACTTTCCTTTTCTTTGACCAGGGCTCTTGAGCCGTTGTCGGGTTGTCATTCCTTTGCCAAGTGAAAGAAGCGAGCAAATTCCTTTGGTCTTCTTGATTCTCTATAGCATGTTGCTCTAAAATCTTAATCAGAGCATCTTTTTCTTTTAACAGTTACTGTATTTTGTTACACTCTACGTTGAGAATGCGGTACTTGTTCCTCCAAGACTTATTCTCTTGTTGAACTTTGTTGAGAGTAACCTGAAGCTTTTCCGTATCAGACATAAAATAAAGGACAGATTCCTTTAACGGAATAACTTCTTGACGAGGATAAGGCATCCTCAGCTTGAGAGCTCTAGTTTGTACCCAGTGGAGATAAGGTTCCACAGAGACACAGTCTGGTTTTCCTAGAGACTCTCTTCCCTTCCTATGAACATGTTTCCAGGCATGCACTATTTCTGTCTTTAGTGCCCTGTCATTTTCTCCTTCCTTGAAGAAAAGACCTTCCAGATGAACATTACGCGGGACATGTTTCATCGGGTATCCAAATTGACGACGCACTAAAACTGGATGATAATTGATTCCTCCTTTAGTTCCTACGAGGGGTACATTAGGTAAGTTTCCACAACGGTCAATGATTCTTATCCCATCATAGATTCTATTGTACCAGTCGATGTCAGAGTTGGTAAGAGACATGATTTTCTACGACCAACGTAAAGTACTCTTATGATCCCAAAAAGCGGCAGACTTGGGTAAATGGGAAGTGAACCATTTGTATAGCAGGGGTACACAGCATGTGATCATTCCTCCGCTATACAAATTCCTTAGGTGTACAGAATGATAAGCATCTGCGAGCAAGGTCGGTACAGGGTTTCCAATCAAAAAAATATTAATGGCATTGATATCAACAAAGTCATCAACGTTGGGAAACAGAAATAACCCGTAGGTGAGCAGAACAAAGACGCTCTCGAAAACAGTCACGTTCCCTATACTAGCAAAGTAAAGAGCTTTCTTTATCAAAAACTTAGCTGGTAAACCTTGGATTCCACCCTTAGTGGTCATGTGAGTCCTGAATTCTGACTCATCCAAATAGATTGCTCTTGCAATGATTTGATCCTTTGGAATTTCTTCCAGTCCAGAAAAGGGAGCTTGGTCAGTGATGGGTAAATTAGTCAAGTGAGAGTACTCCTCCAACGTTGGTTCTAGTTGATAATCCGGGAACGTGAAACAGTGATGGACCGGATCGTAGAACTGAATCAGCGTAGCCAGGATTCCCTCAACTACATGGACCCTTAACATAGATAGCAGTCCTCCGTACTTAACTATGAAAGCATCGGGGTTGGTGATAATCCTTGCCAACCCTCTCAAATCCTCTAATTTTGGAACCTTGAAGGTGTACTTGTGAGTCTTCCTTCTACCGAAATCCATAACGTAATCTTTCTCTCTGACATTTCCAATCATTGTCTTAGTTTAATTTGAAAAAGAGAGAGACTAGGAGAGAAAATTTTTCTTTGTTTAAAGTTTTTTAATGAAATGAATGCATGAATACAGCATACAAAAACATAGAAAAAACATTGGGTCAAAGGTTCGGTGTCATGAAGTCATGGCTCTACCCATCCCCAAAGGTTGTACTAGTGATTTTTTGTACCTGTCCTCAAAATCATTGACCCATCTTGGGATAACAACAGTAGGTTGGTTCACCCGAGCGAGCTGCAGTATCTTCAAGTAATCTCAAATGAGGGTAGTATCGCGTGACAACTATTTTCGATAGCTTCCGCACTACAAAATAGTAACAAGGTCTCAGCCTACTAAATCCTCAGTTTCATGGACAACCACAATCGAACAATCTGCCTTCAACAACCGAAGTCGTATAGGCATTGAATCCGCAAAGGGTGTCTCCACTGATTCGATGGTCGACCGGGGTCTCTTATTTGGGAGTCACTCCCTGTAAGATTACCCGTCTAGTGCCATCACTTATCTTAGGTGTCACTCAAACTTTCCAGATGCGGCATCACCCGCAGTCCCATTAGCAGAAAAGTAAACACCGATATCAATTAGGAAAAGCGATATATATTTATTCCTAAAACTAACATCATAGACCTCTTATGAGCTATAGTCCTAGTCCTAACAAATAAAATGATTCCCCAGCAGAGTCGCCATGTTACTGTAGCGAGTGATTTTTGTTAGTGACGCGACCACCTTATCGCTGGGTTTTCTTATTACCGCAATAAGGAGGAGTGGGGTGCTACTTTCTGATTTCTTATTTATCCCATGAAGCTGAAAGGAAAGGGAAGCTATCTAAAACTAACCTTGCACGCGAACTGTTTAACTGAACAAAACGCTTTTAAAGAGATTGGGGGGTCCGGGGTCAGGTTATACAATGGGGAGTTGTCAATTACCCATCCTATATGTGGTTATCCACATGATTTTAGCTTTAGGTCTCGCTTTGTAATTGATAGTGTTTATCTGTTAATGGGTTGGGAAAGTTTCTTGGGAAGTATGAGTGAGTGAGTGGGTTTTTGTTGATGTTCGGGTTTTCCCGGTGTTTTTGGTAAGGTATTGGACCTAGGGTTTGATTGGTATGAAGGTACTGGACCTAGGGTTTTTTATTAGTATGCTCGCTAAGATTTCGCAATCTTATGCCTACGTATTCCCGTTTAAACGAAACAGGGAAATCAGAGCAATCGTAGTTCCTCCTATTCTAAGGGAGGAAAAAGATGTTTTAGTGTCTTGTTCAAAGCCCAAGATTGAAGCTAAAAGGTTTATTTGTGTCTTGTTCAAAGCCCAAGATTGAAGCTAAAAGGTTAATTGACTCGGCTAGGGGGTTTCTTTATACAAAGCCTACGAGGAGGCTGGATAAGACCGACTCAACAAGAGAGTGTATATATTGGTGTCTTGTACAAAGCCCAAGATCGAGGCAAAAAAGAGACAGACTCTTTGGGGATATCATTATACAAAGCCTAAGAGGAGGCTAGAAGTTTGACTTTTTCGGGGGAAGATGTTCTATCTGTCTTGTACAAAGCCCAAGATTGAGGCTAAAAGAGATTTTGACTCCGTCGGGGAGGTTTATATGTGTAAAGCCCAAGATTGAGGCTGAAATGAGAAATTTAACTGATTCTGGTGAGGATATTTTATGTGTCTTGTACAAAGCCCGAGATTGAGGTTGAAATGAGTTTGAATCTTCTTGGGGAACATCATTCCTCAAAGCCCAGAAGAAGGCTGGGAGGAAATGACTGTTAGGGAAGATATTTGTCCCAAGCTCAAGAGAGGGAGATTTATGTCTTGTACAAAGCCCAAGATTGAGTCTGAAAGGGTTTGACTCAACAAGAGAGTGCTTTTATCTATCTTGTACAAAGCCCAAGATTGAGGCTAAAAAAGGTTAACTCAACAAGAGAGTCTGAAAAGGTGATTGACTCAACAAGAGAGTCTGAAAGTTGATTGTCTCAACAAGAGAGTCTGGAAAAGTGATGAACTCAACAAGAGAGTGTCATACCCCAAATTTTGACCACTAATATTTCCCATCATTGTGCAAATCATCATCACAATATGGATGAACCATTAGTCTCCCCAAAGATGGGTGAGCATCCACTACAATCAGACTTAGGGTTTCAAGCCCTCTCAGAGCTCTTAGACAAAGGATCAATCAAGAAATGATATGATCTTCAACTTGTCTAGCCTCTCAAACATCCAAAAAGGATCAAGAGGACTCCCACATCAAGGATTAAGCACAAGGCTTCTCCCTTTTAGGTGGATCAAGCCTTAAGATCGCCAGTGTCACCAAATTAGGGTTTGGTCGACCAGGGCGTCCAGATGGAAATTTTCCTCTGAGCATGAGCCAATGCTTCAAAGCATAATATATGATGCTCCAAGGGATCTCATGAACCCAATCTTCAAGTCAATTTAGCCTCAGGGGATGCATTCATCAAAAAAATCAGGAATTAGGGTTTATTGACCTAATTCACCCCTAAGTTTACTTTTGGGACAAAGCATGAGCCAAGACCTCAAGAGGGGATTTGAGGGTCTCAAATACATCACATTGATCCATTTGCAACAATGTATTGATCCAAGAAGCTTGAGTAACAAGTTTCAATTTCATCAGAATCACAGTTAGGGTTTCGCGGAAAAAGTCAACTGTACCTTTGACTTTTGACCAGGACATGCTCCCAAACCCTAAGACATGATTCAATACACCCTATAACACCTATGAAATCAATCCATCAAGTTTGATTTAGGTCAAGGACTTGATTTCATAGAGGATCGCACAGTTTGGAATTCATCTGACAAAAAGTTAATTGTGCACAAAAGTCAAACTTTGACTTTTTGAGATTTTTCACAATTATGGTTCTTTGACCCCAAAATGATGTTAATATATGATTGGAATCATCATTCATCAAGAAAAATCAAGAAAAGTGGGATGACTTGTAAAAGGGGTAACCATAAAAAACTTAGAAAATTTTCTAAGTTATGGAACAAAGTGGCTAGGGTGCCAACTTTGGAAGATCATAACTCCTAAACCACAATGCCATTTTTTCCCATCCAAAGTTGGATTTGTAGCTCTCATTACCCTCTACAAAAGCTTCAACTACCACTCATTCCAATTCCCCGTGGATTTCAACTTCACTTTTTTCCAAATGTAGGGGCATTTTTCACTTGGATCCAAAAAGTATCAAAACCAATTATGATCAAACAATTATTGTATCATATGGAGGCTTTCCAAAATGGCCAAGAACTCCATCAAATTCCACTTGAGCCATGAGATATGACAATGGCAATATGCTTTGCTGAAAACTGCCAAGGCTAGGCAGAATTTTGCACTTTTGCTCGATTTGGAAAAATCAGATAATTCCAAGCCTCATCATCACTTTGGACACATTTGAGGATCAAATCTAAAGGGAACAAACATTGATCCAAGCCTCCAAAGTCTTTGGAACAAGAAGTAGCATGCCAAACCTAGAAATCCCTAAAAGAGGGGCAAGACTCCAATTTTGGATTGGAGCATTTAATGGATGCACCAAGGTGACATGGACTGACACATTTGCAAATGAATTCAGTCAAGATTGATCCAACAACTAGGGAACAACAGCTCTGTGCTCTAACCTCTAGTCAATGGCTAGAAGAGACTTGGATTCTCATTGATAAACATTGGCCAAACCTCTGCTGCAGTTGCCATTCACTATTGATCCCAAAACAAACTTGCTCTACTATAAATAGAGCTCATTTGTGCTCAGTTTGAGTACACCAAAGCCATCAAACAAATGCTTTCCTCAAAATCACTTTCTTTAGGCAAAAATACCTTCTTTAGCAAGGTAACTCTGAGTTTTTGAGTTAGAGAGCATTTCCATCACAGATCATGATCCAAACACATCCAATATGTCATATCTAAGTTGTCTAAACTCACACAAGTGACCTGTAATCCTTAAATCTCAAAGTCACCTCTCAAAATCTCAAAATAGGTTGTTTTTGCTATTTTGGCCATTTTAACCCCTTTTGCAAGAAATTGCCAGTTTTTGTTTTTGCAGGTTCCAGTTGATTCCAATCATCCTAAAAGCTTCTAAGGGATCATTTGAGAGTGTCCAAAGCATCAAACCATTTCTGGAATAAGAAACTTGGCAGATTGCACAAAAAACTCCAAAAGCTCAAAAAGAGGTAAGCATCATGACTTGAACTTTTCAAAATATGCATTGCTTTGAAGTCCACTGATCATGCATCTCTTCTACATGTCATATGTGTTGTGTTTGCATCAATTTATCATGTAATTCATACCTGTACCAAGATGTAGCACAGAAAATGCAAAATATGGTCGATTTCAAAACCACTATCGGATTTTAAGGAGGGATCATGATCTGAAAAAAATACCACCACCATTGGATTCCTTGTGAAATTCTAGGCCAGATGCATATAAATTTTGTCCCCAACCATGGAGAAATGAGAAAGTTATGGACCTTCCCGTTTCTTGTCAAAACTTGCCTTGCCTTGCCTTAGGCCAGGCCAAAAGCAAGGCAAACCTTGTATATTTATGGTTGTGTTTCAATCAACGGATGTATCACCACCCCAGTGGTAAGGCGCACACCCAATACACAAGAGATCTGGGGTTCGAATCCCCCTCGCCCCAGATCCTCTTTTTGCTATTTTTCCCACTTTTTGTTATTTTCCATATTATTTTTAATAGTTTGAAAAATTAATAACTCCCTTAATTTTAATTATTTTTTATTGGTTCTTTTTGCAAAAAATCAAAAAAATGTTGAAATATTTTATTCCCCAAAAAAATTAGATTTATATTATTTATTTAATATAATTAGTATTTTTGTGAATAAATGTCTTTTATTTGTTTTTAAACCTTTTAAAAATAAATATCCATTTTGGAAAATCAAAACCAAGTAGGTTTTAATTCATCTTGTGATGAAAGCCTCATTTTTCAAACCTAAAACCAAAATCACAAGTTGTTTATTCAAACTTATTTGGAATTTTTATCATTTGTATTAATTTTCTTTGAATAATTATATTAAAAAATGATGAAATTAGGGTTTTATTGATTTTCACCCTAACAAACTTTTCCGAACACTCATGGGCCTCTAATAGAGTGTAAGACCCAATCCTTTGTAAATACAAACTTATTTTGGGCCTCAAATGTTGTATAAGTTCCATTGTATTTTAAAAGTTCGGCGCGATCATCGCCCGTTTAAAACAAACCATCTGGGTCTCTCCTCGAGCTATAAGACCCATTCAAAACCATTTTGGACCTCTAATAGAGTGTAAGACCCAATTCCCTTTTAACCAAAAAAATTTTGGGCCTCAGATATTGTATAAGTCCCTCTGCGTTAAACGAAAATCCCGACGCGATCGCCAGTTCAAAAATCAAACCCTTGGGCCTACCCTCGTGTTATAAGCCCAACTCTTTAAAAACCATTGGGCCTCTAGTAGAGTGTAAGACCCAACCCTTTTTGAAAACCAAAATAATTTGGGCCTCACTTATTGTATAAGTCACGATACCATCAAAAAATTCGGCGCGATCGTCGCCTTTTAAAACAAAACCTTGGGCCTCTCCTTGAGTTGTAAGCTACACCACTTGTACAAAAATAAACTTTTGGGCCTCTTGAGAGACTGTAAGACCCATCCCCTAGTACAGAAAACCTTTCTTGGGCCTCAGTCACTTATATAAGTCTCTGTACAAAACGACAGTGCGATCACTGATAAATCCTTGGGCCTTTCCTTGAGCTGTAAGCCCCAACAATCTTTTCAAAGCACTTTCTCCTTTGATTTTGAATATAATATTGTTATCAAAGCTTTCTTTGTTGAACAACTAACCAAACAGCATGGAAGCTCTACAACCGAGTAAGTGTTTACCCGCTTTCTTTATCCGCTTTCAAATATATATAACTGTATTGTGGGGCTGCTCACTGTAAGTCTTCTTTCACAAACTTTTATATACTTGTCAAATGTCAACTGTGTAATACTAGTATAGTTATTTAGAGTTTTCCCCGGCAACTACGTCTAGCACTAGGTAAAGCCCTGTTGGTCACTCTTAAATACAAACAAAACTAGATCCCCATAGGATTACCAGACACAGTCTTCCCTCCTCTTGGGGTTAAACAATATGGATACGTGAAAGGCAGCATTCTCGATGAACCCTTTCTCAGACTGTCACCCTTAGAAATTGTCAAAGAAACTCTAACTCCCCAGAGATGATCTTTTCTCCGTGAATGGCATCTCTAGAGTTTCTTCCAAATTCTCGAACTTTCCTGGCTTGATTTATTCTCGGTGAATGGCATGTCTTGAACTTCTCGGGGTTTGGGGACCCACGGGCTTCCTAAAAGCATCCCCACCTCCTTTTGGGTGTTGTACAATGACCCATCGGCTTCTTAGAAGTTTTCACAGCCTCCTCTTAGGCTTCGTATAATGATTCTTCCTCCGGGAAGATAGCCTCCTCTTGGGCTTCGTACAAATTGTCCCTTCAGCTTCTTAAAAGTTTTTCTCGCCTCCTCTTGGGCTTCGTACAAATTGTCCCGACGACCTCTTAAAGGTATAGGAACAGAAATTAGTCATCTTAATAGAACAGTCTTTCAAAGAGTCTAGATCTTTCTACCGCGAACGTACTGTCTCTTAATTTCTCTTAAGCTTAGTACAAAAGATAAAACTCTAGACTTGGACAGTCTAATCGCCTTGAGTCTCAAAGACATTCTCAAGTTCCTGTCAAAAATAGGAAAAAAACACCCGTAGACTTGGGCAGTCTCAATACCCTTCGGATTCCCCGTTTCCTTAAAGAACGGGAAATAATCCCGATCCTCAGATCAAATCCATGAGTACAACATTACCCATATAAGAACTGATTTTCTCTTTTAACCAATATACTGGACCTGTCACTCAACTGAAACAGTAACCCTAGCCTCCTCTTGGGCTTCGTACAATGATTCTCCCCAGCAGAGTTAACCTTTACAGCCTTCATCTCGAGCTTTGTACGAGATACAAAACACTCTCTTGTTGAGTATAAAAGACTCTCTTGTTGAGTCAAACCTTTGCAGCCTCCATCTCGGGCTTCGTACGAGATACAAAAGCACTCTCTTGTTGAGTATAAAAGACTCTCTTGTTGAGTCAAACATTTTTAGCCTTCATCTTGGGCTTCGTACGAGATACAAAAACACTCTCTTGTTGAGTATAAAAGACTCTCTTGTTGAGTCAATCCTCTTTTAGCCTCTATCTCGGGCTTTGTACGAGATAGAAAACACTCTCTTGTTGAGTATAAAAAGACTCTCTTGTTGAGTCGATCACCTTTAGCCTCTATCTCGGACTTCGTACGAGATACAAATCACTCTTTTGGCGAGTATAAAAGACTCTCTTGTTGAGTCAAACCCTTTTAGCCTCCGTCTTGGGCTTCATACAAGACTCATATAAAAACACTCTCTTGTTGAGTCAACCCTTTTAGCCTCTATCTCGGGCTTCGTACGAGACACAAAAGCATCCTCTTGTTGGGTCAATAGCCTCCTCTTAGGCTTTGTATAAAGAAATCCCCGTTTGATTCAATCAACCTTTTAGCATCAAATCATGCTTTGGTCACAGCATACAAACATCAACAACTCCTTTTCCCTCGTCTAATTGCTGTAAACGGCAAGCCTCTGGATTATTTACATCCACGCCACTGTCCCTCTTTTAGCATGAGAAATTCCTAAGGAAAGATGGCATTGCTCTAAACTGAATTAAAGTCTTCTCCTTCAGGTTGAAAATCCCTTATAAAGGAAATTATGGCATTGCTGGATTCGCATATCCCAGTTAAAGTAATTCTCCTTTATAATCAGTCACCCAACAGTTGTGCCAAACAGAACAAATATTCCCCTTTAGAGATGACAAATTCTCTCTAAAGTCAACACCCTTTTAGCTTCACATCTTGGGCTTCGAACAAGATACAAATAGACCCTTCAGCTTCACATCTTGGGCTTTGAACAAGATACAAACCACCTTTAGCTTCATGTCTTGGGCTTTGAACAAGACACCAAAACACCATTTACTCCCATAGAATAGGAGGAACTACGATTGCTCTGATTTCCCTATCCCGGGAATACGTAGGCATAAGATTGAAAAAGAATCTTAGCGAGCACACTAATCAAAAAACCCCAAAGTCCGCTACCTCCATCCAATCTGGCGCAGGATCCCAACAAATTCCCCATGAACAGTCCCGGTATTTCGTTCTGAACAAAATAGGCAGAGAGAAGCCCATGAACTAAAACCGCATCTGTAAACCAACAGTTTTGACTGTTTAACCTCAGTTTGCCAGCAGGGTTAGTTGGAGACATCTATTTCCCTTCCTTCATCAGCTTCAATAGGATAAAAAATGAATCGACCTGTAGTACCCCAGAGCGACAGTGCTTAAGAACCACGTCCCAAAATCGCTCGCTACAGAGCGTATGAAAAGGTTAGCTCCGCTGGGGAGAATCTTTGTACAAAGCCCAATAGGAGGCTGACTGTGCTGAGGAAAAGATCATTATACAAAGCCTAAGAGGAGGCTAACTTTTGCCGGGGATTGTTAAGATCCCGAGGCAGGTCCAAATGGGAAACCAACTCTTGCTGAGGATTATAGAAGAATTGAGATATCAGAGACCTTGAGGTTCTTATTTGGGATAAGCTAACCCTAGTTGGGGAACTCTCAAGAGAGAGGCTGGGTTTCTGTTGGAGATTGATCCAGAGAGCCCAGGGTTTCTTCCTATGTTTGTAAGGAACTTGAGAATGTCTTTGAGACTCAATGGGATTAGACTGTCCAAGTCTACTAGTGTGGAAGAGTTTTATCTTTTGTATGATGCCCAAGAGGAGGCACGGGTATTAAGGGATGAGAATCAACCCTAAAGTGGCCTGAGGTTTAACATTTGAGAGACTGCTCTAGCAAAGGATGACTAAGTTCTGTCTTATGCCTTTAAGAGGTCGTCAGGGTCCTTGTATTAAGCCCAAGAGAAGGCATGAGAATTTCTAAGAAGCCGGAGGGTCCTTGTACAAAGCCCAAGAGGAGGCGGGGATGCTTGTAGGAAGCCCGTGGGTCCCAAACCAAGAAAAGTTCAAGAAATGCTATTCACCGAGAATAGATCATTTAGTGAAAATTTTGGGGTTTGAAGAAACTCAAGAGATGCTATTCACCGAGAATATATCAACTTTGGGGAGTAGAGTTTCTTTGACAATTTCTAGGGGTGGCAGTCTGAAAAAAGGTTCACGAAGAATATTGCCTTTCTCTTTGTTCCATATTGTTTAAGCCCAAGAGAAGGAAAGACTGTATCTGGAAATCCTATGGGGATCTAGTTTTGTTTGTATTTAAGAGCGACCAACGGGGCTTTACCTAGTTCTAGACCTAGTTGTCGGGGAAAACTCTAAATAACTATACTAGTAGATATACAGTTGATATATGACAAGTATTTTAAAAGGGTACGAAAGAAGACTAACCATGCGCAGCTTCCCACAATAAAGTTATATATATCAAAGCGAGTAAATGAAAGTTGTTTAAAACTTACAGGCGAGCAAGCTTCCCTGCTGTATTGTTAGTTGTTCAAAGAAATTAAAGAAAGCTTTGATAACATATATATATATATATTTGAATTTAAATCACAAGGAAGGTGTTTTGAAAAGATTGGTGGGGCTTATACTCAAGGAGATGCCCAAGGTTTTAACAGTGATCGCACCGTTGTTTTAAATACCGTATCGGGACTTATACAATGTCTAAGGCCCAGAAAGGTTTATTTACAAAAGGGGTGGGTCTTACAACTCAAGGAGAAGCCCAAAAGATGTTTTTAAAAAGAAAAGAAATGGGACTTACAACACGAAGGTAGGCCCAGATGATTTGATTTTGAACTAGCGATCGCGCCGAGATTTTTGGAAAATGTGTTGGGACTTATACAACGTCTGAGGCCCAAAAAGGTTTTGGTTAAAAGGGGATTGGGTCTTAGACTCTATTAGAGGCCCAAAGAGTTTGAAAATGAATAAATATGGGTCTTATAGCTCAAGGAGAAGCCCAATTGATTTTGTTAAAAAGGCGACGATCGCGCCGAACTTTTGAAAATATACAGAGGGACTTATACAATGTGTGAGGCCCAAAAAGGTATTATTTACAAAGGGATTGAGTCTTACACTCTATTAGAGGCCCATGAGTGTTTGAAAAAGATTGATGAGGGTGGAATTAATCAAAACCCTAATTTTGTTTAAAAATGGAATTAATTTTGTTTAAAAATGGAATTAATTTTGTTTAAAAATTAATAAAAATGATTGAAAACATGTGAAAAATGAGTGGTGATCTTGGATCAATGTTTCAAAAATAATGTTTTTATCCACAAAATGATTGAAAACCATTTAAGTTTGGAAAATCAAGAAGGAAAAAATATTTTAAATGTTAAAAACAAATAAAAATTAATTCTTTGCAAAAATATCAAGTATATGAAATAAATAATATTTTTGGGAAATTTTTGTAAAATAAAATATTTTAACATTTTTGTGAAGTATTTAAAAAAGAATCAACTCAAAATAATTAAAATTCAGAGAAAAATTAATTTTTGAATCAATTAAATAAAATCACAAAATTCAAATATTTGAAAGTTTGAAAAAAGGCGCCAAGAACACCTTGGTTTTGCCCGTGTGCTCTGTTTTGCCCAGATTTGCATATGGCAAAATTATTGTGCGAGGAAATGTGCATGAATCATGAGATGACCAAGTTGAGGCTTACCTCTTGTAACTGGTGATCGAGTTCTAGGTTGGAGGTGTTACAGCTTGGTTCCAATGATGTGGACAACTTCCCTAGGTATTATGGAGTGTGTCTGAATGCTTGAAGTGGATTGAATTGAGCTGGAACTTGATTTGGCACCTCAACTGCAAATCTGTCAAAAGCTTGTGCAGATGGCTGATCATTTTGTGAAATTATTGTTCCAGATGTTATGTGAGAGTTTAGATCACTTCTATATGTTATATGTGAGGTGTGTGTGTGTGTGTGTGTGATTGGTTTGGTTGGAATTGCTCTCAAACTCAAAACCCGATAATGACTTGAGTTAGAAGGAAAATTTGGAGTGAAAGAGGTGATTTTGAGGAAAGCATCAGTTTGGGTGCTTTGGTGTACTCAAACTGATCAGAAATGAGGTCTATTTATAGTGTGTCAAGTTTGTTTTGCAAGGAATAGGGAATGACAACTGCAGCAGACCTTTGGCCAATGTGGATCAAATGGAATCTCAAGTCTCCTCTAGCCATTGACTTGAGATTAGAGCGCAGGCCTATGGTTCTTTGATTCAAGGATAAGGATTGACTGAAGTGTTCATATTTGCTCTGATACATGCCACCTCTAAGCATCCATTGAATGCCTAAAAAAAAATTGGAGTCTTGAGGCATCTTTAGCTTTTAGGGGTGCCAAACCTATATGTAGTTCCAAAGATTTGAGAGGCTTATGGATCAGGGCTTGTCCCTTGGTTATTCCCCCTTGAGATGTGCAGATGGATAACCATGCTTGAAGTTGCACAATTTGAGCAATTCGAGCACTAATGCAAAAATCTTCCTTGCCAAGACAGATTGCAGCAAGGCATGTTGCAGCTGTCATAACTCCTAGCTTAGATGGAGTTTGATGGAGTTCTTGGACATTTTGGAAAGCTGACATATCCTATTTCAACATGATGTCCAACTTTGGTTTTGAGTCAACCTGAATTATAATGAAAAATACCTCTACATTTGGAAAAAAATAAGGCAGATTCTGACTTAGTGAAAATTTCACTAAGTGTTGGAAAAATGTCACTTTTGTGTTTTCAGCCATTTTGATCAATCCATAACTAAAAATCCATGAGGAATTGGAATGAGTTGTAGTTGACACTTTTAAATTATGCCATGAGATCTACAAATCCAGCTTTGGACCATCCAAAATGGTTGCTTGGATCTCAAGTTATGGTCCTTGGAAATTGGTACCCTAGCCACTTTGTTCCATAACTTAGAAAAATTCTACGTTTTTTATGGTTACCCCTTTTACAAGTTAACTCACTTTCTTTGATTTTTCTTTATTAATGATGATTCCAATAACACATTAACATCATTTTAGGGTCAAGGAACCATAATTGTGAAAAATCTCAAAAAGTCAAACTTGACTTTTGTGCACAGTTGACTTTTTATTAAATGAATTCCAAACTGTGCTATCCTTGTTGAAATCAAGTCCTTGACCTAAATCAAACCTAATGGATACATTCCATAGGTGTTATAGGGTGTATTGAATCATGTCCCAAGGTTTAGGAGCATGTCTTTGTCAAAAGTCAAAGGTACAATTGACTTTTCCCTCGAAACCCTAATTGTGGTCCTAATGAAAATGAAACTTGTGAGTCAAGCTTCTTGGATCAATATATTATTGAAAATGGATCAATATAGTGTGTTAGAGACCCTCAAATCATGCCTTGAGGTCTTGGCTCATGTTTTGTCTCAAAAGTCAACTTAGGGGTGAATTAGCTCAAGAAACCCTAATTCCTGATTCTTTTGTGGATGTATCCCTTGAGGTAAAATTAACTTGATGATTGGGTCCATGAGGTGCCTTGTAGTATTTTGGGTTGTGCTTTAAAGCATTGGCTCGTGCCCAGATGAAAATTTCCATCTGGAGGCCTCAGTCGACTAAAACCCTAATTTGGTGACACTGTCGATCTTGAGGCTTGATCCACTTGGAGTGCTACAACTTTGTGCTTGATTATTGATGTGGGAGTCCTCTTGATCCATTGTGGGTGTTTGACAGGCTAGACAAGTTGAAGATCATGTCATTTCTTGATTGATCTTTTGTCTAAGTGCCCTGATAGGGCCTAAAACTCTAATTCTTGTTAGTAGTGAATACTCAACAATTCTTTGAGGAGATTGATGAGACATGAAAGTATCTCTACTTTGTGACGAGGATTGGCATAATGATGGGAAATCTTAGTGGTCAAAATTTGGGGTATGACAGAATCACCATTGAATAAGGGTGGTGTAGCAGAATAATGACTTTTCTCATTAGCATTGTAGTCATAAGGAACAACAACACCTAAAATGATAAAGCAAGTATTTTTCTCAAGATCGATTCACTGTACCATGGTGAAGTGTTTAGCATATCCCATGCTCTGATGCCAACTGAAGGTGAGAAAAATACACAAGAAGAGGGGTTGAATTATGTATGCCAAAAATTCGTTTCACTTGTGATTCTATAACTTCAAACTCTGAACCACGTTCATAGTATAATATCATAACAAGTAACATCAGGGGAAATAAAGTGATCAAAAGTAAAAGCAAATAACACACAAAGATTATCCTGGTTCCTCTCCTCAACTGAGATTAGTCCAGTCCCCTTGCCTCAACAAGAACTTTTCACTATAACCAAACATATTACAAATTGCTCAAGCACACTTGCAAGAGACTTCAAAGCTCAATCAACCTAGAAAGAGACTTCTGCTCAAGCAACCTTGCAAGAGACTTCTTCTCAATCAACCTAGAAAGAGACTTCACTACTCAAGTACAAAGACAAGATATTTCAATTCTCAAGCAAGCAGGCAAGAAACTCCCTCTACTTTAAATAAAAAGTTTAGTATAAAAGATAACCACTATACTTTGATACACAATTATAAGTATAATGGTTGTGCAACAATCAGTAAGGTTCTAAATCTCTTAAGATTTCTAAGATATGCAAAGATAATAAATCTTAAGATCTTATGCAATAACTGTTAAAAATAATAGCTCAGAGTTATGCCAAATATCTTTCAATGCGTTGTGTTATTATAACCTTCCTTCAAATCTTCAGCTTCCTTTTATAGAGGTAGAGAAAGAGTCGTTGCAGGGTTTGAACATAATAGCAAACTTGAAGGTGTGAGAAAAACACAAGAAAGGGGGGGTATGAATTGGGTTTTCAAAATGAAAGCTTTTTGTGAAACTCAAACAATGATCACAAATAGACTAACAATAGAGAAAGACACATGATATATCCAGGTTCACTTGAAAACTATCAAGTTAATCCAGTCCACCCGCCAAGGTGATTTCGCCTTATACACAAGGACTTAATCCACTATAACCAAATTGATTACAACTGCACTAGCAACTGCTGGTGACTAACAATACACAGACTAACCGTCTCTTCTTAAGGATTCTAACCCAACTGGTCCCTTAAGTAATTCAAACAATTGTTTGATCAAATAAAATGTTTACAATGAAATGCTTCTTACATAAGCTGATATAAACACAATTTCTAACTCAATCTAACTTAGAGCGAATCTATACAGTAAGAACAATCTTCTTCTTTGTATTGTAGTGCTTTACTGTTCACTCGTGAATTTCTCTATTTCTTGAGTTCTTTCTCTTATGAATCAGTGTTTTTAATATTTCTCTTTTTCACACTTGGTGTCACACACGATTCGTTGAATGATCAAGTCGTTATATAGCCAGAAAAAGATTCGTTGAAGGGCAGATCAATAATATCAGTAAAATACTGGCGACTTGAAATAATGTCGTTATGCTGGGATGAAAATCGTACACTGAAATTGTCCTTTATACCACCAAATCAGGGTAGTGGAATGGTAGTGGAAAAGAACGTGTTTGATCTGTACTATGTACTATTTTCCCTCGCAAACGTTTCATCTTCTTATATCCATCAGAGGCTTCTGAGTTGATATGATTGAAGCATGATCATAAGAATGAGTCATTGGGTCTTCAGAGTCTTGAGTCTTCAGAGTCTTCAGAACTTGTTCAGCAGAACCTTGTCATCAAAGTCTTCAGTACTCCTTCTTCAGAACCCTTGGTCATCAGAAACATAAGTCTTCAGAGTCTTTAGAACTTGTTCAGCAGAACCTTGTCTTCAGAGTCTTCAGAACTTGGTCTTCAGAAACTTAAGTCTTCAGAGTCTTCAGAACGCTGTTCTTCATAACCTTATCTTCAGAGTCGTTAGCACTTAGTCTTTAGAAGATAAGTATCAGAGTTAAATTCAGAGCCAGAATCCAAGAGAACATTGCAGCAGCAACATAGTGTCTTCTTAGAGTCTTTCTAAAGCACAGTAGATCAGAAGCAATCTTTCTTCTTTGACGCAGAAGCGACCATTGAGAATTTTAGAGTGACTTTTCACATGATCTCTATCAGAGTCAGAACTATCTTTATCAGAGTCAGAATTATCTTTATGAGAGTCAACACCTGTTTTTTAATACTTAAGAAAATAAACGTTAGAGTACCAAAATTGTTCTCACACAATTACAACTTTCTTATTATCAAAACAAAGAGATATCTTGTAGAACCAAATCTTGTTCTAATAATCTCCCCCTTTTTGATAATGAAAAAACAATGTATTTTGATAACACAATTTTGTACGAAGATAATCAGAATTGGCTCAGATAAGTTTAAAGTAAACTTCCTTTTATCAAGCCCCCCCTGAATCTAAGACTTAACAAAATCTTATAAGATTTGGGATATAGAGCCTGATTGCAGAGATCTAGACAGATCCAAAATATCAGAGCTTGATTATAGTGGTGATGCATTCTGATAACAGAGCTTGATTAAATAAATCAGAGCCTGATTGATATCAGAGTCATTTTGCCAATATAATTATTTTTCCTGAAAAGCATTCTAAAAATATATGCCATTTAATGTGTTAGAATGTTAGAGATATGATTAAAGACAAGATATTTATCAAAATTACTTTTCCATATTAATACTCCCCCTTTTTGTCATAATAAAAAAGGGTAATCAAAAAGATAATCCACATTTAACTTAAGCGTTTTGATTTGAGAGAATTTAGATAAGTTAAATTCAGTACTTTTCCTCATTTTATGGCAATCATTATTGAAATGCAGTAAGATAAGATAAATGCAAGTAAGGAAAATTCTTCATTGATAAAAACAAAACGCCAGGGGCGCAGTACAGGAACAGAATCACAAAATAGGAAAACAAACAAACAACAAGGACAAAGGACAGAAACAACAATGATAAAAGAAAGAGATACCGAGAAACAAGCAATTAAGAGAAACACCCGATTTTCGATAGTCCTTGGGTAAGTTTGGTCCAAGTTGTGCCTAAGAAGGGAGGAATGACCGTAATCTGAAATGAAAAAAATGAGTTGATCCTGACAAGAACGGTGACGGGTTGGAGGATGTGTATAGATTATAGGAGGCTAAACACCGCTACAAGAAAATACCATTTTCCACTTCCGTTTATGGACCAAATGTTAGAAAGATTGTCGGACCAACAATTCTATTGCTTTTTGGATGGTTACTCCGGTTATAACCAAATTTTGGTTGACCCAGATTACCTTGAGAAGACGGCATTCACTTGTCCTTTTGGGATTTTTTCCTACCGAAAGATGCCGTTTGGTTTATTCAACGCACCAGCAACGTTTCAACGTTGTGTTCAAGCAATTTTCTCCGATCTTATTAAAAAACGATGGAGGTCTTCATGGACGACTTCTCCATTTTCGGAACGTCTTTTGATCTTTGTTTGAGGAATTTGGAGGCCGTTCTTGAATGGTGTGTTGAGACAAATTTGGCATTGAACTAGGAGAAGTGCAATTTTATGGTAACGGAGAGGATAGTGCTTGGCCACAAAGTCTCCTCTAAAGGCCTTGAAGTCGATCAAGCAAAAATTGAAGTGATTGAAAAGTTGCCTCCTCCAACCAATGTCAAAGGCATCCGAAGTTTTCTTGTCCATGCTGGCTTTTATCGGCAGTTTATAAAAGACTTCTCCAAAGTTGCAAGGCCATTGAGTAATCTACTCAACAAAGATAAGTCTTTCTCCTTTGATGATGATTGTTTAAATGCCTTTAAAATTTTGAAACAAAAACTCATCACCGCACCCATAATCGTTGCTCCAAATTGGACTTTGAATTTTGAATTAACGTGTGATGCTAGCGATTATGCCGTTGGTGCGGTGCTTGGGCAAAGAAAGGCCAAAATTTTTCATGCTATTCATTATGCGAGTAAAGTTCTTAATGAGGCACAAGTTAACTATGCCACCACTGAAAAATAATTACTCACTATTGTTTACGCACTTGAGAAATTTCGGTCTTATCTGATTGGTTCTAAGGTGGTTCTCTACACTGACCACTCGGTAATAAAATATCTGCTTACCAAGCCGGATTCGAAGCAAAGGCTCATCCGTTGGATCCTCTTGTTACAAGAGTTTGATTTGGAGATTCGTGACAAGAAAGGATCGGAAAACTTGGTAGCAGATCATTTGTCTAGGCTGGTCAATGTAGAGGTAACTCACAGAGAGAATGAGGTCCGTGAAGAATTTCCGGATGAAAAGCTTTTTAGAGTCCAAGTTAGGTCTGTAGCAAGCGAAACTGGACGTGTTTCTTAAGCACTGTCGCTCCTTGGGGGTTACTACAGGTCGATTCATTTTTTATCCTATTGTGACCTGACTAAGGAAGGGAAATAGATGTCTCCAATTAACCCTGCTTGCATACTGAGTTTAAACAGCGGTCTGTTAGGTTACGGATGCTATCAATGTGGGGGGCCTCTCTTAGGTTATTTTCAGGGAATTTAGACTTTTAGTGGGGAATACGGACTAGGATGTTTTGATTGATATACGGGATTTTGGGTTTTTGTTTAGTGTGCTCGCTAAGATTTTTCTTTCAATCTTATGCCTACGTATTCCCGTTTTTCCGAAACAGTGAAATCAGAGCGATCGTAGTTCCTCCTATTCTATGGGAGGAAATGGTGTTTTGGTGTCTTGTTCAAAGCCCAAGACGTGAAGCTTAAAGGTGATCTATATCTTGTTCAAAGCCCAAGATGTGAAGCTAAAGGTAGTTTGTATCTTGTTCAAAGCCCAAGATGTGAAGCTAAAAGGGTTTGACTTTAGAGAGAATTTGTCATCTCTAAAGATGGGTTTGTCTGTCACAACTGTTTATAAAGGAGAATTACTTTAACCGGGATGTGTGAATCTGGCAATGCCATAATTTCCTTTATAGGGGATTTCCAACCTGAAGGAGAAGACTTTAACTCATTGTAGAGCAATGCCATCTTTCCTTAGGAATTTCTCATGCTAAAAGAGGGACAGTGGCATGGATGTAGATGATCCAGAGGCTTGCCGCTTACAGCGATTAGATGAAGGGGAAGGAGTTGTTGATGTTTGTGTACTGTGAACAAGGCACAACTTTGATGCTAAAAGGTTGATTGGATCAACCAGTGGTTTTCTTATACAAAGCCTAAGAGGAGGCTAAAAGGTTTTCCTTATACAAAGCCTAAGAGGAGGCTAAAAGGTGTTTGACTCAACAAGAGAGTCTTTTATACTCAACGAGATAGTGCTTTAGTATCTCATACGAAGCCCGAGATGGAGGCTAAAAGGGAGTTGACTCAACAAGAGAGTCTTTTATGGTATCTCGTAAGAAGCCCGAGATAGAGGATAAAGGTTTTATACTCAACAAGGGAGTGCTTTGTGTCTTGTACAAAGCCCAAGACGGAGGCTAAAAGGATTGTGACTCAACAAGAGAGTCTTTTTTGTATCTCGTATAAAGCCCGAGATGGAGGCTAAAGTGTTGATTCAATAAGAACCTTTTTGTATCTCGTACAAAGCCTGAGATGGAGGCGAAAGATGTTCGACTCAACAAGAGAGTCCTTTTTTGTATCTCGTACGAAGCCCGAGATAGAGGCTAAAGGGGGTACTGTTTCAGTTGAGTGACCAGTATATGGGTTCAAAGAGAAAATCAGTTCTTATATGAGTAACATTGTACTCAGGGATTTTGATTCGAGGATCAGGGATCTTTTCTTTGAGGAAATGGGAAATCCAAAGGGTATTGAGACTGTCCGAGTCTACGGGGTTCCTTCCTATTCTTGAAGGGTGCTTGAGAATGTCTTTGAGACTCAAGGAAATTAGACTGTCCAAGTCTAGAGTTTCATCTTTTGTACTATGCTTTGAGAAATAGTAGTAGACTCTTGGAGAGACTGTTCTATTAAGATGACTAATTTCTGTTCCTATACCTTTAGGAGGTCGTCGGGATAATTTGTACGAAGCCCAAGAGGAGGCGAGAAAAACTTTTAAGAAGCCGAGGGACAATTTGTACAAAGCCCAAGAGGAGGCTATCATTCCCGGAGGAAGAAATTGTTTATACGAAGCCTAAGAGGAGGCTGTGAATACTTCTAAGAAGCCGACGGGTCCTTGTACAACGCCCAAGAGGAGGCGGAGATGCTTTTAAGAAGCCTGTGGGTCCCCGAACCTCGAGAAATTCAAGACATGCTATTCACAGAGAATAGATCAAGCCAGGAAAGTCTGAGAATCTGGAAGAAACTCAAGAGATGCCATTCACGGAGAAAAGATCATCTCTGGGGAGTAGAGTTTCTTTGACAATGTCTAAGGGTGACAGTCTGTGAAAGGGTTCACCGAGAATACTGCCTTCCACGTCTCCATATTGTTTAACCCCAAGAGGAGGGAAGACTGTGTTTGGTAATCCTATGGGGGATCTAGTTTTGTCTATTTAAGAGTGACCAACAGGGCTTAGTGCCAGACGTAGTTGCTGGGGAAACTCTAAATAGCTATACTATTATTACACAGTTGATATGAGTTTATGAAAGGAGACTTACAGTGAGCAGCCCCACAATACAGTTATATGTATATGAAAGCGGTAAATGAAAGCCAATAAACACTTACTCGATTGTAGAGCTTCCATGCTGTTTGGTTAGTTGTTCAACAAAGAAAGATTGAAAACAACAGTATATTCAAGATCAAAGGAGAAAGTGCTTTGAAAAAGAAAATTTTGGGGCTTACAGCTCAAGGAGAGGCCCAGGGTTTTACCAGTGATTGCACTGTTGAATTTGTACAGAGGGACTTATACGAGTGACTGAGGCCCAAAAATTCTTTTCTGTACAAAGGGATGGGTCTTACACTCTCTCAAGAGGCCCAAAAGGTTTAAAGAAAAAGAGTGGGGCTTATTACACGAGGGTAGACCCAGATGATTTTTCGTTTAAAATGGCGATCGCACCGAGATTTTCTTTTAACGCAAAGGGGCTTATACAATATCTGAGGCTCAAAGCTGTTTTGGTTAAAAGGGGATTGAGTCATACACTCTATTAGAGGCCCAAAAGTTTTGAATGGGTCTTATAGCTCGAGGAGAGGCCCAATTGATTTTTTTTAAAAGGCGACGATCGCGCCGTTTACTTGTACAGAGGGACTTATACAATAAGTGAGGCCCAAAATTGTTTGTACAAGGGGGTTTGGGTCTTACACTCTCTCAAGAGGCCCAAAAGTTTTGAAAATGATTTATGAGGGTTGAATTAATCAAAAACCCTAATTTGTTTTCAAAATGTGTTTTAATTGAATAAAATATTCAATTAAAATGATCAAAATTGTTTAACATGTGGAAAACAAATTGTGATCTTGGATTAATGCTTCATAAATCAAGTTTTGCCCTACAAAATAATTAGAAATCATTAAAATTTGCAAAATCAATAAGGAAAAAATATTTTAAATGTCAAAAACAATTAAAACATTAATTCTTTGCAAAAATATCAATTATATGAAATAAATAATATTTTTTGGGATTTTTTGGGAAAATAAAATATTTTAACATTTTTGTGAATTATTAAAAAAAGAATCAACTCAAAATCATTACAACTCAGAGAGAAATTAATTTTTGAATCAATTAAATAAAATCACAAAATTCAAATATTTGAATTTTCAAAAAGGGCGCCAAGAACACGCGCGTGTTCTGGGTTTTGCCCAGATTTGCATTTTCTCTCCAATCTCACTGAATACTTGATTATATCATGCAATCCACATACCAATCTGCTCGTCTCAACCTCACGATCATGTCTATGGTATTTAATTTCATTTATATTAAACATGGAATAAAAAATCAAGACAAAACCTCAAGAACCCTAATTTCTGCATGAAGGCTGAGAATTTTGATACACGATTCAAACAAAGCAATTAATTGAGGGGAAACATTCCATGCATGATTATGAACATTTGGCAAAAGTATTGTGCGAGGAAATATGCATAGATTGAGAGATGACCAAGTTTAGGCTTACCTCTAGGTCGTGACAGCAAGTTCAAAGTGATTTCTGAGTTGGAGGTGTTACAAATGAGTTGTGATGATCTGAACAGCTTCCCCACACCATATGGAGTGTGTTTGAATGCTTGGACTTGATGGAAATTGGCTGGATCACTTCATGGCATCTCAACTGCAACTTGGTTAAAACCTTGAGCAATTGACTGGTGATTCTGAGAAATCAGTGTTCCAGATGTTGTTTAAGTGTTTGATCAGCTCACATATGATGTTTGTGAGGTGTGTGTATGATTGGTTTGAGTGGAATTGCTCTCTACTGAAAAATTCGATAGTGACTTGCTAAGAAAGGCATTTTTTAGAGTGAGAAGTGGATTTTGAGAAAGGCAAGTGTTGTAGGCCTTTGGTGTACTTAAACTGATCACAATTGAGCTCTATTTATAGTAGAGCAAGTTTGTTTTGCAAGGAATAGTAAATGGCAACTGCTGAGTTGGGTTGGCCAATGTTGGCAAATGAAAATCCAAGTCTCCTCTAGCCATTGACTAGAGGTTAGGGCACAGGCTGCTGGTCCCCTTGGTCTTGGATAAGTCTTAACTGAATTCAGTTGCTAATAGCTCAGTCCATGCCACCTTGGTGCTTCCATTGAATGCTCCAATCCAAAATTGGAGTCTTGTCCCTATTTTAGGCAATTCTAGGTTTGGCATGCTATTTCTTGTTCCAAGGACTTTGGAGGCTTGGCTCAGTGATTGTCCCCTTTAGATTCAATCCTCAGATGTGTCCAAAGTGATGAAAAGGCTTGGAATTGGCTGATTTTGGCAAATCGACCAAAAGTGGAAAAATCTGCCTTGCCTTGGCAGATTTCAGCAAGGCATCTTGCCACTACCATATCTCAAAGCTCAAATTGAATTTGGTGATGTTCTTGGCCATTTTGGAAAGCCCTTATATGATACAACAACTGTTTGATCATATTTGGTTTTGATACCTTTTGGATCCAAGTGAAAAATCCCCCTACATTTGGAAAAAAGTAAGGCAGATTCTGACTTAGTGAAATTTTCACTAAGTGTTGGAACAAAGTGACTTTTCTTGATTTTGATCACTCCATAACTCAAAATCCATGAGGAATTTGGACATAGATCAGTATGAAGCTTTTGTAGAGGGAAATGATATCTACAAATCAAGATTTGGATGGGGAAGAATGGCTTTGTGGTTTAGGAGTTATGATCCTCCAAAGTTGGTACCCTTGCCACTTTATTTCATAACTTAGAAAATTTTCTAAGTTTTTATGGTTACCCCTTTAACAAGTTATCCAACTTTCTTTGATTTTTCTTGATGAATGATGATTCCAATCACACATTAACATCATTTTAGGGTTAAAAAACCATTTTTGTGAAAAATCTCAAAAAGTCAAAGTTGACTTTTGTGCACAGTTGACTTTTTGTCAGATGAATTCCAAACTGTGCAATTCTTTATGAAATCATGTCCTTGACCTAATCAAACTTGATGGACATGTTCCATGGGTGTTATAGGGTGTATTGAATCATGTCTTAGGGCTTGGGAGCATGTCCTGGTCAAAAGTCAAAGCTAAAGTTGACTTTTCTCGCAAAACCCTAACTGTGGTTTAGATGAAATTGAAACTTGTTGCTCAAGCTTCTTGGATCAATCCATTGTTCCAAATGGATCAATATGGTATATTAGAGACCCTCAAATCATGTCTTGAGGTCTTGGTTCATGATTTGTCCCAAAAGTCAACTTAGGGGTGAATTAGGTCAAGAAACCCTAATTCCTGATTTTTGATGTATGCATCCCCTGAGGTTAAATTGACTTGATGCTTGGGTCCATGAGGTTCCATGGAGTATATTAGGATATGTTTTGAATCATTGGCTCATGCCTAGAGGAAAATTTCCATCTGGAGGCCCTGGTCGACCAAAACCCTAATTTGGTGACATTGGCGATCTTGAAGCTTGATCCACCTAGAAGGGAGCAACCTTGTGCTTAATCCTTGAAGTGGGAGTCTTCTTGATCCATTGTGGATGTTTGAGAGGTTAGACAAGTTGAAGATCATGTCATTCCCTGATTGATCCTTTGTCTAAGCACTCAGAGAGGGCTTGAAACCCTAATTTTGATTGTAGTGAATGCCCAACAATTCCTTGGGGAGATTGATGAGGCATGATGGTTCCTCCATATTTTGATGATGATTTTCACAATGATGGGAAATCTTAGTGGTCAAAATTTGGGGTATGACAAGGTCGTGGTTTGCGGATTTCGCTAACCACAAAACCACCAGTTTTATACCAGAGGACCTAATTTTGAACCAAAGAGGAAAGTTCCTCTCGGATGCTAATTTCTATGTTTGGGATGAACTGTACTTGTTTAAGTTAGGAGGTGACAATTTGTTAAGAAGATGTGTCACTCTTGATGAGGCCAAAAGCATCCTTTGGCATTGTCACAACTCGTCGTATGGAGGGCATTACAATGGGTTAAGAACGTCAACTAAAGTCCTCCAATCGGGCTTTTATTGGCCTATATTGTTCAAAGATGCCAACCTCCATGCTAAAAGTTGTGACACTTGCCAAAGAAGTGGAGGGATTGGTAAAAAAAAAATGAAATGGCTTTGCATACTATTTTAGAAGTCGAAGTTTTCGATTGTTGGGGCATTGACTTTGTTGGACCATTCCCACCATCTTTTTCAAACGAGTATATTTTAGTTGCGGTTGACTATGTTTCCAAGTGGGTGGAAGCAATCGCGTCACCAAGGACCGATGGCAAGACAGTGATAAAAGTTTTAAAGAAAAACATCTTTTCCCGTTTTGGCACCCCTCTTGTGTTAATTAGTGATGGAGGTTCGCATTTTTGCAATGCACCGCTCGAAAAAGTTTTAGAGCATTATGGTGTAAGGCACAAAGTTGCAACTCCGTACCATCCGCAAACAAATGGTCAAACCGAGGTGTCTAATAGAGAGGTGAAAAGAATTTTGGAAAAAACCGTGTCAAGTTCGAGGAAAGATTGGTCACAAAAGTTAGATAAGGCTTTGTGGGCGTATCGAACTGCTTACAAAGTGCCAATCGGTCTAACTCCATTTCAAATGGTTTATGGCAAGTCATGCCATTTTCCCGTTGAATTGGAGCACAAGGCTCTTTGGGCATTAAAAATGTTAAATTTTGATCCGAGTTTGGCCGGTGAGAAAAGGAAAGTCCAATTGCATGAATTGGAGGAAATGCGAAATAATGTTTACCATTCAAGTAAGATTTACAAGGAAAAAGTGAAAGGATACCATGATAAGAAAGTTTCTCAAAAGGAATTCCGGGTTGGTCAAATGGTACTTTTGTTTAATTCTCGTTTGAAATTGTTTCTAGGAAAATTAAAGTCCAAATGGTCTAGATCGTTTCTTGTCAAGGCGGTTAAGCATTATGGAGCTGTTGTGATTGAGGATTTGCAGAAAAAAGAAAGTTGGACCGTAAATGGCCAACGCCTGAAAATTTATCTTGGAGGCGATTTTGATCGCGAGATTGGTTCTGTGTTTCTTGATGATCGTTGATCATCTTGGACCGTCGAGCTTAGCCGATGTTAAAAAAGCGCTTGTTGGGAGGCACCCCAACATTGTAAGTATTTCTTACTTTTTAGTGTTTTTATTGTTCGCATTGCCATTTTGAGTGAAAATTTGAGGTTTCTGCATGTTGTGAGTTGAGTGTGATTTGGTTGCATAAAAACTGGTCTGCAACACCATAGCAGAAAAATCTGCTATTTGGTGTGGAGCGCCCAGCGCTGGATTGTACCGCCCGGCGGTGCTTGAAAATTACCAGAGGCCTCGCCTCTGATTGGCCAGGCAAGAGAGTTAAGGGGGGAATTTTGAAACGTTTCTGATTTAATTTAAGGTTAGTAATTCCAATTGGGTACTTTTCCAATTTTGCCCTTGTGTTATAAAAGCCTAGAGAGAAAGTTTAGAAACTTTTCTCTCATTCTTTGGCAAACCCTAGCTTTCTCTCTCCCTCTTTGCTCTCTCACGTCCCTCATCTCAGAAATTTCAAACTCAAGGTATGCATGTCTTCACTTTGCTTTGTATCTTTCTTCTCTTCATCATTTTTCATTAGTACAATTGTGGTTAAGTTTGGTGTTGAGTGGTAGATTGAGATTGATGTCAGCTTCTTCTTCAAACTTGCATGTTTTTTTTATTTTTGCTATCCCTATTGTATACTGGTTATGAGTTTGAAGTAGGATGTTTAAGAAAAGAACAATGCTGCTCTTAAAAATTTCTCCTGAATGCGCAAGTACCGCCCGGCGGTAGAGGGGCGCAGCAGCGCTCTTGCGTCGCCCGGCGCTGCTAGGGCGCCAACCCTGTTTTAGCCAGTTTTGGGTTTTCACTGTTTGTTTCATTTTTTTTTCGTATGACTGACATCGCTAATGTGTATATATCTGTGATGGGCTATTTTTGTTTGGATTGTGCAGATGTCCGCCCGCTTTGCTCCACAACACGCTTTAAAGAAGAAACAAAAAAATGTTGCTACCTCATCAAATGTTCCAGATATTACACTTGAATATGACCGCATTCGTTTTCTGTCCGCTGAGCATGAAGCTATAATCAAGTCACTTGAGGGCAGAAATGTTCTCTCTGAAAAGAGGTTTGTAATCAACCGTGAGGGGGACTACCGAAGAATTCAGGCGATCTTCGAGAAGAAAAAGTGGGATAAGCTGATGAACCCGGATGATCGCGTTTGTTATCAATTGATTAGAGAGTTTTGTGCAAACGCGCTGCAACCTGAAGGTGAATTCTACCGATTTAAGACCTTTGTAAGGGGTCGAGAAATCAGCTTCAGCCGGGACGCAATTAACAGGATCTTGGGCAATCCTAGTAGTTTAGGAAGTCTGCAAACCGATGACTTCGTGAAGGTTTCACAAGCAAAGCATGATCACAAAATGGTAGCCAGTGCGATTCTCAAACCAGGTTGCAAGGTGGATCGGAATGCAAAAAGGGAGCCGATCAAATACAGTAGGAAAAATATTACTCCGGAGGCTCATGCCATTCCTCTCTTGCTTTGCTATAACGTAAGGTCGCGGTATCACCGTTCTTCAGTCCCTCTTGATACAAGACTCCTTAAGTACTATATCATGGAGGACAAGGAGGTGGAGATCGCCCAAATCATTGCTTGGGAAATGAAAACTTTTGTTGATAATACTCGGAGGTCGGGAGTGCATGATGATGCCCCCATCATCTTTCCTTGCCTGGTTCAGGCTTTAATCTATCAAACTGACATTCTTATTCCAGGTGTAATTAATGAGAAACTGAAATTTCTGGTTGATGACAACTATTTAGATCGGTTTTGCAAGTCCAAGGAAGAAAGGAAGAAAAAGAAAGCTGCTGAGATGGGTAGTAGTTCTGGAGGTCAAGGAAGTGGTTAGGCAGACGATAGTGACTCATCCGTTTTCGATATGAAAGTGGCGTTTAATTACACTTGGGATATGGATGAGTCACTACACAGATCGAATTAGTTTAATTTTGATTGTATGCAGTAACTTTATCATTTTTAGACGCATCCGGAGGAGTACACTCCTTTTCCTACAAGGGAGTCATTCGACGCTTATGCAAATTGGCCTGGGGACAGGCGCCCATTCTATTCGGAGGGGGCAAGCACCGGTGGTGTTATTGTGGATGATGATGATGATGTTAAGGCTGATGATGATGATGGTGATGATGGTGATGAGATGGAAGACGATCTCAATGATATGATTAATTAAGCTTCAAAATGAAGGATTTTATTTTGTCTTGTCATTTATTTATGTAGTTTATTTTCAGTTTTTTATAGTATGTACTTTTGGATCGCTTCGGCGAGAATTTCTGTTGTAGTGTTTTGTCGCTTTGGCGAGTACAATTTCGGTGTTTTAACACCATAGTTTATAGTATTTCAAGTTTGGTTAAATTCTGTTTTAATTTTTTATGTTGTATGTGCAAAATGAAAGTGATGGGTTGTCCTTGAAATTTTGAAAATTTTGTGTGTTAGCACAAGAAGAGAAAAGAATATCTTGTTGACCTTAAACATTGATGATGATGATATAATTCTTGATTGTGTGCACAATCAAAGTATGGAATTGAGTTGTAGAATCATAATGTGAATGTGAAGTTTTTACTTTTTGTAAAAAATGTCAATGCAATGTTTTGTAAACTCTTGTTCGTTTTGAATCAATAAGGACATTACCACAAATGTGAGTTTCCTCCATTGTTCACAAATTCTTGAGGGATTCAAGTAGTTGTTTCTTACTCAAATAGTTTATGTTTAAGCTTGCTTGTTGTTTTGAAATTAAGGAAACTTAGAAATGATCAAGGCAATTTTTGTGCACTTTGAGTATAACCATCATTCCAAAAACACTTCAAGTAACCTTGTGAGTGTGTGCGCATTTGAAACCTCTTTTGAGCCGAAAAGAAAAAAAATTTTGAATCATGAACCCGAATTTTTAACCCGTTTTGAAGAGCATTTAAGCTAAGCTTATGGCAATGTTGAAGTTGGTGAGATTGATTTATGTTTGAAAAGAGAAAAAGGAATTGGTGATACAATGCATTCTAAGACAATGAAAAAAAAGAGCTAAAAGAACAAAAAGAAAAGAAAAGCACAAGAAGAGAATGTGTTGTGAATGAAAGAAATAAGAATTGAACAAGAATGAAATTTTGAAAAAATGCTCTTCATAGTTTTTACCCTTTTCTTGTTTTAATGGTCGTGTACATATGTCCCTTGTTTTTAACCTCGACCAAGTTACAACCGATAAAAGTCCTTTTGTGATCTTTGTTTCCATTGTTTTCATGTGTAGTAAGATGATTGCATAAATTGTTTTGGATGTGGCACAATTACATACGAGTGTGTTCTATCCCTTGTAAAATTGTGTGTAAATAATTAGGTGATTCAATTCGAACTTGAGGGTACTTGGTGTTGCATTGTATGATTTTGTGATTAGGATTTGAGTCATATTCATGTTTTGATCCTATGTGTGATTAGAAATACTTTGTGCGTGTATTTGTTGAGTTTGAACTATTGATGTTTTCGGTTGATTTGGTGTTTGGAAATCTTGCTTGTTGTTGTTGACAATTAATTTTGTTTGAGGGCAAACAAAGATGCAAGTTGGGGAGAGTTTGTTAGGTGTCAAGAAGTTCTTAGTTTCATATTTGTTTTTGACGCCTTTAAGCTCTTTTAATCACTTTAATCGGGAAACGACTTATTAATTAAGCGATTCTTGCATTTTAGTGAAATTTAGGTATTTTGATGTGTTTGTGAATTTTTGCAGCAATTTTGGTGAAAAGATCGCGGCTCGATTCGCACGGAAACGAAAAATATGGAAAAGTTGTGCGTCGCATCTTGGGCCCCTGCACCGCCCGGCCCTACTAGGGCGCAGAAAGGTCTCATCGTCCAGCGCTGCAGGGGTGCTGGCTCCCCAATTTCAATAAATTCCAGAATTGTTCCAGGCTGCGCCTCCTAAAGCTTCGCCCAGCGCTGCACTCATCGCCCGACGCTCTGTTTCCATCGCCCGACACTCTCAGATATTTTATGAGCTCCAGGTGACATTGTTGCTGTCACGTGGGCTCATTTGTGGCCACCGCCCAGCGCTGCTTTCTGGGCTGAACAAATATATAGGCTCATTTGTTAGATCTTTTGAGAGAGGATCACTTTCCATTACCTTCTTTTGTACCCAAAAACATTGTGTGAAGAGAAAAAATCCATTGTTACTTATTTTATTAGTTTCAAAGCTTTTATGCTTCAATCCTTGAATCTTTGAAGATTGATGCTCCAAAAGCTTTGCAACATTATATTGAACCCTAATTTTTACCCCTAAGATTTCGCACATTTCATTTGCATCTTAAACCACAAACAAGATCACAATTTGTGTTTCTCCTGAGCACCTGTGTGATTCTCATTTGCTTTATTTGATTATGTTTACTAACCTCTAACCAAAATACCAAAAAAATGCTGCAGTTTCTCTCTCTGTGTGTTGTGCAGGTTTGTCAAAGACAATGAAGTGATTTCAAATCAGGTGTGGTTGTTCAGCTATGATTCAGTCCAGATGGATGTTTGACTTAATCTTGGTCAAACCATCAAGCAATTGTTCCAAATGCGAGTTATTTGCACCAGTGGTTTATTTCTCAAGCAGTGACTGCCAAGTTGTTGTGTGGTTATATTCAGAAAGTCAAGTTCATCATGATCAGAGTTCAAGGCTTAACTGTGTTCATCTGTGGATTTATTTTCCCAGATAACTGATTCAGACAAGTTCAAACAGATTCAAATGGCTATTGTTCAGTAGTGGTTGTGTGCATTTCAATCCGATGCTTTGTGGAAAATTTCAAGTTGGCTTTGAATTAAAATTGAAGTCTCATGGCCATGTATAAAAAAATATTGATGAGAGTTCATGTCCACTTCATAAACCATTTCTTTTTCTAAACCAATTCATTTTTCAATTTCCTAAATCCATTTTCTTATCCATTTCTCTAAATCTCCATATCCAATCCATTCAATAATCGTTCATTTTTTATCTAATCCAATTCACATCCATATTTTCAATTAACCCATTTTCTTCCTTAAATCAATATCCATTATTTTCCAAGTATCCACTTCATTTTTGTTTAACCCATATCCATTTCTAAAATTCAATTCAATATCCATTCTTTATCGACTTTTAAACCAATTTCATTTTAAGCCATTATCCATATCCATTAATATTTCTAACATCAAAATCCATTTTTTATTATATTCATTATCCAAACTACAAATCCAAATAAACCACTTTCAAAATCCAAATTTCATAACCCAATCCACATTTTAAATATTCATTTTTCTTACAAATACATTTTTTAAATTCCAAAAGCCATGAACAATTACTAAGCCTAACATCTTGAAACCAAAAAGAAAACAATGTACAAGCTGGGAGCCCATTTACATGGCAATGTGAGAAAGAATTGACAGAAGTAAAACAACAAATAATTGAAGATGCTATCATGCGTATCATCCACAAGGCATGTGCAAAGAATGAAATACAGAAAGTTTTACAAAATAACACTGTCAAGCCCAAGTTCACAATGACTAAATCATGACTCACTAAATTCTTCCCAAGCAGCTGCGTCACAAATCCAGCTCCAACGTGCAAACATGAAGCCACCAAGCCGTGAGAGCCATGAAAAAGCCAAGAAACAAAGGCCTTGAACCAAAATATCTCAGCTGCTACTTTACAAACCAAGCTTTAACTTGCAAATTCAGCTTCGCCCAAGCCATCACCAACTCGTTACATCACGCTAGCCGCAAAAACCACAAAGCCGTTAATTGAACAAAACGCAGCCAAGTTGAAAACGCATGTGAACAACGTCAAAACGACATGGCTTCAGAGAAAAACAAACTCCAAACGCTGCAACCACAGTTCCAAAACGCAAAGAAAAATAAAAAACGACAACTGCAGCGTAATTCACAAAATGAAAACGGCAACGGATTCAATAGAAAAAACTCACCTCTTCACTCTATAAATTGAGAGCTCTCTTTCACAAATTCCTCAAGCTTCAAAAGCCACTAAACCCCTGTCAAAATAAAATACCAGCTTCATTTCATCAATTCATCAATTCCAATTCAATACTCCAACGCAAACTCACAATTCGTAACAACTCTTCACAAATTCAACAACAAATCCAACAACACTCAAAGAGGTAGGCGAAGAGAAGAGAAGATTGGGAGCTTTCTAACCTGAACTCGTAAGTAATTGGAATTTTCCGGCGAAATCTCTCGTTCTAAATTCGCCTCCGTGTCTGAGTTTCATTCGAAATAGATAGCATATTTGGAATCTACATTTGATTTCGACCACAACTGTGCAAATTTCAACTCCCGCCGCTCCTTTGTGGTGCTTTTCGCGACTCTCTCCGCCATGTGAATAGTGGTGGTGGTGCGTCACTTTGAAGAAGATGATGAAGCTATTTCAGCTTCTGATTCTTATATCATTTCTTTTATTTGTTTTTTATTATATCATTTTTTTTCTTTTTTTCCTTTTTGAAACAAGTTTGGGCCGTGAGGGCCTGCTTACTCACCACCATTTTTTTAACTCAAACCTCCCTCTCATTTTTTTTAGAAAAAGAAAAAAAAAGGTTTTCTTAAATATCTCCTTAAATTCTTTTTTTATAATTTCTTCTTATTTTTTTTAGATCTTTAATTTCTATAGTTTTAGATCTTTGCAGCCCTTTTTTTTTTAAATATATCTTAAAATAGAAAAAATCATTCTAGTTCTTATTTTTTTTTTTGCCATTTTCAATTTGGATTTCTTATGGCATTTGTCCATTTCTTTTTGTGAATTGTTGGTTGTGTGGATCATAACATGTTAGATCCACTTTTCTTCTTCTCTTTTCTTTTTTATCAATGAAAGTCTAATGGATCTTGGAATTCCTTTGTTGAATTTTGATCAAGACTAGATCGTTGCCTTTTTTTTCTTTTCGTGCGGTATTGCTTTCGGATGACGATCTACATATCGTTCATCTAGCATGCATTAGCACAAAGATCTATTGACCGGCCTCATTGTAGGGTAATTACTCTGTAAATTACTCAGCGATTGCTTAACATAGCGCAACATATGTCCCATATCAGAAAATAATAAAAAATTATTGATTATTTATCTTTTGGTTTAACACTTATGAGACTTGTTGTTAGGAGGCTTTGGTCTTATCAATCCTCTAATGAGTTCTCATTAACTTTGACCTAAGTGCAATTATTCAATTATTATTGATCACTCACTCTAACAACTAACAACTAATCACTAACTTACTAACTTCTAACTTCTTTACAATTCCTTCTCGCACCTTATCTCTCTTTTACTTTTATGCTCCATTATTATCATTTCATATCATGTTTATGCTTCCGCAATTTTTCCTTTGTCCGTTGGACACATGTTTATGCTTCTGCAATTTTTCCTTTGTCCGTTGGACATATGTTTATGCTTCCGCAATTTTTCCTTTTTCCGTTTGGACCAAAAACATTAATAAAGGCTAAAACCTCTAACAAAACTTGTGTTTATAATCTTGGACTATGGTTGCTATCCTTTGCAATGGACATGGAGTTTTGCACCTAAACCTTGGACTTCAATGCTATTCTTGGATCCTTGGACTTAGAACTAGGGCATTTTCCCTTTACTTTGGAATTATAGTTCGAAGACTTTGGACTTCAATGCTATTCTTGGATCCTTGGACTTAGAACTAGGACCTTTTCCCTTTGCTTTGGAATTATGGTTTGAAGACTATGGAGCTTACTTGTGTGGTTAGGTTATTCTTATCCTTGGCTTTTACTTTATGCTTTAGGATAGTCACTTCTTCTCCACCCCATTCTTCAATTTTCAAAACTTTCTTGATTTCAAACTATCACCTCTTTCATAATCAAACCTTGACTTTGTCAAGTGATTTTACTCTTTTATTTTCATTTCTTAACAAATGCTAAACTACATAAGCATATTGACACCTTTTTCAAAAGACTTTAAAAAACATCAAACTCATTCAAACTCCTTTTGTGCCCTCGTGCACTCTTCCTTTAAAACTTTTTCATAAGTTTAGACATGATTCATTTCTTTAAGCGGAATTATTCGCTTGGAAATGATGACTTATCTTTACATTTAAAATCAATCAAAACAAACATATTTCATTCTTTGTACCACGAACTACGAGGTTTTGATCCTACATTGCACATCGTGGGTACGTAGGCATGAGGCGACAAGTCTCTCCAAACACAAAAATCTTAAAAACAATTTCTCTTCTCATCTCCTCGATCACTTTCCAAGCAAACTTTTTCAGACCAAAAGCGGTAGATATTTCAAAGGGCTCCTATAGAGTACTATAGACGTTTTGGGTGCTAACGCCTTCCCATTGCGTAACCAACGCCCCTTACCCAGACTCTCTTCACTTGTTCTTGTTGTAGAGCTTGTGTAGGTTTTGTTCGCTCTTTTTCCTTTCCTTTTTGGATGAAATAAAAGTGTGGTGGCGACTCTTGCTTTTCGAGTTAAGTTAATCAATAGCTTACACTCACGATTTTGCCGCTACACATTACTTGTTGATCAAGCTACCATGACAATGGGTAGCTAAGCAACTTTAGTGTCAAGATTAGTGGAGGTAATCCATCATTTTTGGATGTATTGATCTTGTATTAAGTTTGTGAACTTTGTTAATGATAAATATAGAGAAGAAACTGTGTTTTTATGGTTCATATTTTGTTTTGATTCATGATTGAGAGATATGTGTTAAAACTTGACCTAAGTTTCAATCCATCAATATTCATGAGGCTAGAGATAGTTTTGAATGTTGATGTTCATAAATATTGTTCTTTAATGTTATATTGATAGTTTGTGTGAGAGATCAACAAAGGATCAATATAATAAAGCCCACAACAAGTGTTCGAGAGAAACTTGTTAAGAGGATATGTGAGTTTATTTATCGTTAGCAAGTTCACACGCTTTTTCGAGGATATACGTACGAAACGGATTACCGGCTGCTAATCTTGGCATGTTTTTACAAATCTTTAAAAACCAATCCTTTTACCGCTGATTTCTTAAATTCGAATGCAAACGATCCGATTGAAAATTACCAAACCCTTTGTTCTGATTAAAGTTTGAAACCCTTTTAACTATAGAAAGGCGGCAATATACGCAATCTCAGTGGATAGGATAAAACAACCCCCTTAAAATGATTTTCAACATATTAACAGGAGCTGCCATGATATCTCACACAAATACTAGATCGGTACTGAACACCATTAAGTGTTGATAAAACATTTATCACAATCAGAACCGGAGCTCTGATGCCAATTGAAGGTGTGAGAAAAACACAAGAAAGGGGGGGTGAATTGAGTTTTCAAAATGAAAGCTTTTTGTGAAACTCAAACAAAGATCACAAATAGACTAACAATAGAGAAAGACACATGATATATCTTGGTTTACTTGAAAACTAACAAGTTAATCCAGTCCACCCGTCAAGGCAATTTCGCCTTATACACAAGGACTTAATCCACTATAACCAAACTGATTACAACTGCACTAGCAACTGTTGGTGACTAACAATACACATACTAATCGTCTCTTCTTAAGGATTCTGACCCAACTGGTCCCTTAAGGAATTCAAATAACTGTTTGATCAAATAAAATGTTTATAATGAAATGCTTCTTACATAAGCTGATATAAACACAATTTCTAGCTCAATCTAACTTAGAGCGAATCTATACAGTAAGAACAATCTTCTTCTTTGTATTGTAATGCTTTACTGTTCACTCATGAATTTCTCTATTTCTTGAGTTCTTTCTCGTATGAATCAGTGTTTTTAATATTTCTCTTTTTCACACTTGGTGTCACACACGATTCGTTGAATGATCAAGTCGTTATATAGCCAAAAAAAGATCCGTTGAAGGGCAGATCAGTAATATCAGTAAAATACTGGCGACTTGAAATAATGTCGTTATGCTGGGATGAAAATCGTACACTGAAATTATCCTTTGTACCACCAAATCAGGGTAGTGGAATAGTAGTGGAAAAGAACGTGTTTGATCTGTACTATGTACTATTTTCCCTCACAAACATTTCATCTTCTTCTATCCATCAGAGGCGTCTGAGTTGATATGATTGAAGCATGATCATAAGAATGAGTCATTGGGTCTTCAGAGTCTTGAGTCTTCAGAGTCTTCAGAACTTGTTTAGCAGAACCTTGTCATCAAAGTCTTCAGCACTTCTTCTTCAGAACCCTTGGTTATCAGAAACATAAGTCTTCAGAACTTGTTCAGCAGAACCTTGTCTTCAGAGTCTTCAGAACTTGGTCTTCAGAAACTTAAGTCTTCAGAGTCTTCAGAACGTTGTTCATCAGAACCTTGTCTTCAGAGTCGTTAGCACTTAGTCTTCAGAAGATAAGTATCAGAGTTAAATTTAGAGCCAGAATCCAAGAGAACATTATAGCAGCAACATAGTGTCTTCTTAGAGTCTTTCTGAAGCACAGTAGATCAGAAGCAATCTTGTTTCTTTGACGCAGAAGAGACCATTGAGAATTTTATAGTGACGTTTCACATGATCTCTATCAGAGTCAGAACTATCTTTATCAAAGTCAGAATTATCTTTATCAGAGTCAGTACCTGTTTATCAATACTTAAGAAAAAAAACGTTAGAGTACCAAAATTGTTCTCACAGAAATACAACTTTGTTATTATCAAAACAAAGAGATATCTTGAAGAACCAAATCTTGTTCTAACAAAACTTAGTGAAGAAGTATGCCAAGAGAGACGTTGGAGACTGCATATGGTTAAAAGTATTAGCCACTGAATAATGGCATTATTCACAACACCTTTCGAAGAAGTAAGTACCTATAAAAAAGTAGAACAGACTGAAGAGGTCGCATCACCATTCCTTGAGCCTTGCAAAACGAAACACTAGCTGACTCTTCCTAAAAAATGGCGCTTGATAAGACTGATTTGCTTTTGGTAAAGGGTACAAATCAAAGGCACATTTTTCCTTCAGAGTCTGAGCTGTCACCGGAGGCAAAAGCAATATACCAGAGTCTGATCATTCAAATGTTGATGAACACATTCAAAGTCACCAGATTCTGATCATTCAGAATCTGAGTAACATTGCTTCTCCACATATTCTTTCAACGAGATTAATTCATAGTGAATTCTGAGCTTGTGATCCTGCACACTTGAACAAATGTTAGTATACCCATTTGTTCTCTAAATACTTTGTTATGACCATAACTCAAGGGATATGAACAATCTTATTCCAACAATGTTAATGTTTAAACCGTCAAACATGTTCTTTATATGCGTGATGTCAAAATTGGCGATAAAAATACACCTCAAATTTATAGCTAATTTTGTTTAGGCAAATCACATAGAATTCACTCCAATGCTTATGTTAATACCTATAATGAATCATTTGATCTTGTTTATAATGATCTATGGGACCCTGCATTCTTTACTTCCAAAAGTGAATACCAATACTATATTAGTTTTATTGATCTCTACACCAAGTGTACTTGAGTTTATTTTCTCAGGCTTAAATTTGATGTTATGAATGCTTTTAAACTGTTCCTTGCCTATGTTAGAATTCAGTTTAAAACCAGCATTAAAGTTGTGCAGTTTAACTTTGGTGGTGAATTTAGGCCAGTTACTTAGTACTTGACTAAATTGAGCAGGGTTCATAGACTAACATGTCCAGACACTTCTCGTAAAAATGGATATGTTGAAAGGAAGCACAAATATGTTGTGGAGATGTGCCTCACTTTCCTTGCACATGCATTTATTTCACTCCCTTATCGAGATCGTCTAAGTGATTTTTAAAATATAATTTAGAAGTTTAAATTTCTTTGCTAATTTATATTAATTACAAGCATACCTAATGGATTGATTTTAATGTTCTAGTGGTAAGATGTGTTAGCATCACATAAATGTGCTTAGTTTGATTCCTATTGTGCCTAGTTTGATTCCTACTGTTGGCCATGTTTTGAATAAATTTTGTTTTATTACTAGTAATAAAAATTTAATTCAAAATTGTAAAAATGCACCTTTACCATCTAAGCCAACACAAGACTTGTGAAAAGATCTGAACGTTAAAGGATTATATTGGTTCATTATTAGGTGTAGAATTTAATCTAAAGATGTCTCTTTTCACCAAGTGACATGAACTTCTCTATAAATATAGACACTTGGGAATCATAAAAGACATATGAAATCATAATTTTCTAATCCATTTTCCCTATTGTTACACATATTCTAAATCGTCTTTTATTTTACTAATGCATGAGTGAAGTGTAGGAAATATTTTTTTGTAATCGATCATCAAAAGATAAGTTTAATGTGTTTGTGCAATTCACATTGAGGTATTCAAAGTATCCTGAATGGAATTCTTCGTTAATCCCTATTGCATATGATATATAATAATTGGTGGGGACGAATCAAACTTAAAAGTTAGTGTGAATTCACACGCTTTGAATTTTCAAGTGTTATCTTCATTAACACCTTCTTTGTTATAGTACTGCTATATATTCTCAACAACCAAAATATCCAACAAATTTTAGGTTCAATTATTATTTAATAAATGGCAGCGTCACTCAAAGAAATGACATCTAATTTTGTGAAATTGAATAAATTTAATGGATACAACTTTGTCCGTTGGCAGAAAAAGATAAAAAAAATTCTTACAACTTTGATAGTGGTATATGTTTTGAATGTAACAAGACCATTAGAAAAAGAAAGAGAAATAATCACTAAAATAAGAAAGAGGAAAAAATGGGACAATGATGATTACATTTGTGTGGGTCATATTCTCAACAGTATGCCTGACTCCTTGTATAGATATCTATCAAACCAGTCAATCCGTAAAAGATTTATGGGATAAACTAGAGTCAAGATACATACTAGAAGATGCTACAAGTAAGAAAATTATTGTTTTTCATTTCAATAATTATGAAATCATAGATAATAGACCTGTTATGGAACAATTACATGCAATTAAACGTATTCACAATAATTACAAACAACACAAAATGCACATGGACGAAACCATCACTATGTCTTCCATAATAGAAAAACTCCCACCTTCATGGAATGATATAAAAAGAACCCTAAAATATTGAAAGGAATATATATCTCTTGAGCAATTGGGTAATCACCTTCGATTAGAAGAAGAGTATTGCAAAGAAGAAGATACAAAAAACCAATTTACTCATGAGAAAATACATGTTGTGGAAGATGGAAAATATAACAAGTCTAACGTTAATATGGAAACCGATGATGAAAAGGTTCATAGCAACAATGGAAATGGACAAAAAAAAAAGAGGAAGTTGCTTTCATTGTGGTAAACAGGGATATTTTAAATGTGAATGTATGTTCTTAAAAATGATGAACAAAGAGAAGAACTCAAGTGCACAAAATGATTATCTTGTTACATAGAAGTAACTTCTAAAAATTACTCACATTTAAAAATGTATATTTGGTGTTGAAAATCTATAATTAAAATTTGTGTTGTATGTAATTAAGTGTATTTTTATTTGGTTTGTATAATACATTGTGTGGTATATTTATATGAAAGTAAGATTTATATTTATTTACAAAGAAATTGAATATGAAATTTCGTTGTTAATATTTTCATAAATATTGATCATAAAGTATTGAATTTTTCTTTAATGAATTTTGTTACATAAATAAATATACATATAAATATATAATGAGTTTAATATGTTTTGGACTAATGTCATTTGATTTATCTTTAAAATGAAAAATATTATTTTCTTTATTTTATTAAATTAATTTAAGTGTTATGACTTAAAAATTCAATCTTATGTCATTTGAATTTAAAGTATAACAATTGATAGTTGCATAATAAATTTCAAGTGTATGCATTTATGTTTTGTATGTCATGTAAATGATAAATTTCTATTTAAGAGAATTAAATTAATCTAACTATTTAGAATTAATCTTGATATGTGTTTATGCTAACATGACTTAACTATCTCTATAAGAAAAATACTCAATATGATAATCTATGATCATGACTGTTTCAGGTATAGAAATTTGGTAATCATGTTCATTGTTGTATAACATGCTTCTTGTATTATATTGTTTCATTTTCAGGTCTGAACGTTATATGAAAGAAAAATGATACTTTAAATCGTATTGCTTGTTAAATGAAAGGAAGTATGTTGTTAAATGATTATATTGGCTCATTTTCAGGTGCAAAATTTAATCTAAAAGATGTCTCTCTTCTCCAAGTGACATGAGTTTCTCTATAAATAGAGACACTTTGGAATCATAAAAGCCATACAAAATCGGAATTTTCTAGTCCTTTTCCCTCTTGTTACACATATTCTAAATCATCTTTCATTTTACTAATGCATGAGTGAAGTGTAGGAAACATTTTTCTGTAACCTATTATCAAAAGATAAGTTTAGTGTGTTTGTGCAATTCACGTTAAGGTATTCAAAGTATCTTGAAGGAAATTCGCGATTAATCCATATTGCCTATGATATATAATAATTGGTAGGGGCGAATTAAACCTAAAGGTTAATGTGAATTCACACGCTTTGAATTTTCAAGTGTGATCTTCATCAACACATTCTTTGTTTTAGTGCTAAGTACCTCCATATTTTTGATAGAAATAATTGACTTTACTAGTAACAAATGCATTTTCCCAACAACTAAAGTATCCAACAGATCATAGTTTCACCATGGCACTCTATCTTATCAACAGGCTCCCGACTGCATAACTACATAGTCTTTCACCCCCTTTACTATGCGTTGCATAAGAAATAACCTAATTATAAGTTACCAAAGTGATTGGTTGCATGTGCTTTCCATTCTTCAGACCTTACAATCATCACAAGCTTTAATTCTGAAGTGAGGAATGTATTTTCTAGGTGTTTCTCCTT